>CM035158.1:43449685-44649685 GCA_020205615.1 Panax quinquefolius
AACTATTGATTCATGATTTAATATTAGGGAGATGGTGCAAGTTTGATAATACTTGCGGGACTAAATTAAAAATGAAGGAAAAGAGGAAGGTATTATCTTTGTAATATTTCGAGTCCCCAAAATGTCCAATTATCGAAAACTATATTTTCCTATAAATAGAAGCTCATTGCTTTATTATTTTCACTAACTCACTTTAAAGCTATAGAGCAATTATTATAGAGAGAAAGAAGAAGAAAGTCTGCTAGCCACCTCACTATTCCAGATTATCCGGTTTTCTTACGAGGTAAGGGTATTATTCTTTTTCGTATTCATGAGAGAGTTATTTTCTTTCAATACTCGTGAGGTTGTTATTCCATTCTATATTATTATGTTGGAATAACACATGTATATGTGAATACAACATACATGTTGAAATTCTTATGTTATTCCATTCTTTATTATTTTGTTGGAATAACACATTCATCATTTTAATCTACATCGCGTACTAGTGAATTACATTGTTATTCCATTCTTTATTATTACATTTGGAATATCACATGCGTGCGGATTACGCGTGACACAGTTCCGTTCTTTATTATTCGTTGGAATATCACATGCATCAGCGGATTCTGGCATGACTCAGTTCCATTCTTTATTATTTTGTTGGAATATCACATGCATGCTATGGATTCTGCGGCACTCGTTCCATTCTTTATTATTACAATTGGAATAACACATGCAAAGCGGTCTATCGCATGCGTAGTGAATTCTTACATTATTCCATTCTTTATTATTACTCGTTGGAATAACACGTTTATGCATATGGATTACCACATGCATGGTGAATGATCCTTCGTATTCATTCTTTATTAAATTATGGAAATGATGCATCACGTGGATTCTGCATGGCGATGAAAATCCATTTGCGAGTTTATATTCTATTATACTCATATGAAATATCATTTCTTTTGTACTAAATCATGAAATATCATTTTATTTGGTATTTTTTACATTCTGAGTTACTATTAATGGAATTCTTATTCACGGTTACTATTCACTCTAGTATTATTCACTTTCTAGTATTAGGGAACTTTTTCATCTTTGGAGTACTATTCACGAGTTACTATTCACGGGTTACTATTCACCCAAATTACTATTCACCCCGAATATTATTCACTCGGTATTTGGAGTACTTTTCAAGTGTCGGGTACTATTCACGAGGAACTATTCCCAAAGTACTATTCATTCGGGTCTTATTCACTATATAAAATTGATTCTTTTTACATCCAAATTATTTTTGGTACATGAATATTATTCTTGAATTTTACTCTCTAAAGCGATATCATCTTTGACAAATTGACGTTATTGATCTTCGGATAAATTAAATTATAAATCTTTAAAATTTATCCTTGAACTTGTTTTATTGAATTGTTATGTCATTGTCATCATCCTCATTACTTATATTATGATGAAAAGTCATCTTTGGCTTCGATAGCATAAATGGACTTGGTATGATTATGACTAGGGATTATTCAATATAATCATGAGCGTAATGTGACGAATGATGTGGTAAAAGTCCTCATTGGCACATAGTTCATTGATGGGCCGAGTTGTTGGTATGATTATGGCGGGGATTATTCCAGTATAATCATGACCATTGATTATTACATGAATATCCTTGGCGTGGTGTAGGGATGATTTGATTTTATTTATTAAAATTTGAGTCTCGGCGATAAAGTTGATGAAAAACTTTTTAAATCATAGAAGATAGTAGATTTTATGCTCTACTGACTCTTCAATGGATTGCTTATTCCGATTGCGATTCTTGATCTAAAACTTGTTGTATATTATATTCTATCGTTACTCTTTGTTGAAGGCTAAGGATAATTTATTACGTATTATCTTAGTCGTAATATTTCTTCTTTCGGGCTAATTTAGCTCACCTTTTCTTTCATTGTTTTCTTGAAATGAGAATATAAATTTGGGGACGAGTCGGGAATGGAGTGATGGTCGAAGATAAGTGGCTTTAGTAGTCCTCACTATTCTATGGAATAGTGTGATAATAATTGTAATGAGGACTCCATTGAGTGTGGATATTGTCTAGATGACAATATTTGTATTAAAACTTCATGAGATATATTTTGTTGTATTTTACACGACAGTTGTATAATTAAGTTTTTATTTGTATTTTGTACCATGTATATCCGGCGTAATCTGGATGGTGATGTATACTGTTTTTGGGCGTCATCGCCTTGATTACCAAACTAATTAAAAGGACCGATTTAAATATTGACAACCTTAGTATATGTTCATGGTTATTCCAAACCACTCAACATCTATTATTCAATTATTCGAATATTCAATTATTGAGACTTAATTCATGTTTTTTTTGCAATCGATTTCTATTATTGAACATTGCAAGCTAATTTCATTTCTAATCATGACATATCTTTCTTGTATTTAAACTTACAAAGCGAATTAGTTTCTTATTCTTGCTATATCATGAAGTTTATTTTCAGCAAGGCCTGAATGTTCGAAGAAGAAAGACAAAGGAAAGGAAAAGTGCGAAGAATAGATAATGGAAAATTTAAATTATTAAATTATCGATGTGTAAAGATTATTATGTAAACCTTTTGAATTATTAAGGTATGTATTAGGTTAAGGTTGTTAGACCTACGATTTAATGTAGAGAACTTTATTGTAACGAACAATGTATGTTTATTATTTCATGATAGATTATAGAATGTATGATGATGATGGATCGTGAGCACCGAACTTCGAGGTTAGAAACCCAAATTTAGGCGCACACTCTCTCTATATAAAAACTTACTTGTATGCTCTATCCCAAAAGAGATAGGGAAGCTAAGGTCTCTCAACTTATTCTTTCCTTGTGGCAAAATCACCTAACTGGGACCATTCCCCACAAAATAGGGTTGCTCATAAACCTTAGACTATGTTACATGTATTCAAACTAACTCAATGATTCCATTCCATGAAATTGGAATGCTCGACTCTCTTGAGAAAATGTCTTTGCAAACCAACCATCTCACCGGATCAATACCGCCTACCATAAGGAGCTTAAGCAACCTAACCAATCTCTCTCTCTAAAATAATTTACTCGTAGGCTCTATTCCAAATGAGATAGGAAGCTAAGGTCTCTCATTGAAATTTCCTTGTCAAGAAAATCACCTCAATGAGATCATTCCTCATGAGATAGGGTTGCTCACAAACCTTAGAATCTGCTACATGTATTCAAACCAACTCAGTGGTTCTATTCATGAAATTGGAATACTAAGGTCTCTCACTGAACTTTCCTTGTCAATAAATCACCTCATTGGTTCCATTCCTCCAAAACTGAATAATCTTACATATATGATAAATTTTCAGACATCTGACAACATGCTCACAGGTCATCTACCCCAAAATATATGTTATGGAGGATTACTTGAAAATTCTAGTGTACATAATAATTTTTTTTCATAGGTCCTATCCCAATAAGCTTGAAGAACTGTACAAGATTATACAGACTTAGGCTTGATGGAAACTAATCTATAGGAAATATATCAGAAGATTTTGGCATATACTCGCAGTTAGACTATATTTATTTGAGTAATAACAGGTTTTATGGTGATTTATCACTAAAATGGGGTCTCTGCAAGAATCTTAGAACCTTAAAGATAGCCAACAATTACCTCACTGGAACGCTACCGCCCAAGTTTGGCAAAGCAAGTTAGTTAGGTCGACTTGATCTATCAACAAATCATATAGTTGGTGAAATTCCCAAAAGTTTTGGAAACTTAATCTCATTACTTGACCTTTCACTACAAGACAATAAGTTTTCTAGTTATATTCCTCCAGAGATTGGCTTTCTGTCCAACTTATGGAATCTGAACTTTCCAAAGAATAATTTGAGAAGTCTGATTCCAAAATAATTAAACACATGCATGAATCTTTAGAGCTTGAATTTGAGCATGAATAATTTTTTGAAAGATATTCCGTATGAAGAATCAAAGCAACTAGATTGGAACAATAGGCTCAAAGTTGTGTAGAGGTGTGGCAAATGGTTTATATAAATGGACAATGAGTGCTCACTTCCGATAGTTCACCGAGACATATCAAATAAGAATATATTGTTAGATATTGATTTTGAGGCTCACATTTTTTATTTTGGTGCTGCGAAGCTTTTAAGTCAGACTCATCTAATTGAAGTTCATTTGTTGGGACTTTAGGTTATGCGGCTCCATGTACATTTCTTTGTAGTTTTATATTGTATTTGTATACTAGAATAATAATGCATTATTGTTAGAAAGTTTAAGAAATAAGGAACTGGCATGGAGTTTTTCACTATGTATAATAGATATGACATAACTTATTTTATAAAAGAGACTAGAAGGAATGCATATTAATCATTTTAAATAATAGAAATGACAAACCCACAACTTCCTTTCTCATAGATTTTTTTTACATGATTAGTTTATGTATTGCAGAATTAGCCTACACAATGGAAGTAAACGAGAAAATCGACGTCTATAGCTTTGGAAAGTTGTTACTAGAAGTGATTATGGGGAGGCATCCGAGTGATGACATTTCATATCTCTCATCACCATCTTCTTGTGGTGTACTATTGACAGACTTGTTGGACCAACGCCTCTCACCCCTACCAATGAAGTGGCAGAGGAAATGGTGTTTGTTGCGAGGCTTACATTTGCTTGTTTACATCTAAGTCCAGAATGTAGGCCTAACATGAAACAAGTTTCTGCCCTCCACTTCAAGATTAATTGCACATGGTTACAGTTGGCCAACTATTTGATCCCCAAGCTCAAAGATCCTCATGACTTCTATGCCGTGACTTGATAGCATGTTTTATATATCCAAACTTCACATTTTCCACTCATATCTTGTTGTTATATACTACTTTGATTTCCACGTTGTCCGATTAGAATGTTGATTTATGCTATGATAGATTTTAAAGTATGTAGGCTATAAACTGGTCTACTTATATGGCATTTACAATCTTTTAGAATTGTTAGCATTTTACTAGGAATGAAAATATACATGGATTGAGACTGTAATATACGACTAAATACATTAAAATAGTGAATAAAAATATTCAATTAATTCAAATAGTCAATTTTCATCCATTATTGTTTCAAAACGAACTTTGTCCTCCAAACACAAACTAATAATAGAATACAGATAATGGAGGCACATTGCCTCTATTAAATGAGAAGCCATTCCTTGATTCCCCAAACCTATTTCCCTTGAGGCTATGAACACGAAAACAAAACACAAGGAAAAAATAATATCTTAATTATATACATTTTATATATAAGGGAGGATAATATCTTAATTAGTCCTCAAATGTAGTTATTTTTCATGTTTAGTTTCCTAATTATTTTTTATTAGTAAAGTAAAAAATAAAATAATAGTTAGGAGACTAAACATGAAAAACAACTACAGTTGAAAGGATTAAAGAGAGATTATCCCAAAAAATGGAGATTTAAATAATTCCATTGTGCTACTTCAACTTAATACTTGTTGATATTAATTTCTTTTAGAGGTATAGACTTTTTCTTTAACTTTGTTTTCTTTTTCCCCTCTTTTCCTTTTCTTTCTTTTCTCAAGTTGAAAACATAATTCTAAGAGATATCATCCTATCACGCATGCTGCATTTTCAAATAAAATTGCTACTGCAGCTCCAAAATGGTTGTTTACCACAAGAGAGATAATATATAGAAATTGTGTTTTCACTGACACACATAAAGCATGATAAATTTCCACACCAAATCAATGCATCTTCATCTATTTAGGAAGTAAGTTCTCCACAAAAACAGAACATATACTCTAGCTACCTTGACAAACATATAGAATGGCTTTTCCACATAAGATGTGTCATTTAACCGTCTATTATTACCCTTGGGCGTGCTTATATTGTGTGTGTATATGTATATATGGATGTCCAAACATGACCTATATTTTCTGGAATATTAGATTGTAATTACTTCTTCAATATATATATATATATATATATATATATATATATATATATATATATATAATGTACAGTATCCTAGTTTCCCATTTTCCTCTGAAATCTATTTTGTACATTTTTTAGATGCTAAGCAAATATGCTAAATGCAATAATATATTATTGATGTTGTGTTTTGTTGTTGTGTTTTGTGAAGGGGCTTTGCCTCCTACCTCACCTGCTTCTCAAATTTCCTTTGGTACCAAAACCAATTCTACTGTTGCTGGTAAGCAGACTTGCTCAGTATATTGTGTGTGTATACATATATAGGGATGTCCAAATAGGACCTTATTTTCTAGAATATTAGATAGTAATTTAATATTTTTTTGAAAGTCTAGTTAGGAAGATTAATTTCCGATTTCTAAACCAAATTTCTTGAGATTCTCTTTTGCTTGTGATTTCAGCTTCCCCAATGGTTATGGGACTTAGCTTTCACAGAAATGCATGTATGAATTTTAAGACAGAGATTCACTTGTGGGTACGGTGGTGGTAGCTGTTGCGGTGTCTTTGTTTGTACTGATAAACATTATACGTTCAGTTTCAAACTAATTAAAGTTTTCTAAGATATCATATTAGTATACTGTTCTATTAGTGCTTATGACATGTCTATGTATTTATTAGGTTTAGGCAATAATTTAATGCTTTATCAAAGAAACAGAGGCATTGTCAAAAGCAATTTTTTAACAAACAATATAGTACTTAATTTCCTAAATAGAAGGATCAGTGGCTTTGATTTCAGACAAAAATAGCAACTTGCTCTCTTCAGTCAAAGAGAAGTAAAGTGATCATATTGCTCTGATTTCTCCCTTTGTTTTGTTTTGTTTTTGGCACTGGTTTTTTGTGTTTCTTCTTATTCTTTTTTACCTTTTCCTTTTTGTTTTTCTAAATGCAAAAGGTGGACAGCTGAACAAAGCTTTTAATGAGATCAACATAGTCGTAGGTTTAAATTTATACCCAAAAATCCATTGGAAATATACACTTCCTTATTATTATATGCTTCCTTATTATTCTTGAACACCTTACATTTGCATTTATGTCTTTCAAATTTTGAATACTGATTCTTCCTTTTCATTTTCTACACCATTTTCCTCGACTGTATTTTTTTGAGAAAAAGAGGTATTCCCCTAACAGAGATCCAAACATATATATCTCTTGTACTAATCTTTCAATTTTGTCTCTAATTTTCTTCCTTCACAAAATATTTTCAATTTCATTCCTTTTAGTTTCCAATTTTTCACTTTCCTCTACTCCAAGCTCCAGTACACACTATAATTTTTCACTATACTCTGTTGTTACTCTGTCGAAACATGCCACATCTGACCTCAAGTACATAATGCCAAGTAAATAAATAAGTATTCCTCTCTCAAAATATAATACAAATTCATTAAACAAGAATTAGATTAACAAAAAAAAAAGCAAGTGCTAAAGAGATTTTGATGCGGAGGTGTAAATTGTTTTAAGCATTCAAAATTTAGGGGTGCTTCTAATTAAAATGAAAATTTAATTTGGGAATAAACTGGATGAATTTTTTATTTCTCAATAAGCCGATATATATAGGCATGTGTCTGTCATGTGACAAAATTTCAGACAAGAGAGCTCATTCATTTTGTTTCTCTCTTTCAATCCTTGAAAGATTGCATTATTTTCTCCCCACTCCTAATAATCAATTGTTATCTATTATTCTTAGCTCCTGTACAACAAAATTAAACCTAATTTGGTATGTAAGAACCCGGGTCAAACCCCAATTTCTCGTTTCAAAATCTTGAGTCCAATTCGAATTAAATTTAGAGAATCATAAATCTCAAGAACTATAGCCACAGATTTTCAAGAAATAGTTCTCAAAAGTAGCAATTCTACTCATTTACCCCCTCCCCTTTCTTACATCTGTTTCTCGTAGTAGCAATTCTACTCATTTCTTCATCAAAACAAGTACAATAATTGGACTTGAAGCATAAAGGCAATTTCAAAAACTGGAAGTTGTCAAAAGCGTAGTAATGGCATTGTCAAAAGCATCAACTTTTTAAGCTCCAATAATATTCCGTTATAACAGCTTATCTTAAAGGAGTGATTTCTTATCTCCGAAGTGAGGATTGAGGATGACCATTTCCTCAGTTAAACTTAACTGTAACACTACATATTCTAAAAAAAGTGCAAAAAAAATCATGTAACACTACGTATGTTGATATTTATTAACACTTCAAATCACTCATCAAGACCATTTCCCTTCAAAATTAATACTTGTAGCAACATAAACAATGAAACACTCCCTTTCCAAATAAAAAAAAAAGGTCACATGCAAAACACAACAAACCTCAAAACTGTAAATATTATACTAATACTTAAAAATATTTAACAATTAATAATTTATAAATGGCGAATTAACTATAATTCTATAAAATTTACACAATAGTCTCAATTAACAAAACCCAAAGATTCAACCTAGATGGACAAATGTAGCTCTATTCACACGTCACCCTCATCCCCCCTGCAAACCTACTAAAAGAAAAATATAGCACGAGTCAAATATCCAATACTGATAAAATATACTAGAGAAATTGTTGAATAAATTATACAGAAACGTGTTATTGCATAGAATAAAATAAAGTCAATAATCATAATATTAAGTACTTACATGAATTGAAAGAAGTCATCTTGTATGTATCACGCTTCTGCTGTGCTTAAGGGTAAAAGTTTCCAATTGCCTCTCTCAATCTTATGATGGATGTATAGGTATGTATAAAGTTCTTGAGATGACAATTGGGACCAAACCCTAACTGTTTTATTTATAGAATAGCTAAGGGTCAAAATCGTCCATCAAGATTATAAAACCCTAGGGCCCATTATGCATGCCAAATACTATTAGGAATATAATTTATAGGCCACATAATTAATTACCAAACTCATAAAGAAAGTGATTAAATTAATACAATATAAGCCTCTAATAATTACATAAATAGTAAAAGGCCACATAAGGAATAAAATATTCCAACATTTTCCCACTTGGCCGAAATACTATTTATATACAAAACATAACACTTACAATCATTAATTTGGCCAAGTATTAATTTAATGTCTATATCCTGTTCAAATAAAAACACCAATATATCTTTGTGTCACTATTAACATAAGATCCCCATTAGTTACACAATTAGTACTTTTATTAGAACAACGATTAACATTAAGTATAACAGTTATGAATAGAGTTTACATAAGTGATAATATATTAAACTCATTCATATGGTCCAAAAACATTATCGTGTCGTTTGCTCACAAGTTCTCAAGTGTACACAAGCAAACCATAAACATAAAGTGAAGTTCAAAACAACGAGCTCAGAATTATTGTCTTACATCAAAATAACTCACTAATTAAGACTAACAGTTAAACCGATGCAGGAAACATGGTTAAAACAGCCTAGGTAGTAAGCCTTTAAGTAAGTGGATCCGCTAACATATCATGCGCGTGCTAATATACTAAATGACAACACTTTGATCTTCAACTCTTTCCTCGACAAATAAGTACTTAGTGTCGAGGGTATAGTCCAAACCACTCAAACTAGTGTTGTTGGAAAAACTAACAATGAATCATTATCACAAAATACTTTCAATGGCCTTGAAATGGAATCTACAACCTTAAGTCCCGAAATAAGATTCCCAATAATACGGCGTGACAAGTAGCATGATAACAAGCCACATATTATGTCATCATCATGGAAGTGGTAGTTAACTCCCTTATATGACTTCTCCACGAAATAGGGCCTCCTGAAAGCATAAAAATGTACCCTGATGTAGATTTCTTTTCGTCTTTACACATAGCAAAATCAGAATCAGAATAACCAACAACTTCAAGGTTATCTATTTTTTTTAATGTAAACATAAAATCCTTAGTACCCTATAAGTAGCGTAAAACCTTTTTGGCTGCTTTCCAGTGATCCAAACCTGGATATGGATGATAATGTCCAGGCATGCCAGTTACATATGTTATATCTGGACGTGTACAAACTTGAGCGTACATAAGACTCCCAACCACAAAAGTATAGGGAATAAGATTCATTTGATCACGTTCAAGTTGATTCTTAGGGCATTGATATGACCTAAATTTTTCACCCTTAACAATAGGTGCACCGGTAGGGGAGCAATTTTTCATGTTGTATTTGTTAAGAACTTTGTCAATATAAGCTCTTTGTGACAATCCTAATATCCCGCGAGACCTATCTCGATGAATTTCAATACCTATAACATAAGAGGCTTCACCGAGATCCTTCATATCAAAATATCCAGAAAGGAAATGTTTGGTCTCATGCAACATGTCTAAGTTATTACTTGCAAGTAGTAAATCATCAACATACAAAACAAGAATAACAAATTTACTTCATTGACCTTCAAGTATATGCATTGATCCACTATATTTTTCTTAAAATCAAAATTACTCATCACCTCATGAAATTTAAGATACCATTGTCGAGAAGCTTCGTTTTTAACCCATATATGGACTTCTTAAGTCTACATACCATATGTTCCTTGCCTTTAACAAAAAAACCTTTTAGTTGTGCCATATAGACATTCTCATGCAAGTTACCATTAAGGAATGCAGTTTTAACATCCATTTGATGTAACTTTAAATCATAATGAGCTACTAGAGCCATGAATATTCTAAATGAATCTTTCCTGTATACGGGAGATAAAGTTTCATTATAATCCACACCTTCCTTTTGAGTGAAACCCTTAGCAACCGATCGAGCTTTATACCTTTCAACGTTCCCTTTAGGATCTAATTTGGTCTTATAGACCCACTTGCAACCAAAAGGTTTAATACCTTTTGGTAATTCTTTAAGATCCCAAACGTTATTAAGCTCCATTGATTTTAACTCATCATTCATGGCTTCAAGCCATTGAGTTGATTGAGCACTTTCGTAATGGCCTCTTTATAGAGATAAGATCATTAATCTTACTTGGATCATAGTCAATCTCATTAAGATAGGTTATAAAATCATCAAAATTAATAGGCTTTCTAGGTCTTTTGGACCTACGTAATGGCTGCACAATTTCAGGAATATGATTTTCAATAATGTGAGGTTCAATATTAGGTGGTGGCTCAGCTATCTCAAGGGCATCATTTGCCTCAATAAGAGGTTGTTATGCCTCACCCTCTTGAATTACAGGATTAGAAACATAAAACATGTTTTCTTCAAGATCAATTTTTCTAGGCTCACCACTCCCACTTAAATCACCATTCTCTAAAAACTCTGCATACCTAGTCTCAACAATTCTAGTGGTATGTGAGGGACAGTAAAATAGAAAACCCTTAGATCTCTCATGATATCCAATGAAATTGTAACTAATGATTTTAGAGTCAAGTTTCTTTATTTGTGGATTAAAAATCTTAGCCTCAGCTAGACAGCCCCACACCCGTAAGTATTTTAAACTAGGTTTCCTACCTATCCAAATTTCATAAGGAGTGTTAGGGACAGTTTCGCTAGGAACCCGATTTAAAATATAAACTTCAGTCTTTAATGCCTTAGTACATAAAAACACAGGTAAGCTAGAATTGCATAACATACTACATACCTATCCATAAGGGTACGATTTTGCCTCTCACTTCACATCATTACATTGCGGTACCGGGCATTGTAATTGAGTGACGATTCTATTTTCTAGACAAAATAAGGTAAATGGGCTAGGACTATGACCTGTATCGGAGTGTTTACCATAATACTCTCCGCCTCTATCTGATCTCACTACTTTAATTTTTTGGTCAAGTTGATTTTCAACTTCAGCCTTGAAAATTTTAAACATATTTAGTGATTCGGATTTTTCATTAATCAGATAGACATAAGTATAACGAAAATAGTCATCAATAAACGTAATGAAATATTTGTGTCCACTAATTCCTGGAGAAAATGATCTACATATATCAGTGTTAAGCACCTCAAGAAGTGCACCACTTCTAGTGGCTCCTTTCTTATTACCTTTCACAAATTTTCTTTTATACATTCAATACAATGATTAAGATCAGAAAAATCTAGTTAATGAAGAATTCCATCCTTTATAAGACGTTACATTCTGTCTTTTGAAATATGGCCTAAGCGTTGATGCCATAATTTTAAAGAATTCTCATTATCTAGTTTTCTCTTATTTCCACTTTTAGAGGTATTTTCTGTCACATTCATTGTTAACAAGGATTCAACAAAGACATTATCCAAATTTATCTTATAGAGGTTTCCCTCTAAACAGCCAGAACCAATATAACATGAGAGTAATGATAAATAATTATTTTATTATTCCCTAACTTAAACGAAAATCCATCAAAGTCAAGTTTAGATACAGAAATTAAATTATGTGTCATATTGGGAACATAAAGAGTATCATATAAAATACAAGATTGAACCACTCTCCAAAACTACAAGAAGAGTTCCTACAGCTTCAACTTGTATAGACTCTCCATTGCCAACTTTGATGGTTTTTTCCCTCTTTTGGAGTGTCTTCTTTGAAAGGAATCCCTGCAAAAATAAATTAGTAATGTGAACCATAGCACCAGTGTCAAGCCACCATGTATTAGAAGGAACATCAATTAGAAAGGATTCATAAGTTACATAATTAAAGGATGATATACCTTTCTTTCAAGCCATCCTCTAAATTTAGGGCATTCTTTACGAATATGTCCTTGCTTCTGTATGACATTTAGGACTGCCTCCACGATTTGTTACACCGAATAATTTGCCTTATTTGTTTTGGTAGAAATTTACTTATCCTTATTCTTAAAACCTTTGCCATTTTTATGAGCCTTCTTCTTATGAGATCTAGTGGTAGCCAAATGAGCAACATTAAGTTTTTCAATCTTAAGCCTTTCTTCTTCTTGGACGCACATGGCAATTAACTCGCTCATCTTCCATTTTTCTTTCTGCGTGTTATAATTGATCTTAAATGGATCAAACTGTGCAGGAAGAGAAGTCATAATGAAGTAAACAAGAAAATCATCAGAAATCGCCATGTCCATACCCTTTAATTTAAAAGTCATGTCGTTCATCATCATAATGTGCTCGCGCACTCCACTAACCCCATCATACCTGCTAGTGAGCATTTTCAAAATAAGGGTACTTGCATGTGTTTTAGAAGAACCCTTAAATTGTTCCTCGACTAAAGTTAATTACTCTTTAGCATTCTCAGAGTCAGGAATGGCTCCTCGAATGGCTGTCGTGATAGAGTTTTTCATAATCATAAGGGACATGCGGTTGGATCGCTCTCACTTTTCATAAATAGATTTTTACTCAATTGAGCTTGTATCTGTAAGTAGAGCAGGAGGATCAACTCGTAATGCATAGTCCAAATCCATAACGCCGAGAACAATTTTTGTGACACCCCCAAATCCAGGTACTTCATTCCCACGGGATCTGGTGTTCACTTGATAAAACATTCATAACTAACTACCCAATCATAATAAAACTGAATAAATAAAACCTTCCCATTAAAAGGTTACATAATAAAAATCTCCCAGGTTGTCTAACCTTTAAATACAATCATTCAAATGCGGAAAATAAATAAAGTTCATTACAACCATTCAATTAAAATCTGATAATAAAATATCAACATATTACAAGTCTTCAACACTTGTGCATCTTTCCTTTTCCCTTACTGGTGCTAGGTACATCAACCTTCTCATCCTTAACTGTAATGGTTATATAAGCAAGAGTGAGCAAACAAAGCTCACTTGAAACAATAATAAATGGAAATCTTTACCATAATCACAAATAAAAGGCTTGATAGAGTTAAACAATATGATTTACCAACATTTTGAAGTATATAACTGAGGGTCCTAAGACCACGAACTATATCCATAGTTATAAGTAATTTTTTAACTTAAACTTTAACAGTCATAAGACTATAGGGACTCCTCGTACTCAGGGGGATCAGCCCTTCGTACAATGTATTGTACACAAATATTTCAACGCTAAGCATAAATTACCCCTAACAATAGGGTTGTTCATCTCAGTATTTAGAATACAAGTCCGCACCAAAGTAAGTTTGGTTTGGATACATTTCAAGGTAATTTAGAATTAAATTATCAACTAAGGATTGGTTGAATAAAACCAATAACATCATACTATAGAATAATCATGATTGAATCAATCATAGTAAACTAAAGTCATGCTTTAGGAATAATCTAATAGCATACAATTTGAATAACTATAACACACCTTGCTTGAACAATACTAATCCAAGGCTAATTAGAATTGAATACTAAGCATGCATAGCAATTTGAACGATAAAAATGTTCGACATTAGTATATATAGTTGTGCATGCTAAACCACAACTTAAATACAAGAATAACTTATTCAACATCAAACCAAAGTTTAGACAGCTTGCATCATTATAAGGTAATCGAATTGGAAATAATAATTAGTTCAACAAGATAAAGGATTAGAAAACTTGCCTTGCTCTTAGGCTAAACCGAATCAATTCGGATCACAATACCCTATATACATATATATATATATATATATATATGTCATCATGACATAGTTAGTCACTACCACTTTACAAACATAACTAACTACATTCATCATGTATGTTTGATTATTTAATCACATAATCAAGTTATCACACAAGTTAATTTCTAATAACATAATTATTCATAGTATAGAAATACGAAAATAAACAATTTACAGTCCTACTATCATCACATAACTTTTTCTTAAAATTTCGAGTACAAAAAGTACACTGTCATACCATTCTTCTTTCACATGTGTGGCGCCATGAGATTCTATCATGTGGTGCGTATTTGGAGATGAGATAGTATTTGCCGCGAGAATAAAGCTAATAATGTGCTGTATAAGTATATGGCTTATGACATGAAGATGGCGCCAAGATCAACATACACAGAAAGATGAATCTGCTAGATCAGACCACAAGCGCTAAATTTCAGCTTGATAACCGATAATTTTAAGAATAAAGATAAGAAAAAGCCAATTTTGGCCTACAAGCTCGTTTCTAACAGTCTAATTAACACGTAAATCATATAGAAACTTCATATAAACATATTTCAAAGACTCTAAACATGTTTCTACCCATAAACAACGAATTTAAAACATCCAATTTCACTATTTTTGATAAAAACTCACTTTTTGATGTTTTTAATAAAAATCAACACTGAAATTTTGTTTTTCAACCAAAACAGTTAATTCAAAGTATCTTTATCAATATGTATACATACTCTATCAATTTAAATAGTCAATTTATCAACTACACAACTAATTAGCCCACAATTTCTACTTTAAATTAACCTATATTCATTCACATAAACTCTCTGTAAAAAGGTTTTCTTCACAAACTACATACATAACATCAATTCATTGACTATCACTTATGAAAATAGTTTTAAAACACTAGTTTATCATATAAAGCCACATACATAACAAATAATTCAATTTCTACAAAGCTTTTATGGAGAAAAATTGAGAGAGAGAATACAACTATAGCTTTGAAAAGAACAACAATAATAGAGTTTAGATGATACCTTGTTTGAAGAAGATGATGGCCAACCCTTTTTGATTCTCAAGCTTCTTCTTCTCTCCAATTTCCTAGCCTTTCTTCCTCTCTTCTTTTCTCTCTGTAAACTCTCTTCTCCTCTCTATTCTAGTTCTACGTCTTAGGAAGATAACGTATAATAATAATATAGATTAATTATATAATATAAATACTAACTTAACTGACATCAGTTATTTTTTTTTGAAATCAAAAGCCATAAGGCTTGTTTGGCTAATCACTAAAAAGATAATCAATTAATCATTATGCCTTGTTTGGAAAAAAAACTGAATTAAACTTCCTTAATTAATTTTAGTAACTCCTTTATAGTAAGGTTATTTGTCACACCGTTATTAAATTAAATTAATCTTAATAACAATTTATTAAATTACTACAACACATAAATCAATACCACAAAATTATAATTTTCTATATAATTATAACTTTATTTAATCAACTAACACATCCTTTTAATTACAAATTCAAATAAAAAGAATAATAATTCAATTAATCCAAACTCTCTAACTTAATAATTAAATTAAATTAGCAAATAATAATTAATTTCCTTAATTATTAATTTAACAAATAATTAACCAAATCAAATCAAATTTGAACAATTACTTATTCAACAATAAACACATCCATTAAATACTTATATAAATCAATAAATATTTAATATAACAATTTTAAAAAAAATTCTAGAATGTTACAATTTTTACTTGCTCTTTCCAAACAATAAAATTTGTTCCATTCAAGGCTTCAATTCTAGAGAGATACCCAGAAATACTAGTTGGAGTCAATGCTGAAATACAATCAAGCTCATAAGCATGCTTACAAAAAACTAAAAGAAATTCACAATATACAACAATAATTAATAATTAATCATAATAAAAATCAACTGGTGGGTAAGCAATTAGTTACATAAAATCTATTTATAACACCCAAAAATAGATTTTAATGAGATGTTGGTGCATAATTATTAATCTTTCGTTGGTCCAATTAATAATATACTAATAAAATCCCCATAAAATAATGCACAACACATTTATCCACTCATCACCGTTGGGCAAAAAATGAAATAAACATGTTACTTATGCAATAAAAATCCATTTAATAAATTATAATTCTAATTTTTCGTTGGGTAAAATTAAAATATTCATTTATTAAATGTAACATTACGTGACTTTTCTTAATCTTTAATTGTTTTAATTAATAACCTCCGTTGGGTTGATTATTAATTTTAACAATAAAAGAGTCACCCATACATGTAAATTATTATGATCAAACTCAATTTTCTTTAAACAACATATTAATCAAGTTTGAAAACTAACATTATTTATAATAATTTACATGTAACAATTTAAAAGCCCTAATAATATATCATGTTCCAAAATCTCAATTATGATATATAATTATGAACATGAATTGATTATAAAATATTAACATTAATTGTATAACTAAGTACATAAGGACATAATATAAAATAATATTATATGAATATAATTAGAAATACATAAATAACCATTAAATATTATTTTAGTCTCATGTATAGTAAGACATGAATTATAGGTATTTAAAACAATACTAAGCATGATGCAATAATGCTGTGAAGACCCGAATTTTAGAAGTTATTAAAATTGGAATTTAATAATTAAAATTCTTATTATGAGATGTTTTGAGTTTGAGAATGTATATGTATGTGCTGTATATTTTGAAATATGTTATATGGTATGAAGATAAATATATATTCATATATTAGGAAAGTGGGGTTTAATAGTACCCTGAGTTATTTGTTTAATCTATATTTTCGATTCTGGGGACAAAATCTTTGTAAGGAGGGAAGAATGTGACAATCCAAGATTTTAGTAATTGTAATTTAAAATATTTATTAAATAAAATAAATATTTTATTGATGTAGTTATTATTAGTAAATATTTATGACAAGATAATATTCTAAATTTAATTAATTTATAATTTAGAGAGTTGTAATATAACATGAGATGTTATATTGTTGTTTTAATTTAATAATTTAAGATGGTATGATAAGTTATTAAATAAAAATTATAGTGAGATTATAATGTTGAGATATTTGTTTAAGTGAAATATTTATTTTAAATATAGTATGTGTAATTAATTTATTTGATTATTATTGGATATGAAAATCCAAATAAATAATATGTCATTATAAATTATAAACTAAATGGTTTATTAAAATAAAATTAGAGTGGTTTAAATTAATTTTTGCCAAATAAGGCTTAAATATATTAAGTCTTTAAATTTTAAAGGGTTTCACCAAACAAAGCCTTATGGCTTTTGGATTTTTTAATTTTTGAATTTGTAAATAATATAAATAGAATAAATAAAATAAATATTATTATAAATATAATATAATTATAACCTAAACATTGTTTTATAACTGATATTCTAATAAGTATGCGTATTAAGGTTATTAGTTTTATTTTTACGCTTGGCTATCAGTTGGTCTTACGCATAACTTAGTTGCTTAGGAAGAGTACTGAGAATTTCACAAAGAGAAAGCTGAGAGAGAATTGAGAGAGATTGAGAGAATTGTCTGCAATTCCAAGGATTAGCAAGCTAATTGAAGGTATTTTCCCTAATTATATATGAATATGTATATATAAGGTTACGACATAATTTATATGTGCTCTGTGAATTCAAATTCTCTCGAATTATTGTAGAAAAACTGGGTTATTGCAATTGTATGTAAGTGTAATTCTAGAGTTTATGTTTAAACAAAGAATTTGTATGCTAATTACAGTTAAAAGTAGGAAAGATAATTAAAGTGTATGTTTTTATGAATATTTTCTCATATGGCTTATGTAAGTACCAATTTTGATGGTCAATTCGCATGCTAAAATGCAAATTGAGTCTTGTTCACGCTAGTTCGTTAAGAAACAAAGATAATGTAGTTTGAACGAAGTTATTTGGTGAAGAATTGAGATTACAGTGATGATTTTTATCTAAGGAACTCAAAAAAGAAGTTTTATATGAAAATATGGAATTTGAGGAAATTAAACTAGTATAATTATTATTAAATTGTTCTATGTTGAGGAATATGTTAGCAAAAATGTTTGTAATAGTTTTATACCAATTGTATGTGTTAATATTACTATTTTGTGGGTGAAATTCGTGTTAGTTGTGCTAAAAATGGCTACTATTCATTCATTGCCTATGGTTTTTATGCATGCGTTAATTGCAATTGGCTTGGCAAGCCAAGGCCAAAAATGGCACAATTGCTTGTGGGTCCCGAGCTTAAGTATGGCGGCGGCGACCTATATCCTGGTCTGAGACAATTAAGTCTGCCTTTTTATAGGACATGACTAATGGACTTAATCTAGTTTGGCAAGTATGTTAATGATGTTTAAGACATAATGTGGACTATAATAATAGATTGTAGTATGATATAATATCAAAATATGGAGATTTTAGTTGTCACTTGAGTAAGTTATGTAATGAAACCAAATGTGATGTTTTCAAAAGTTAAAGATAAATGATAAGGTTTATGTTGGTTTATAGAGAGATATAAGTTGAAAGAACGATTTGAATGATAACTTGATTAGTTAATCTAATATATGTTTAAAAGGATGTAAATATGCGGTAGAAGACTTAATTGTTAATTGTAAGAGAAGTGTAACGAGATATAAGGCGGAGGTTATATAACCTAGTTGTTGTTAACAAGTGTAATACATCTAATATGTGGTAATGGAATCTCTGACAACTTTAATGAACGTTAAGTGTCAGTTTCGAAAGAAGTATAAAGAAACACAAAATGGGATTATGTATTGATTAATAAATGTCATACGAAGAGGAGTAAACACCTGAAGATATGTGTTAAGTTTCAAAGAGACGCATGGTATAAAAGATTAAGACTAAGAGTCATTGTGGTTTTGTTATATGTGTAACTAATGCATGTGAATATGAACCTTTGAACTGTTGTAGGACGTACGCAAAGCATTTAAGTGATTTTTCGGTAATTGGTAATCTACGAACCAGGCAAGTCTTTCAGTTCCTATTTGTTATGTGAACATAATGATTAACTGCTTTAAATCTTTATTGCAAAGAGCATGATGTGTTATATATATGAAATGTTAAAGTCAACTTATGACTACGTTAATTGAGTAAAGCATGCTGATTGAGTAAGGAACTCAATCTTTATACTTGTTATATGAACTGTAGCATGTATGTTATGATAGTCCAATATTTATGAGTTATATATTGAGCATGTTATTATATGCTACGTGATGCATGAAAACTGTTAGATTTTGCTGGGTTGTCGAGCTCAACCTTGCAAATAACCATTTTTGTAGGACAAGATTTCAAGGTAAGGATATGTGCTAAGTGAATTATAAGGATCCATATTCACGGAGATTTCTTATGTTTTATGAGAAAAGTATTTAATATTTTGAATGTAACATGTGCGTTGAATTGTAAGTTGAGCTATCTGGTGTATTTGGATATCTATTTATGATGTAAGACTTTGTATAGTCATTTTATTGTAACGATTCATGGTATAAATTTGAATCAAGGGGATGTAATGTAAAGGTTGCGATTTAGGGCAATAGTGAAGGAAATGTACAAAAGTGTTAATTATTCTTCATTTTTAGTGATTTTAATTTCTAATAATGATGTAAAATCAAAAGGTAGATGTGTTATTAACGACCGAAGTTGAGAATTATATTGTAACGCCCCGAAATCTGGTCTATCTTCACACCCAGATTCCGTGCGTCACTAGTACATCATTCATCCAACATACATCATTATATACTAAAATATAACAACATACACTCTCAAATCCCAGGTTCTAAAAACCTTATAGCTTTTCTCATTACAAATAATGATAATTACATTATTCTTTACATCTTGCACGAGTGACTTTTACCCACCACCAAGGATACATAATTGTTCATTAAACTATTCTATAGTTTAATTATCATCTTTCTACATTACAAGTCTTCACTTGATCTCCTTTCTCATTCACATTCTGAATTGCACTTCATCTGGATACCGATAGCTTGATCTATACGGGATCCTTAAGTTCTTCTAACATCGTTCGCTGAAAATGTTTTTCATTTAAAGTAAGTGTGAGCATTCAATTGCTCAAAGAAGTCTTAACAAATTGAACAAACAACTTTAAGAGTTTAACATTCCTTTGAAACTTCGATAACCTAACAAAGGTTATAAGCGAAATGGCTTGAATAATAGGAATAATCTTGATTCCTATCATTTTAAAACATTAGTCACATTCACTTTGAAATACTTTCATTCTCTACTATCTTTCATACACATTACATTCTGCGCTAGAATCAATAGCACGCACTTAACAATAACGGTTCATGTATAAATAGAACATTCTCTTATCAATAGCTTCAATCACGTAATAGTTCATATCATAGAAACACCGGTGTTCACATTGTGGCATAAGGCCTCATACGCTCTACCACCTTATACAAATATCACACATTCAAGACATGATAGTACGGACTTCTCAAGTTCAACATCCGAGAAGTTTAAGAAACTAGCATTCATTTAAAATATGAATGAAGTTAGGAAACTTGCCTTACACACAGCTACAACTTACGCTGAACTGCTCATTCCATTCTCTATAACACATAAGGAAATAAAACATACACCAATTAGTCATATACTTGACTTACGCATTGGTTTACTTAACTTTACTTCTTAAGGTTCGCGTTCTTGCAATCTAAGTTTACGCGACCAACTTTCATTACCATTCTACGGCTTCATGACATACGGAGATGTCTTACTCAAAACGTTCTTCATCTTTGATGATTTACATTCTTATCTTCTTCTTATAACTTCTCTCAGGACTCGTAACTCATCGCTTCTCTCGCTGGTAGTCCATATGGTACTGAGTGGTTTCCCACAAACAACCAACAAACAAGTTCTCATCTCGTCTACACCGCCCACACAATTGAGTTAGATCGGTTGCTAGTTTCAGATATACCTTCGCTCTCTCAAGGAATTGTTTAGCTCAAATTCCCGTATGTCAACCATCAAAGGTTACGATTGTACCACAACCTAACTTATCTTAACTTATACGAACTATTAAATATAATGTTCGTTAAGTCAATTTCTTATTCCTTATGGCTTTCTGACAATCAAATGTCATACCTCAGGATTCATTCTTATCCGACTCACATTCGGCTTTCATTAATCTTATTACCATTCGATACGGCTTTTTTGATATCATTCGTATCTTACTTACTACTTTCATCAACGTCTAAGTCATACAACTAGGGTATACTTAGAATGTTCGTCCAACACGAATACGATTCACAAGGATCGTTTACGTATTCAACGTTCACGTTGCTCGTCTCTTAATCTTTCATTCAACCTTTACTCCAGGTTTAATCGCTTTCGATAGTTATCTATCCCATGAACCCCATGTTCATTATTCTTTCTTAATGTCGAAGCCATAATGCTAAGACCGATCGTTCATTGCAACAACGTTGCGTTCACAGCGTCTATACGCTTTACATTCATCTCTCATTACCATGTCATAACATCGAAATGTTATACATTACAATCATCCATTAACATCTAAGGAATCACCATCATAGCAATCCCTCACATTCGATTTATCATGATTACGGTCCCTTTCCCATCTCGGTCCCGTAACCCGTAATTACATTCTTTTAATCTCGTTTAATCTTTTCGTTCAACCTTCATTAAAGGTTTAACACACTCGATTAAGTGTTACATTAGTTGAACTACATGTTCGTATCTCTTTCTTGCACATCCCCCAGAAATTGAGTAGTTAAAAAATCTCATTTTTGGCATTGCTTCAGACCATTGGCGCCATGGCGCCACCTTTCATCTAAGACTCACATTGCATGAACGAGTTAGTTAGTAGTAAGACGTGACCTTCTTCAAAGATGGTGTCTGCAGCCCACCATTCTAGGCATGACTAACGTCACAGCGCCAAGACCATCTTCCCGAATAAATTTTCTAAGTCTTTGGTCGTTCTGAGACGCGTACTTTGAAATCTCATAACTTCTTCGTTATAACTCGAAACGAGATCGTTCCAAATCCATTTTCTTCGTTATCTAATGTACTTCGATTACCCCTGGATAGAACTTTGTTCTGAATCCGTTAAAATGCCATTCAATTAGCTTAATCTTCACCCTTCGTTCATTTTAATATTTTTAACGTTCTTCGTTTGTTCGTCCGTAATTCGGTCATCTGAACTCGAAACTCGTTCGTTCTTGAGTCTACGACTCACGTTTTATACATTCTCTTACATTCTTATGAAACCCTATATGTTCAGGTTCATTTACTAACTTCCAAATTCTCGATCTTCTTTTATGAAATTTTTGCCATAACTTCATTATAGCTTAATTCTAATCTGTTCTTCAAGAACGTTTCCAACGTTCCTAACCAAGCAATAAGCATCTAACTTATACACGATGGTTTTAAACTTGTCCATCAACAACAATTACACTACGATGGTTTTAAATTTGTCCATCAACAACGTTTTTCGCGTTCTTCGCGTGTTCTTCGTTCGTTCTTCATTTTTGATCGATATTTTGGATTACAATTTCACTTTTTCTTGGAATTTGATGTTATAGAACATCATTCCTTACTTATTTGATCTACTCATTCGTAAGATTCATTCGAATCGCTCAAAATCCTTACGAATCTTATACTTCCTTAAGAAATTTATAAACTAAATTTCTAATTCTTATTTCTTCGTTTCCTCATGAATTCAACTATATGAATTCATTATTGACATTATCTACTTCTTATCTTCATTAAGTTATGTATTGAACATATTAAACTTAAAGAAAATTAGAAGAAACTAGGATTCGGATTACCGTTCATCCTTAAATTCCTTCTATCGGACAAAGTTTGCTCACGAGCCAACTTTTCCTCTTTCTTCTCCCTTTCATCTTCCATCCAAACTCTCTCTCTTTCTCTCTCAAATGATAGGATTTTCAAAATCCCATTCAAATGAGATTAAGCTTCCTATTTATAGATTTTCAAGGCTAGGGGCATTTTGGTCTTTTCACACCATAACATCCTTACTATTCATTACTTAAGGACCAAGTTAACTTAGCCCTCAAGTTTGCTTAGCCCTTAAGTTTCGTAGTTCCATCTTTTGGGTTTCATCCGACAGTTTTAAAAACTACGATTCTTGGAATCCAAATATTTTTGGATATTCCGTCTTTCCTCTACCGATTAACTTTTACGTAATCTTCGGATCTCCAAAAAACTGAAAAACACTTTTCCACGTTAAGCGTTTTCCTTCACGTTTTCTCCTAACGTAGCTAAACGAATGAAAAGTACATAACAGTACTTTTCGTCGTTTTTATTTTATCTGATTTCTGCACATTTTTTGAGAAAAACTTTTATCGACTTACTTAACTTTTCACGATATATTATCGTCAAATCTTTCGACGGAATGTCATTTCGACATACCGAACTCTCGGAAAGGCTTATGTTATTCAAACCCTAACCCTTAGGTTTCGTCGGGTGAATAGTGCCTATTTCGTCTTTTTCCCCGAAAATATTTTATCTCCGCAAAAATTTTATTTTTGTCTTGAAAATTCCTACTGCTCAGCCTAGCTCAGAGCCGTAATCCTCCCGATTAATAATCATTCTAGGTTATAGAACGATTAATAAACACATAGCACAGAATATTATTAATAAAAATTCATTTTATTAATAACTAATTCTTTAATCTTAAATTCTGAACAATCCGGATTCTCCGGGTTGTTACACTTCCCCCCTTATAAAAATTCTGTCCTTGGAATTTCTTCAAACCACACCCATTCCCGGGTCATCACATTCACCCCTTCTTCACAGAATTTCATCCTCAAAATTTTAACTTACTCTTCTTTTCAACTTCTCTTCAAAGAAGTTCTTATCTTTCTTACATTCCCTACCCTTCATAACTTATCAAGAATCATGAAGTGAAAGGAATAACGAGGAATATAAAGATTCCTTTAAAACATTTCATTCTTTTTTCTTTGAGGGTCAAATTGACCATGAACTCTTACTAGGTTAAATGACCTTCGTCGTAGAAACCTTTCTTACACTAAGAAGTTTACAATCACAAAGAAGGTAAACTACCTCTCCCATACGTAGGTGATCAGCCTATCGTATAACCCCATTTCAGGGTATGTTCACCTCAAACTTACTCATCAGATTCCACACCAAAATAATTTGGTTTGGCATAACTTTTCAAAGAAAGCTCGATTTTCTTTTAATCATAACATACCATTTGTCTTAGCCAAATCAAGTAACTTAGACCGTACTAATAAATTGGACATCAACTTGAAACATTCGTCTAGTTAACTCAATTAACATCGACTACTTCTTTAAATTCTTTTGCAATACATCAAAACATTTCATGACATCATGATACCGCACTCTTCATAGTACGTTGAGGACTTCGTCAGTTTATGACTTCATCATTATGCATCATACCATAGCAGGTTGTTGATCCTCTAATCAAATTCCACACCAGGTTTAATTGCATTAATAATTCCATCCTTTTACCATCCTTGCATCAAATGCACCGATGATATAAAATTCATTTTGATATTTCAAATCAATTTCTGTCTAGCCGAATCAACTAGCATAGACATATCAAGAATAGTTCTTTTAAAATCCAATGGTTTCAAAAATTGAACCAATTCATTCATTTTCAAAATGCGCACATCAGCACGATTTCAAGAAACTTCAAAATCTAGCATAGCTAGATGACTTGGAATATCCTATTCTCCATCTTCCTTCATTGTCTTACTTGCGACAATACTTAATCTCCTCTAGCACCTTCAATGCTAAGTCTACTAAAAATACTTACTTTCAGTCTAAACATTCTTATACCTTAGTATAGTTCATCCATTTACCATACTTTATGTGTTTAGGAACTTTCCACAACCATATGTGTTTAAGAACTTATCTTCGTAGTATGTAATCCAAGAACAAATCAAGGACTATCTATATGCTTAGGGCTCAGAAACATAGCATATAACTATGAGTCACAAACTTTTCATAAGTATGAGTTTCAAGAACCCGCACCTATCTTATCATTCTCTACCTATCAATTATATACAAGAGAAAAGATTCACCTTCTCGTCATATACATATTGATAGCACGACATACTATTCTAATGATTACCACTGTAATAACTAAGTAATCACAAACCCCCTCCCATTCGAAGGTTTGTACTACTCAGCTATCACATGAGTCCTCAATCGAAATCTTAGAACTTCTAACTTTCTCTTTACCTAATACGAATTTTCTTTAATTCATATACTATCCTTTACAACTCAATTTGAGTTCTTCTTCCCGTACTACTTCGTAGTACTATTCATTCATAGCATTAGCTATAAATCATCCATCGCTTAATGTATCATCTTATTATTACGATTTACTATGATCACGTGGTGATCTTCTTATCCTTCTCTCTACGATTATAGTCTTAGGTACTCATACCTAAGATTTATAACCTATCAGCTCTTATACCAACTTGTAACGCCCCGATATCCGGTCTATCTTCACACCCAGATTCTGTGCATCACTAGTACATCATTCATCCAATATACATCATTATATACTGAAATATAACAACATACACTCTCAAATCCCAGGTTCTAAAAACCTTATAGCTTTTCTCATTACAAATAATGATAATTACATTATTCTTTACATCTTGCACGAGTGACTTTTATCCGCCACCAAGGATACATAATCGTTCATTAAACTATTTTATAGTTTAATTCTCATCTTTCTATATTACAAGTCTTCACTTGATCTTCTTTCTCATTCACATTCTGAATGGCACTTCATCTGGATACCGACAGCTTGATCTATACGGGATCCTTAAGTTCTTCTAACATCGTTCGCTGAAAATGTTTTTCATTTAAAGCAAGTGTGAGCATTCAATTGCCCAGCAAGTCTTAACAGTTGAACAAACAACTTTAAGAGTTTAACATTCCTTTGAAACTTCGATAACCGGACAAAGGTTATGAAGCAGCTTGAACAATAGGAATAATCTTGATTCCTATCATTTTAAAACATTAGTCACATTCACTTTGAAATACTTTCAATCTCTACTATCTTTCATACACATTCTGTCTGGCTTGAATCAATAGCACAGACTTAACAATAACGGTTCATGTATAAACAGAACATTCTCTTATGGAACAGTTCAATCACAAAATAGTTCATATTATAGAAACACCGAAGTGTTCACATTGTGGCACAAGGCCTCATACGTTCTACCACCTTGTACAAATATCACACATTTGCACATAGATAGGACTTCTCAAGTTCAAAATCTGAGAAGTTTAAAAAACTAGCATTCATTTAAAATATGAATGAAGTTAGGAAACTTACCTTACGCACAGCTACAGCTTACGTTGAACTGGTCATTCCATTCCCTATAACATATAAGGAAATAACACATACACCAATTAGTCATATACTTGACTTACGCATTGGTTTAGTTAACTTTACTTCTTAAGGTTTGCGTTCTTGCAATATAAGTTTATGCGACCAACTTTCATTACCATTCTACGGCTTCATGACATACGAAGATGTCTTACTCAAAATGTTCTTCATCTTTGATGATTTACATTCTTATCTTCTTCTTATAACTTCTCTAGGACTTAGCACACATCCCTTCTCTGCTGGTAGTTCATATAGTACTCTGAGTGGTTTTCCACAAACAACCAACAAATAAGTTCTCGTCTCCTCTACACTGCCCACACAGTGAGTTAGATCGGTTGCCAATTTCGTATATACCTTCGCTCTCTGAAGGAATTGTTTAGCTCAGCTCCCATATGTCAACCATCAAAGGTTACGATTGTACCATAACCTAACTTATCTTAACTTATACGAACTATTAAATATAATGTTCGTTAAGTCAATTTCTTATTCCTTAGGGCTTTCTGACAATTAAATGTCATACCTCAGGAATCATTCTTATCTGACCCACATTCGGCTTTCATTAATCTTATTACCATTCAATACGGCTTTCTTGATACCATTCGTATCTTACTTACTACTTTCATCAACGTCTAAGTCATACAACTAGGGTATACTTAGAACGTTCGTCCAACTCGAATACGATTCACAAGGATCGTTTACGTATTCAACATTCACGTTTCTCGTCTCTTAATCTCTCATTCAACCTTTACTCAAGGTTTTAATCGCTTTCGATCATTATCCATCCCATGAACCCCATGTTCATTATTCTTTCTTAATGTCGAAGTCATACTGATCGTTGTATGCTAAGACCGATCGTTCATTGCAACAATGTTGCGTTCACAGCGTCTATACGCTTTATATTCATCTCTCATTACCATGCATAACATTGAAATGTTATACATTACTATCGTCCATCAACGTCTAAGGAATCACCATCATAGCAATCCCTTACGTTCGATTTATTGCAACTACGGTCCCCGGCTATCGGTCCCATAACCCGTAATTACATTCTTTTAATCTCGTTTAATCTTTCCATTCAACCTTCATTAAAGGTTTAAAACACTCGATTAAGTGTTACATTAGTTGAACTACATGTTCGTATCTCTTTCTTGTACATCCCCCAGAAATTGAGCAGTTAAAAAATCTCATTTTTGGCATTGCTCTGCACTGGCGCTGTAATACCCGGAAAAAAAAATAAAAAAATAATTAAATAATAAAAATTTCCTTGTTTTAAAATATATTTATTGGACTTTGTCATTTATTTTGGGTGAAAATAGTCATTTAATTTTTGTGGGCTAATGTATTAATGAATGATGAATAATTTGAGTTGATAAAAAAATTGGGCCATTAAACTAATCTGGTTTATTTTATATGTGGGTCAAATTAAAATCCTATTAAAATTTAGAGAATTAATAAAATGTATTTAAATAATTAAAATATAAACCCTATAATACATTAACAACATCATTCATCTTATATACTAAAAAGAGAGGCGGCTGCTAAAAACGAAACGACCAGATCAAGTGGAAGATTGCTTTGAAGTAAAATTTTTGTTCTGCAGTTTATAATCAAGTAAGTTAGTCATTCTTCATTATTTTATTAATTAAATTAGTGGTGATAGTTGCTTATGCAATTACTCAATTTGTTGGTTGGTAATCGTGCAAGTATGTGTAAATTTAAGTAATCATAATAATAGTGATGGTGTAATTATACATATAAGGTACAGTTTTGTTTATATAAATAAAAAAATAAATAAATAAAAATTGCTATCATGGTGCAAGTCATGTAATCAGATTTCATTATATATATATATATATATATATATATATATATATATATATATATATATGTAATTCACGTTGATATGCATGATTGCGAGGATTGCTGTGATGATTTTCATTTTTTGTTAATTATATATATATATATATATATATATATATATATATATTATTTGTTAATAAATTTTGCCCATGAAACTTATAAATAAAATTAATAAATTAAATTGAAGTTATATATATTAATTTAAATTAATTAATTTTGTCGACATAGTTATAAAAGTTTTAATAATAAATTTAATTGTATTATGTTATTAATGATTGGATTGTAATAAAATCTTATTAAATTATTTAGATTGAACGGAGAGAGTCTAAACGAGTTAAATTTGGAGTATAAACTTTGGGTATTACATTGCTTAATCCAGGTACGGATTCCGTACTCTTTCTGCGAGACTCTTTTGTTTTTAAATTGTTCGTTTCGTTATTCGTTTCGAAATTTAGTTTTGCCTCTCATAATTGTTCCTTCTTAAATTCGTGAGAATGTTTCATTTTGGTATTAGTATTTGAAACTAGTATTTGTACTCTTTGGTCTATTGTGTCATGGTTAATATTTATTTCGATATTTGTAGAAAGTACATGTTAATATATTTGGAGACTTTGTGTTGATATTTCGTTTCAGTTTAACATGTACATGTTAGAACCCCTTTGTTGTGTCGCATGTGTTGTGACATTATATTTTGTTAGAATACCGTAGGGTATACCTGAGCTATAACCACTGTGGGGTACCATGTGCATGTCCTCTTAACACCGAGGCATGACACCTTCCGTGGCGGTGTGATCATCCACCAGGCTCTCCATTTTGTGCTCCGATGGGAGTTGGCCATTTGGTGTTTTTGTTATGGGAGGCGATAGGTTCGAATTCTAGTTTTCTCGCTCGCTACGTTACTGGAGTGGTAATGTTTGTGCCAAACATGCCTTCCGATTTTATATGCATTGGATTCATGCGTCCAATGTGTAACTCTTGCTCGTGTGGCATTATTTGACTTGCTATGTGGCATTATTTGACTTGCACCGTGGCAAGGTATATTTCTTTTATTCGAGCTCAAGATGAAATAATACCCGACCATTTAATTCAAATTTTATTATTTTGTTGTGTTAGTTTTGTTCATTTCGTTTCAGTTCGTTTCGTTTTATTTCATTTAATTTAATTGAGTTAGTTTTTGGTTCATTATTTGTATTCTATATCCGTACTGGGCATTTGGCTCATGCTGTGTTTTTCTTTCGGCAGGTAATCAGGGGGATCAAGGGCAAGTGTGATGAGAGCTCCATTCATTCCAATGATTTAGAAATATTCTGTTTAGACTTGATGTGTCAGTTTACTTGGAATTATAATAATTATTTTAGATTGTGGTTTGAAACAGTTTGAGATTTATTATGGTTGACTTGGGGTATTTATCAGTTATTAAGACTATTCTTTTGTGACTTTGAGCCTTGCTATTAAATTCATTAGTTTTGTTATGTTTTGAGTAACCTCTTTTCTATTTCTAGTGGGTGGTATTAAATTGCATACCACCTTCAACACTAAGACTCAAGGCCCTCGGTCTTGAGTTAGCGAAGACATGACCCTCCGGCTGGCTGCGGCAAAGACCACCATTCTAGGTATAACTAGCTACCATGCGGCCAAGACCTTCTTCCCGAAAATTTTTTCTAAGTCTTTGGTCGTTCTGAGACGCATACTTCAAAATCTCATAACTTCTTCGTTATAACTCGGAACGAGATCGTTCCAAAGCCATTTTCTTCGTTATGTAACGTACTTCGATTACCCCTGGATAGAACTTTGTTCTGAATCCGTTAACATGCCATTCAATTGGCTTAATCTTCACCCTTCGTTCATTTTAACGTTTTTAACGTTCTTCGTTCGTTCATCCGTAATTCGGTCATCTAAACTCGGAACTCGTTCGTTCTTGAGTCTATGAATCACATTTTATACGTTCTCTTACATTCTTATGAAACCCTACACGTTCAGGTTCATTTACTAACTTTCAAATTCTCGATCTTCTTTTACGAAATTTTCGCCATAACTTCGTTATAGCTCAATTCTAATCCGTTCTTCAAGAACGTTTCGAATGTTCCCAACCAAGCAATAAGCATCTAACTTATACACAATGGTTTTAAACTTCTCCATCAACAACAATTATACTACGATGGTTTTAAATTTGTCCATCAACAACGTTCTTCGCGTTCTTCGTGTGTTCTTCGCGTTCTTCGTGTTCTTCGTTCGTTCGATATTTTGGATTACGATTTTACTTTTTCTTGGAATTTGATGTTATAGAACATCATTCCTTACTTATTTGACCTACTCATTTGTAAGATTCATTCGGATCGCTCAAAATCCTTACGAATCTTATACTTCCTTAAGAAATTTATAAACTAAATTTCTAATTCTTATTTCTTCATTTCCTCATGAATTCAACTATATGAATTCATTATTAACATTATCTACTTCTTATCTTCATTAAGTTATGTATTGAACATATTAAACTTACAGAAAATTAGAAGAAACTAGGATTCGGATTACCGTTCATCCTTAAATTCCTTCCATCGGACAAAGTTTGCTCACGAGCCAAGTTTTCCTCTTTCTTCTCCCTTTCATCTTCCATCCAAACTCTCTCTCTTTCTCTCTCAAATGATAGGATTTTCAAAATCCCATTCAAATGAGATTAAGCTTCCTATTTATAGATTTTCAAGGCTAGGGGCATTTTGGTCTTTTCACACCCTAAACTCCTTACTATTCATTACTTAAGGATTAAGTTAACTTAGCCCTCAAGTTTGCTTAGCCCTTAAGTTTCATAGTTCCGTCTTTTGGGTTTCATCCGACAATTTTAAAAACTACGATTCTCGGAATCCAAATATTTTTGGATATTCCGTCTTTCCTCTACCGATTAACTTTTACGTAATCTTCGGATCTCCGAAAAACTGAAAAACACTTTTCCACGTTAAGTGTTTTCCTTCACGTTTTCCCCTAACGTAGCTAAACGAATGAAAAGTACATAACAGTACTTTTCGTCATTTTTATTTTATCCGATTTCTGCACATTTTTTGAGAAAAACTTTTATCGGCTTACTAAATTTTTCACGATATATTATCGTCAAATCTTTCGACGGAATGTCATTTCGACATACCGAACTCTCGGAAAGGCTTATGTTATTCAAACCCTAACCCTTAGGTTTCGTCAGGTGAATAGTGCCTATTTCGTCTTTTTCCCCAAAAATATTTTGTCTCCGAAAAAATTTTATTTTCATCTTGAAAATTCCTACTCGTTCAGTCTAGCTCGTAGCCAGAATCCTCCCGATTAATAATCATTCTAGGTTATAGAACGATTAATAAACACATAGCACAGAATAATATTAATAAAAATTCATTTTATTAATAACTAATTCTTTAATCTTAAATTCTGAACAATCCGGATTCTCCGGGTTGTTACATATATTGTATGAAGTTTGGGGTCGTTACAGTTGGTATCAAAGCTGTAGGTTATAAACCTTACGTAAGAGTACCCTAGGCTATAACCTTAGAGAATAAAGGAGAAGATGATAAAGAAGTTAAGAATCAAAAAGTTATATTTAAGTATGGTATAGTTGTACTCTTTAATAGTTGATGTATGGTATCTGGGCTAAACGATTCCTTCATAGAGCGGAGATATATACGAACTAGCAACTTGGAACCTAGTTTGTTAGTTGTTTGTGGAAAACCAGTCAGCGTACCATATTAAAACTGTTAGAGACTCAATGTGTACCAAGTATAGAAAATGGATACGTATGATGAAAAACGAAAGAAAAAGGATCATAAAATAAAACGATCACGAGTTAAGAAAAGAATTTTAAGGGAGATGATTATAGAATAAGATTGCGATGTGATTTGTTTAAGTTATAAAAGAAAGATGGTTGTAATATTTGAATAATTATAGCTTGATGCTATGAAGATGATGTACTATGAAATAGTACGAGATAACTCACGAGGAGTTATAGATGATGTGATACGAGGAATTCATATCGAGCAAAGAGCAAGTTAAGAGTAAGATAGAGTTAGGTGGGATTTCAATTGAGGACTCATGTGATGGCTGAGTTGTAAAAATCTTTGTATAAGTAAGGGCTTTGTGCTTGCACTCAGTTTATCATAATGATAATCATTGGAATGTTGATGTTGAGCTATCAATGTATATGTGGTGAAAAGGTGATTCTTTTCTCATGTGTATGTTTGATAGATAGAAACTATTAAGATTAGTCAGATAATATTAGGATTAGGTGCGGTTCTTAAAAATAATGCATATGGTATGTTTGTGACTCATAATAATATGGTATGTTTTGAACCCCTCAGCGAATGGACGGCTATGGTCTAACTAGGATAAGTTCTTAAACTCGTATTATTATGGCAAGTTCCTAAACTTCTAATGTGTAGTAAGTTTGATGAACTATACTGGGGTATAGATAAGTTATGAATGAAGAATTAAGGATTATGGGAATAGATAGAATTATTAAGCAATGGATCAGTATAGAAAGTGGAGACATGGGTTTTTCCAAATCTTCTAGCTTTGCTAGATTTTCTAAATTTATTGACTACGTGCCGATGGTTATACTTTTGATTTTTGAAAAAAAATGTTGGGTCACACTAGTGAACCAGAGAATTTTTTTTAAAGAAAATGCTATTATTTGTGTATTTATGCTATTTGTTTCGGCTAGATAAAAAAAATGATTTTTTAAAATTTTCAAAATATATTTTAATTATATGTATCGGGTGATATGATAAACGATGGAGTCATCAATGCAATGGAACCTGGTGTTGGATGTGATCATATGATCGTCAGCCCACTATGGTGAGATGTAGTATGACAACGTCATAATCATGACGCCATAAAAGGATTTTTGAGGTTTCTTTAAGATATGAGATTATATATATATATGTGTGTGTGTGTGTGTATTTCGATTGATGTTCGAATTATTGTAGAAGTGTTTGCTATTTGATTCAGCTAGACGATTATTGAAAGATGTTCATGAAATTTAAGCGTTTATTGAAAAGTTATGCCAAACCAAATTGTTTTTGTGCGAAATCAGATGTTGAAAAGCTGAGGTGAAACCTTATAAGGGGACATGTTTTCGGGGACAATGGTTCCGAGCGTAACGCATATAGTAGTTACAAAACACTACGTTCCGGCCCAACGTAGTGGTACAATAGGCTAGCCACCTAGTGTACGTGTGGAGGGTGTTTCCAGTCTTTGTGATTGATAGACACTCTGGTTTGCAGTGTGAAGGATTGTGTTGAAGCACTAGTAAACCTAGAGAAGAGTTCATGGTCTTGTGTCCCCTCAGCATGATTTGGAATCTTTTAAATTCTTGAGTTATTCATACTGCTTCCCAATTATTGAGCAATTATGGATGATTCTTGCTATTCTAAAAGGCAAATGTGGTAAGGATGATATTCCTTAGAAGGAAGTAAGTCGTAGAATGCGACACTGAATGATGAATATATTGAATGAGAGAGAAAAGAAATTTTGAAATGAGAAGGAGATGGGTTATCGAAGAATTATGTAAAACTTTTAATAGAAAAGTTTAATAATTGTAGAAAGATCTTATGGAAAGGAAGTGGTTATAGAACCTAATGAATGAATAAAGTAATAACGTAAAATCTATTCTGATAGATTGATTGAATGAAGATTAATAAATAAAATTTCGAGGAAAAAGTTCTTAGAAGAATGGGTGAATGTAATATCCCGAGTGTTTATGATAACGATCCTTAGAAAAAGAAATGAATGGGTTAAAGAATATATAATAATCAAAATATAATTGAGTTCAAGTGAAAGTTATGAAATAAAACCTAGAATTTGTTGAGGTAATGAATGTAATAGGAAATATAAAACCTATACTAAGGTAATGTGTTGAAAATATTCAACGATAAATTTTGAAAAGAGATTTGGTGAAAACCTGAGTAAGGTAGGGTTTCGGTGATTCCGATGACAGAATCCTTATAAGGAGGGAAGAATGTGACAACCTGAATTTTTAGAAGTTATTAAAATAGGAATTTTGTGACACCCCCAAAATAGGTATACATCACCCATCTTGAGTCGCCAAATACATGGTACAAAATTCAAATACAACTTAATAATACAGCTATCATGTAAAATACGACAAAACGTAAACTGAGAGTTTTAACACGAATATTGTCATCTAGACAATATCCACACTCAAATTCAACCTTATTACATTTATTATTACACTATTTCATAGAATAGTGAGGACTACTAATGCTATCATATGGACCATCACTCCGTTCCCCGACTAGTCCCTACTACGTTCTCATTTTCTGAAGAGAACAACGAAAGCAAAAATGGTGAGTTCAACTAGCCCAGTAAGAAATATTATGACTAAGATAATGCAGAATAAATTATCGTTAGCCTTCAACAGTGTTAAACTGATACAATATAACAAACATCAAGTTTAACGGCAGTGGAACATGCAACCCATTAGAAGAGTCAAGTAGAGAATAAAATCTACTATCTTCTATGATTTAAAAGGTTTTTCATCACTTTTATCGCTAGAACTCAGCTTAATAAATAATCCACATCATCAAATCATCCCTGCACTACAGGCCAAAGATATTCTTTAGTATCACGACCACGAATTATCCATGCACTACGGGCTAAAGATAATCATGTTTTCATCAACAGTCCTGATCATGCCATAAAATAATTCATCTTTGCACCCTCGGACGAAGAGAATCCATAGCCATTATCATACCAAAATTGTCCATTAATGCACTACTACGGCCAATGAGGACTTTTTCCACATCATTTGTAACATTACTACCATGATTATACCGAATAATCCTCGTCATAATCATACCAAGTTCATCTATGCACTACAAAGCCACGTATGACTTTCAACATAATATAAACATGAGGATGATGACAATGACATAATAATTCAATAAAACAAGTTCAAGGATTAATTTATCCAGAACTAATAACGTCCAAATTGTCAACATGATACTTCTTTGTGAGAGTAAAATTCCGTAATGCTCGTAAGAATTTTTCCATGAAAAGATATCGGATGAAGCGCAAATATCAAGGATATTCCACTAATTTCATTGAGTATAGAAGTCAAAACTTTAACCAACCGAGTATAATAAAGAATGGAATAACAAAAGAAATCACCAGTGCATGCGATAGATCAAGCATGCATGTGTTATTCCAATGTAATAATAAATAAAGGAACCCGTGTCAAGCGTAAACGCATAGACAGGATATTCCAACAGAATAATAAATAACGGAACCAGGTCATGCGTAAATGCACAGACAGGATGTTCCAATAGAATAATAAATAACGGAACCAGGTTATGAGTAAAGCACAGACAGGATGTTCCAACAAAATAATAAAGAATGGAATAACAGAAGAATTTCACCATGTATACGGTACTGCGCATAGACAGGTTATTCCAACATAATAATAAAGAATGGAATAGCAGAAGAATTTGACCATATATGCGGTACTTTGCATAGACAGGTTATTCCAATATAATGATAAAGAATGGAATAACAGAAGAATTTGACCAAGTATAGGGTAGTCCGTGTATATAAGTTATTCCAACAGAATAATAAAGAATGGAATAACAGAAGTTCTCTTCATGAATACGAAAGAAATAATACCCCTTACTGTAAAAGAAGAATATTCCGACTGGTAGGGCGAGGATATTCTTGAAAAGAACTTGCACTACGCTCAAAGCTTCTTAAAACTCTAAAGAAATACGCTCAAGATTATAGAAGAATTCTCTAAACATCTGGTGTGATTTTAATTCTAACTAAGCTTCCTATTTATAGGAAAATAGAAAGGATACTATGCAATAAAATATAATATATATATATATTATTTAAAATCTAATAAAAAAATAACTTTATAAAAGTATTCGATTTTATATAAAAAGATTTTACTACGCAAAACACTATGCAGTACTATATAACACTATGCATAATAAAATATAATATATTCTAATTATTGTCTAATAAAACAAATAACTTTATAAAAGTATTCTATTTTATATAAAAGATTTTACTATGCAAAATACTATGCATAATAGAATATAATATATTCTATTTATAGTCTAATAAAACAAATAACTTTATAAAAGTATTCTGCTTTATATAAAAGATTTTACTATGCAAAACACTTTGCATAATAGAATATAATATATTCTAATTGGTGTCTAATAAAACAAATAACTTTATAAAAGTATTCTGCTTTTTATATAAAAAGCTTTTCTTTTATTACATTAATAATAATAATAATAATAATAAAACGAAACTTATCACCTTTATTATAATTCACAATATTAATCAACCGTGTCGCTTCGCAGAAAGAGGGGGCTTTTCAATAAGGATTTCTCCTATTAGCGCGCAAATTAGGTGACCAGACCTCTCCTCCTTGCGTAACTTCTAGACATCGTTAATATTGTAAATAATAATATTAATAACTTCGTCGTCTCAATTATTGATCTAATAATATATAAAATATCGACAATAATTGAATCAAATAACGTGAGATACTATGCAACAATTACTGCAGCAATAATTGAACAAAACTGAGTGACTTCTCACGTAAGCATCAATAATAAATATCGTGTGCTACTATGCAACCACGCGTATTACTGTAGTTTTACTACCGAGTAGTTCAACAGTTTTAACGGTAAAACTTCCGCCGTTATTTTCATAAAAATATTTTTGTCGTTTTCTCAATCCGACAATAATTCCGTTGTGGGGTCCACCAATGATTGTACCGTCGCATTTGGATATTCCCCGACAAAAAGAATATTCCCTGACCAATCGAATATTATACAACAACTTGCATACTTTTCAAAATTTATAAATATTACCCACAACTGTAACATTATCTCAAATCCACACCATAATTTTAAAAAAAAATCGAGAAAATTAAATCTTTATTCGTAAAATTTGCGATTTTACAATCTCCCCTCATGAAATTTCGCCCTCAGTATTTACGTACGTACCTGGTATACCAAACAAATGAGGACACTTCGTTAGATTCAAACTCTTAAGATATAACCTTTGAGCGTAAAATATATTTCAAGATTTTAACAGGTACATCTTCATATGTTAAATTTTCAGCTATCTCGTCCGGTTCTAAATTAATAATGTGGTTCGGGTCATCCACATATTTACGTAACATCGATACGTTAAAAATGTTATGAACAGACGACATACTTGGCGGTAAAACGAGTCTATAGGCCACAGTTCCTACTCGATCAAGGATTTCAAATGGGCCAATAAAATCGAGGGTTGATATTTCTTCTCTTCATCGATTCTTGCTTCTAGAATAACGCCCTCTTGAACCTTCTTCTTCACATTCATCAGCTCTGAGTATGTAGCTTGAGCGGCTTTAACTTTATCGATTAAAGTCGATTCTACTCGTATATTCGTTATCTTCACGTGGGTCCCTAGAGTCTTTAACTCTATCTTCATCATTTGTAAGTTATACAAAATGGGTTTATGTGTTGACAACATCGCACTCGTAAACACATATGATCTTCTACTCAACGCATCAGCTACTACGTTCGCTTTTCCATGATGGTATTGAATGGTACGATTGTAATCTTCAACAGCTCGAGCCAACGTCTTTGGCGCATTATATGTTCATTTTGGTTGAAGAAATATTTGAGGGTTTTAGAAATGGGTTTTGTACTGGGGTCAATACAAAATTTGATTTCACGCTCAGGGGTAGGCTAAGAAGTCTTCAACAATACGTCAGGAAATTTATTTAACAATAGAAATATCATTCACAACTGTGACTCTCATCCAAGACTTGGATAACACATCACATTGATACCTATCAACTTGTCATCGTTATTCACAACGTCCCCTACGGAAAGTCTGGCTTCAGTGCATTCCACGCAAGGAAGTCAACAACGAAAGGACCGGGGCTCTTTACTTATGGCTTGATATGACAATGATTGACTTTAGTGGTTTGGTTGCTTGAATTCGCATAACAGGTTGGTTAGGAATATGAAAGCTAACAACCTTACTAAAAGCATGATGAGTAGTTAATCAATCGATTCCTAAAATCACATCAAAGGCAAGTATTTTCAAAGAGATAAGATCGACAGGCAACGTGAAAGTGTCGATTTGAATCAACAAGATTTATAAACAGTGGAGGTAACGAAGGCTTCTCCTAACGGAGTTTCAATCGATAAGTCAAAGTCTAATCTCTCTGGAGTCAAATTAAAATGTTACGCACAAGCAAGAGAGATAAAATAATAGGTAGAACCGGTATCTAATAAGGTATAGACTTCGCAAAAGTTTATAATTAACTTACCCGTAATAACCTCGTTCTGGTTCCTCAATAAACGCTCTCACTTAAACTACCGGCTTTGACTTGTCTGGGACATCCTTTGGCGTCACTATCCCAGCTGAACTTGACTTCACTACACGACAAAATTGTGCTAGGTGACCTTGTCTTCCACAATTGAAACACGCTTTGGGTTGCTACTTACAGTTTGGACGAATGTGTCCCTCCTGTCCGCATTTAAAACATACGACCGGTGGTCGTTCTTCTTCCTTTGAAACAGGTGTCGGTGATGCTGTCTTTCTATCATTATTGAACCTCCTCTTCTTGAAATTTCCACTCCTATTATCTTGGCCATGATTACCACCAAAGTGGTTACCATTTCTGGCATGATAATTTCCTCCACGATGGTTATCGTTGTTCCGATGGCCGATGCTACCGGTATGATTATTATCGTGTTGTTGGTCATTACCTTTTGGTTGTGCTGACTCATTATCGCGCTCCAATAACTGAGTCCTATTCACAACATCTGGATATAAACAAAGTTTATGAGAAATGAGGTATTGACGTATATTGGGTTTCAAACCTCTTAGAAACATTCGCGTCATTTGCTCCTCATTAATGACCAAATGGGATGCAAACTGAGATAACTCGGTAAACTTAGCCTCGTACTGCGACACGGTCATATTGTTTTGCTCCAGCTTGATGAACTCCACCTCCTTCATGTGACGAATACTTTCGAGAAAGTACTTGTCGTTGAACATCTCTTGGAACTTCTCCCAAGACATCTTGAGTGCGTCAGTCTGGGTACGTTTTACAGATTCCCACCAGTAATCTGCATCTTCACGCAACATAAAGGTGGCGAAGGGAACCTTTTGCTCCTCTGAGCATCCCAAGACATCAAATATCTTGGTGATCTGCTTTAACACCACGTCTCCGCCTTAAGTTGTTCTGGCTTTCCCAAAAACTCTGGTGGTCCCAGCTCCTTGAATTGCTTAGCGGTGACCGACCATGGGTTGCCATTATTTCCACCTATATTTTGAACAGGAGTCTCTCTTACCTATTGTTGCATGAATTGTATAAAGCCTCTGAACATTCCATCGTTCATCATTTGGTTAGTGTTGTTGTTTGCCTAAGGATTGTCGCCTTCCTGATTCACATTATCCTGATTATTGATATGTGGAGACTCAACGGTCTCCTATGCTCCATTGTTATTCTCAATATTCTCGGATGTTATTTTCAAATATTGCCACAAAACAAGGGTTAATTAACATATCACATATTATCCATATACTCTGACCGACAAATTAAATACCAAATAAACTTAAGTAGGTCATACTAGCGAAGGAATTCCCCGTCTCTCCCCTCCTAGTTCTTGTCTCACATCTCAGCCAGGGATCATATCCCTAAGCATTGATACCAACTGTGACGCCCCCAAAATAGGTATACATCACCCATCTTGAGTCGCCAAATACATGGTACAAAATTCAAATACAACTTAATAATACAGCTATCGTGTAAAATACAACAAAGCGTAAACTGAGAGTTTTAACACGAATATTGTCATCTAGACAATATCCACACTCAAATTCAATCTTATTACATTTATTATTATACTATTTCATAAAATAGTGAGGACTACTAATGCTATCATCTGGACCGTCACTCCGTTCCCTGACTAGTCCCTGCTACGTTCTCATTTCCTGAAGAGAGCAACGAAAGCAAAAAGGGTGAGCTCAACTAGCCCGGTAAGAAAAATTATGACTAAGATAATGCAGAATAAATTATCGTTAGCCTTCAACAGTTTTAAACTGATACAATATAAAAAACATCAAGTTTAACGGCAGCGGAACATGCAACCCATTAGAAGAGTCAAGTAGAGAATAAAATCTACTATCTTCTATGATTTAAAATGTTTTTCATCACTTTTATCGCTGGAACTCAGCTTAATAAATAATCCACATCATCAAATCATCCCTGCGCTACAGGCCAAGGATATTCTTTAGTATCACGACCACAAATTATCCATGCACTACGGGCTAAAGATAATCATTTTCATCAACAGTCCTGATCATGCCATAAAATAATTCATCTTTGCACCCATGATTATACCGAATAATCCCTGGTTATAATCATACCAAGTCCATCTGTGCACTACAGGCCACAGATGACTTTCAACATAATATAAACATGAGGATGATGACAATGACATAATAATTCAATAAAACAAGTTCAAAAATTAATTTATTCAGGAACTAATAACGTCCAAATTGTCAACATGATACTTCTTTGTAGAGTAAAATTCCAGAATGCTCAGAAGAATATTTCCATGAAAAGATACTAGATGAAGTGCAAATATCAAGGATATTCCACTAATTTCATGGAGTATAGAAGTCAAAACTTTAACAAATTGAGTATAATAAAGAATGGAATAATAAAAGAAATCACCAGGCATGCGATAGAGCGAATGCACGTGTTATTCCAATGAATAATAAATAATGGAACCAGTCATGCGTAAACGCACGCAGGTGATATTCAAACGAATAATAAATAACGAGAATCGAGATCAATGCGTAAACGCACGCATGTGATGTTCCAATGTAATAATAAATAATCGGAACCAAATGCATGCGTAAAACTACGCGAATGAGATGCTCCAACAAAATAATAAAGAATGGAATAATGTAAGAATTTCACCATGTATGCGGTACTTGATGCATGCATTATTATTCCAACATAATAATAAAGAATGGAATAATGAAAGAATTTCACCATGTATGCGGTGCTTGTGACAAAGTTATTCCAACATAATGATAAAGAATGGAATAATGTAAGAATTTCACCAAATATAGGGTAGTCCGCGCATACAGGTTATTCCAAAAGAATAATAAAGAATGGAATAACAGAAGTTCTCTTCATGAATACGAAAGAAATAATACCCCTTACCGTAAAAGAAGAGTATTCCGACTGGTAAGGCGAGGATATTCTTTAAGAAAACTTGCACTACGCTCAAAGCTTCTTAAAACTCTAAAGAAATATGCTCAAGATTATAGAAGAATTCTCTGAACTTTTGGTGTGATTTCAATTCCAACTAAGCTTCCTATTTATAGAAAAATAGAAAGGATACTATGCAATAAAATATAATATATATAAATATATATATATATATTATTTAAAATCTAATAAAACAAAAAACTTTATAAAAGTATTATGTTTTATATAAAAAGATTTTACTATGCAAAACACTATCTTGATAATTATACAACACTATGCATAATAAAATATAATATATTCTAATTATTGTCTAATAAAACAAATAACTTTATAAAAGTATTCTGCATTTTATATAAAAAAGATTTTACTATGCAAAATACTATGCAGCATTATACAACACTATGCATAATAAAATATAATATATTCTAATTATTGTCTAATAAAATAAATAACTTTATAAAAGTATTATATTTTATATAAAAAGATTTTACTATGCAAAATACTATGATAATAGAATATAATATATTCTATTTATAGTCTAATAAAACAAATAACTTTATAAAAGTATTCTTTTTTATATAAAAAGATTTTACTATGCAAAACACTATGCATAATAGAATATAATATATTCTAATTATTGTCTAATAAAACAAATAACTTTATAAAAGTATTCTCGCTTTATATAAATGGCTTTTCTGCTTTTATTACATTAATAATAATAATAAAACTAAACTTATCACCTTTATTATAATTCATAATATTAATCGACTGTGTCGTTCCGTGAAAGAGAGAGGGCTTTCCAATAAGAATTTCTCCATATCATGCCGCAATTAGGTGACCAAACCTCTCCTCAAGTAACTTCTAGACATCATTAATATTATAAATAATAATATTAATAACTTCACCGTCTCAATTATTGATTTAATGATATATAAAATATCGACAATAATTGAATCAAATAACGTGAGATACTATGCAACAATTACTGCAGCAATAATTGAACAAAACTGAGTGACTTCTCACGTAAGCATCAATAATCAATACCGTGTGCTACTATACAACCACGCGTATTACTGTAGTTTTACTACCGAGTAGTTCAACAATTTTAACGGTAAAACTTCCGCCGTTATTTTCATAAAAATATTTTTGTCGTTTTCTCAATCCGATAATAATTTTGTTGTGGGGTCCACCAATGATTGTACCGTCGTACGAATATTCCCCGACAAAAAGAATATTCCCCGACCAATCGAATATTATACAACAACTTGCATACTTTTAAAAATTTATAAATATTACCCACAACTATAACATTATCCCAAATCCACACCATAATTTTTAAAAAAAATCGAGAAAATTAAATCTTTATTCGTAAAATTTGGGATTTTACAAATTTAATAATTAAAATTCTTATTATGAGATGTTTTGAGTTTGAGTATATATATATGTATGTGCTATATATTTTGAAATATGTGATCTGGTATGAAGAGAAATATATATTCATATATTGGGAAAGTGAGGTTTAATAGTACACTGAGTTATTTGTTTAATCTGTATTTTTGATTCTGGGGACAGAATCTTTGTAAGGAGGGAAGAATGTGACAATCCAAGATTTTAGTAATTGTAATTTAAAATATTTATTAAATAAAATAAATATTTTATTGATGTGGTTATTATTAGTAAATATTTATGACTAGATAATATTCTAAATTAAATTAATTTATAATTTAGAGAGTTGTAATATAACATGAGATGTTATATTGTTGTTTTAATTTAATAATTTAAGATGGTATGATAAGTTATTAATTAAAAATTATAGTGAGATTATAATGTTGTGATATTTGTTTAAGTGGAATATTTATTTTAAAAATAGTATGTGTAATTAATTTATTTGATTATTATTGGATATGAAAATCCAAATAAATAATATGTGGTTATAAATTATAAACTAAATTATTTATTAAAATAAAATTTGAGTGGTTTAAATTAGTTTTTGCCAAACAAGGCTTAAATATATTAAGTCTTTAAATTTTAAAGGGTTTTGCTAAACAAAGCCTTATGGCTTTGGGATTTCTTAATTTTTGAATTTGTAAATAATATAAATAGAATAAATAAAATAAATATTATTATAAATATAATAAAATTATAATCTAAACGTTATTTTATAACAGATATTCTAATAAGTATGCGTATTAAGGTTATCAGTTTTATTTTTACGCTTGGCTATCAGTTGGTCTTACACATAACTTAGTTGCCTAGGAAGAGTACTGAGAATTTCACAGAGAGAAAGCTGAGAGAGAATTGTGAGAGATTGAGAGAATTATCTGCAATTGCAAGGATTAGCAAGCTAATTGAAGGTATTTTCCCTAATTATATATGAATATGTATATATGAGGTTACGACATAACTTATATGTGCTCTGTGAATTCAAATTGCAATATCCCGAGTGTTTATGATAACGATCCTTAGCAAAGGAAATGAATGGGTTAAAGAGTATATAATACTCAAAATATAATTGAGTTAAAGTGAAAGTTATGAAATAAAACCTAGAATTTGTTGAAGTAATGAATGTAGTAGGAAATATAAAATCTATATTAACGTAATGTGTTGAAGATATTCAACGGATAAATTTTTGAAAAGAGACTTGGTGAAAACCGAGTAAAGGAGGTTTCTTTGATTCCGAGGACGGAATCCTTATAAGGAGAGAAGGATGTGACAATCCGAATTTTCATAAGTTATTAAAATAAGAATTTAATAATTGAAATTCTTATTACGATGTGATTAATGTAACAATCCAGAATTTTAATTGTAATTATAAATATTTATTGAATTATATAAATATTTAATGGATGTGGTTATTGTTGAATAAATATTTGATTTGATTTGACTTGATTGGTTAATTATTTGTTAAGTAAATAATTAAGGAGCTAAGAAAATTAATTGTTATGAGATAATATTCTAATTTAATTTAATAATTAAGTTAGAGAGTTTATAATGATTAAATGATTTATTCAATAAATTGTTATTAGCATTAATTAAATAAGTATGAAAACTTAATTAAATAAAGTGTGATAAATAATTATATTATAAAGGAGTTATTAAAATAAATTAAAGGAGTTTAATTTAGCTTTGCCAAACAAGGTTTAAATATATTAAGTCTTTAAAATTTAAAGGGTTTGGCCAAACAAAGCCCTATGACATTTGGATTTTTGAAATTTAAATTATTTATAAAATAAACTAAATAAATAATTTATATATTTATAAGTTATACGTTTGATAACTGATAGTAATTATTAGGTTTATAATGACCATATATGTTTCTTTGACGTTGGCTTATTTTTAGAGTACGCATAAGTTATCAGTTAGATTTTTAGTTTACACCTAAGCCTAAGTAAGAAAAGAGTTAGTCTAAAAGAGAGAAGTAAGAGAAAGACAAGTCTTTGAATTCTTCAAGCTATTCTCAGTGATTTACAAGTGTCGTCTGAACAAATTAAAGGTATGTTTTATAAACCTTATCATATATGTTTTACATTATATAGTTTCGTGAATTGTATGTCTCTCGTGTTCTTAAAGTTCACGATGAGGATAAGTTTTACCAAAATTATCTCAGAAACCGTGTTCTAGAATTGGTTATGATATTACGTGTTTTTGTTGTTATAATTATTATAACTAGCATGTATATATATATGTATGTATGAGTTGTATGCTAAATTATGTATACTAGAAAGGAAATTATTTTACAGTATATGTATATATATATATATATATATGCATGAACGGTGATTGTTAAGTTTGTAAGATAACAAAATTAGTGTATGCTAATTGTGAAATTTAACGCCATGTATGTCAATTGGATAGGAATTTCAGAAAAAATCGTAGTTTAAATAATCAAATTGGTTGTTATACGGACTTACAGTGTTCACTGTGTCAAGAAATATCAAAAATAGAGTTTTTGGTTTTAAAATATGTTATTCCAGTATTTAATTTTTCTAGAGTTATGGTTTAAATTGTGTTAATTTAGTATTTGTATGCTTGGTGAAGTTTATGTGTAATTTTCACAAGTTATACATGTTAATTGGTGTTAGAAATTAAGACACAATAGCTTGGTTTTGTTTCTAGTTTTGGGTGTTCTGTAATTCGGAGCCTCAACGCCAAATTTCGCGCCCTAGGGCCAAATTTTTCGCCCCAGCCAAATTTCGGCGCCTCAAAGACCAAAAATAGGCTGAAGTTCGCACCTCTAAGGGAATTTGCGCCCAATATTTGAAAAGTGGTCTGGCCTGGACGCTTTTGACCTCCTGTAGTAAAATGGTCATTACGTTTTCATTCGAACTCCAATTAAGGTGATTCAAGATGATCTGAAACGAGAATGAATAGACATACAACTTTCATTCTTTAATTTGTTCAATTTGAGGTTGAGAACAGGGGTCAAAATCATCATTTGTGGGACTGATATGTATTAGGAGGCAATCGGAGGGCGTCGGGAATGCACATACGCAAATGTAGTGCTCCTGACGATAAACGATGTTGTCCTAAGTTATAAAACATGAATATTAGTAAATATAATAATGTTTAACATTAATAAATGATGTATTAGATAAGTTGTATAAGCATACTAAGCACACACATGAGAGACGAATCGGGCGTGTGACGAATGAACGTCGAAACGCCGTGCCAAGTGTTAATGAACTTAAAAAGTGTTTCAATTCAATTGAAATGAATATTATAAGATATAGAATGGATTTAATATAAAACCAACAAGTAGTCCTAGCAAGACTTAAGCACTTGAATGAACTTCGAGTTTGACTAAAAAGATATATAGTGAGTTATAAGTCTAAAGTTAACACAATCAAATTGAACATTGTGTATTGATTAATAGGAAGAGTTATAGGATATAGATTAAAGTTTACATCTACTATGCATTGCTATGTGACTAATAGTTGATGTGAATGTTTATATAACTGTGTAGGGCACGTGAAGTACAGATAACTGTAAGCTATTAAACTGTTATTGGTAAACAACGATCAAGGCAAGTCTTTCGGTTCCTATTTGCTATGTGAACTTGATGATTAACTGTTTTAGATCTTTATTGCAAAGAGCATGATGTGTTATATATATGTTGAAAGTATGAAATGTTAAAGTCAATTTATGACTATGTTGATTGATTAAAGCATGCTGATTGAGTAAGGACTCAATCTTTATACCTGTTATATGAACTATAGCATGTATGTTATATGTTGAGCATGTTATTATGTGCTTTATGTGATGCATGAAAACTGTTAGATTTTCTTTGGTCATCGAGCTCAACCTTGCAAATAACCACTTTTGCATGTTAAAGATTTAAGGTAAAGTATGTGCTACCTGAAAGATATGAATCAGATGTGATACTTGAAGAATTATACACTTTTGTTGTGTTATTATTATATTCACGAAGATTGCTTATGTTTTATGGGAAATGTATTTAATATTTTGAATGTAACATGTTGTTGAATTGTAAATTGAGTTATCCGATGTATATGGATACCTATTTATGATGTAAGACTTTGTATAGTTATTTTGTTGTAATGATTCACGATATAAATTTGAATCGAAGAGATGTAATGTAAAGGTTGCGATTTAGGGGAATAAAGAAGGAAATGTATAAAAATTTTAATTATTTTGCAAATTTCAATGGTTGTATTATCGTTTAATGATGTAAAATTAGAGGTTGAATGTATTATTAACGACCGAAGTCGAGAATTAAATTGTATGAATTTTGGGGTCGTTACACAAATTCTCTCGAAATATTGTAGAAAAACTGGGTTATTGCAATTGTATGTAAGTGTAATGCTAGAGTTTATGTTTAAACAAATAATTTGTATGCTAATTACAGTTAAAAGTAGGAAAGATAATTAAAGTGTATGTTTTTATGAATATTTTCTCATATGGCTTATGTAAGTACCAATTTTGATGGTCAATTCGCATGCTAAAATGCAAATTAAGTCTTGTTCACGCTAGTTCGTTAAGAAACAAAGATAATGTAGTTTGAACGAAGTGATTTGGTGAAGAATTGAGATTACAGTGATGATTTTTATCTAAGGAACTCAAAAAAGAAGTTTTATATGAAAATATGGAATTTGAGGAAATTAAACTAGTATAATTATTGTTAAATTGTTCTATGTTGAGGAATATGTTAGCAAAAATATTTGTAATAGTTTTATACCAATTGTATGTGTTAATATTACTATTTTGTGGGTGAAATTCGTGTTAGTTGGGCTAAAAATGGCAACTATTCACTGCTTTGCCTATGGTTACATGTTCATGCGGTAGCCAGCAATTGCTTGCTTGGGTGTTAAGGCCAAAAATAGCACAATACTTGTGGTCCCGAGCTTAAGTATGGCAAAGACGGCAATACCATACCCCTGTCTCGAGACAATGAAGTCTGCCTTTTTGTAGGACATGACTAATGGACTTAATCTAGTTTGGCAAGTATGTTAATGATGTTTAAGACATAATGTGGACTATAATAATAGATTGTAGTATGATATAATATCAAAATATGGAGATTTTAGTTGTCACTTGAGTAAGTTATGTAATGAAACCAAATGTGATGTTTTCAAAAGTTAAAGATAAATGATAAGGTTTATGTTGGTTTATAGAGAGATATAAGTTGAAAGAACGATTTGAATGATAACTTGATTAGTTAATCTAATATATGTTTAAAAGGATGTAAATACGCGGTAGAAGACTTAATTGTCAATTGTAAGAGAAGTGTAACGAGATATAAGGTGGAGGTTATATAACCTAGTTGTTGTTAACAAGTGTAATACATCTAATATGTGGTAATGGAATCTCTGACAACTTTAATGAACGTTAAGTGTCGGTTTCGAAAGAAGTATAAAGAAATACAAAATGGGATTATGTATTTTGATTGATAAATGTCATACGAAGAGGAGTAAACACTTGAAGATATGTGTTAAGTTTCAAAGAGACGTACGTTATAAAAGATTAAGACTAAGAGTCATTGTGGTTTCGTTATATGTGTAACTAATGCATGTGAATATGAACCTTTGAACTATTGTAGGATGTACGCAAAGCATTTTAGCTGTTTTTTGGTAATTGGTAACCTACGAACCAGGTAAGTCTTTCAGTTCCTATTTGTTATGTGAACATAATGATTAACTGCTTTAAATCTTTATTGCAAAGAGCATGATGTGTTATATATATGAAATGTTAAAGTCAACTTATGACTACGTTAATTGAGTAAAGCATGCTGATTGAGTAAGGAACTCAATCTTTATACTTGTTATATGAACTGTAGCATGTATGTTATGATAGTCCAATGTTTATGAGTTATATATTGAGCATGTTATTATATGCTACGTGATGCATAAAAACTGTTAGATTTTGCTGGGCTGTCGAGCTCAACCTTGCAAATAACCATTTTTGCAGGATAAGATTTCAAGGTAAGGATATGTGCTAAGTGAATTATAAGGATCCATATTCACGGAGATTTCTTATGTTTTATGAGAAAAGTATTTAATATTTTGAATGTAACATGTGCGTTGAATTGTAAGTTGAGCTATCCGGTGTATTTGGATATCTATTTATGATGTAAGACTTTGTATAGTCATTTTGTTGTAACGATTCATGGTATAAATTTGAATCAAGGGGGTGTAATGTAAAGGTTGCGATTTAGGGCAATAGTGAAGGAAATGTACAAAAATGTTAATTATTATGCTTTTTTAGTAATTTTAATATCTAATAATGATGTAAAATCAGAAGGTAGATGTGTTATTAATGACCAAAGTTGAGAATTATATTGTATGAATTTTGGGGTCGTTACAAATGCTTTAAACTGAAAATTAAGTAATTGAATTACAATACATGATACTTCAACATAATACTTGATATCCAACATTTGAATAAATTGAATGAACGTAGCAGCATATAAACATACTGAATGAACTAGGCATGATGCAATTATGTTTTGAACATTCAGAAAATGATGTTCATACCATAACAATAAACGTAGCAGGACATGAATTAATTATAAATATTCACCTAATTATTATTTTTATTTTTAACTTAAATACATGATAGCATAATACTGTAATCTAAACAGAATGCTTAATATTGCCAACATGATACCATAGATATTTTGATAATGAAAAGTAAGTGATCATGATTGAAATAAATTGAATTTATAATCGGTAAAGCATTCTCTTTGAAAACAACATGATTTAATTATTCAACAACATTAAAATTTATAATATAATAACATAAATAATTTATTATATACAATAACGTAACCATAACTTGATACCAGATGTTGAATTAATTATACCGGAAAGTGTTATTCCATAGAATAAAATAAAGTTAATAATCATAATATTACATGAATTGAAAGAAGTCATCTTGCATGTATCACGCTTCCACTGCACTTAGGGGTGAAAGTCTTCAATTGCCTCTCTCAATCTTATGATGGATATATAGGTGTGTATAAAATTCTTGAGAAATAATTAGAACCAAACCCTAACTATTTTATTTATAGAATAGCTAAGAGTCAAAATTGTCCATCAAGATTATGAAACCCTAGGGCCCATTATGCATGTTAAATACTATTAGGAATATAATTTATAGATCACATAATTAATTACCAAACCCATAAAGAAAGTGATTAAATTAATACAATATGTAAGCTCAATAATTACATAAATAGTAAAGGCTACATAAGGAATAAAATATTCCAACAGAAATAGCTGAAACATATAACTAACTGAACAGAATACTGAGTGAAGCCTCAAACATAAATATAAATGGTAACATATTCTTCAAAGTCAGGACAAAATATTAATAAATTAAGAGAACTAATGAAATGAGATAGAAGACTGAATCAAAGTGGCTAAGTGATTATTTCATACTAAGCTTAGAACAAAACAAAATACCTTACCACATAGGCAAGTCAAAGTAGTGCCATATAGGCAAGTCCAAAATAATGTGACATAGGAAAATCAAAATAATACTACATAGGCAAATCACGCATTGGACCGACCATATCCAGATGCATGCAAATTGAAAAGTGTGTCATGCACAAACATCATCAAAGAAGAACAAAACAGAAAGCTAAGATCATACACCTCCCAAAACAAAATCATAATCACAAAATAGCCTACTCCCACTATAGCACAAATGGAGACGCTGTGACTGCTCACACTCAGACCACCCAAGATGGTGTCATGCCTTAGTGTCAAGGGAGCATCCTTGTGGTACCCTCACATGCGATTATATCCCAAGTATACCCTATCGTTTACTCTACCAAAGATATGATGTCATAATACATATAATATAAACCAACAAAAAGGTTCCAAATGTACATGTTGAACCAAATCAAATCATAAACAAAATATCTCTAAAACAATATAACATATACCACTCTACAAAGATCAGTAAAGTTCTATGCATGATGAACAAGTCTAAAAGAGTACAAAAGTTCATAATAACAAGACTAAAACGAAGTAAAATAAGAATTTGACTATAAATGAAACAATTAAGTGAGTACCAAATTCTGAACAATTAGGAAAACAAACAAATTACATAATGAGTGTATTGTAACGCCTCCAAAATCGGGCCTACACAACCCAATTTAAGTCGCCAAAATACAAATAGTATACATAAATTCTCCTATTTTTATTATTATAATATAGTGTATAGCACGACAATAAATATACCAAGTCCACACTATAATTATTGTCACACTATTTTATAACATGGTGATGACTACTACAATTACTAACTCAGACTATCATTTCATTTCTCTATTCTCCCCACTAGCCCCCACTACACTCTCATTTTCTAGAAGAAATTATGTAACAAAATGGTGATCTCAAATAGCCCAGTAAAGAATATCATAATTAAGATAACGAAGAGTAAGTTATCCTTAACTTTCAACAGTGATAAATAAGATATTTAAAAAATGATAGACAATATAAATTTTTAACAAATAACTTCGCCGAAATGAGCAATCCATTAGAAAAGTCAAATAAACCATAATATCTAGTATCTTCTCATATTTAAAAATTCACTATCAAGATTTCATCAACTATAACACCAATGGTCATGATCATGTCAATTAATAGTTCCTCTTTTCAACCAGACCAAAAAAAATTTAACCACATTTCCTTACCACACAGGCTAAAGACACTCAACAATCATATTGTCTTTGCTCGCAGGCTAAAGACATTCAATTGTAACACCAATGGTCATGATCATGTCAATCAATAGTTCCTCTTCGCACTCAGACTAAAGAGAACTTTCATCACATATTCTTACCACATAACCTAAAGACACTCAACAATCATATTATCTTTGCACCCAAGCCAAAGGCATTCACAACAACTTAAGTTCTGATGATTAGTACAAATAACAATAATATAAAGGATTGATAGAAATAATAAGAATGATAAGATAAAGAATAAACATTAGAAATTTGTAATTTAATTTATTCAGATTCCAATAATATCCTAATTGTCAACATGATATCCAGAATATCGATTCGAGTTCAAGAATAATATTTAAGGTTTACAATTCAAATATAATGGTTAAAATTTAACAAGAAGATTTAGGTCAAAAGTTACTAGATGAAACACCAATTATTAAGGAAACTCTAATCATTTTAAGAATTTTCATCATTTAATGTTAAGGGTTGTAGAAACGAACAATACTTTCTTACCATAATAAGTTTAAATTTTGGAGTATGAAAGAAAATATTAACTTTTACCTTAGCACGTGACTAGATACTGCTTTCTATGTAGTTGACAACTTGAACAATTCTTGTACTCTTACTGATATTCACAAGTACTTAAGTTAACCTTAGCACACTTAGAATGATACTTACACTAATTAATTTGTAAAGAGTGGAAGGAAAGATAATCAAGAATGTTATGAAACTCCTTATGCTAAACCACCCCCCCCCCCCTATTTATACCCAAAACTTAACCAATATCTACCACGCTTTTCACATTTCAAGATTATCTTTAATCTAACACATTAATTACTCACATTTTAAGATTACATTTAATCTACCACATATTAATTATCCATATTTTTCACATTTCAAAATTACCTTTAATCTACCATATATTAATTATCCCTATTTTTCTTATTTTAAGATTATATTTTTCTTTACTGTTCACACTTATTATTATTAGTCCATCTTTTGCATTATTGACTTAATATATTAATATCACAGATATTAGTGTTTTTCAAATAATGAGTCTGTCTAACTATTTAATACACGTGACTTTTCATTACTACTCGTGTTATGGTAAAAATTATTGGCTCAATAATGTGAAATATTGTGCATTTACTACCGTGACAATTATTGATTTAATAATAAAAAATATTATGCATTTGCTACTGTGACAATTATTAGTTTAATAATGTGAAAATATTGTGCATTTGTTACTGTGACAATTATTGGTTCAATAATATGAAATACTGTGGAATACCGTGTATTACAATGGAATACCGTGTATTATAGTGGAATACCTCTTGCTACTGTTTCTTTATCACTGGGTATTTTAACAGTTTATTGTAAAAAACTTCACTGACAATTTTTTTTATTAAAAAGGTTTATGATGACCCGAATTTTCAGAAATATTAAAATAAGAATTTAATAAATAAAATTCTGATTGTATGATATGATATGGGATAAGTTATGTGATAAGAATTTAATGCTTACTTGAAATTCTAAAACGACTTATATTAAGGGACGGAGGGAGTATATCAATAGATTAAAGACTAAAAGACAAATTGCACCCCAAACTTTACACCATTGTTGATTTTTGCACCCCAAACTGAAAAAGGTGTCTAAGTACACCCCAAACTTCACTTATGCTTAACAAAAGGCACACTTTATGCTTAACAAAAGGCAAACTTTCGTCACTTAACCGGTCAAAAGTGACCAGCTAAGGCTGTAATATTAATTACAGAGGGGTAAGTTTGGTAGTTTACATTTATTACAAATTACAGTTATATTTACACCATTACTCTTGTTGGTTATCAGACAAATATCCCAAAATCAGTTGGGCTAGGGTTCGTGATCTGAAGGAGAAGTGGAACAATAAGTGATTCGCGATTCTTGAGGGATTCAGAAAATAATGATGTTTATGGAGTGAAGGGTGTCCCAGAATACCATAAGTGATTCACTGAACCTATTTTAAATAATGGACTGGTGTAGTTTAATGTGTTCTTTTTGTAGATTATTGTATTTTTTGTAGCTTATTGACTTCTTTTTGTTGTAAACTGGAATGGTATCCATCATTGAATAGTGGAACCTTTTTGATGATCAAATATAAGATTCTTTACTCTTTTCTTACAATTTTTGGATTTTAGTCAATTAAATATGAAGTGGTCCACAAATTTAACCGACAGTGTTTACTTTGTGTTTGTGGCTATGCAGGCAATAACGATTTGCAGTAAAAAAAATTCATGGTGGACACTTTGAAGATAGCCCACATAAACAGTATGTGGGAGGTACTTTTAATTTTTTTTTGATTTATGTCATCTTGATTATATCTCTTTAATTGACATATGTAACATAGGGAAGGAGTTGGGATATAAAGTTGGACACCTTAAGTTCCATTATAAGTCACCTACAACTGATATGGAGAGAGGATTATAGGGGTTAGAAAATGATGATAATGTTTTAACAATGTGTTTGCTTATCCCTTCTAGTAGACTAGTTGAAATATATTTGGAGGTGATTAGATCTGTGGGAGTAGAAGCTGACTTTGAAGTTGAAGTTGATAATATTAATGAATGCAGAAATTTGATATCAATTGGGGATGATGAAATAGAGTCAAATAATGAAATTTATGTGGATAGTTCTGTGGGAGAGTCAACTAAGGATGAAGTGGATGATGAAATTGGGGAGGGGGATAAGGGTGATCAGACTGGGGGGACTGAGAGTGGTGAATTGAAGGAGGGAGTAGAGGGTGATCAGATTGGGGGGACTGAGAGTGATGAATTTGGGGAGGGGGTAGAGGGTGATCAGACTGGGGGGACTGTAAATGGGGTAGAGGGTGATCAGACTAGGGGGATTGAGGAAGGGGCAACTAACAAAGGGAAGGAAAAACAAAAGGAATGGAAGGGTGCAACTGTAACATAGAAAGGCAAAGGAAAAGGAACAAGATTTACCACTAACAAAGGGAAGGGAAAACAAACTGTAGAAACCCAAAATTCACAAGAAGAACCACATGAACCAAGATTTTCATCCTCTGACTATGATGACTCTGATGTGGAAAGGATGCTTAGGGTTGATGAGTTTGACACTGAACCACCTGAACAAGAAAATAGAGGGTATCCAGAATTTAGGGAAGGTGTCACAGAGGATCCTGAGTTTGAGTTGAGAATGACATTTATCAATGTCACTGAAGTGAGGGCAGCAATCAGAAATCATGGCATCAAACAAGGAAGGAAGGTGTATTTCAAGAAAAACCTGTCAAATAAGATCCAAGCAAGGTGTGTGGAGCCATGTACATGGTAATTTTATGCTGCAAAGGTGAAAAGAGAGCTCATGTGACACCCCCAAATCCAGGTACTTCATTCCCACAGGATCTGGTGTTCACTTAATCAAACATTCATATCTAACTACCCAATCACAATAAAACTGGATAAATAAAACCTTTCCTATTAAAGGGTTACATAATAATATCTCCCAGGTTATCTAACCTTTAAATACAATCATTCAAATGCAAAAATTAAATATACATCATTAAAACCAAGTCTAAGATCATCATAATAAAAGTCTACAGTAAAAATTACAAGTCTTCATCATTTGCACATTTTTCCCTTTCCTTTGCTAGATGAAGGTTCATCTACCTTCTCTTCTTTAGCTGCAATGAGTTTATAAATATGCAAGAGTGAACAAAACAATTGCTCACTGGATATAATAGAGAATTAACAGGAGTATAACAATAATGACTGCCAATAACAGGTTCATCAACAATGAATAGTACTCTATCAACAATAATCAGAAACTGAAATCCCAAGATATGGAAAATATACATCACTGAGGGTCGTAAGACCACGAACTACGTCTACAGTGGCAAGTAATCTTTCAACTCCAACTTTAACAGTCATAAGACTATAAGGACCTCGTACTTAAGGGGATCAGCCCTTCGTACAATGTATTGTGCACAAACATTTTAACGCTAAGCGTAAGTTGACCCCTAATCATAACAATAGGTTGTTCATCTCAGTATTTAGAGTACAAGTCCGCACCAAAGGAAGTTTGGTTTGGATAAGCTTTCAAGGTAATTTGGAATTCAACGAACATCAACTAAGGACTAGTTAAATTAATAACATCATATTACAGAATAATCGTAATTGAATCAACATGGTAAACCAAAATCATGCTTTAGGAATAATCTAATAGCATATACTTTGAATAACTATAACATGCCTTGCTTGAACAATATTAAGTCAAGGTTAATTAGAATTGAGTACTAAGCATGCATAACAGTTTGAACGATGAAATTGCTCAACATTAGTATAAATAGTTGTGCATGCTAAACAACAAGTTAAATACAAGAATAACTTGTCAACATTAAACCAAAGTTTAGAAAGCTTGCATCATTTATAAGGTAATCAAATTGAAACAATAAATAGTTCAACAAGATAAAGAATTAGAAATCTTGCATTATTATATTGGAAACAATAATTGATTCAATCAAGATCATGGATTAGAACACTTGCCTTGCTCGTGGATTAAATCGAACAATTCAAACCACAATATCCTATAAACATATGTCATCATGACATAATTAGTCATTACCATCTTACAAACATAACTAAGTACGCGTACATCATTTAAAAATTAGATTTTAATCACATAATCCAGATTATAACACAAGTTAATCCTTAATAACATAATTATCCATAGTATAGAAATACTAAAATCAACATTTTACAAATCTACTATCATCACATAACTTTTCTTAAAATTTAGTACAAAAAGTACAATTGTCGGACCGATTCTCTTTAACTCACGCCATGCACCACAGTTTACACTTTGGGTCGTATTACACTGCTGCAAAGAGCAAACATAATCAACTATGGTGGAGAACAAAGCTTACAGGCACATTGCATGCAAAACTAACATTGTTGGTCAGTCTGCCACGGCGAAACTATAGTTTCAACCGACGATGCTTTCTAACAACGAAGACAGAAAAAAGCCAATTTTGGCCTCTGGCTCGATTCTAACGATGATTCACATCTGATTCATACAAAAATTTCATGTAAACATAATTCAAGAATTCCTAACATGTTTCTACCTATACACCAACATAAACAACAAAATTAACACATTCAATTTCACTGTTTTTGATAGAAACTCATTTTTTTTTTGATATTTCAATGAAAATCAACACTATAAATTTTGTTTCTCAGCCAAAACCACTAATTCAAAGTGTCTTTATCAATGATTATACATACTCTGTCAAATTAAATGGTCAATTTATCCACTAAACAACTAATTAACCCTCAATTTCTACTTTAAGCTAAACAACATATATATTCATAAAAACTCTCTATAAAAACATTTTCTTCACAAATTACATACATATCAATAATTCTTTGATTATAACTCATGAAAATAGTTTTAACATCACTAGTATGCCATATAAAGCCACATAACAACAAAAGTTCATGCTTACACAAAGATTCTACAGAGAATTTGGGAAGAGAAAAACCAAACTTTTAAAACTAAAAAGAACAGAACAATACCTTGAAGAAGATGATATGGCTATTCCTCTCTATTCTCAATCCTCTCCTTCTCCACTTCACTTCCAATTCTCTAGAATTTTCTCAAGCTTTTCTCTCATTTTTTTCTTTCTCTCTTCTTCCTCTGAGTTTTCTTTTCTTCCTAACTCTAGAGCGTACTAACAAATCTAACGTATATAGAATATAATATATATATTAATTATATAATATAAATATAGATATAACTGATATCAGTTATATAAGTTTTGAAAACCAAAAGCCATAAGGCTTGTTTGGCTAGTCACTAAAAAAAATAATCAATTAATCCTAACACCTTGTTTGCTAAAACTCAAATAGATTAAAGATTTAATAGGCATTAGACCTTGTTTGGAAAAACTGAATTAAACTACCTTAATTTATTTTAGTAACTCCTTTATAAAAGGTTATTTGCCACACTTTAATTTAATTAAAATAATCTTTATAACAATTTATTAAATTACTACATCACATAAATCAATACCACAAAAATTATAATTTTCTATATAATTATAACTTTATTTAATCAACTAACACATCCTTTTTAATTATAAATTCAAATAAAAAGAATAGTAATTCAATTAATCAAAACTCTCAACTTAATAATTAAATTAAATTAGCATAAAATAATTAATTTCCTTAATTATTTATTTAACAAATAGTTAACCAAATTGAATCAAATTTGAACAATTATTTATTTAACAATAAACACATCCATTAAATACTTAAATATTTCAATAAATATTTAATATAACAATAAAAATTCTGGAATGTTATAGCTCACATTTAAAATCATTAGGTTACAAAAAGTGCATACTTGTTGCACAAAGTGGGATAATTATTGTATAAATGCAGAGTGGATTGCCAAAAAAAATATAAAGACGATCTTCGAACGAATCCAACATGGGGATTAGATCAGTTTTATACTAAAGTAGTTAAAGATTTGGATATTAGGGTATCAAGGAGCCTAGCAAATAGAGCTAAGAAAAGAGCAATGAAAAACATTAAAGGGAGTGCTAAGGAGGAGTATGGATTGATTTTGGACTATGCTGTAGAGCTTAGAAAAGTCATGCTTGGGAGTACTTGTGTCTTGAAGAGAAGCGAGAACGAGGCGAGGGGGACAAGACTTAGGCGAGATTTTTGAGATTTTATATACATGCTGCTGACCCATAAAGAAGGATTTAAATTGGGGTGTAGACCATTGGTGGGGCTTGATGGTTGTTTTCTCAAAGGACCATATAAATTCGATTATTAATCTGCGATTCGTGTTGACCTAACAATGGGATGTGGCCAGTTGCTTGGGCCATTGTTGAATCTGAGAACACTCAGTCTTGGATGTGGTTTATGAACTTGTTGGTGGAAGATCTTAGGATTTTAAATGATGGAGGCTGGACATTCATTTCAGATAAACAAAAGATATAAACATCTCTCCATTTATATATATTTTATTCCATCAATTATTACATTGATTGCATGTTTCTGATAAATTAGCTTTTTTGTCCCCAGGGTTTGATTAATGCTTTAGAAGATGTGGTCCCAAGTGTTGAACACAGACATTGTGTTATGCATTTATATAGGAACTTTTGGAAAAAACATAAAGGCTCTGGATTAAGAAAATTGGTTTGGAATTCTGCCAAAACTACAAATCCATATGTCTTTCAAAAGGCAATGAAGGTGTTACAAAAGGAAGATAAGAGTGCATATGAATGGTTAGCTCCTAAGCCACCTGCTCAGTGGAGTAGGTCTTATTTTCAGACCATATACAAAAGTGACATGTATGTCTATAACCATTATGAGGTATTTAATAGCAAAATTCTTAAAGATAGAGTGAAACCATTAATAGGGTGTCTAGGAAGACTTAGATTATATTTCATGAATAGGATTGTTAAAAGAAGATAAATGATGTTGAAACATAATGGTTTAGTGTGCCCTAGAATAGCTAAAAAGTAGAAAATGGAAAGGTCAGGCAGGGGGTGGATTGCCATTATGGTCAGGTGGTGGTGGGAGGTTTACAGTGACTATAACTTCTGGTGGTCAATCATTTGTGGTGGATTTGGGAAAAAAAACATGTACTTGTAAGAGGTGGGACTTGTTTGGAATACCTTGTGCTCATGATGTGTCATCCATTAACAAAATCGCACATGATCCATACACATATGTACATGAGTGTTTAACCAAGGACATGTATCTAAAGGTTTACAGTCACAACATTGAGCCTATAAGGCACAGATCTAAGTGGGATCCTACTAGAATTGAGCCACCTTTGCCACCAATTAAACATACTCCTGTAGGCAAGCCTAAAGTTGTTAGGAGGAAAAGTAATGATATTTTCCAGAATCAAATCCAGAATGTACAAGTTTAAAGAGGAAAGGAACATCATTGAAATGTGGATTTTACAAGGAATGGGGTCACAATTCAAGAAGGTGTCCTCAAGTAAGTTAAATGTGTGTTTTTATTTATGTGCTTTTTCAAGATCCTATATTGGGTTTAATACATAATACATTTCTGTTTGTATGTGTGACAACCGAGATTTTGTAATTTAATTTTAATATTTATTGGATTGAATAAATATTTTTTGATGAATTAATTATTAGATTAAATAATTAATTGATGAAATTATGGTAGATTAATTTAATTATATGTGTTATATTTATTAAATTAATGTGAAGAATTTTTATTATTCAAAGCATGTATTTATATGAGCTTATTGAATTAAAAAGGAATATTTAATGAGCCTACTGTTATTTTAATTAATTTAATAATTAATTAGAGATTTAATAATTTGACATTTTTAATAAATGAGAAATTTAATTATGTGACTATGTGAATTAAGGAGAAATTATTATATGTTATTTGAATTAAAATTAAACTAGATGTTTGATTTATTATCTAATTGGATGTGACATGATTTAAACTATATGATAAAAGTTTAATTAAATTAATTGAGTATAAGCCTTTTAAGGCTAGCCAAACATGACATTAGTGGAGGTTGGGAGCAGTTAACCCATGATGGGTAACTGACCTCCACAACGCGTCAGTTCACCTTTATTATTATACGTCTTCCTTTCCTTTTCATTATTGGCTAAGTCTGGAAAAGTAGAAATAGAGAGAGAGTTTGAGAATTCAGAGAGAAATTTAGAAAATTGTTAAAGGAGATTGTGAGTGGGTGAGTGATTGAAGAAGCACCTGAGGAATCCTTACTAATCTACACTCTACGCTTTGGGTAAATTCTTCAACCCAGTTTATTTACGTTATTAAAGTTTTTATAAATATGGCTTTCACGTTTTCTGTAAAGTCTCTACAAATTGGAAATAGTAAGGATTATGTGCATATATGTGTTAAGATGTTGTTTTAATGTGTTTTCCTATGTATTAGATGGTTCCATATCATCAGTTTCATAATATTGTACAGTATATGGTTACAGAGTATAGAAATATGGCCATATGGCCCTTATACGTGAATTTAATATGTCAAACATAAATTGTTTTGTAAAATTCACACACGTCTATAATTATGCATGTTAAAACGAAGGAAACAAACCTTGAATGGATAGATTTGGTGTTATAACGAATCCGTAGTGTTACTTTTATGTTTTATGTTCAAAAACCTTCAAGAACATCAAGAACAGTAAAAATTTCATGTTTTAATTCTGTAATTATGTGTTTTAATTGGATAGAATTATTCTATAAAGGTTGGGTAATGATTATGTACGAATTCTAGTATGTGGGTATGTAATACCTAGAAAAATAAGTAAATCTTAAATAATAAAAAAATTATTTTGTTTTAAAACATATTAATTGGACTTTGTATTTTATTTGGGTCAAGGTGGTCATTTAATTTATATGGGCTAATAAATATTAATAAGTGATATAATTAAATTGGTAAATTTGGGCTTCAAACTAAGTGGGTCTAATTTATAATTGTGTAATTTTAAAATCTTATTAAAATTTGGAGAGTTAATAAATATATTAATAAAATCTGTTTGAAGTGAATAAATATTAAAACCTAATCTTCTTAACATATCTGATACAAATCGAGGGAGAAGGCAGCGACGACATCAAGAGAAAAAAAAGAAACAAAAAGGTATCTGAAGCTTCTGTTAGCAGAAACCGCAGCACTATTATTGTTCCCGCAGGGACTGCGCATGATGAAGGCTGGGGAGCATTTAGGAACATTTTGGGAGAAATACATGAAGCATCAATCCTTTTCATCATGCCGAATCAGAAAAATTATGAGTGCTCAGAACATTTGGTTGGGCTTTCAGATGATGTAGGGGTTGGCTTTATATCAAGGCCGATCAAAAGAGATTCTTCTTTGGTCTTGGGAACAACAACAGGGGGCATTTCTTAAGAATATCTGAGGTGGCAGGTTCGGATCGCTCCTCCGTCGTTCTCCCTCTATCAGGGCTGAAGCAATTGTATGAAATGGTGGGTCAGTTTGTAGAGATTGCCAAAGATGGAATAGAAGGAATGGCTGGTGGTGCAAATGTTAGAACAGTGGTCATGATTGTCCCACATCTGACGGTACTGCAATATTGATTTTATTTATTTAATAACAAATCCGAGACTACATCCACGTTATGGATTTAGCAGATGGCCACGTCACTGCAGTTAGGAAGCTTTTCACTGCGTATAATATAGGTTATATTACCAGTAACCTAGGGACTGGTCGTGGTAGATCCGTGCTCGAAATGGTTGCTGCATTTGAGAAAGCCTCCGAAAGATCGGATTGAGGAGGTCTAATAGTGTGATATTTTTGTTCAGTGAATTATTTCAGTATTATATTCAGGTACGAATTTCGTACTTCTTCGGCGATACTCTTATTAAATTTGATTCGTTCGTTTTGTTCCTTATTTTGAATTTCGTTATTATTTCACATAATTGTCTCTTGTGAAATTCATATAATAGTTTCATTTTGGAGTTAATACATATGATGCGTAATTGTACTCTTTGAAATAGGTTATCATGTTAGTATTTATTTTTGAAAATTGTAGAGTGGTACATGTTGCTACCTTCTTTTTGAAACCTTGTAACTAGAATTTGATTTGGTTCAACATGTACATATAGAAACCCTTTTTGTTGGTATTATGTCGCATGTGTTGTGACATGGTATTTTTGTTAGAATATACCGTAGGGTATACCTGAGCTATAACCACCTATGGGGGTACCACAGGCATGTCGTCTTGGCACGAGAGGCATGACACTCTCTGTGGTGGTGTGATTAGTCCACGGCGTCTCTGTTTTGGGCTCCAGAATAAGTGGGCCATTTGGTGTTTTATTGTGGGAGGCGTATGGGTTAACCCTAGTTTTATGTTATGCGGATTGGTGATGTTGTGCCAAACACACCTATCCGATTTGCATACATTTGGATTCGCGGTCCAATGTGTGATTTGCATGTGTGGCATTATTTTGATTTGCCTGTGTGGCATTACTTTGACTTGCATGTGTGGCATTATTTTGATGTGCATGTGTGGCATTATTTTGATGTGCATGTGTGGCATTATTTTGATGTGCATGTGTGGCATTATTTTGGTTGCCTGTGTGGCATCATTTGATTTGCCTGTGTGGCACTAGTTTGACTTGCTAGTGTGGCAAGATATATTTTTGAGCTCACTCGGTATGAAATAACCCCAAACATTTGTTTCAGCCTATTATTTTATTGTATTAGTTTTGTTTGTTTTTGTCCAGTTTAATTCATTGAGTTAGTTACTTTAGTTCGTTATTTCTTTATTCGTCTGTTGGTTTTGTCAATTCTGTTAATTCAAATATATTTCATTCAGATCTTCGGAGATTATATTTTTGTCAGTATTTACACTTTGAGGCTTTGTTCAATATTTTGTCTCAGTTATTTTCGTATATCAGTTGTATATCTTTTGTGTATCTATATCTGTACTGGGCAATTGACTCGTGCTTTGTTTTCCTTCTGGCAGGTTTGCAGGGGTGATTCAGAGCTAGTGGGATGAGAGTGTTGCATTTGACCATCTAGGTTAATTCAAATTTCTTTTTGGTGTTGATTATTTTGACTTTAGTTGGAGAATTGTATTTAGTACCTTATTAATGGATCACCATTATTAATATTTTGAGTTATTAGTGCTCTGTTTACTTATTTTGAGGTTTGTTGTGCTTTACACGTGACCTCCCTTTCCTTTTCGGGAAGGGGGTGTTACAAGGTATGTCTAATTTGATGAATTTAATGACCATGTAATGATAAATTAAATGCGATTACGTGTTCTTCGCGAATGAAAATTGACCGGAGTTTCAAATACGCCAACTCCATGTATAATTCTCGTCATGATGCCACCGTACGCCCTTGTGTAGAAAACAGATATAATTGATGTATATGGCTTCACTTAGCGAAATGGTCCAGAAATGAGTTTTTAAAGGCTCAAGTCTAGCAATGTGTTAATAACTTGACCTAATGAACATGAAAACATGTTAGACATATAATGATGTGTTAAAATAAATTCTTACCATGTTAATAACACATTTATGTGTAAATCGAATGATTGAATGCATAGTTAGCTTATTGATCATGAAGAGTTAATTGTGACAATGAGTGTAGTTAATTGACTAAGTATAGTCATGAATTCGAGTTAGACAAAAAGAATGAACTTGTGATGACTAGTACGTTATAATTGACTGGTATTGTGAACGTAAATGATATGTTGGATTTAAATCAAGGAACGAGTTTAATTGACGTGTAATCTACGCACGAGGCAAGTTTCTTAACCCTACTTGTTATCTCTATATGAGCTTATAAGTTGTCTCTTTACATCGAGCAAATTATCGTTATTATTGATCAAGTACATTTTATTATATTAAAATGTATTAATCTTTCAAAGTATGATTCTGCTATACAATAATTATTCTATTGTATACCTTTTAAGATTTCTATTCCATTTTAAATTATCAGTTACTATTGAACTTTGTTAGACTAGTGAACCCTTAATGATTCGACTAGTCCATAGTTGATGAGCGTTCTAAATTTCAGAACCCTTGATGAATTATCCAAACCAAACTTCCTTTGGTGCGGACTCTAATGTCAAACTGAGATTAACAACCCTGTATAGGGGATTACTTATGCGTTAGCGTTAAGATATTATGCACATGATGGTACTAAGGGCGATCCTCTAAAATACGAGAAGAAGAGTCCATAATCTTATGACTGTTAAAGGTTTCAAGTATAGATACTTAACAACCTAGGACATAGTTCAAGGTCTTATGACCCTCAGAAGTTCTTTTGTTTCTTGTTATTCATTCTTTATTCAAAAGCTGAGTTTTCATGTTTCAGAAGCCTTTGATTTATTCGCATGTTATTATTTCCTTGTTATATTGTTATACTTGTGGGCACTCGTGCTCACTTTTGCATAATAATAACATTACAGTTAAGAACGAAAGATCTGACGAGCCTTCCACTAGTAAAGGCAAGGGCAAGGTTAACAAATGAAGAAGACTTGTTGTTAATATGTATTTAAATTTCAGACTTGATGTTGCCTAAGACATGTTATTTGTTTATGATTCCGCATAGATGTTTTAAGGTTAGAAAGACCTGGGATTGTATTTTTATGCAGATGATGTAACCCCATAAGGGGAAGATTTATTTATTTCTATCTATTGCATGGTTTGCTTTTATTTATGGGTAGATAGATAGATGATATTTATACAGTGAACACCAAATCCTGCGGAAATGGAAGTACCCGGATTTGGGAGTGTCGCGGTATGTTTTTAGAAATTGAATAAGCAGCCAGATGTGATTTCACAATCTTCACAGGCTCCACAAAGTCAATCATCTCAACCTCCTCCAAATGCTAAGAGGGCTAAATGTAACACCCCTTTCCAAAATAGAAAGAGAGGTTACGCACAAAACATAACAAAATGATGAATATATAACAAAACTCTAATCCACAAAAGAATAATCTCAAACTGATTAAATATCTTAGAAAAAACCATAATAAATGCCACATTGGCTCAAACCACAATCTGAAATAACAATTACAACTCTAAATAGATCAATGTATCATAGCCTAAAAAAATATATCAAAACTATTGGATAGAAGAGAGCTCTCGTCACACTTGCCCTTGATTCCCTTGATTACCTGCCGGAAGAAAACACAGCATGAGCCAAATGCCCAGTACAGTTATAGAATACAATAAATGAACCGAAATAACTAACTCAATTAAATGAAAGGAGATGACACGAACTGAAACGAAACGAACAAAACTAACATAACGAAATAATAGGCTAAATCAAATGGCTTGGTGTTATTGCATATCGAGCTCTAAACAAAACAAAATATACCTTGCCACACAGGCAAGTCAAATAATGCCACACAGGCAAATCAAATAATGCCACACAGGAAAATCACATATGTTGGACCGCACCCCAAAATAGGTATACACAACACCATTCTCGAGTCGCCAAATACATGGTACAAGAAAACAAACTACAACTTCAATAATACAAATGTCTTGTGAAATACGACATATATATAATGTGAGTTTAAATATAATATTGTCTTCTAGACAATATCCATACGCAAATAAATCCCCATCATAATTATTGATACATTATTTTACAAAAATGGTGAGGACTACTAAACAACTCTCTCTAACCCTTCATTCCATACCCCGACTAGTACTCGCTACATTCTCGCCTCCCGAGAAGAAGAATGGAACAACAAGGAAAAGGGTGAGCTCAACTAGCCCAAAGAAAGAATATTATGACTAAGATAATATACAACAAATTATCGTTAGTCTCCAACAGGAAAAATCTGATAGAATACAATAGACAACAAGTTTCGCATCAATATTCGCAATGAAATAATAATTCATAGTAAGAGTTACGTAGAGAATGAAATCTACTATAATCTATGAATTTAATAAATTCATCATCAATATTTTATCCCCAGTAACATCAATCAATATTCATCTCAAATCAAATATTCATCTTTGCACTACGTGCCAAAGATATTCATCAATCCATCATGTTCATCTCAACACTGCTCATCTTTGCACTAAAGGCCAAAGATATTCATCATCATATGTTCATTTAAACACCGCTCATCTTTTCACTACAAAAGCCAAAGATATTCTTCAAAATCATTCAAACACTGCTCATCTTCGCACTACAAAGCCAAAGATATTCTTCAGAATCATTCATCTTTGCACTACAAAAGTGCCAAAGATATTCAATAATATCATCATTTAAGACCGAGGATGATGAAAATATTTTAAAGAAACGAATCCAAAGGAAACAAAATGACAAGGATTAAGGATTAAGGATTCGTATTTTGTTTTATCCATGTCCAAAAATACCTCAAAAATAATCATAGTGGTGTAAAATTCAAGAATGATCAAAACATGGATACAATCAAAGCTAGTATCCGCATTAGATATTTTGGACAAAAGAAGAAATTTTATTTTTCGATGAATAGTGCCGATATATGAATAGTGCCAGATACGTGAATAAAGTCAATACGTGAATAGTATCCGACACCAAAGAATAGTAAATCCGACACCAAAAGATAGAAATTCCACAAAAAACATCTTCACGCTTCATTTAATAGTACTCGTGAATAAGAACTCGTGAATAGTAACTCATGAATAGTAACTCGTGAATAGTAACTCATGAATAGTAACTCCGACATGAAAAAGTTCCAAATTTGATAAAAACATCAGATCAATTTTCAAAGATAATGATATCAAGAAATAATATCATTACGAAAAAAAATAATATCCCTTACCTCAAAGAATCAAGATTTCTAAGGAAAGGCTCAAGTGATGTTTAATGAAACTTGTACCAACAAAGAACTCTCAAAGTATCTAAATACTCACAAAATACGCCAATAATATAGAGAGAGAAAGAGAGAAAACTTTGTTTCGTGTGATTTTCAATTCTAACTTAGCCTTCTATTTATAGGAAAATGTTAGCCCGCCAAGCGCATTTCGACTGCCACCGATGGCTTTTACCTCGCTACTATTGCCACCCACCACATTTGAAATAAAATTCAGCACATTTCTTCACCAACCACAAGTGGGGCCCACTCAATTCTAGAATTTTCCACCAAAATCAATTATAACCCTAATTTCCTAATCCGACACCTCTTAAAATTCATAACAAATCATTCGTGCATTTTAATTCGCTCAAAATTTGTGGACATATACTCAACTTATATATGTATAACATATCCAAAAATTACAACGATCCAACTCTGTTTTGATTAAATATTATAACTCACACAATAAATCTCAAAAACACCGATTTGATTTTTAATACCTCCAATCCGATAAAATACAAATAAAACATCTCAACATTAATTCCTTCATTAATAACCACATAAATAAATCCATCATTTATATTCATATAAAATAAATATTTCCTTATCATATGAATCAATAATTAATTATTCACAAATAATATTACGTAATCACATTTATGACAACCAGTCGCTCCTCAGAAAGAGGGGCTTTCCAATAAGAATCTCTCCTTATCGGGCGCGCAATTAGGTGACCAAACCTCTCCTTAGATGTAACTTTCTAGACATTGCCAATAATGTTATCTAATAATATTATTCAAATAATATGAATTATTGATCCGATAATGGGAAATATCAGCAAAGACAATTATCAACAACAATAATATAAAATATCAACGCAAAGAATTATCAATCAATAAAATAAAATATCGAATAAGAATTCATCGTGAAAATTATCGAGTAGTGCCATCTTACGTAAAGAATCAATAATTCAACAATACTCGCGGTAATACCGTGCTATCGCAAAACCACGCCAGACATCAGATTTTAACCACCGGTATTCCAATGCCTTTAATCTGTAATAACTACGCCGTTATTTATAACCACCCAAACTTTGTCGCTTTCCTCATCCAATCGCTTTCACATGGGGCCCACACATGGTCATTACCATCGCATTTAATATTCCCCGACAAAGACGAATATTCCACGACCAAACGAATATTCCCCGACAAAAATGAATATTTTATAACCACTTGCTTATTTTGAAATATTTATGATTTAACCCTTAACTATCCACATTAATCAAATCAACCCTTACTATTTCAAAATAATAAATAAAGGAAATTCCTTTTATTTAAAAAATTTCGGTCTTACAACCTCCCTCCTTATGAAATTTCGCCCCTCGAAATCGACGACGATTCGGTGTGTTTCAAAAGGTGAGGATACCTCGCTTTCATTTCGCTTCCAATTCCTGTGTCATTTCCTCTATAAAGATGATTCCTCCACAAAACTTTAACTTGTGGTATGACCTTTCATGCTGTAGGACATGCTTCTTCCTATCCAAAATCTTGACAGTACCTCCTCCTCACGTTAAGTCTTCTATTATCTCGTCCCGGCTCTAACTCAATAACGTGGTTCGAGTCTTTCACATATTTACTTAAGTAAAGATATGTGAAACACATTATGAACACGAGACATACTTGGAGGTAACGCAAGTCTATAGGCTACATTTCCTACTTCGGCCAAGAATTTGAAATGGACCAATAAATCGTGGATTTGAGCTTTCTCTCTTCCCAAATCTTGTAACTCCTTCCATGGAGCAACTCGCAACAATATATGATCCCCTACATTAAATTCCACATCCTTTCGATGAAGATCCGCATAACTCTTTTGTCGATCTTGTGCCGCTTGTATACGCTGTCGAATCATTTGGATCTTTTCTAGTAGTCATACGTATTAACTCGGTCCCAACAATGTTGCTTCACCCACCTCATCCCAACATATCGAGAACGACATTTTCGTCCATATAATGCTTCAATGGAACCATGCCTATATTTGTTTAATAATTATTGTTATATGAGAATTCCACCAATGGCAAGTACTTATCCCAACTTCCTTTGAAATCTAGGACACGTAGTTTTAATATATCTTCAAGAGTTTGAGTAGTCCTTTCGATTGCCCATCCGCTTGAGGATGGTATGCCAAATCTAATCGTAAATTGCGCTCCATAGCTTTTCTAAAACTAACCCAAAATCATGAAGTGAATCTTGGGTCACTATCCAAAACTATGGATACAGCATGCCATGCAACCTCACAATCTCATTCACGCATATACTAGCAAGACGCTCAAGGAATAAGTCTCCCATATCGGCAAGAAATGAGCGTACTTGGTTAATCTATCAACAATAACCCAAATAAAGATTGATGCCTTGAGAAACCGTAGGAAGACCCGTAACGAAATCTATGGTAATGTGTTCCCACTTCCATTCCTAATCTCAAGTGGTTGCAACGGACCCTTAGGTACTAGATGCTCCGCCTTTACACGCTGGCAAGTTAAACACATCGAGATAAACTTTACAATCTCTCTCTCATATTGTTCCACCAAAATGTATGTCAAGATCACGATACATTTTAGTACTTCCGTGATGGATTGCAAATGGTGTATTGTGTGCCTCCATCATAATCTTGTACTTCAAATCGTAGTCGTTAGAACACAAAGTCTAGAGTGGACTCAAGTATTCCTTCTTCATCAATTCTCGCCCTAATAGCCCTTCTTGTTTTTTCTTCTTCATACGCATCACTCCTGGCCTGGGCTCGAGCAACTTTTAACTTTATCGATTAAAGTCGATTATACTCAGATATCATCACGCAAGTACCTAGAGTTTTCATCTCCATCTCTATTATTTGTAAATTATACTGAAATTAGTCTTTGACAATATCGCATCAGATTTGTAGATACGATCTTCTACTCAACACGCCGCCTACCACGCTCGCTTTTCCAGATGGCATGGTCGTAACACGTGCCAAAATGAGTCTCCTCTCGAGTTCTTCAAGCTCTTCCCACATTCCTCGCTTCCATTCGAATTTTGTATCTCTACGAGTCAGCTACGTTAATGGAATAGCGATTCGAGAATATCCTTCAACGAATCTCCGATAATAACCAACTAAGCCTAGAAAACTACGATTTCGATTACCGACTTTTAGGTTGCTCTCAACTGCGACTCATATCCCAATCTTGATAAAGACGTCACAATGACACCTATCGCTTTACTATCGCATCTAATATGACGCCCCTATAGAGAGTCTCGCTTAAGTGAATTCCACAAAGGAAGTCACAAGATAAAGGCTCAGTACCAAATTTATAGTTGAATTTTTAACTCAAGTTCAATAGAGCCATTCGATATGAGATTTTAGAAATGAGTTTTGTACCGGTTCAAAGTCGATACAAAATTTAATATCGCTTTTGGGAGTAAGCCAAGAAATTCTTCAGAAATACGCCAGAAAAATCAATAACAACAAGAATATTATTCAAATCGACGTGTCTTTATTCAAATCCATAACATGGACTAAGAAAACTTGACATCCGTAATAAACGAATGACTTCATGGCTTGATATGAAAATGTTTGATTACAATGGTTTGATTGCTTGAATTCAATAACAAAGTTGCTTAGAATATGAAAACTAACAACCTTACAAAAGCAATCAATTTGGCATGATGAGAGTAGTTAACCTTAAAATCACATCAAAAGCAAATATCTCTATAGAAATAAGGTTAACAGTAATGTAATAGCCCAACCTGAATCAAACAAGATTTCTAAACAACTGATGTAATGAAAGTTTCTCCTAACTGATTCTCCATAAATAGGTCAAAGTCTAATTTCTCCGTAGTCAAGTTCAAACGCTGAGCGCAAGCAAGAGAGATAAAAGAATGGGTAGAACCCAGATATCTAGTAAGGTATAAACTTCGCAAGAATTTATAATTAACTAACCCGTGCTAACTTCGTCGTTTCTTCGATTTTGACCGGCCACAACAAAACGCCTTCCGTGAATCGCTGACTTTGACTTTTCTCGGGACATCCTTTCGAGTCACCATTCCCGGGATCGGGTTTCGATATCGCATAATCTCGAGCGATATGTCCTTCTTTTCCACAATTATAGCATACCTTAAACTGCTAGGGCGCTTTGGACAAATATGTCCTCTTTCCCGCATTTGTAACATACGACCGATGGTCTTTCTCCTCCTTAAACCAGTTACATCGGGCGCCGACGCCTTCACATGGTCGTTGTTGAATCTCCTCTTTAAAATCTCCTCCCGACTCGCTTTTCTATTTTCATGGCCACGATTACCACCAGAGTGGTTACCGCTTTGTCCGTATTCTTCTTTCTCCGCCGGTTATCGTTATTCGTTGACTACTATCTTCTAGTATGATCCTCGTTATGGTCCCTCATTGAACGTATCGTTATCTCGCTTCTAACAACCGAGCCTCCGCTGACAACATCCGAATAGAGAGAAAATTTATGAGAAATGAGATACCGACGATCGCCGGTTTCAAACCTCTCGTAAACATCCGCCATATACGCTCCTCATTCTCCACCAAATGAGGTGCAAACTCGATAACTCCGCTAACTTCGCCTCGCATCGGGACACCGCCATGTTATTCTCGCTTCTAGTCTAATAAACTCCACTTCCTTCATACGACGAATACTTTCGTGGAAGTACTTGTCATTGAACTGCTTCAAACGCTCTCCCACGACATACGCCGAAAAGCACCGGATGGGTACGCTTCACGATTCCCACCAAGAATCCGCTTCGCCATACGGAACATAAAGGTAGCGAATGGAACCTTCGTTCCTCCGCATCCCAAGACATCGAATATCTTGGTAATTTGTTTGACCCATGTTTCCGCCATATGATCGGATCGGCTTTCCCCTAAATTCGTGGTCCCAACTTTTGAACTTCTTGGCCGTGACCACCCGTGAATTGCTATCATCTCCTCCTCAGATTTTGAACACGAGTCTCTCTCGTCTGATTTTGTATGAACCGCAAAAAACTTCTAAACATCCCCTCGCTCATCATCTCGCTCAAAGGTGTTATTCACAGGAGGTACATTGCCACTTGTGCAGACGCTCTCCTCGTTGGTAAAGACAGCATCTCCACTGGCCTCATTTACTCCACTATTAATATTCTCATTCGACATTCTCAAATATCGCCATAAAACAAGGGTTAATTAAATAAATCAATAAATCACATAATATCCCTATATACCGACTAACCAACAAATAAGCTTTAGTAGACACACTAGCTAAGGATTTACTCATCTCTCCCCTCCTAGTTCTATTCCCCGATCTCCGCCAGAGATCATATCCCTAAGCTCGATATTAACCGCGACGCCCCCAAAATAGTATACACAACACCCATTCTCGAGTCGCGCCAAATACATGGTACAAGAAACAAACTACAACTTCAATAATACAAATGTCTTGTGAAATACGACAATATATAATGTGAGTTTAAATATAATATTGTCTTCTAGACAATATCCACACGCAAATAAATCCCCATCATAATTATTGATACATTATTTTACAAAAATGGTGAGGACTACTAAACAACTCTCTCTAACCCTTCATTCCATACCCCGACTAAGACTTCTCGCTACATTCTCGCCTCCCGAGAAGAAAAATGGAACAACAAGGAAAAGGGTGAGCTCAACTAGCCCAAAGAAAGAATATTACGACTAAGATAATATACAACAAATTATCGTTAGTCTCCAACAGGAAAAAATCGATAGAATACAATGTACAACAAGTTTCAGATCAATATTCGCAATGAAAAAATAATAATTCATAGAAGAGTTACGTAGAGAATGAAATCTACTATAATCTATGAATTTAACAAAAATCATCATCAATATTTTATCCTCAGAACATCAATCAATATTCATCTCAAATCAAATATTCATCTTTGCACTACAAAAAGCCAGATATTCATCAATCCATACCATGTTCATCTCAACACTGCTCATCTTTGCACTAAAGGCCAAAGATATTCATCACCATCATGTTCATTTAAACACCGCTCATCTTTGCACTACAGCCCAAAGATATTCTTCAGAATCATTCATCTTTGCACTCATCTTTGCAGATATTCCAAAGATATTCTTCGTCAATCATTCATCTTTGCACTACATATTATTCAATAATATCATCATTTAAGACCGAGGATGATGAAAATATTTTTAAAGAAACGAATCCAAAGAAACAAAATGACAAGGATTAAGGATTAAGGATTCGTACTTGGTTTTATCCACGTCCAAAAATACCTCAAAAATAATCATAGTGGTGTAAAATTCAAGAATGATCAAAACATGGATACAATCAAAGCTAGTATCCGTAATAGATATTTTGACAAAAAGAAGAAATTTTATTTTTCTATGAATAGTGCCAGATACGTGAATAGTCAGATATGTGAATAAAGGTCAGATACGTGAATAATCGTATCGTGAATAAGAATCCGACACCAAAAGATAGAAATTCCACAAAAAACATCTTCACGCTTCATGAATAAGACTCGTGAATAAGAATCTCGTGAATAAGAACTCATGAATAGTAACTCGTGAATAGTAACTCATGAATAGTAACCCCGACATGAAAAAGTTCCAAATTTGATAAAAACATCGATCAATATTTCAAAGATAATGATATCAAGAAATAATATCATTACGAAAAAAAAATAATATCCCTTACCTCAAAGAATCAAGATTTCTAAGGAAAGGCTCAAGTGATGTCAATGAAACTTGTAATCAACAAAGAACTCTCAAAGTATCTAAATACTCACAAAATACGCTCAATAATATAGAGAGAGAAAGAGAAAAACTTTGTTTCGTGTGATTTTCAATTCTAACTTAGCCCTCTATTTATAGAAAATGTTAGCCCACCAAGCAGCAGCACTTTCGACCACCCGATGGCTTTACTCGCTACTATTGCCACCCACCACATTTGAAATAAAATTCAGCACATTTCTTCACCAACCACAAGTGGGGCCCACTCAATTCTAGAATTTTCCACCAAAATCAATTATAACCCTAATTTCCTAATCGACACCTCTTAAAATTCATAACAAATCATTCGTGCATTTTAAACGGTTCAAAATTTGTGGACATATACTCAACTTATATATGTATAACATATCCAAAAATTACAACGATCCAACCAACTTGGATTAAAAATTATAACTCACACAATAAATCTCAAAACAATCGATTTGATCTTTAATACCTCCAATCCGATAAAAATATAAAACATCTCAAAGATTAATTCCTTCATTAATAACCACATAAATAAATCCATCATTTATATTCATATAAAATAAATATTTCCTTATCATATGAATCAATAATTAATTATTCACAAATAATATTTACGTAATCACATTTACGACAAACAAGTTCCTCCTCAGAAAGAGGGGCTTTCCAAATAAGGATCTCTCCTTATCGCGCCGCAATTAGGTGACCAAACCTCTCCTTAGATGTAACTTTCTAGACATTGCCAATAATGTTATCTAATAATATTATTCAAATAATATGAATTATCGATCCGATAATGGGAAATATCAGTAGTGTGACAATTATCGAACAACAATAATATAAAATATCAACGCAAAGAATTATCAAATCAATAAAATAAAATATCGAATAAGAATTCACCGTGAAAATTATCGAAAGAGTGCCATCTTACGTAAGAATCAATAATTCAACAATTAATACAATACCGTGTAAGCATCGCAAAACCACGCCAGACATCAGATTTTAACCACCGGGTATTCCAATGCCTTAATTCTGTAATAACTACGCCAAGTTATTTATAACCACCTTAACTTTGTCGCTTTCCTCATCCAATCGCTTTCACATGGGCCCACACACATGGTCATGCTACTGTCAGCATTTAATATTCCCTTAACAAAGACGTTTAATATTCCACGACCAAACGAATATTCCCCTTAAAAAATGAATATTTTATAACCACTTGCTTATTTTGAAATATTTATGATTTAACCCTTAACTATCCACATTAATCAAATCAACCCTTACTATTTCAAAATAATAAATAAAGGAAATTCCTTTTTATTTAAAAAAAATTTCGGTCTTACATCATCACAATAAATTGACAAGGACAATTATGAGAGGCAATACTAAATTTTCAAAACGAATAACAAAATGAACAAATCAAAAACAAAAGAGTCTCATTGAAAAGTACTAATCCGTATTCTAGAATCGATAATGCAATACCCAAATTTATATTCCAAATATACTCTTTAATTTCCCTCCATCCGATCTAATAAAATAATAATAATACAATTATAAGTTACTTAATAATTATAATTTATATTCTAATCATTTTTATTTTTTAAACTTAAACAAATCAATAACCATAAGATATTATATATATAATAAATCTCATTCACTCAATAAAATCATACTGTCATATATATTAACTTTAGATATATGCCAACCAAAACATAAAGAATATATATATGTATCATGAATCGTATTTGGACTGTTGGTTTTAAAACATGATTCAACCCTTTTTTAAAGCGAGTTTCAGTATATATATATATATATATATATATATATATATATATATATATATATATATATATATAGACAAATTAGTCTTCCGGAATGGAGAGCTTTTGTAACTTTTAATAATTAAATAAATAAACTTTAAACTATTAATTGCATAAAGGTTTCCCTAAATGATATAGACTCCCTTTGAATTCATAAAATATTTAGGTTTACTGCTTATCTATGAAATAAATAAAAAACAATTATACATATATTGTTAATCATTATACACATATACTTGCCTTATAAAGAATCAAATGATTGCTTCTCTTTTTGTTGCGCAGCCGCTAACTTCTTTTTCTTTTCTTTCTGATTTGCATCGCATGTTTGATTAGGTTTTAGTATATATTTATTTATTATTTATCTTATTAATTCTCCTAATTATAATAAAATTAATATTACCCACATTTAATTAAATTAAACCCAAATAAATTTTAAGGCCCAAATTGTACTAAATTAATTTACCCATCTCTTATTAATATTTATTAGCCCACACAAATTAAATAACTAGTTTGACCCAAAATAAATGACAAAGTCCAATTAATATGTTTTCAAACAAAATAATTTTTATTATTATTTAATTATTATTTTTTTGGATATTACAATACCTACGCCTTAAAAAGGATTTCGTCCCCGGAATCAAAATAATGGAATGTACCTTGTGACGCCCCCAAATTCGGGTATCTTCCAACCCGACATATGGTGTTACACGGTACACATAACTATACAATCATTCTATTGAAAACACAACATAATGAATGTAATTACTATCTTCTTATTACAATCAAAGTGAAATCCTTTCCTAGGTTCATAAACCGATTACATCATTCGTGGTTCGTAAGTATTATACACACAATCATACTAATCTATTACAAGATATTTAACTATCCATCTTAGCCTTGCCCTTATTTCTCTTAGCATTCATAGTATGCTCAGCTTTAACTGCAATCATATAATTCACGCAAGAAGTGAGCAAGCTCAGCAAGTTTAACAAAGAATAATATCAACACCATCTTCGTGAATTATATAAAGAAATCTCCATAACTGAACAAATAGTCGTGAAGTATTACAAAACATTAATACTTAACAATTCATAATCTCAATTCCCAAAGTATATAAGAGTTTAAGAATTCTGAATCAGTCATAAGACCATGAACAGTAGCTTTCTGTTTTCATACTTGAAAAGGACATCACAAAGACTAAGGTCAGACATCCCAGCGTACTTACGAGCACTTCTAGGTGATCACTTATAGTACTCTATGTTGATCAACATTCAACCGTTAAACGTATTTACGTTTAAGTTTTGGCAAACTCGCGTGCCCATCGAATAATCGATGAAAAATACTTTTGTTTGTTCATAGACAAACCTTACCTTCAAATCCGTACCAATTACTTGGCATAGGATAGCGTTACCATCTCTATATAGAAAGATAGGTAAACAAATCAATCTATATCTTACAAATAGTCTAGCCGAGTTAAAACTGGCATTGACCCTTTCTTTAAAATCATTCATGCAACTCAATATAATGAATCACAGAAAACTCGACTAACACAAAGGTTAGACGAGCGTTAAGAAAACTTGTCTTCAAGCGTCTTCAAATAACTTATTCGACTGTTCTCAGCCTTTATAGAATCTACATGATATATTCACATAGCACATTGTAATTAGCTACCAAACAACCAATCACATTGTTTATACCAACTTCTTTCTCTTCTATGTTTTATTTGACTTTATTTCATTAATAAGGTCAATTCAACATATTATCCTTCATCCCGGCTTGTTAACGATTTTACGTTACTAACCGACTCAAACATTAGTAAAGAAGTACTAATGTCGATTATCATTCCCGGTTTATTATGAACTCTTTATGTTCTTCGTTACCATATTATCAACTCGCGTTCAACTCCTAAATTCATTACCATATACACTAGTATATATAACCTAGGAATAGTTGTAGTACACTTATTAAGTGTATAAACTTAACTCATATAGGTCTTGGAACAATTGAAGTTCAAACCTAAGTTGTCTAACAAAACCCTGCCTCGGCGCCGCGACGTGGCCTTTATACTCTAACATGCTTGGCCATAAGTATTTCGATCTGCGAGAAATGAGTCCCTTGTTAAGCGCCGAGGGGAGAAATTTCTTCTCATGAGTGGCGCTACGGCGCCACTCTCCAATGAGGGTTATGACAATCTTTGTCTTGGCCGAGACACACGGCACATTTAGCCTTGTCTCAGCCATGCCATTGAACCTCAAAGACCAAAAAATTTTGACAGTTAAAAATTTTGGTGAACTTCCTGAATCCATAACTCCTTCGTTATAAGTCCGATTTGGTCCGTTCAAAAGCCTAAAACTCATAAATTACATACTCTATGCGTTCATATAAGAATTTCACTATTTCAAATTCGTTAACTCGAAATTCACTATTAAGTTCATTTTCGTGCGTTCGTTAATCGATATCGAGCGTTCAATACTCATTTTCTTCGTTTTAAGTCAGAATCCGACGATTCTTGAGTTCACGGCTCTTAAATACCCTATCTAACGTGTTGACATTGAAAACCAACATTTTCAAGTCTCACGGTAACTTTCGACTATCAATCCGGAATTTCTACGTTTTCGACGTTTAACGTCTAATTCCGTAAAATTAGCCATAACTTCGTTACTAGTGTTCTATAAGCCAAATCATATGGAATACCCCATTGATTTCATATCTACATCCTAACCAAGAAAGATGCACATATATTAATATTGATGGAGTTCAATTGTTCATCAACAACTAATACTCAACAAATCCATATTTCCTACAGTTTAAACTTACGCAAACCCTTATGATTCCTATTTCTTTTTGACTTATAAAGATTTTACAAATTACAAGCCATCCTTATTCCTCCATAAGAGGCATACTCCACCAATTTATGATTCCTCATACTCAAAGAAATCAAAAGAGATGGAAACTATTAATAAAGAATATTACCTTAACGATCTTTGTGTTCTTGATAGAAACTCTAAGGAAAAGCTTCAAAGTGGTAAGTTTGGTTAAGTCTAGCTCTTTCTCTCTCTCAATATAGGTTGATTGACTCTTAGAAAACCAAAAATAGACAACAATTTCCTTCTATTTATAAGCTTTTCAAATGGAGGGCAAGAAGGTCTTTATCCCCCACCTCCTTACTATTCACTACTTCATCACCAAGTAAAATACTTGGTGATCAAGTAGTTTACTTAACTTGCACACCAAGTGGCCAGCCCACCATGCCCATGGGTCATCCCCAAGGGTTGCCCCATGGGTTTTACCCATTCAGTGACCCACTGGTTCGCTCCACGGTTCGGTTTCTTGGATCAGGCCTAATTAAACTTAACATTGGGCCTTGACTTGGGCTTAAACACTTAATTCATTTGGGCTTGATATAAACCAAATCCAGTTGGATTATACTAAGTCCTTATACTATAAATCCAATAATTTCAATCGTATTCTACACGTATAATTTACGTATTCTCTTCATATAATACTAGTACGATATTCGTATTGTACTTCGTATTAAATCTTCGTATTATACGCGTATACTTAATAGTATCACACTCGTATAACGTACGCATAATCATCATAAATCATTATACGCGTCTCATTTCCTTCTCGGAATTCATTCTACTCAACCCTTAGGTTTTAAGTCTGCAGGCAAAAACTTCGTTTGCCATAAATGAAATATTTTTAGATATTCCATCTCGTCTTAATATTTTATCATTATGCGTTTCTTGGAATTTCAAAATTAATTCCCGAGCAAAAATGGATGAATAGTGTTTTTACGGGAATTTCTCGAAAAACTTTTATTTTCGTCTTGGAAATTCAAAACAATTAATTCTAGCACATAGCTAGAATACTAACCACATCCACACATTCTAGGTCATAGAACGACCTTCACATAGCTTACTCACATAAATAATCAATTAAATTCATTTAATTCACATAATCAAATAAAAAATTTAATTCACATATAAATCTGATTTTCTCGGGCATTACATACCTAATTTCTGAAGAGATGCAGATACTCCGCTCGAATAGACTCCTCCATCTCCGAAGTGGCTTCCCGCTCTGAATGATTTCTCCACAAAACCTTAACGAACGGAATTATCTTCCTTCTCATAATTCGCTCTTGACGATCCAAAATCGCCTCGGCTTGTTCCTCACAAGTAAGATCCTCTCAAATCTCATCGTACGGATATTGCACCACATGCAACGGATGATACTGATAACTCCTCAACGCCGACACATGGAATACATTGTGCACATGAGCTAGTTGTGGAGGCAAAGCTAACCGATATGCAACCTCACCAACCCTCTCCAGAATCTCAAATGGTCCAATATAACGCGGACTAAGTTTCCCTTTCAACCCAAATCACCGAATTCCCTTCCAAGGAGAAACTTTTAGAAACACATGCTCACCAGGTTCGAACTCTAAAGTCCTCCTATGCTTATCAGCATAACACTTTTGCCGTGATCGAGCCGACTTCAATTTCTCCTTAGCCACTGCTACCTTTTACGTAGTGATTTAAACTAACTCAGGCCCTTCGATGGACCTTTTGCCAACCTCATCCCAACAAGTCGGTGCCCGACACTTTCTACCATACAACTCCTCAAAAAAAGCCATCCCAATACTTGCATGCCAGCTGTTATTATAAGCAAACTCAACTAGGCTCAAGTAATCATCCCAATTACTTGACCACTCAAGTGCACAAGACCTCAACATGTCCTCCAACGCCTGAATAGTCCTTTCGGATTGCCCATCAGTTTGCGGATGAAAAGAAGTACTGAAGTTGAGCCGAGTACCCCAAGCTCGTTAAAACCCTTTCTAAAACTGTGAAGTGAACCGTGGGTCCCGATCTGAAATAATAGACACCGGAGTACCATGAAGTCTAACAATCTCTTGCTAAAAGATTTGTGTCAACCTATCCACCGAATAACCCTCATGGATAGCCAAAAAGTGTGCCGATTTAGTCAGTCGGTCCACTACTACCCAAATGGCATCATTCTTCTTAAAAGTCTTCGGCAAACCAGTCACAAAATCTATCGTAATATCCTCCCACTTCCACACTAGAATGTCTAACTGTTACAGCAAACCACTAGCTCGTTGATGTTCTATCTTCACTTGTTGACAAGTGAGGCACTTCCCAACATATTCAGCCACGTCTTGTTTCATCCCATTCCACCAAAAATTCTTTTTCAAATCCCTATACATCTTTGTAGAACCTGGATGAATAGAAAATGGTGAACTATGAGCCTCGGCCAATACCGCCTCCCGAATGATTGGATAGGACGGTACACACAATCGCTTGCCCAACCAAATCACACCGTGATCATCAATACGAAACTCAGGCTGTTTGCCCTCTTCCAGATTTTGCATCATACTCCACAGCTCCCCATCTTCTTTTTGAGCTCCTTTAACTCGCGAGATAAGAGAGGGATCCACTCTCATACCAGCCACGTGTCCATCTGAACCATGCACATACAACTCCAACTCTAGCCGCTCCATATCAGAAATAAGCTGAGGTTGTGTAATAAGGGTTGCTATACTCCCAGAACTCTTTCGGCTAAGAGCATCTGCAACCACATTTTCCTTCCCCGGGTGATACTGAATTCTAGCATCATAATCCTTTAGAAGCTCCAACCAACGCCTCTACCTCATGTTGAGCTCTTTCTGAGTGAAGATGTATTTAAGACTTTTGTGGTCGGTAAAGATATCACAAGCCTCTCCATACAAATAATGCCTCAAAATCTTTAGGGCAAAGATCACCGCTGCCAACTCCAAATCATGTGTGGGGTAATTCACCTCGTAAGGTTTAAGCTACCTAGAAGCATAAGCAATCACCTTACCGTGTTGCATCAAAACACACCCCAAGCCCTTCTTAGAAGCATCACTATAAATCTGGTAACCTCCAGTCCCCGACAGCAATGCAAGTATAGGAGCTGTCACAAGCCGTTTCTTTAACTCCTCAAAACTCTTCTCACGCACTTCATTCCACACAAACTTCATGCCCTTTCTCAGCAACTGGGTCAATGGTAAGGCAAGCAAAGAAAATCCTTCCACAAATCGCCTATAGTACCCTGCCAAACCCAAGAAACTCCTAATCTCTGTCACTGTAGTAGGTCTTGTCCATTTAGTGATAGCCTCAACCTTCGCAGGATCCACCTTAATGTCTTCAGCAGAAACAACGTGGCCCAAAAATGCGACCTACTCCAACCAAAACTCGTATTTAGAGAATTTAGCATAAAATTTCTCTTTCTGCAAAATCCCCAACACCGTGCGAGATGCTCCTCATGCTCTTCCTTAGACTTGGAGTAAACCAAAATGTCATCAATAAAGACAATAACAAATTGGTCCAAATACTCTTTAAACGCCCGATTAATCAAATCTATAAACACCGTCGGAGCGTTAGTCAACCCGAATGGCATCACTAGAAACTCGTAATGCCCATATCGAGTACGATAAGCCGTCTTAGGGATATCCTCATCCCTCACCCTCAATTGATGATAGCCCGACCTCAAGTCTATCTTCAAAAAAAACTTTGCCCCTTGAAGTTGGTCAAACAAGTCATCAATCCTCGGCAATGGATACCGATTCCTGATGGTGATCTTGTTCAACTCTCTGTAGTCTATACACAGCCTCATATAACCATCATTCTTCTTCACAAACAAGACTGGAGCACCCCACGGTGAAACACTCGGGCGAATCACACCACGATCTAACAGCTCCTGCAACTGTTCCTTCAAACTCCTGCAACTCTAACAGTGCCATCCGATACGGCGCCTTAAAGATAGGCTCCGCACCAGGAACAAGCTCAATAGCAAACTCCACTTCCCGCTGTGGTGGCAACCTTGACAACTCCTCAGGAAACACATCTAAAAAGTCACGAACAATTGGAACATCCTCAATACGAGACTCACCCTTAGAGGTATCTTTCACAAACGCCAAATACCCCTCACAACCCTTTGCCACCAACTTTCTAGCCTTCAAAGCTGAAATCAACTTCAACACCCTACTCGGCTGTGAACCATGAAACACGAACTCTTGAGACTTCACATCTCCAAATATAACCTTCTTCGCTTGACAATCGATAGTGGCCTGGTGCTTATCCAACCAGTTCATCCCAAGAATGACATCAAAATCGTGCATACTCATCGGAAGAAGATTAGTCCTACGAATCTTATCCCAAAAACTGATCGCACACCCTTGATACAGATCTGAAATAACAACAGAAGTCCCCATCGGGGTAGCAATAGACATAACAGAATCTAAAAATTGAGATAACACACCAAGGTGCCGAACAAAAGACTGAGCAACAACGGAATGAGTAGAACCTGTATCAAACAAAATAGACGCCTCACGATTGCCAACTAAAAGAGTGCCAGAAACAGTACATGGTGCACCTGCCGCCTGGTTATACGTCAAGGGAAACACTCGACCACCCTGACGCTGACCTCCATTGCCACCGTTATCACCACCTCTACCATTTCCACGTGGCTCGGTACAGTCTCTAGCCATATGACCTATCTGTTCACACAAGAAGCATGCACCTGTGAGTCTGTGGCACTGCCTCCCCGGATGATTAGCCCCACAAGTAGCATAAGGAGCTATCGGAATAAGATTTGGGTTACCCCCACCAGCTGGTCCCAGATAACGACCCTGATTTTGCCCCTACTGATGATTATGCCCCTGATGATGATTTTGACCATGCCAAGGTTGTTGAAGCTGACGATTCTGCCCTTGCTGAGGCATCTGTTGATAACCCCTATTTTGATTATGGCCGTACCACTGCCCTTGCTAGCCACCACGGTTCCTGTTCTACTGACCACCCTGATTCTTCCAATGCTGACCTGAAGTTTGACCCTGTTGGTCATCTCTGTCCCTCTTTCGACTCCCCTCCGGTTTAGAAGACCGAAAGTCCTGTCGCTCCATCTCAATATTCTTGGCTGCATTGGCTACTGCTGATACGTCTGCAAACTTGGTGTTAATGAGATGTTGTTGATACCTGTAATGGATCCTCCATTTAAACTTCTCTGCCTGTTTTTCTACAGTCCCTGCTGAAGTTCCCACAAAGCCTGCCAACCTGGTGAACCTCGTCATAAAATCTGTGATGGACTCGTCATCTTTCTGTCGAATAGACAGATAGTCTCTAGCATAGGCTTCTTTATCAACAACTGGAAAATACTGTTGATAAAAGACCTCACAAAATTCCGCCCAACCAAGTGTTTTAACATAACCATCACCTTTTGTTGTTTTCATCGCTTTCCACCACCTTTGTGCATCCCCTTCTAGCTTGTAAGCAGCAAGTAACACTTTCTGATTATCCGAGCACCCCAACACATCAAAAATCTTCTCTAAGTGGGCAATCCAATTCTCTGCATCAATTGGAGTTGGAGCTAAATTGAATGACTGTGGTTTCTGCTTTTGAAATCTCTCCAACCACACATATATTGGAACCACCTGCTGATCAAGACCATCTGCATTCCCTTCCTCAACATTTGCATGCTGACTATTATTTTCCGAATTCCCTTTTTTAGGAATTTCTGGTGGTGGTTGTTGCATTGCCTGTACAACCTGTGCCACCAACTGAGGTAAAGCCTGATTCACCACCTGATTCACCAAGGTAGCTAATTGAGCATTAAACTGATCATTAGGTTGCTCATTAGGCTGACCCTCACCTCTTCCCCTATTATTGCCTCGCCTCCCAGTAACTCTGGCAGATATACGAGCCATCTAACAAAGAGATCAACGAATAGATAATAAGGCAGATTAGAGACAGATTCGAATATAGTAGATATGATAGCTGAACAGAAAATTAAATAAAACAAAAATCTAACCCAGAAGTCTACCCATAACTCACAGGTCAAACGTAAATAGGTTTTCTACAAGAAAGAACCTGGCTCTGATACCAACTCTCAGTAACACCCCTTTTCCGAATAGAAAGAGAGAGGTACTGAAAAACATAACAAAATGATGAATATATAACAAAACTCTAATCCACAAAAGAATTATCTCAATCTGATTAAATGTCTTAGAACAAACCATAATAAATGCCACACTGGCTCAAACCACAATCTGAAATAACAATTACAACTCTAAATAGATCAATGTATCATAGCCTAACAAAATATATCAAAACTATTGGATAGAAGGGAGCTCTCATCACACTTGCCCTTGATTCCCCTGATTACTTGCCGGAAGAAAACACAGCATGAGTCAAATGCCCAATACGTATATATAATACAATAAATGAACCGAAATAACTAACTCAATTAAATGAAAGGAGACGACACGAACTGAAACGAAACGAACAAAACTAACATAACGAAATAATATGCTGAATCAAATGGCTGGGTTTTATTTCATACCGAGCTCAGAACAAAACAAAATATACCTTGCCACACAGGCAAGTCAAATAATGCCATGCAGGCAAGTCAAATAATGCCACATAGGTAAATCACACACGTTGGACCGCGAATCCAATGCATGTAAAATCAAAAAGCGTGTTTGGCACAAACATCACCAATCCGCAGAACAGAACAAAACAGAAAACTAGGGTCGACCCATACGCCTCCCACAACAAAACACCAAATGGCCAACTCCCAATGAAGCACAAAACGGAGACGTCGTGGACTGATCACACCGTCACGGAAGGTGTCATGCCTCAGTGCCAAGAGCACATGCCTATGGTACCCCCACAGGTGGTTATAGCTCAGGTATACCCTACGATATTCTAACAAAATATAATGTCACAACATATGCGACAAAATATCAACACAAAGGGTTCTAACGTGTACATGTTAAATCGAACGAATCATCAACACAAGTCTCTAAAAATTTAATAACATGTACATCACTATAAATATCAAAATAAAATTTAGACATTATACACTAGTCTAAAGAGTACAAATATGAGTTCTAATACAACGCCAAAACAAATTTATCACAATAAATTGACAAGGGACAATTATGAGAGGCAATACTAAATTTTTGAAACGAATAACGAAATGAACAAATCAAAAACAAAAGAGTCTCGTTGAAAGAGTACGGAATCCATACCTGGAATCGATAATGCAATACCCAAATTTATATTCCAAATATACTCTTTAATTTTCCTCCATCCGATCTAATAAAATAATAATAATACAATTATAAGTTACTTAATAATTATAATTTATATTCTAATCATTTTTTTTTAAACTTAAACAAATCAATAACCTTAAGATATTATATATATAATAAATCTCATTCACTCAATAAAATCATACTGTCATATATATTAACTTTGGATACATGCCAACTAAAACATAAAGAATATATATATATATATATATATATATATAGTCTATCGCCTTCCTGGAACATATAAGTCTTCCTGAAACATATATATATTTATATAACATACATATATATGTAGACAAATTAGTCTTCCTGGAACGGAGAGCTTTTGTAACTTTTAATAATTAAATAAATAAACTTTAAACTATTAATTGCATAAAGGTTTCCCTGAATGATATACACTCCCTTTGAATTCATAAAATATTTAGGTTTACTGCTCATTTATGAAATAAATAAAAAACAATTATACATATACTGTTAATCATTATACACATATACTTGCCTGATAAAGAATCAAATGGTTGCTTCTCTTTCTGTTGTGCAGCCGCTAACTTCTTTTTCTTTTCTTTCTGATTTGCATCACATGTTTGATTAGTTTTTAGTATATATTTATTTATTATTTATCTTATTAATTCTCCTAATTATAATAAAATTAATATTACCCACATTTAATTAAATTAAACCCAAATAAATTTGAAGGCCCAAATTGTACTAAATTAATTACCCATCTCTTATTAATATTTATTAGCCCACACAAATTAAATAACTAGTTTGACCCAAAATAAATGACAAAGTCCAATTAATATGTTTTCAAAAAAAATAATTTTTATTATTATTTAATATTTTTTTTTCGGGTATTACACTAAAAAGGTTCAAAAGACTTCTCAGGCTCATACTCAAGCTTCTCAACCTCCACAAATGACAGCAACATATGAGTCTACAATGGAGCCTGTGACACCCCCGAATCTAGGTCCTCTGACCCCGGTTCGGTCATCACGATAAAATACTAACATCCACCTCTAAACAATATACGATAACTAAAATGCGGAAAAATATAAACGTACGTCGTTCATTCAAAAGGTGTTACTAGTCCCAAGATATGATAACCTTAATATCATCTTACAAACATACCCTAAAATAAACATTAGGGTTCATATTACATAACAGTAATTTAAACTAAACGTAAGGTAAAGTCTGCTTCTTGCCACTATTCTACATCTTTCCTTTACCCTTGTCCTTCCCTGAGGTCTCGGGCTTAGCTGCAATATAATTCATGATATAGCAAGGATGAGCAACAAGTTTGCCCAACAAGTTTAAATACAACAATAAGGATATATCATGAACTATAATACTCCAATGGAATCAGTAGCTAATTGACTCTTTGGTTACTAGCTACAGAATAAGTACTTGAGGGGATCAGCCTCACGTACATTATGTATATGCATAAAATTTAAATCTGATCTTTGTATCTTATATTAGATACTTGGGGTACTCCCCTATCATAGAAGGGGTGTTCTTTCAGTCTAAGAATCCTTACCATCAATTGGTTTGGATAGCTTTTATAAACCTTCATACACTTGTCTGACCGAACAAAGGTTCAGACTCTATCTAACACAGTTCAAGATTTATAGAACTTTAAACGATGTACAAGTCTAAGACTGTACGAATTCAAGTGCACTATGTGCGAATATCAATAATATCGATGTGGAATAATTGTAAGGTAATTAAACCACTTAATATCATGCTTGGAAATAAAGTTCAAGCTTAAATGAATAACTTTCAATTCAACAATAACCTGCTCAAATTCAATATGAGAAGGATAGGAAACTTTCACAAAAATAAAGTTGTGTAAGTTAGGAAACTTGCAACATAATAAAATAGTGTTCGGATATTTGCTCAAGTAAAAGAATAAGAATTAAGGAACTTGCACAATCAAAGAGTGAAGTTCAAGGAAACTTGCTCAATAATAATTGGAGTAAGTTTAGGGAACTTGCTCAAGTAAAAGAGTAAGAATTAAGAAACTTGCATGTTTGCTCAGCTACAATTAATTCTAACTTTAATTACTTGCGTTGAAACGACCTAATATTAACAAGTCGGTCTTTTCAATTAGTATGTGTAAACTATTATGAGTCTACACTTACAAGAATCAAGTCATCACATAGCATGCTTCTCAACATATTATATGACATGTTGGTCACATATTACAAAGTAAAGTAACCATATAAGCATGCCTTGAATTTCAGAATCAAAAACAGAATCTATTCACGATCATAGATTCGCCACAATTAATTGCTTGTAGTCTAGCTTAGGATTCGCCAAGATTCTTGTGTCCCTCGCCGATCAGGTTTGAGCTTTGCTCTCCTGACTTCAGTCCAACCCTAACACTAATTACACACCTGTTTTAACATACATACATGCTACAGTTTCACATATAACACATGACCATACTTGAATTCATTACCACACGTTTTACTTACAATTTATATGTCATTAAAATATAGAAAGGTTATGTAATCATCATGCTTAATACATATAAATCATGTTTAGGAGTATTATAGCCTCAACATGACATCTTACTACTTTAGTATCTAAGTACACATATAATATGCAACTTAAGTTCGAAAACATATTCAAGGTTGTCTTTGAAATCATATTAGCACAAATGGTGCAATCCAACACACATAAGACAAATCTAAAACCTTTATCATAAGTAAATAAGTTATGATAACCTCTTTTCAAAATCATAAACTATATCTTGTAATCATTCATGTCCATTAGCTTATTATACTAAGCTTTTCTTTCTAACACCAAGCTTATCAAGTTTAATCATGATAAAGACACTATACATCATATATCATGCGTAATTAGGTTCCAAATCAGTCATGTATATGGTCTCATAAGTTCATAATTTGTAAAACTTATATTACTTCAAAGTTTGTTTTCTAAACTTTAAGTTTTCATTACAAATCTCTTACTAAAACGTGTTGATCACTTCATACTACACAAGAAAACCTTATATAACATGTTATACTCCTTTATAGGTATGTATCTAAGTCATAACATCAAGTTAGTAACACATATCATAAATGAAATCAATGATCGTTTGCGGGTACAGACAAATTGCAGATTAGGGCGCAATTGCGTCGTGCTACTGCACTGGAGGAAGTAACTCGCTTTCTTCTACAGAGCATCAAACAACTTTGATTTCACTTGATTCAAACATGTTCTAATCCATCACTTGAGAGTTCAAACATGTAAGCCTACTTCCTAAACACACTATAGCATGCTAATTCACTTTGATTAACAAAGAATTTTAAGTGATTTCAAGAATTTGACAAAAACCCAACTAAGAACACAATTAGAGTTTATACCTTGTTAGGCTTGAATTGAACTTCCCACACACTGAGTATACTTCTACAATTGTTCAGCAACTTAGAACTTCCAATATTAGACTTTAACAAATAACAAAACTAAAACTAAAGCTTCTACTTATAAAGGAAACTTGAACTGGATAATCACATTGCACTAAGATTGAGTTCAAGGTGTAATGGAGAAAAACAATGGTTACTAAAGAGTGGTTGAACAACCCACCCATCAGCCATTGGGCTAGAAATCATTACATATGTTTAGCCAAATGGAAGTTACATGTTTTAGCTTCATACTACTGTTCGTGTACCTTGTGACATTCATTTTGGGACAAGAGAAAAATCTCAGCAACAAGCTTGGTTTGGTTACTATAATTCCCAAAGTGTAATTTTAATGTATAATTATTACCATATTAGGAAATTTAGGGATTATTTAGGTACTCACATCATATAATCCATGTACATTAAATACACGCAATAAAATAACACAGTTAGGTATTATTGTCTGGGTATCTCCATATATATATTTTACTACCCACATAACCACATTATCACATTATTTAATATTATCTATCCAGTGTACATACATAATTTCTTTCCAAATTTCTGGAATACACAGTTATTTAATTATTTTTGCATTAAGGATCACATAGAGTTCCTTGTACTAATTGATTCTTTATATCAACCTAATGTACCTTTATCTATATGATTTATTAATGTCACACATACAACAAAGTGTTCCATTTCATTTCCACAAAAGAAACTAACTGTCTCAGATTGGACATTGGCAGCAGCAATTGCGCCATTTTATTTGTATCATTGGGGAGGCGCTTATTCTTGGAGGTCCCCTAACAGAAGCCAACATGGGTTAGCTTCAAGCTAGTTCAAAATTTCTATCACAACATAAGTTTTATATGAGATAATTTAACTTCTATAATGGTGATATACCCATAATTGACATAAATCAATATGTTCAAATCTTGCCACTATATTCAAATAAATTGAATATTTTTAATTATTAATAATCCTATCAATTCTTTGATATCAAACTCTTAGGGTTAGTCCACCAATTTAAATAAATATTAGTGACTCCCTTTAATCATTTCATAAATTCACATAACCACATAAGGTTTAAATAGGCTCATAAAACTAACTCATTAAAATTAAATCATATATTTAATTAATAAGGAGTTTAAAAATTCACGGTCATTATAGAGCCAGGTGGAATGGATATTGAGCAAGAGCAAGCAGGAGGTTCTATAAAGTGTTAAGGTGGAATACATTATGAGGGAAACCAAAGAAATGACTCAGATGATATATTACAACCCAAGGAATACGCATGGAAGGGAAAATAATGTGCAACACTAGGAGACCTAGAAGCTGCAGCAAGATCCAAAAGAGAGAAAATCCAGTTTAGGAAACCAAATAGTGGAGGGCCTACTACAGATAAATAGTGTTTGGATGGGATTTTTGCAATCTTTTTGTTCTTTTTTAGGGTACTAAGCTTATGAATTATTGATGTATATATCCAGTTTAGGGTATTTTTGGGGGCCTACTACAGATAATTTCTCCTAAGCTTATGAATTATTGATGTATGTATGTTGCCTAGGGCCAAGAAAGTGTGGTTGGGATTGTAAAATATAGTGTATGATGCATTTTGTTAATAGGCCTGTTAAGATAACTATTTTGAATTACCTCTGATTTGTGGAACATATTGGGAATTAATTACTTAATTGAATGGCAATAGTAGTTCCTGGAAGTTTATAACAGTTTGGTTTTCTATTGAATTATTTTTATTTAGAGCATTTTGATTAGAACATTTTTTACCATTTTTTAATTGTGTGTGTATGATACAGTATGGTTTGTGCATTAATGCAGGGATTGCTATTATAGCAGTATGGTTTTGAATTGCTTCTGCTTTTTGTTAATTGAATAGCAATAGAAGCTTACAGCATTAGCAGTATGGTTTTGAATGCCTCTATTTTGTGCATTAATGCAGGTGATGTGCAAGTGTGTAAGTGATGTGCATTAGTGTGCAAGTGATGTGCAAGTGTGCAGGTGATGTGCAAGTATGCAAGTGATGTGCATTAGTGTGCAAGTGATGTGCCCATTTTACTGTAAACTCACACCAATTCACACATTGACAATAATAACCAATTCACACATGCACAAAAATTCAACAGGTTTACATAACTATTGATTCATAGAAAGTGCCCATAAATTACAACCAATAAACTTCCCACAAAATAGATGCCCAACAATTACATTCCATATTGCTCCTAATTTCTTCTACTATTGCGACGATTTGATTGTTTTTTATTGTTTGAGTTGTGATTCTGGGGACAGAATCCTTGTAAGGAGGGAAGAATGTAACAATCCGAAATTTTAAATTATAATTTTAAATATTTATTGAATTATATAAATATTTATTTGAGGTGTTTGTTGTTGAATAAATATTTATTGATGTGATGGTTGTTAATAAATATTTATGAATCTAAATTTATTAGATAATATTCTAAATTAAATTAATTTATAATTTATTAGATAATATTCTAAATTAAATTAATTTATAATTTAGAGAGTTGTAATATGACATGAGGTGTTATGTTGTTGATTAATAATTTAAAATGGTATGTTGAATCATTAAATAAAATTATAATGAAATTATAATTTTGTGATATTTGTTAAAGTGGAAAATTTATTTAAAATATAGTATGTGATTAATTTATTTGATTAGTGTGGATATGAAAATCCAAATAAATAATATGTGATTATAAATTATAAACTAAATGGTTTATTAAAATAAAATTAGAGTGGTTTAATTTAGTTTTGTCAAACAAGGCTTAAAATATTAAGTCTTTAATATTTAAAGGGTTTTGCCAAACAAAGCCTCATATCTTTTGAATTATTAATTTTGAATTTTGAATTATAAATAAAATAAATTAAAATAATAAATAAAATATAATTATAATCTAAACGTTAGTTTGTAACTGATATTATAATTAGTATGCGTATTAAGGTTATATCAATTTTCTTTTACGCATTAATTAGTTTATATTGGCTATACTGAGAGTTCAGATAGAACTTGATAGAGCTTGACAGAGAACTTGAGAATTGAGAGAGATTGAGAGAAAACCTAAGGATTACCAAGCAATTTCAGTGGTTTAGCAAAGATTGTCTAAGCAATTTGAAGGTATGTTCCATAATCTCTATATTATATATATATATATATATGTGTGTGTGTGTGTGTATGGGTTTTTACGGCATAAAATCTTATGTTCTGTGAAATCAAATTATTGAATTGTGGATATATATAGTTGGTAATTGTGATTATACGTGTTTATAATGTTGGAGTTTATGTGTAGATAAGAAATTGTATGCGTATTACAGTTAAAAAGGAAAAAAATTATTATAGTGTATATATTTTTTATTTGGCTTATGAAAGTACCAAATTTAGTGGCTAGTTTGTATGTTAATATGCAAATTGAGTCTTGTTTATGCTAGTTCAATAAGAAATGAAGAAAACGTAGTTTGAACGAAGTGATTTGGTGAATAATTGAAATCACAATGATGATTTTTGTAAGAGATATCAAAAATTGAGTTTTTATATGAAAATATGGAATTTGAGGAAATTAAACTAGTATAATTGTTGTTAAATTGTTCTATGTTGAGGAATATGTTGGCAAACATGTTTGTGACAGTTCTATACCAATTGTACGTGTTAATATTATTGTTTGGTGGGTGAAATTCGTGTTTGTTAGGCTAAAAAGTCGCTCTTCATTCATTGTTGTCTCTCGTCATGCATGTACGTGTGGTAACAGCAATTGCTACTGGTGCTAAGGCTAAAATCACAAGCAGTCACGCCCAGATCCCCAGCCTATGTATGGCGCAGCAATTGCAAGCCATACCTACTATCTGAGACAGTTGGTTCTGCTGCTACTGCAGACCTTGAAATACCCTTACCACTTGGTCTAAGGTTATGGTAATGTGTCAAACATGTAGTAAGGAGTTTAAAACAGAATCGTGTCATGTCAATGATAATTTCAACTTCGTAAAAGTGATTATAAGTTATGAACATATTATGTTATAACTTAGTTTATACAATGAATGTTAGATAAGTGTTGTGATGTTAACATTTGGAAATTCTGAAATGTATATGGTAGCATAAAACTTGTACTGAAATAATAAGTCTAACTAGAAATGCGTATTATGTTGGAACGTGAATGTTAGTATATCTAATAGATGGTGGTTCTAAACCTATGTGTAGGTGAACGTGAGTTTAATATTATAGATTACGCTCGAGGCAAGTTTCTAAACTTATCTTTTTGCATTGAGCAAGCTCTATAATTCTACTTTTACAATTGAGCAAGTTTTTTAACCCTACATTTTCGTTGAGCTAGTTCATTTATTACATTGTGCAAGTTTATTCTTACGATTGAGCAAGTTCTTGTATCTAGTTTGTTTATGATTTCTAAATCTTATTCTGATATTGAACAAGTTATTCTTGTCTTTAACTTGTTATCTAGCATGCAAGTTTACATATTCTGATATACTCATGTTGAACAAGTTTTATCGTTTAAATTACTATTGGTTATGCATGCTTAGTACTCAATTCTAAATAACCTTGGCTTAATATTGTTCAAGCAAGGTACGTTATGATTATTCGATGTTTATGCTATTAGTTTATTCCTAAAACATGATCTTAATTTACAATGTCGATTCAATTATGATTATTCCATAGCATGACGTTATCAATATTGTATTCAACTAATCCTTAGTTGATGACCGTTGAATTCTAAATTACCCTTGAAATGTATCCAAACCAAACTTACTTTGGTGCGGACTTGTATTCTAAATACTGAGATGAACAACCCTATTATTAGGGGATAATTTACGCTTAGCGTTGAAATATTTGTGCATAATACATTGTACGAAGGGCAGATCCCCCTAAGTACTAGGAGTCCTTATAGTCTTATGACTGTTAAAGTTAAAGTTGAAAGATTACTTATGTGACAATCCAAGATTTTAGTAATTGTAATTTAAAATATTTATTAAATGAAATAAATATTTTATTGATGAGGTTATTATTAGTAAATATTTATGACTAGATAATATTCTAAACTAAATTAATTTATAATTTAGAGAGTTGTAATATAACATGAGATGTTATATTGTTGTTTTAATTTAATAATTTAAGATGGTATGATAAGTTATTAAATAAAAATTATAGTGAGATTATAATTTTGTGATATTTGTTTAAGTGGAATATTTATTTTAAATATAGTATGTGTAATTAATTTATTTGATTATTATTGGATATGAAAATCCAAATAAATAATATGTGATTATAAATTATAAACTAAATTGTTTATTAAAATAAATTAATGGAGTTTAATTTAGTTTTTGTCAAACAAGGCTTAAAATATTAAGTCTTTAATATTTAAAGGGTTTTGCAAAACAAAGCCTTATGGCTTTTAGATTTTTGATTTTTGAATTTTAAATAAAATAAATAATAAATAAAATGTAATTATAACCTAAGCGTTATATTTGTAACTGATGTTATAATAAGTATACGCCTATCAGTTTATTATGTTGGCGCTTGAGAATTAGTTGGCTTTACGTGATACTGAGTAAGAGAAGAAAATACAGAGAACTTGAGAAAATTGAGAGAGAACCTAAAGATTTTCAAAGCAATTTCCAATGATTTAAGCAGGGATTACAAGCTAATTGAAGGTATTTTCATAACCTTAGTATTACATATACATATACGTTTTAATATGTTGTACATCCTGTATTTTCTAGCCTCTGTGAATTTAAATTCTCTCAAATTGTTGTAAAAAAAACTGAGTTGTTGCAAGTGTAAGTAATTGTAATGCCAAAGTTTATGTTTAGTTAGGGAAATTGTATGCTAATTTCGTTTAAAAGTAGAAAAAATAATGACAGTGAATATTTTCTCATATGTCTTGTAAAAGTACCAATTTTAGTGGTCAATTTGCATGTTAAACTGTAAATTGAGTTTTGATTATACTAGTTCGTTAAGAAACGAAGATAACGTAGGTTGAACAAAGTGATTCGGTGTAGAATTGTAATCACAGTGATGATTTTTGTAAAAGATGTTAAAAATGGAATTTTCATATAAAGATATGGAATTTGGGAAATTAAACTAGTTTAAGTTGTTGTTAAATTGTTCTAATCGGTTTAATATGTTAGCAAACATGTTTGTAATAGTTTTATACCAATTGTATGTGTTAATATTACTGTTTTGTGGGTGAAATTTGTGTTAGTTGGGCTAAAAAGCTCTACTATTCATCGCTATCTCTCAGTTCAATACGTACAGTTGTGATTCTAGCTAGTGCTTGGCCGAAGGCGAAAATGGCGCAATTGCCTGATCCCCCAAACTTTGTATATGGCGCAATTGCATGCATACCCCCCCTGAAGACAGAAGTCTCTCTATCGCAAAGAAACCTTGGGATACCACTATAACTTAGGTTAATGGTGTGTTAAAGTAACAAGCATGTTGTAAGAAGGGTAAAACAGAACCGTGATATGTCATTAATAAATTCAAACTTGTAAAAAGAATCATAAGTTATGAACGTGTTATGTTAGAACTTAGTGTACACAATGAATGTTAGATAAGTGTTGTGAAGCCAACACTTGGAGTTTTTGAAATATATATAGTAACATAAGACTTGTACTGAAATAACAAGTTTAACTAGAATTGAGTGTTATGTTGGAAAATGGATGTTAGTTCATTGCATATATATAATAAGAAGGGTTATGAGATGTAGAGTAAAGTTTACATTACAACTATTATGCGTTGTTATGTGAATAATAGTTAATGTGAATGATTATATAATTGTGTAGGGCACGTGAAGTGCAGATATCTATAAGCTGTTAAACTATTATTGGTAAACAACGATCAAGGCAAGTCTTTCAGTTCCTATTAGCTATTTGAACATAATGATTAACTGTTTTAAATCTTTATTGCAAAGAGCATGATGTGTTATATATATGTTAAAAGTATGAAATATTAAAGTCAACTTATGACTACGTTAATTGAGTAAAGTATGCTGATTGAGTAAGTAACTCAAACTTTATACTTGTTATATGAACTGTAGAATGTATGTTATGTTAGTCCAATGTTTATGAGTTATATGTTCAGCATGTTATTATATGCTACGTGATGCATGAAATGTAAGACCCCGAAATTTTTTTTTAAATAAAAAGGAATTTCCTTTATTTATTATTTTGAAATAGTAAGGGTTGATTTGATTAATGTGGATAGTTAAGGGTTAAATATGCAAATATTTCAAAATAAGCAAGTGGTTATAAAATATTCATTGTTGTTTGAGAATATTCGTTTTGGTCGTGGAATATTAAATGCGGTCGGAATATTAAATGCGACGCAGCCTTGACCCATGTGTGAGCCCCATAACGTGAAGCGATTGGATGAAGAAAACGACAAATATAAGTTGTTTTTTAAATAACGGCGTAGTTATTCTGAATATCTTGTTGAATACCGGTGGTTAAAACACACTAATACGCGTTGTTGAACAAGCGAGTAGCACCAGTATTGCACCAATTATTGATTCTTACGTGAAGAAGGCACTACTCAATAATGGTTACGATAATTATTTTGCTCAAGATTTTATTGAGTTAATAATTCTTTGCGTTGATATTTTATATTCTTTGTTGTTTCAATAATTGTCATTACACAAGATCTTTCATTATCGAAGCAATAATTCATATTATCCTGAATAATATTATTAGATAACATTATTGGCAATGTCTAGAAAGTTACATCTAAGGAGAGGTTTGGTCACCTAATTGCATGCCACCATGAAGAAGAAATTCTTTTTGAAAGCCCCTCTTTCTGGGAACCTACCGTTGTCAATATTGTGATTCGTAATATTATTTGTGAATAATTAATTATTGATTTATATGATGAGGAAAATATTGATTTTATGTGGATATAGATGGAGAAAATTTTAAAATGACAATTATTGAAAATTAATATTTTATCTTTTTCGATAAAATAATTCATTTAAATATATTATTTTAATAATATATTAACGGTGATATTTTTACAACGAATGTGGGATATATGAGTATCTGAGGAGGAAGAGTATTTTTGTTGCAATAAATGTTTAAAACATGTTAAACATGTCGGTGGACCCCATTTATTGACCGAAATTTGATTATAAACAAAAAATTGCCCGCTTGTGGATTTCGGTCAGTTTATATTTGGAATTTGGAAAAACTTTCTTCTGCAAAGTTGTAGAGAATTGAATTTCCTATAAAAACTCATGAGATTCGAATTTTCTGATGAAAGGGCTATTTATTATGAATTATTGAAGTTCGAAGTTCAAATAATTGATTTTTGGAAGTTTAAAATATTTTTAATTACAAAACGTTTTTTTTCATTTTTGAAACTCATTTAACATGTGGTTAGGAGGCTGAATTCAGATTGTTAGTGTGCGTGTGAAGTTGTGGAAAAATTATAATATATTATATTAAATTTTACGCTTTTGGTGTTCTAAGCAATTTCCTATAAATAGGGTGCTTAGGTTAGAATTGAAAATCACACCGAAATCAAGTTTTCTCTCTATATTATCGGCGTATTCTTGTGAGTATTTTGAGTATACTTTGAGTATTGCTATACTGATGCAAGTCCAAGTCATAGCCTATATCCTGTGTTTAAATTAAAATCTTGATCTTTTCGAGGTAAGGGATATTATTTTTTTCGTAATGATATTATTTCTTCAATATCATTATCTTTGAAATGTTGATCTGAAGTTTTTATCAAATTTGGAACTTTTTCACGTCGGGGTTACTATTCATGGGTTACTATTCATGAGTTACTATTCACGAAGTTACTTATTCATGAGTTCTTATTCACGAGTTACTATTCACGAGTACTATTAATGAAGCGTGAAGATGTTTTTGTGGAATTTCTATCTTTTGGTGTCTGAGTTACTATTCACGATATCTGCGGACTATTCACGATATCTGACTACTATTCACGTATATCCACACTATTCAATAGAAAAATAAAATTTCTTCTTTTTGTCCAAAATATCTATTCGGATACTAACTCGATTGTATCCATGTTTTGATCATTCTTGAATTTTACACCACTATGATTATTTTGAGAGGTATTTTTGGATGTGGATAAAACCAAGTACTGAATCCTTAATCCTTAATCCTTGTCATTTTGTTTCACCGGATTCGTTTCTTTAAAAATATTTTTCATCATCCTCGGTCTTAAATGATGATATTATTGAATATCTTTGGCTTTTGTAGTGCAGATGAATGATTTCAAGAATATCTTTGGCACAGTAGTGCAAAGATGAACAGTGTTGAGATGAACATGACCGATTGATTAATATCTTTGGCACAGAGTGCAAAGATGAGCAGTGTTTAAATGAACATGACTAATGATGAATATCTTTGGCTGTAGTGCAAAGATGAATATTTGATTCGGATGTATATTGATTGATGTTACAGGATAAAATATTGATGATGGATTTATTAAATTCATAGATTATAGTAGATTTCATTCTCTGCGTAACTCTTCTATGAATTATTATTTCCGCTGCGAATATTGATCCGAAACTTGTTGTACATTGTATTCTATCGAGATTTTCCTGTTGAAGACTAACGATAATTTGTTATGTATTATCTTAGTCATAATATTCTTTCTTCGGGCTAGTTGAGCTCACCCTTTTCCTTGTTGTTCCATTTTTCTTCTCGGGAGGCGAGAATGTAAGCGAGTACTAGTCGGGTATGGAATGAAGGTTCTAGAGAGAGTTGCTTAGTAGTCCTCACCATTTTTGTAAAATAATGTTTTAATAATTATGATGGGGATTTATTTGCATGTGGATATTGTCTAGAAGACAATATTATATTTAAACTCACAGTATATATCGTCGTATTTCACACGACATTTGTATTATTGAAGTTGTAGTTTGCTTTTTGTACCATGTATTTGGCGACTCAGAATGGGTGTTGTGTATACCTATTTTGGGGGCGTCGCATGAAAACTATTAGATTTTGCTAGACTGTCGAGCTCAACCTTGCAAATAACCATTTTTGCAGGTCAGGATTTCAAGGTAAGGATATGTGCTAAGTGAATTATAAGGATCCATATTCGCAAAGATTTCTTATGTTTTATGAGAAAAGTATTTAATATTTTGAATGTAACATGTACGTTGAATTGTGTGACACCCCCAAATCTGGGTACTTCCATTTCCACAGGATTTGGTGTTCACTGTACAAATATCATCTATCTACCCATAAAAAATGCAAACCATGCAATAGATAGAAATAAATAATTAAATTTTTCCCTTATGGGGTTACATCATCTTCATAAAAATATAATCCCAGGCCACTCAAACCTTAAAACATCTGTACGGAATCATAAACAAATAACAAATCTTAGACAACATCAAGTCTGAAATTTAAATACATATTAACAACAAGTCTTCTTCATTTGTTAACCTTGACCTTGCCTTTACTAGTGTAAGGCTCATCAGATCTTTCGTTCTTAACTGCAATGTTATTATTACGCAAGAGTGAGCACGATTTCCCATAAGTATAACAATATAACAAATGAATAATAACATGCGAATAAATCAAAGACTTCTGAAATAGGAAACTCGGCTTTTGAGTCAAGAATGAATAAAAAGAGACAAAAGAACTTCTGAGGGTCATAAGACCTTGAACTATGTCCTAGGTTGTCAAGTGTTTATACTTAAAACCTTTAACAGTCATAAGACTATGGACTCTTCTTCTCGTACTTAGGGGGATAAGCCCTTAGTACCATACTGTGTACAATATCTTAACGTTAACGCATAAGTAATCCCCTATACAGGGTTGTTCATCTCAGTTTGACATTAGAGTCCGCACCAAAGGAAGTTTGGTTTGGATAATTCAACAAGGGTTCTGAAATTTAGAACGCTCATCAACTACGGACTAGTCGAATCATTAAGGGTTCGCTAATCTAACAAGGTTCAACGGTAACTGATAATTTAAATTGAATAGCAATCTCAAAAGGTATACAATAGAATAATTATTGTATAACAGAATCATACTTTGAAATATTAATACACTTTAATATAATAAAATGGATTTGATCAATAATAATGAGAATTTGCTCGATGTAAAGAGACAACTTATAAGCTCATATAAAGATCACGAGTAAGGTTAGGAAACTTGCCTCGTGCGTAGATTACACGTTAATTATACTCGTTCCTTGATTTAAATCCTACATGTCATTTACGTTCACAATACCAGTCAATTATAACGTACTAGTTATTTACGTACTAGTTAAAACACATAATTTACGAAATCAACACATGTAATTTCACTGTTCTTGATGTTCTTGAAGGTTTTGAATATAAAACATAAAAATTAACACTACGGATTCGTTATAATACCAAATCCACCCATTCGAAGTTTGACTTCTTCGTTTTAATAATTATATACGAGTGTGAATTTTACGAAACAATATATGTTTGACATATTAAATTTACGTATAAGGGCCATATGACCATATTTTATTACTCTGTAAATAACATACGTTATAATATTATGAAACTGATGATATGGGAATCTATAATATATAGTAAAACATGATATGCTAACATATCATCACATGTATCCACATAACAATACAATTTCCAATTTACAGAGACTTTACAGAAAACTTGAAAGCCAATTATTTTACAAAACTTAAACAACGTAATTTAAAATTTGGGGAAGAAGAGATTACCCTTGATTACTCTGCTTGGATTACACAAGGTGATAACAAGTTAACAACTCCCAATTTCCACACTTCTTCTCCTTTAATCTCACTAATTCTCAAAACTCGTTTTCCCTCTCTGTTTTGCTTTTCCAGACTTAACAAATAATAAAACAAAAAGGAAGACGTATATAATAAAGAACTGACGCGTTGTGGAGGTCAGTTACCCATCATGGGTTAACTGTCCTCAACTCCCACTAAGGCCATGTTTGGCTAGTTTTAAAAAACTTATACCCATTTAATTTAATTAATCCCTTATAATATAGTTTAAATCATGTCACATCCAATTAGATAATAAATCAAACATCTAATTTAATTTAATTCAAATAACATATAATAATTTCTCATTAATTCACATAGTCACATAATTAAATTTCTCATTTACTAATTATGTCAGATTCATTAATTCTCTAATTAATTATTAAATTAATTAAAATATCATTAGGCTTATTAAATATTTCTTTTAATTCAATAAGCTCACATAAATACATATTTCGAATAATAAAATTATTCACATTAATTTAATAAATATAACACATATAATTAAATTAATCTATCACAACTTCATCAATTAATTATTTAATCTAATAATTAATTTATCGAAAAATATTTATTTAATTCAATAAATATTAAAATTGAATTACAAAATCTCGGGTGTCACATCTTTCCCCCCTTAAAAGGATTCTGTCCTCAGAATCATGACTCAAACAATTCATCCCGTTACAAATTGTAAGTTGAGTTATCCGGTGTATTCGGATATCTATTTATGATGTAAGACTTTGTATAGTCATTTTGTTGTAATGATTCATGGTATAAATTTGAATCAAGGAGAAAAGGTTGCGATTTAGGGCAATAATGAAGGAAATGTACAAAAGTGTTAATTATTATGCATTTTTAGTGATTTTAATATCTAATAATGATATAAAGATAGATTGAAGTTATATTGTTAACGATCAAAAAGGAGAATATTATTGTATAAATTTTGGGGACATTACAACTTACAACTATGGACATAGTTCGTGGTCTTATGACCCTCAGATATATATATATATATATATATATATATATATATATTCCATATTTTGATTCCAATTTTTGGTTATCATTGATAGAGTACTATTCAGTTTTGATGAGCCTATTCATTGGCAGTTGTTACTATCTTGTTGATTTATTGTTATATCTAGTTAGCAATTGTTTTGCTCAATCTTGCATAAATATTATTATTGCAGCTAAAGTAGATAAGGTGAATGAACCTTCAACTAGTAAAGGAAAGAGAAAAATGTACAAGTGATGAAGACTTATAATTTTTATTTATTGTTATGATGATAAACTTTTAATTAATGATGTGATGTAATTATTTTAATTCCGCACTTGATTGATGTTAAGGTTAGACAACCTCGGATATTTTTGAATTTAATGATATAACCCTATTTAAAGGGAGGATAAATTGTGAGACCCCAAATTTTATGAATAAAGATTTAAATTTCTCAAAATATTTTTTTTGAATGAATTTAATATAATGTTATAGTTGTGGGTAATATTTATAAATTTTGTAAAGTATGCAAGTTGTTATATAATATTCGTTTGGTCAGGAAATATTCTTTTTGTCGAGAATATCCGTACAACGGCACAATCATTAGTGGACCCCACAACAGAATTATTGTTGGATTGAGAAAACAACAAAAATATTTTTATGAAAATAATGGCGGAAGTTTTACCGTTAATACTGTTGAACTACCCGGTAGTAAAAGTAATGCGATGTCTGGCGTGGTTGCATAGTAGCACACGGTATTGATTATTGATGCTTACGTGAGAAGTCACTCATTATACTCAATTATTGATACGATAATTCTTTGCATCATATCTCTCATATTATTGATTCGATTATTGTCACGATATATCATCTCGCATAATATGATATATTATTAAATCAATAATTGAGATGACAAAGTTATTCATATTATTAAATTGCAATATTTACAATGTTTAGAAGTTACATCGAGGAGAGGTTTGGTCACCTAATTGCGGCGCATGATAGGAGAAATCCTTATTGGAAAGCCCCCTCTTTCTTGGGAACGACCTGGTTGTTAAATATTGTGAGTTATAATATTAATGATAAATAAGTTCGTGTTGATTAAAGATGAATTTGATAGTTCCATTGTGTTGGGATTCTTAGTGTTAGTGGAAATCGACATCTATTTCGATGATAATTGATGTCTGAGGGTTATATTGATAAATCAGGGAATTTATCGGATAAATGAGCAATTAATTGCTACTAATTCACATGCTTATATAACTATTGGTTCACATGTGTGCACTATTGAATCGCATTCTTATACTATTAAGGGAGTTGGTGCAAGATTGATAATACTTGCATGACTAAGTTAAAGATGGAGGTATAGATTGAGGTACTATACTGTAATTCATATTTTCACATGTATAGAACAATTGAGTCACATGATTTACTATTGATTCACATGATTTACTATTAGGAGAGGTGGTGCAAGTTTGATAATACTTGCAGGACTAAATTAAAAATGAAGAAAAAGTGGGAGGTATTATTCTATAATTTTTCGAGCCCCAAAACGTGCAATTATCGAAACTATATTTTTTTATAAATAGAAGCTCATTTTTCCTTCATTTCTCACCAATTCACTAAAGCTATAGAGCAATTATTATAGAGAGAATTTATAGAGAAGCTATAAAGAGAAAGAAGAAGAAGCCTGCTACCTCACTATTCCAAGATATCCGGTTTCTCTTGAGGTAAGGGTATTATTTCTTTTGTATTCATGAAGAGAACTTACATTATTCCACTCTTTATTATTACATTGGAATAACTTTTGTATGCTCTGGGCTACCCTATACTTGGTGAAATTCTTACATTATTCCATTATTTATTATTCTCATTGAATAACCTATCTATCAAATCACATCGTACATGGTGAAATTTCATTGTTATTCCATTCTTTATTATTACATTGGAATATCATGTATATGCATGCGTTTTTACTGGGACACAGTTCCGCTCTTTATTATTACATTGGAATATCATATGCATGCGTTTTACATCGGACTGGTTAGTCTTTATTATTACTGTTGGAACATCCATCGATGCGAATTTAAATCGACACTGGTTCCGTTATTTATTATTCTGTTGGAATAACCTGTCTATGCGACGTACCGCATGCATGGTGATTTCTGTTGTTATTCCATTCTTTATTATTATGTTGGAATATCCTGTTGGTGCGTATTACGCCTGACCTGGTTTCGTTATTTATTATTCTGTTGGAATAACTTGTCTATGCGAAGTACCGCATGCCTGGTGATTTCTTTTGTTATTCCATTCTTTATTATACTCAGATGGTTAAAGTTTTGGCTTCTATACTCGTCATGAAATATCATTTTATTTGGTATTTTCTGTTACGAGTTACAATTGGGTTACTATTCACCCGGTTACTATTCACTCTAGTATTATTAACTCGGGTATTCGGGGCACTTTTTATGATGAAATACTATTCACGAGTTACTATTCACGGGTTATTATTCACCAAAATTACTATTCACCTGAATATTATTCACTCGGGTATTTGGAGTACTTTTCATGTCGGGGTACTATTCACGAGGTATTATTCCCGAAGTACTATCCACGGGGTACTATTCACGACAAAAAATTGATTCTTTTCTGTCCAAATTATTTTTGGTGCATGAATATTATTCTTGAATTTTACTCTACAAAGAAGTATCATGTTGACAATTTGGATGTTATTAGTTCCTGGATAATTTAATTCTTGAACTTGTTTTATTGAATTCTTATATCATTGTCATCATCCTCATGTTTATATTATGTTGAAAGTCGTCTGTAGCTTGTATTGCATAGATGGATTTGGTATGAGTATGACCAGGGATTATTCGGTATAATCATGACCGTAATGTTACAAATGATGTGGAAAAAAAGTCCTCATTGGAACGTAGTGCATTGATGGACAGTTTTTGGTATGATTATGGCTATGGATTCTCTTCGGCCAAGGGAGCATTGATGAATACACGAATATCATTGGCCCGTAGTGCATGGATAATTTGTGGTTGTGATACTAATGAATATCCTTGGCCTGTAGTGCAGGGATGATTTGATGATGTGGATTATTTATTAAGCTGAGTCTCAGCGATAAAAGTGATGAAAAACCTTTTAAATCATAGAAGATAGTAGATTTTATTCTCTACTTGACTCTTCTAATGGATTGCTTATTCCGCTGCAAATAAACTTGATGTCTATTGTATTTTATCAGTTTAACATTGTTGAAGACTATTGATAATTTATTCTGTATTATCTTAGTCATAATATTTCTTACTGGGCTAGTTGAGCTCACCCTTTCTTTCACTGTTCTCTTCAGGAAATGAGAATATAGCTGGGACGAGTCGGGGAAAGGAGTGACGGTCCACATGATAGCATTAGTAGTCCTCACTATTCTGTTAAATAGTGTGATAATAAATGTAATGAGGACTCCATTGAGTTTGTATACTGTCTAGATGACAATATACGTATTAAAACTCGTAGATTATGTTTTGTCGTATTTTACACGACTATTGTATAATTAAGTTGTATTTGAATTTTGTGTCATGTATCTAGCGACTCAGAATAGGTGATGAATACCTAATTTTGGGGGCGTCACAGTTGGTATCAAAGCTTAAGGATATGATCCCTGGCTGAGATGTGAGACAAGAACTAGGAGGGGAGAGACGAGGAATTCCTTCACTAGTATAACCTACCTAAGTTTGTTTGGTATTTAATTAGTCGGTTAGAGTATAGGGATAATATGTGATATGTTAATTAACCCTTGTTTTGTGGCAGTATTTGAAAATGGCATCTGAAAATGTTGAGATCAGCAATGAAGCACATGAGACCGTTGAGTCACCAACGATTAATACCCAGGATAATGTGCAACAAGAAGACAATAATCCTCAGGTAAATAACAACGATCGATGATGATGAGCGATGGGATGTTCGGAGGCTTTATGCAATTCATGCAACATCAGGTAAGAGAGACGCATGTTCAAAATATAGGTGGAAACAATGGCAACCCACGGTTAGTCACTGCTAAGCAGTTCAAGGAACTAGGACCACCGGAGTTTTTTGGAGAGCCAAAACCACTTAAGGCGGAGACGTGGATAAAGCATATCTGCAAGATATTTGATATCTTGGGATGCTCAGAGAGCAAAGGTTCCTTTGCCACCTTCATGTTGCGTCTGAGGCGATTACTTGTGGGTATCTGTAAAATGTACTCAACCTGCCACACTGAAGATGACTTAGGAGAAGTTCCAAGAATTGTTCAACAATAAGTACTTTCCCGAAAGTATTCATCACATGAAAGAGGTAGAGTTCATCAAGCTGGAGCAAAACAACATGACCGTGTCGCAGTGCGAAGCCAAGTTTGCCGAGTTGTCCCGGTTTGCGACCCATTTAGTTGATAATGAGGAGAGAATGACGAGAATGTTTCTAAGTGGTTTGAAACCCGAGATACGTCAATATCTTATCTCTCATAAACTGTGTTTGTATTCAAATGTTGTTAATAAGGCTCAGTTATTGGAGCGCGATAATGAGTCCACCCAACCAAAAGAGAGCAGCCGGCAAAATGATAATACTAGTGATAGCAGTCACCGAAGCGGTGACAATAAGCGTGGAGGGAATCAACATGCCAGAAATGGTAACCACTTCGGTGGTAATCATGGCCAAAACAATAAGAATGGACATTTCAAGAAGAAGAGATTCAACAATGATGGAAAGACGTCAGCACCAGCACCCGTTGTTAAGGAAGGAGAACGACCACCTATCATATGCTACAAATGCGGAGGGGAGGGACACATCAGTTCAAACTGCGCGATGCCGTCCAAAGCATGTTATAATTGTGGAAGAGAAGGTAACCTAGCCCGATTTTATCGTTCACCAAAGACAAGTCCAGCTGGGACGGTGGCACCAAAGGCGGATACGGATAAAACAAAGTCGGTGGTTTCAGGAAAAGCATTTTTTGTGACTTCTCAAAAAGCGAATGACCCGAACGATGTTAGCACGGGTTAGTTAATTATAAATTCTTGCGAAGTCTATACCTTATTAGATACCGGTTCTACCCATTCTTTTATCTCTCTTGCTTGGGCTCAACGTTTAAATTTAACTCAAGAGAAGTTGGACTTTGACTTATTGGTTGAAACTTCGTTAGCAGAAACCTTTGTTTCCTCCACTGTTTATTAATCTTGTTTGATTCAAATCGACACTTTCACGTTACCTGTCGATCTTATCTCTTTGAAAATACTTGCCTTTGATTTGATTTTAGAAATCGATTGGTTAACTACTCATCATGCTTTTCATAAGGTTGTTAGCTTTCATATTCCTAACCAACCTGTTATGAGAATTCAAGAAATCAAACCACTAAAGTCAATCATTGTCATATCAAGCCATAAGTAATGAGCCCCGATCTTTTCGTTGTTGACTTCCTTGTGTGGAATGCACCGAAGTCAGACTTTCTGTAAGCGACGTCGTAAATGACGATGGCAAGTTGATAGATATTAATGTGACATACTATCCAAGTTACGGATGAGAGTCACAGTTTTGAATGATATTTCTATTGTTAATAAATTTTCTAACGTATTCTTGAAGACTTCTTAGCCTACCCTAGAGCGTAAAATCGAATTTGGTATTGACCCCAATCTGAAAAACCATTTTCTAAAACCCTTAAATATTCTTCAACCAAAACAAACGTATCATGCGCCAAGGACATTGGCTCGAGCTGTTGAAGATTACGATCGTACCATTCAATATCATCGTGGAAGAGGGAACGTGGTAGCTGACGTGTTGAGTAGAAGATCGTATGCATTTATGAGTGCGATATTGTTAACATAAAAACCCATTTCGTATAACTTTCAAATGATGAAGATAGAGTTAAAGACTCTAGGGACCCACATGAAGATAACGAATATACGAGTAGAATCGACTTTAATCGATAAAGTTAAAGCCGCTCAAGCTAAATACTCAGAGCTGATGAATGTGAAGAAGAAGGTTCAAGAGGGCGTTATTCTAGAAGCAAGAATCGATGAAGAGAGGACATCTCAACCCTCGATTTTATTGGCCCATTTGAAATCCTTGATCGAGTAGGAACTGTGGCCTATAGACTCGTTTTACCGCCAAGTATGTCACGTGTTCATAATGTTTTTCACTTATCGATGTTAAGTAAATATGTGGACGACCCGGACCACATTATTGATTTATAACCGGACGAGATAGCGGATAATTTAACGTATGAAGATGTACCTGTTAAAATCCTGGAATATATTCTACGCTTAAAGGTTATACCTCAAGAGTTAGAATCTGACGTAGTGTCCTCATCTGTTCGGCATACCAGGTACGTATGTAAATTTCGAGGGCAAAATTCCATAAGGAGGGGAGATTGTGAGACCCCAAATTTTATGAATAAAGATTTAAATTTCTCGAAATATTTTTTTTGAATGAATTTAATATAATGTTATAGTTGTGGGTAATATTTATAAATTTTGTAAAGTACGCAAGTTGTTATATAATATTCGTTTGGTCAGGGAATATTCTTTTTGTCGAGAATATCCGTACGACGGCACAATCATTAGTGGACCCCACAACAGAATTATTATTGGATTGAGAAAACGACAAAAATATTTTTATGAAAATAACGGCGGAAGTTTTACCGTTAATACTGTTGAACTACCCGGTAGTAAAAAATACGATGTCTGGCGTGGTTGCATAGTAGCACACGGTATTGATTATTCATACTTACGTGAGAAGTCACTCAGTTATACTCAATTATTGATACAGTAATTGCTGCATCATATCTCTCATATTATTTATTCGATTATTGTCACAGTATCATCTGCATAATATGATATATTATTAAATCAATAACTGAGACGACAAAGTTATTCATATTATTAAATTGCAATATTTACAATGTCTAGAAGTTCTGTCAAAGAGAGGTTTGGTTACCTAATTGCGTGCCAATAGGGAGAAATCCTTATTGGAAAGCACCCTCTTTCCTGGGAACGACCTGGTTGTTAAATATTGTGAGTTATAATATTAATGATGAATAAGTTCGTGTTGATCAAAGATGAATTTGATAGTTCCATTGTGTTAGGATTCTTAGTGTTAGTGGAAATCGACATCTATTTCGATGATAATTGATGTCTGAGGGTTATATTGATAAATCGGGGAATTTATCGGATAAATGAGCAATTAATTGCTACTAATTCACATGCTTATATAACTATTGGTTCACATGTGTGTACTATTGAATCACATTCTTATACTATTAAGGGAGTTGGTGCAAGATTGATAATACTTGCATGACTAAGTTAAAGATGGAGGTATAGATTGAGGTACTATACTGTAATTCATATTTTCAAATGTCTAGAACTATTGAGTCACATGATTTACTATTGATTCACATGATTTACTATTAGGGGAGGTGGTGCAAGTTTGATAATACTTGCAGGACTAAATTAAAAATGAAGAAAAAGTGGGAGGTATTATACTATATATTTTCGAGCCCCAAAACGTGCAATTATCGAAACTATATTTTTCTATAAATAGAAGCTCGTTTTTTCTTCATTTCTCACCAATTCACTAAAGCTATAGAGCAATTATTATAGAGAGAAATTATAGAGAGAACCTATAAAGAGAAAGAAGAAGAGATGTCTGCTACCTCACTATTCCAGTATCCAGTTTCTACTGAGGTAAGGGGTATTATTTCTTTTGTATTCATGAAGAGAACTTCTGTTATTCCACTTTTTATTATTACATTGGAATAACTTTTGTATATCTGAGCTACCCATACTTGGTGAAATTCTTACATTATTCCATTATTTATTATTACGGTAGAATAACCTATCTATCTGAATCTGCATACATGGTGAAATTCATTTGTTATTCCATTCTTTATTATTACATTGGAATATCACATGCATGCGTTTCTGTGGGACTGGTTCCGCCTCTTTATTATTACATTGGAATATCATGTTTGTGCGTTTTACATCGGACTGGTTCCGTCTTTATTATTACATTGGAACATCACAGTTGGTGCAATTTTGCACGACTTTGTTCCGTTATTTATTATTCTGTTGGAATAACTTGTCTATCTGACGTCTGCTGCATGCATGGTGATTTCATTGTTATTCCATTCTTTATTATTATGTTGGAATATCACATCGGTCGCGTATTCGCTTTGACACGGTTCCGTTATTTATTATTACTGTTGGAATAACTTGTCTATCTGAATACCGCATGCACAGTGATTTCTTTTGTTATTTCATTCTTTATTATACTCAGTTGGTTAAAGTTTTGACTTCTATACTCGTCATGAAATATCATTTTATTTGGTATTTTCTGTTACGAGTTACAATTCACGGGTTACTATTCACCCGGTTATTATTCACTCTAGTATTATTAACTCGGGTATTCGGGGCACTTTTCATGATGAAATACTATTCAAGAGTTACTATTCACGGGTTATTATTCACCAAAATTACTATTCACCTGAATATTATTCACTCGGGTATTTGGAGTACTTTTCATGTCGGGGTACTATTCACGAGGTATTATTCCCGAAGTCTTATCCACGAAGTACTATTCACGATAAAAAATTGATTCTTTTCTGTCCAAATTATTTTTGGTGCATCAATATTATTCTTGAATTTTACTCTACAAAGAAGTATCATGTTGACAATTTGGATGTTATTAGTTCCTGGATAATTTAATTCTTGAACTTGTTTTATTGAATTCTTATATCATTGTCTTCATCCTCATGTTTATATTATGTTGAAAGTCATCTGTGTCTTGTATTGCATGGATGGACTTGGTATGATTATGACCAGGGATTATTCGGTATAACCATGACTGTAATGTTACAAATGATGTGGAAAAAAAGTCCTCATTGGCCCGTAGTGCATTGATAGACAGTTTTTGGTATGATTATGGCTATGGATTCTCTTCGGCCAAGGGAGCAAAGATGAATTGTTTTATGGCATGATCATGACCATTGATGAATACACAAATATCCTTGGCCCGTAGTGCATGGATAATTTGTGGTTGTGATACTAATGAATATACTTGGCCTGTAGTGCAAGGATGATTTGATGATGTGGATTATTTATTAAGCTGAGTCTCAGCGATAAAAGTGATGAAAAACCTTTTAAATCATAGAAGATAGTAGATTTTATTCTCTACTTGACTCTTCTAATGGATTACTTATTCCGCTGCAGTTAAACTTGATGTCTATTGTATTTTATCAGTTTAACATTGTTGAAGACTATTGATAATTTATTCTGTATTATCTTAGTCATAATATTTCTTCTTGGGCTAGTTGAGCTCACCCTTTCTTTCACCGTTCTCTCTTGAAATGAGAATATAAATTTGGGACGAGTCGGGGAAAGGAGTGATGGTCCGGATGATAGCATTAGTAGTCCTCACTATTCTGTTAAATAGTGTGATAATAAATGTAATGAGGACTCCATTGAGTTTGTATACTGTCTAGATGACAATATACGTATTAAAACTCGTAGATTATGTTTTGTCGTATTTTACACGACTGTTGTATAATTAAGTTGTATTTGAATTTTGTACCATGTATCTGGCGACTCAGAATAGGTGATGAATACCTAATTTTGGGGGCGTCACATTTATGATTAAATCTTATTATATTTGGGTAGATAGATGTGAATGTATGGAAAGTGAACACCAAGTCTTGTGGGAATGAAGTACCTAGATTTGGGGGTGTCACAACTATATTGCTTAATTATCAATCCCATAAATTCCATTCCCAGTAATTGCCCACAAGTTGCTTGTTTTCAAGTCTAGAGGGGTGTTTCATCCTTTGTTGAGATGAACATGAAATAAAAAATCAAAACCCAAGTTGCAGTCAACAGACCCTTTGCAAACCTTGCCCTAATTCTACACTGCTTCAGTTCATTTTTCAGAGTTTTGATTTCTGCATCCAATTTCTCTAATCTTCTACTTAATCCAGGTATTACTTCCCTTGAACGCTCATGTAACGACCGAGAAAATTGGATTAATTGTAAAATAATTTTATTTGATTTAATAATGAATTAAATTATATTATATGTTATTATAATGAGTAAGCAAGATGAAGGTTGTTCTATAACCTAAAAGTATTGGAATACCGTAGTATTCTGGCTACATAAAAGATTTAAAGTGTTTGAATTTCCAAGACGAAAATAAAAGCTTTTCGAGAAATTTTCTGAAAAATACTATTCATCAATATCTGCATGGGAATTATTTTTGAACTTCCGAGAAATACGTAATGATAGAATAGCAATGAAGGATGGATTATGTAATAATAATTCAAGTATGACACAAACGCAGTTTTTCGCCTGCGTACTAAGTTCGAGAATATTAAGGAAAGTAAAGAGTTAATAAATAATGATCGTATAATACGCAAGTATTATACGAGGTAATGGATACGAGTATGATACAAGGTATTATATGAGTATGTATGAATGATAGTATATCATATATGATGAATGAGTATACGAATTAGTGTGCGAGAAGAATACGAGAACTATACGTTATAAGCTTTAAACCAAATGTAATGGACTTGTAGGAATTGTGTAGGAATTGGGCAAGCCCAAGTGCAAACATGTAAGGCCCAATAATTGATAATGCAAGCCCAAATGTTAAGCCCAAGGTTATTAAAACCTAACCCCAAACCAAGAACCGGACCCGTGGATCAAACCGATGGGTTACCGGATAAGAAAAACCCATGGGGCAATGATGAGTGAGTTTTATACCCACGAATTGGATACATTCGAGCTTAATTTATTGTTGTTCTCAAGTCTTTTAGAATAGTTTTTAAGTATTTGTGTCTATTCAAGCATGTTTTATGTTATTTTGTAGGAATTGGGACAAAAGTTACTTGGATCGACGTTCGGGGTGGCTAGATTCGCGTTTTCGGCTTGCCATTTACACAGCAGTCACTTCAGAGCCAATTTGAGTATTTCTCCGAACCGTATTTCGAAACACTCAAAGAATAAAAGTTGTAGATCTACTTCTCCTCTTTCCGGATCATCTTTAATCATCAAAATTGGAGTTCGGACGAAGACGTAATGACCATTTTCCCAAAGGACGTCGGAGTAGAAAATGTCGAAAAAAATTGGCGGCCAGAGGCGCCCATTTTTGGCCTATGCTTGGCCAACAAGGCCGACTGAAAAACGATGTTTGAGCATCAAGCCCAGTATTTGAAGTATTGGGAAGGGCTTAGTGATGGCACAGGAGCGTTTTTCGGTGATTTTGACACCTTTTGACTCAAATTGGATTGGGTTTGTTCTAAGCTAAAAATTAGACTTGTAACCTATAAATACATGATGTAAGGCATAAAATAAAGGGAGATTACATAGATTAGACTAGATTAAACACTCCATTAAATTAGAATTTAAACCCTAGTTCTTAATTAGTCATTGAAGATTGAAGCAAATTGAAGAACACTGAAGATCAAGAGCGAAGAAGCAAGAGGGAGCATCGAGTTCTTTGACAATGATTCTATTCTCTTCTCTTATCATACTTTTAACTTTAATGTCTATTCAATTGTGGATTCTTGGTTTTAATTCATTAATTATGAACTAACTCTTTTATTAAGATTTCAATTGAACCTTTTATGGCTATAAATTAGTTATTTAATTTATTCCAATTATTTGTGTCAAAGTGAGTTGTTTATCTTGCCTTATGCTTATTGATTAATTATCTGATCAGTAATTACCTTGTTACTCTAGAAAGAATCGGAAGACGAATTATAGGGTTAGAACTGGGCATGATATCATGTGACTTAGTTATTTGCACAGTGAATAATTAGGTTTATGAATAGAATGAGAATATCTATTTACCGCATGTAACACATAAGGAATTGGGATTGTAGTGAGTTTAATTCAATTATTTTGTATAGGGATATAGCAAAATTAACTTGGATTAAATAGAAGGCAAAGGATCACTTGAGAAAGGGCTTTTGGCATTTGAGAATTCTTGTTAACAATTCAGTAGACATAATAATTGGAATAGTTGAATAATTAATTTATAATTCATAATTGGGGATATTGGAGTCTTAATCCTTATTTACCTGAATTCAATCAAATCTTAGTTTTGTTTATTTGTTTTCTTTTAAACTAATCTCTTTTAATTGTTTAATTTGGTTTTCTTAATTAGAAAATTCATAATTTGCAATTGTTTAAATAAAATTGATTTGGTTAAGAGTTAGTATTTGGTAATTTTTATTAAATAATTCCTCGTGGGAACGATACTCTACTATCACTTTATTACTTGTTGACCGTGTATACTTGCACGTATTCATTAATTGCGAAATCGATCAACAGGCAACCCATGTGGGCCCCATGGAGCACATGGCCAGCCGTCTTGGTGACCAAGTAAAGTGATTTACTTGGTGACCAAGATAGGAATAGTAAGGAGGTGGAAGAAAGGAGGTGGGATGGCTTTTTGACCAATTTACCCTAACCTTGTAATTTCTATAAATAGAGAGGTTACTAGTTCATTTGTTGTTGTTCAAAATACACCAACATCTTATATTGAGAGAAAAGTGAGAAGAGTTTTGATAATCCAAGAAGAAAGAAGAAAAACCAGGCTTGAACTTCAAAGGTAATAAACCTTTAACCATTATTCTTCATCTCTTTAATTCTAGTTTGATAGAAGTGAATATTGGTGGAGCATGTATGATAAGGAGTATAAGGATGGTTATTATAGGGATTTAAACCTTAATAAACCATGTTGTAAGTGAATCATAATTATAAAAGTTATGAACTAATGAAGAACATTAAAAAATTATAATTTTGTTGTTGGTGGACAAGTTTAAAACCAACATTTGTAGGCTTAGATAATATATGTTGTGTTAATGGAATGAATCCATTTGGCACGCTGTAAAAATCTCAAGTAACGAAGTTATGGCAAAATTTACGAGATTAGACGATAATCGTTGAAATCGTTAAATTCTCAGAATGGAAGTCAAAAGTCACAATTGAACTCGGAAACGTTGGTTTTCGATGGAGAATAGTCTAAATATGCATTTTGGAGTTGCGGAATCGAAAATGGTCAAATTCTGACTTAGAACGAAGAAACGAGCTATGAACATTCACGAAGGTTGATCGTTTTCGTAATAAAGAACATAATAGGTGAATTTCGTGTTAACGGATTCAAAAATGTAAAATTCTTGAATGAGATCATAAAACACATGTGTGAGCTAATGGCTTTTGAACGAGCCAATTCGGACTTATAATGAACAAGTTATGAGCCCGAAAAGTTCACAGAAGAAGAAAACTGTGAAAGCCATCTCGAGGCTCGTGGTTTGTTTGCAGTATGACCAAAACTTTACAATTAGCCGCATGACACCAAAGCTTCAACCTTCACCATTTGTAAAGAGTGGCGCCGCATAACATGACTATGGTATAAGGAGATGGCGCCAGAAGGCAAGGCCGGTAACATCTCGGAACTCATGCAGTAGTAAGCACGAGGTTTACTATAAAAAGTTGGCACCGCAGCGCCAGCACTAGAAAGGAGCCAGCGAAGAATAGCAATGAATATAAAAAGAATGTCAGTTGATTAATGGTGAATTATAACCTTAATAAACTTAAAGTAACATCCTAAAGGAGGATAATAACATTAAGAATTACAACTAAAGGTAGACGAACAATTACTTGAACGTAAATGTAAAGTAATACGATAAACAGTAACCAATGTTAAACAATCTAAAGAATGATTAGATTGAGAAGAAGGGTAAGATACATTAGTGACCATACATGATTGATTATGACCTAATGTGGTATGTTATGTGATTATGTATTGTAGAAACCTTAAAGATTCAAAAGGAAAGTGTATTAACTGTAGAAGACGTTGAAGGCAAGTGTTCTAACCCTTGTCTATGTTCATTCTGGACAAGCTTTGTGATTCATGTATCTTACGCATGAATTGACGTGAAATGAAGTCGAAGCCAATTCCTTTGGCTAGACTTAGTATATTTTGTGGATTTCTTTATACTCTATCAAAATGTTATCAATGTTGTTGTCTTTTGCCAAACTTTTTTGGTATGGATTTCAAAGAAAGACTGAGTATGAATAAATAAACATTTTGTCGTCAAACGACAGGCACGTGAGGTTGCCAAAACTTAAACATAAATACGTTTAAAGAAGAAGTGTTGTACAACATAGAGTACTATAGGCTGATCACCTAGCCGTGCTCGTAAGATATACCGAACTTACGGACTTGGTGTCAGGTTGTCCTTTTCAAGAAAAGAAAGAAATGCTCAAGGTCTTGGAACACTATTTATGTTTAATGAAAGTTGTTCATTGTAAAATCTTTTAAAGAAATGAGAAGTGTTATTTTGAATTATCAATAGTACTTCATAACTATTGCTTCAGTTATAAAAGATACCCGGATTTGGGGGCATCACAAGTTGGTATCAAAGCCGTAGGTTATAAAACTTAAGGGGGGGAAAGAACCTTAAGCCATAACCTTAAGAAGAGTTAAAGAAGTAAAAGATGAAGTTAACCCTAAAATTGCATTATATGTGATATGTGTTTTTATTATTCTAATGATGTTTACTAATCAAACTAAATTTTTTTGTTGTAGATGTCAGGAGATAACGTAATGTATAGGGATATACATGTCGTTAGTGAGGAGTCTGTGAATCAAGTAGAGATATTACCGACACCTGTAGCTGAGTTGCCGGAAGTAGTGATGATTGAGTTAGAAGACTCGAAAAACTTAGACTTCATGTCTTTTTTTGATGGCATATCAGAGGAGGAGGTGGAGGTGGTATCGTTTAATACTGTAGCCCCTATAGAAGAGATGACTCCGGGGGAGTCAATGAAGGCGTTGTTCATTATAGTATTGGATAGAAATATCCAGTATGTGAAGGAGGTGAAAGAGTTGAAGGAGGAGATCCATGATATCTTGGAAGACAAGAAAAGCATGGAAACGATGTGGGAAGAAGAGCACGATGAGAATGTGTTAGCCAAGGACAAGGTCCATGAGCTGAAACACGAGGTCTTTGAGCTCAAGCAGGAGCTAAAGAGAAAGAAATAGAAGGTTAGTAGGATGTCTTATATACATAGGAGTTCTCATGGGAATTTTCAGCGGCAAGTGGCTGAGTATCCTGTGGAGACAGGGCAAACTCGACATACTATCAGCTGAGATGTGATAACCGGTCTTGCCAATGCAGATTATGAGAATGCCATAAGACAAATGTAATCTAGTTAGTAATTCGAGTAGAGTTAGATATGTAAATATGTTGTATCTATGTAGTGACGTAAAATCCTCTTTTGTATATCAAAGGGTAGTCTTTTGTAAATCCCAATTTTTGGAAAGCAATGGCAAAAAAGTAATGTAATCAGCTAAGGTTGTGTAATGATGAACGATGTAGTATTATACTACAAGGAAGAACTATCAATATAAGCCTTTTATGGAACATGTTGTGCAATGAGTATGAGTTATTGTTTAACAAATGAATAATAACTAACTAAAAAGAAGAAAGTAATAATAAAGTGTTATTTATTTTAACAGAAATATGCCGCCAAGAAGAAGACAATGAAATCAAGACGCGAGCGTGAATCAACCGGAAGGAGGACCGGTTAACCCGATGCAAGAGTTCGTTAATTTATTAACGACTGCCTTTAACCAAAATAGGTTGAATATACCTGTAAATCATGCGGTAGTACGGGCTACTACATTTAAGGATTTTAAGAGTGTAGGTCTGCCGGAGTTCAAAGGAACTACGGACCTTATAGAAGCCCAGACTTGGGTGAAAGAGATAGAGAAGGTATTTGTTATTGCAAATGTCGATGAGGAGCAAAAGGTTGCTTTTGCTACCTACATGATGAAGGGAGAGGCCAATTTCTGGTGGGAGGCAAACCAGGCTAGGGCTAAGATAGAGAATTTAACGTGGACACGGTTCAAGGAGATTTTCTTCGAGAACTATTTTCCCACGAGTATGCAAGAGAGGATGGAGATGAGGTTTCTAGAGTTGAAACAAGGGGAAATGACTGTTCAATGAACTGGCGAGGTTTACTCCACACCAGGTGGATACGGAGGTGAGAAATGCAAGGAGGTTCGAGCAGGGCTTGAAACCCTGGCTCTATAGCCGGGTATCAATGTTTCAAAGTACTTCCTTTGGAACCATTCTAGAAAAGGAAATAATTGCCGAGGGTGGTAACGAGGCTTTAAGCCAGTACCACATAGAAAAGAAGAATAAGAATAAGGTAGATGGGGGAGTGAAAATCGAGGGAGTCAGCGGGAGTGGCAATAATCAGAAGAGGAAGGGTTTTAACTCTGGGAATACCGAAGTAAAGCAAGGAGATCCTAAGAAGAGGATGGGGGCATGCAAGAATTATGGGAAGACTCACTTAGGAGTCTGTCTTAAGGGAAAGTCAGTATAATACAACTGTGGACAGGAGGGGCACATTTCGCCTAACTGTCCAAGTCCGAAGAAGAACCACGGATGCTTCGTATGTGGATCAACTGATCACATGGTGAAGAACTTCCCGAAGAACGGGATAGACGGGAATAAGGGCACTAATAGTGGTAAGTTAGCTATTAGTGGTCCAGCTCAGACGAGTAGGCCGATGGCCCGCACCTTTAACATGATGGTCCAAGATGCAGTTGCATCAGGGGATGTAGTAGCAGGTATTATCCCATTCAATGATATAAATACTTATGTGTTGTTCGATTCGGGTGCTACTTGTTCTTTTATAGCATGTGATTTTGCTAGACGATTAGGATTACTTCCCAAAAGATTGCCTATACCTTTAAATATCAAAGTATCAAACAAAGAAATAATTCATGTTGAAAACATTCATAAGGGTTGTTGTGTAGAAATACGAGATTATAAATTATCGGTAGATTTGATACCGATAAAGTTGGGAGAATTCAATGTAATTCTAGGGATGGATTGGTTGTTTAACCATGGTGTAATTATAGATTGCCAAAAGAAGTGTATAAACATTAGAATGTTGAGACAGCCTCATATAGTGTTTTACGATAATAAATCGTCGGGACGTTCGTGTTGTCTTACCATGACACAAACTAGGATATTATTGAGAAAGGGATGTGTAGGTTATTTGTGTCATGTTGTTGATACCCAGAGAGTGGGAGCAATGATGGAACAAATACTTATAGTCAAAGAATTCGTGGATGTATTTCCAAGAGAATTACCAGATCTTTCGCCAGATAGGGAGATCAAATTCGTAATAGATATTGTGCCAGGAGCGGAACCAGTTTTAAGGGCACCGTATCATATGGCGCCAGTGGAGATGAAGGAGCTGATGGTTCAATTATAAGAATTGTTGGATAGAAAGTACATTCAACCGAGTGTTTTGTCGTGGGGAGCACCGGTACTGTTTGTAAAGAAGAAGGACGGATCGTTGAGACTTTGTATCAACTATCGAGAGTTAAACAAGTTAACTATAAAGAATAAATACCCATTACCCAGGATCGATGATCTTTTTGATCAGTTGAAAGGGGAAAAGTATTTTTCTAAGATAGATCTACGAACGGGGTATCATCAATTGAAGGTTAGGAAGGAGAATGTACCTAAGACAGCATTCAGAACTCGTTACGGCCATTACGAGTTTTTGGTGATGTCATTTGGGTTGACAAATGCACCAGCTGCATTTATGGATATGATGAACAGAGTGTTCAAATAATATTTGGACAAGTTCGTCATAGTGTTTATCGAAGATATTATAGTCTATTCTAAGACGCCAGAAGATCACGCTGAACACCTAAGGTTAGTGTTGGAGACACAAAGGAATGAGAAGTTATATGCAAAATTCACTAAGTGTGAATTTTGGCTAGAAAGGGTACAGTTTTTAGGACATGTTATCGACCAGGATGGAATTTCACTGGACCCAGCGAAGGTAGAAGCAGTGATTAATTGGGAACAACCGAAAACGCCGACTGAAGTACGGAGTTTCCTAGGGTTAGCGGGATACTATCGAAGATTTATCCAAGATTTTTCTAAGATAGCTACTCAGTTGACTAATTTGACAAGGAAAGGCAGGTGAAATGCGTGTGTGGATGAGAAGTGTGAAAGACAATTTTCAAGAAATTTGGAGAAAAGGTTGAGTGAAGCACACATATTATCTTTTTACCCGTGATCTGAAATTTTATAGTTTATAGCGATGCTTCGCATAGAGGACTTGGTTGCCTGCTCATGCAGCATGGCAAGGTCATTGCGTATGCATCACGGCAGTTAAAGGATTATGATAAAGTTTATCCTACTCATGAGCTGGAACTGGCCGCGGTAGTGTTTGCCTTAAAGATATGGAGACATTATCTTTATGGAGAGAAATGTGAGATATACACGGACCATAAGAGTCTAAAATATATCTTCACACAAAAGGATTTAAATATGAGACAAAGGAGATAGCTAGTTGATAAAGGATTACGACTGTGATATCCTGTATCACCCTGGAAAAGCCAATGTAGTAGTCGACGCCTTAAGTAGGAAGGGTCAGGAAAAGTTGTCTATGTTAACGGCTCAAACTGAGTTAATAACAGAGATGGCTAGAATGGAGTTGGAGGTGAAGTTATCGAGTGAGTCCGAACAGAGATTGTTTACAACGGAGATTCAATCTACCATTGTAAAAAGAGTCAAGGAAGTACAACTCAGAAATGATGAGTGTGATCAGATGAAGAAGCGGCTAGAAAATGAAAAAGATATAAAGTATAGTCTTGATAATGAGGGATTATTAAGATTTGAAGGAAGAATTTGGGTTCTAAATGAGACGGAATTAAAGGAGGAAGTGTTACAAGAAGCTCATAGTTCGAGGTACTCGATTCATCTTGGTAGTACTAAGATGTATCAAGACCTTCGACAAAGTTTTTGGTGGCCGAACATGAAGAGTGAGATAACAGAATATGTGAGTAGGTGCTTAACTTGTCAAAAAGTTAAGGCCGAACATCAACGACTAAGTGGCTTATTATAGTCATTAGAGATTCCAGAGTGGAAGTGGGAGCATATCACAATGGATTTTGTGGTGGGACTTCCGATTACACAGAAAGGGTATGACGCTATTTGGGTAATAGTGGACTGATTGACAAAGTCGGCTCACTTTTTGCCAATAAGGGTCAAGCATAACTTAGATTAGTTAGCTAAACTTTATGTTAAGAAAATTATTTTCAGACATGGAGTACCAGTTTTGATAGTGTCAGATCGTGATCCACGATTCATATCAAACTTTTGGAGAAGTCTGCAAGAACAGTTGAGAACGCAGTTGAAGTTAAGTACAACGTATCATCCACAAACCAATGGACAGAGTGAAAGGACGATTCAGACGCTAGAAGATATGCTGAGATCTTGCGTCATGGATTTCAAAGGTAGTTGGGATGATCATATACCATTAGTAGAGTTTGCGTATAACAACAGTTATCATGCGAGCATAGGCATGCCGCCATACGAAGCTTTATATGGAAGGAAATGCAGAACACCATTGTGTTGGGACAATGTGGGAGAACGCCGAATGTTAGGACCAGAATTGGTGCAGCAAACAGCGGATATAGTTAAACTGATACGAATGCGTCTGGTAGCAGCTCAAGACAGATAGAAGAAGTTTGCGGATTTGCATCGAGTAAACAGAGAGTTTGAAGTAGACTCATATGTATTTCTAAAGGTATCTCCCTGGAAAGGAAAGATACGCTTTAGAAAGAAGGAAAAGTTAAGTCCAAGGTTTATAGAACCTTTTGAGATATTAAAACGGGTAGGAGAGGTAGCTTACATGATAGCATTACCTCCAGACTTAGAACGAATACACAATGTGTTTCATGTATCTGTGTTACGTACTTATAAGACAGATTATAAGCACGTAATAGAGTATGAGCCTATTTATATTGGGAAGGACTTAACGTATGAAGAGATGCCAATTCAAATCATCGATAGAAAAGAGCAAGTTCTGAGGAATAATGTTATACTTTTGGTAAAGGTGTTATGGAAGAACCACGATGCCGAAGACGTAACGTGGGAACTTGAAGAAAAGATCAAGAAGAGTTACCCTCAGTTATTTGTTTAAGTAAAGCGAGATTCTGGGGACAAAATCCTTATAAGGGGGGTGAATGTAACGACCAAGAAAATTGAATTAATTGTAAAATAATTTTATTTGATTTAATAATGAATAAAATTATATTATATGTTATTATAATGAGTAAGCAAGATGAAGGTTGTTCTATAACCTAAAAGTATCGGAATACCGTAGTATCCTGGCTACGTAAAGTAATTAAAGTGTTTGAATTTCCAAGACGAAAATAAAAGCTTTCCCAGAAATTTTTCGAAAAATATTATCGTCAATATCTGCTCGGGAATTATTTTTGAACTTCCGAGAAATACGTAATGATAGAATAGCAAGGAAGGATGGATTATGTAATAATAATTCAAGTATGACAAACGCATTTTTTTCTTGCGTACTAAGTTCGAGAATATTAAGGAAATTAAAGAGTTAATAAATAATGATCGTATGATACGCAAGTATTATACGAGGTAATGGATACAAGTATGATACAAGGCATTATACGAGTATGTATGAATGATAGTATATCGTATATAATGAATGAATATACGAATTACTGTACGAGAAGAATACGAGAACTATACGTTATAAGCTTTAAACCAAATGTAATGGACTTGTAGGATTTGTGTAGGAATTGGGCAAGCCCAAGTGCAAACTTGTAAGGCCCAATAATTGATAATGCAAGCCCAAATGTTAAGCCCAAGGTTATTAAAACCTAAGCCCGAACCAAGAACCGGACCCGTGGATCGAACCAATGGGTTACGAAATAAGAAAAACCCATGGGGCAACCCATGTAGGTCCCATGGAGCACATGGCCAGCCAGCTTGGTGACCAAGTAAAGTGATTTACTAGGTGATCAAGATAGGAATAGTAAGGAGGTGGAAGAAAGGAGGTGGGATAGCTTTTTGACCAATTTACCCTAACCTTGTAATTTCTATAAATAGAGAGGTTACTAGTTCATTTGTTGTTGTTCAAAATACACCAACATCTTATATTGAGAGAAAAGTGAGAAGAGTTTTGATAATCCAAGAAGAAAGAAGAAGAACCAGGCTTGAACTTCAAAGGTAATAAACCTTTAACCATTATTCTTCATCTCTTTAATTCTAGTTTGATAGAGAAGTGAATATTGGTGGAGCATGTATGATAAGGAGTGGTAAGGATGGTTATTATAGGGGATTTAAACCTTAATAAACCATGTTGTAAGTGAATCATAATTATAAAAGTTATGAACTAATGAAGAATATTAAAAAATTGTAATTTTGTTGTTGATGGACAAGTTTAAAACCAACATTTGTAGGCTTAGATAATATATGTTGTGTTAATGGAATGAATCCACTTGGCACGCTGTAAAAATCTCAAGTAACGAAGTTATGGCAAAATTTACGAGATTAGACGATAATCGTTGAAATCGTTAAATTCTCAGAATGGAAGTCAAAAGTCACAATTGAACTCGGAAATGTTGGTTTTCGATGGAGAATAGTCTAAATATGCATTTTGGAGTTGCGGAATCGAAAATGGTCAAATTCTGACTTAGAACGAAGAAACGAGCTATGAACGTTCACGAACGTTTATCGTTTTCGTAATAAAAAACTTAATAGGTGAATTTCGTGTTAACGGATTTAAAAATGTAAAATTCTTGAATGAGATCATAAAACACATGTGTGAGCTAACGGCTTTTGAACGAGCCAATTCGGACTTATAATGAACAAGTTATGAGCCCGAAAAGTTCACAGAAGAAGAAAACTGTGAAAGCCATCTCGAGGCTCGAGGCTGGTATTTGCTGCTGGGCCCAAAGCTTTAAAATCAGCATGACGCCAAAGCTTAACCCTCACCATTTGTAAAGTGGCGTAGCATGTGTGACATTGACTATGAGTATAAGGAGATGGCGGCATACAGCACCAAGCCCGGCAACATCATATCTTTATCTTCGCTGACCTTGTAGCGTTGAGTTTTTATAGAAAATTTGGCGTAAATAGCCATGAAGCCAACACTAGAAAAGCCGAGAGAAGAATAGCAATGAATGTAAAAAGAATGTCAGTTGATTAATGGTGAATTATAACCTTAATAAACTTAAAGTAACATCCTTAAGGAGGATAATAACCTTAAGAATTACAACTAAAGGTAGAAGAACGATTACTTGAACGTAAATGTAAAGTAATACGATAATACGATAAACTGTAACCAATGTTAAACAATCTAAAGAATGATTAGATTGAGAAGAAGGGTGAGATACATTAGTGACCATACATGATTGATTATGACCTAATGTGGTATGTTATGTGATTATGTATTGTAGAAACCTTAAAGATTCAAAAGGAAAGTGTATTATTTGTAGAAGACGCTGAAGGCAAGTGTTCTAACCCTTGTCTATGTTCATTCTGGATAAGCTTTGTGATTTATGTATCTTACACATGAATTGACGTGAAATGAAGTCGAAGCCAATACCTTCGGCTAGACTTAGTATATTTTGTGGATTTCTTTATACTCTATCAAAATGTTATCAATGTTGCTGCCTTTTGCCAAACTATTTTGGTATGGATTTCAAAGAAAAACTGAGTATGAATAAACAAACGTTTTGTCGTCAAATGACAGACACGTGAGGTTGCCAAAACTTAAACGTAAATACGTTTAAAGAAGAAGTGTTGTACAACATAGAATACTATAGGCTGATCACCTAGACGTGCTCGTAAGATATACCGGACTTACGGACTTGGTGTCGGGTTGTCCTTTTCAAGAAAAGAACGAAATGCTCAAGGTCTTGGACTACTATTTATGTTTAATGAACGTTGTTCATTGTAAAATATTTTAAAGAAAAGAGAAGTGCTATTTTGAATTATCAATAGTACTTTATAACTATTGCTTCAGTTATAGAAGATACCTGGATTTGGGGGCGTCACAGCTCACACATTGGAGGATCAACCCAAGCGAAGAAATTACAACCATCGTTCCCATCTTCACACCAATCTGGACAACCAAGGAATCTTCTACTGGTATTGTTTGAGCTTTTCTAAGCCGTCTTCATCTCTGATTTCTTTATGCACCGGCAATTTCGATCCACGAGCCCTAATTTTTCTTGATTTTCTTGATCGAATTTCTTGGATTTACAATCTAATCGAGCTGCACGTATGCTACTGAATCACTTTGAGCTTTAGTAGCTTGTTCCAGCTCAATGTTGGAGAAGATAAGAAGGAAAAGACTTAAATACCACTTCAGATCCACATGTGTACTTTAGTCGGTCACTTTTGATCGGTTAAGTGACAAAAATGTACTTTTGTTAAGCATAAATAAAATTTAGGGTGTATTTAGACACCTTTTTCAGTTTAGGGTGCAAAAATTAACAATAATAAAATATAATTTATCTTTTAATTTATATTAAATTGGATAAAATTATAAATTTAACCCACTGTATTAAATACATCTTAAAAATATTACTCCGTACTCTCAACAAGGAGGAAGGAGGGGGGAGGGGGATTTAACGACCTCAAAAAAATCAAACATGGAAAACATCATGGGGTACTCAGGACCACAAGGAAAAATAATCCGAAATATTAATACTTCTATTTCCAAACTCCCAACTTACATCATTTATAATATTCGGAAAAATTATATAACAGTCAGTTAATTGTGATAATGAAACGGCTTAAATAACAGAACTACTCGTATTAAATAACACAACCATCCCAGAGTTTGTTGTGTAGAGTATTCAAGGAATAGGTCTCCAAACTATATAGCCAAGCGACGGATTTGACTCCTCTCTATTACATATTTTTTTTAATTTCATTTAATACCAGAGTCGGTTCTGAGTTTTTTAAGGCCCAGGCCAAAATTTTCTAAGTGTGCCCCTTATACAAACTAAATAAAAAAATAAATAAATTATCAACTAATTAATTTTATTAAAATTATAAAAATTTACAAAAGATAAGGAAGAACACTTTAAAATATCATCGAAACAAAGACTCATCACATGTACCTACAAAATAAAAATATCGATGAAATCCGTAAAACTAATGAAAACAAATTTTACTGATTACACAATTGAACTTTTAATTTTTTAAATTATCCCACTAAACTAATTATTATTTTGAAATTGGGTTAATCCGTTAAAAAAATAAACGGACATTAATTTTTATCTACAAAACTAATGAATTACTCACTGTAGTTGACACGTTTTACTGATTACATCATTGAACTTTTAATTTTTCAGATTATCCTATTAAATTAATTTAAAAAATGATTATTTTAAATATTTTTAAAAATAGTTATTATTTCCAGTAAAAAAATATTAGAAACTTTAATTTTTTTCCATAAAATGAGTAAAATTTCATAAAATATAGATTTAAAAAATTAAAGTTTTATGAAACCTTAATGATTTTAAAAAAAAAAAAATTTCTTTTGAAAATAAAGTTTTTTTTGAATCTATATTTTATAAAATTTTACTCATTTTTTAAAATATGAAGAATTTTCCAATTTTTTTCTTGAAAATAATATTTATTTATAAAAATTATTAATTTCTTTTGAAAAAATTGAATTAGTTTTTTTTATTTATCTTTTACTGTTTTTTTATTTAATTTCTATTTTTAGTTTTTTAAAAAAAATATATAATATTAAGAATGGGTCATTCTTTTAAAAAATTAAGTAGACATTAATTTAATTTAAAATCACTTTAATTTTTTTGAATCTATATTTTATGAAACTCTACTAATTTTATGAAGTAAAAAGTTTCTAATATTTTTACTTAAAATAATAATTATTTTTAATTAGTTTGATGGGGTAATTTAAAAATTAAAAGTTCAATGGTGTAATCAAGAAAATGTGCCAACTACAGTGGATAATTTATTAGTTTTGTAGATAAAAAATTAACGTTCGTTTATTTTTTTTTTAACGGAATGACCCAATTTCAAAATAATAATTAGTTTAGTGATGTAATTTAAAAAATTAAAAGTTCAATGGTTTTAATCAAGAAAACCTCCTCTTACTATGGGTATTTCTTTAGTTTTCTTACGATAAATCTAAACCACAAAACATCATTTAAAATGTCTTCTTGTTACACTTTTATATGCAAAATCATAAATTATACTATCATATTTAATATTTTCTAACATATCATTTTCAATGCATAATATCGCTAATCTTTTTATTATTATTTTTTTTTTATACACATAAATTTATAAAAAAAATTGGGCCCCCTTCAACTTTGGGTCCTGGGCGGTTACCCTGTTGGCCCATGCCCAGGGCCGGCTTTGTTTAATACACTAATTATTTGTTTTTAATAATTTTGTTAGTAATAATCAAAATATATTAATAGATGGTTAAATATATTAAGATCAATCTTATAAAAAATTAGAATTATAAAAAATATTTTTACCATTAAAAGTCTAAAAGAATTTTCAATCATTGAAATTTTGATGACAAATTCACATGTTCATCAAATAAGTAAAAAGTATCAAATTATTGAAATAATTATGTTATTCAATAGAATAAATTAATTGACCGGTATCGATTTCAATTATTCTATTAATAACTATTAAAAATATTTATAATGTATTAGATGGAATTAGAGAAAAAGTGTAATTTCTAATCCCCAAGCAACCATCAGTTCATCAAGTTGGCAGAGATAGAAGACTTGCGGTCACTTAATTGGAAGAATCAAAAATACAAAATTAATTCTAAACATATAAGACATAATTCCATATAGCCTTGTCCCAACAAGAGCCAATTAGCCCATAAGAGAATTTCTCTCACACTTGCTACTTGTTTTTAGTAGTATTTAAATTCAGTAAGTTATATTTCAACATCATGAAATATATGGAAAAATCAAACATGAAAAAATTCAGTTACTCTGGACCACAAGAAAAAATCAAAAGTAGAGATTAAAACTAATAGCTAGAGAAAATAAATGAAGATGGTGTGATTTTTTTTTCCCAATAATAATAACGATATATTAACAATTTTTGTTATAATATTAAATTTTGTATTTCTTTTTATTGTGTAAGATAACATGTTCGAGACAATCTCTCATAATTCAATAGACATTACAGAAAATTAAAAGGGTCAAAATTGAATTGTAATATAGGTTCTAAAAAAAAATCTTATAAAAATTATGAAATTGTTTTGTTAGAAATAAAGTATTCATAAGGATTTCAACGGTGCATACTTAAGATCATTGTTCAAGTCAGCCAGATTAATAAATAATCTTAGATTTTATATTTGAAATCAACTCTTTATTTATAAAATGTAGCAAAGTTGTAATCAATTTAAATCATATAAATTAATCAATTCAGTAAGTTATATTTCAACATCATGGGGTACTCTGGACCAAGGAAAAATAAATGAAGGACAAGATGAAAGAAAGAGATTAATCAATTCAGTAAGTTTTATTAATGTTTCTGTTTCCCTTTCACAATTCATTTCACTCCCAAGAATCCCAACCTCCATCATTTGGCTAGACAACCAACTACTCCCAAGTCCCAAAACTCCCAACCTCCATCATTTGGAAAAATTATACTCACATGAGTCAGTTAGTTGTGCTAACGAAACGGCTTAAATAACACAACTACTCGTATTAAAAAAAAATGATTGTTATAATACAGCAATTTATTTGTTTCACTTATCTGATTTTTTTTAATAAATCCCTTCATCCCTTCATCAAAACCATTTCCCTCAAAAACTAATTGGAAGAATAAAAAATAGAAAATTAATTCTGGACCTATTCATGCGGAAAATAAATAATATAAAACAAATTGTTTAAACCAAAATCTTTATAAAAATCAATAAAATAATTTATTTATTTATTTTAAAAAAAAAAGTACAGAAGGGACTATCTCTATCAAGAGCCTGCCAGGCTAAAATAAGTGTATTCTTGTCCGCAGTATAAAAATGCATTTCTCACTCGCATTAATTTCCCAATATTCCAAGAAATACTAAAGACAGAAACATCAAACATGGAAACCCGATCGAGCAGCACGGCAATTAATTAATTTGTGAAATCATTTATCTGAATTTTTAAATAAATACCGCATATCCTAACACTAAAAAATCACTCATCCCATCCCTTCATCAAAACCATTTCCCTTCAAAATTAATACTATAAGCAATGAAACACCTAAATCACCACCATTTTTTCATACTCGCCATTCTACTCATTTCTTCTTCTTCTTCTTCAAAACAAGTACAACTAGAAGATGAAGCAGCTGCTCTTTTGACATGGAAAGCCAGCCTCGATCACAACCCGAGCCAATCGTTGTCTTCATGGGTTGGAAGCAGCCCTTGCAATAATTGGACTAGGATTAGTTGCAACAAAGCTGGAAGTCATGTATCCCGTATAAACCTCGAAAGTTACAGTTTAAAAGGTACGCTTCACCAGCTTAATTTCTCATCCTTCCCACAACTCATAAACCTTACCCTTTCTAACAACTCACTCTATGGGACTATCCCTTACAAGATAGGGTTGCTCACAAACCTTAGAATCTGCGACATGTATGGAAACCAACTCAGTGGTTCTATTCCGCAAGAAATTGGAATGCTCAGCTCTCTTGAGATATTGTATCTGGATACCAACAATCTCACGGGATCAATACCGTCTACCATAGGGAGCTTGGGCAACCTAACCATTCTCTATCTCTATAAAAAATTTCTCGTAGGCTCTATTCCAAAAGAGATAGGGAAGCTAAGGTCTCTCACTGAACTTGACTTGTCGAAAAATCACCTCACTGGGACCATTCCCCACGATATAGGGTTGATCACAAAACTTAGACTCTGCCACATGTTTTCGAACCAACTCAGTGGTTCCATTCCGCAAAAAATTGGAATGCTCAACTTTCTCGAGGAATTGTCTTTGTTTACCAATAAGCTCACAGGGTCAATCCCTTCAAGTTTGGGGAAGTTGAAATTCCTTGTTGACCTAAGATTATTCACAAATGACCTCACTGGTTCCATTCCTCCAGAAATGAATAATCTTACATATCTAAAAGTATTTCAGATGGCTGACAACATGCTCACATGTCATCTACCACAAGATATATGTCGTGGTGGATTACTTGAAAGGTTTACTGTAGATACTAATTTTTTCACAGGTCCTATCCCAATAAGCTTGAAGAACTGTACAAGCTTATATAGACTTAGACTTGATGGAAACCAATTTACAGGAAATATATCAGAAGATTTTGGCATTTATCCCAAGTTGGACTATATTGACTTGAGTAATAACAAGTTTTACGGTGATTTGTCACTAAAATGGGGTCTTTGCAAGAATCTTAGAACCTTAAAGATAGCCAACAATTATCTCACTGGAAGGATACCGCCTGAGTTTGGCGAAGTAACTCAGTTAGTTCGACTTGATCTCTCATCAAATCATATAGCTGGTGAAATTCCCAAAAGTTATGGAAATATAAGGTCATTATTTGACCTTAAGCTACAAGACAATAACCTTTCCGGCTATATTCCTCCTGAGATTGGCTTGTTGTCCAACTTATGGAATCTTAACTTTGCAAAGAATAATTTGAGCGGTCCGATTCCAAAACAATTAGGCGATTGCATGAATCTCTGGAGCTTGAATTTGAGCATGAATAGTTTTCAGAAGGGTATTCCGTATGAACTAGGTAACTTGAAAAATCTAGAAAATATGGACCTTAGTCAGAACTTGTTGACAGATGTGCTACCAAGGTAAATAGGAGAGCTAGGCAAACTAGTGAATTTGAATCTTTCACATAATGAGATCTCTGATTCTATTGAATCGACTTTCCATGGAATGTTGAGTTTGACATCTATTGATATATCTTATAATCAGTTTCAAGGGCCTCTTCCCAACATCAAAGCTTTTCAAGAAGCTCCTTTATCTTCACTCGAACATAATAAAGACTTGTGTGGAAATGTTCCTGGTTTGACGCCTTGTCCCAATGGAGCCAATGTTAGAAAGAGAAAAAATGTACGTGTAGTGATCTTTGACACACTTCCTCTTTTGAGCGCTCTGTTTCTTTTGTTGATATTTGGTGGCATGTACTTTTATTTTCATATGATGCCGAAGAGCAAAACAGATGGCCAAAAACATGTTCAAAATGTAAATTTGTTCACAATATGGAGTTAAGATGGGAAGATGGTGTACGAAAACATCATCGAGGCCACAGAAAATTTCAACTCCATGTACATCATTGGTGAGGGAGGTTACGGTGTGGTGTACAAAGTTGAGCTGCCAAATGGTCAATTTGTTGTAGTGAAAAAATTGTTTTCATCACAAGATGGGGACCTAAGGAATCTAAAAGGTTTTACGAGTGAAATTCGTGTATTAACAGAAATTCGACATCGTAATATCATTAAGCTTTACGGTTTCTGTTCGCATACGCTGCACTCGTTCCTAGTTTACGAGTTCCTTGAAGGGGGATGCTTGGGTAAAATATTAAGCAACAATGAAGAAGCAATGCAACTTGATTGGAACAATAGGCTCAAAGTTGTTAGACGTGTGGCAATTGGTTTATCATACATGCACCATGAGTGCTCGCCTCCAATAGTTCACCGAGACATATCAAGTAAGAATATATTGTTAAATGTTGATTTTGAGGTTCGCATTTCTGATTTTGGTACTGCGAAGCTTTTAAAGTCAGACTCATCTAATTGGAGTTCATTTGCTGGGACTTTAGGTTATGCAGCTCCAGGTACATTTCTTTGTAGTTTTATACCGTATTTGTATACTAGAATAATAAGCATTATTTAATGACAGAAAATTTAAGAAATAAGGAACTGGAGTACTTTTTCACTCAAATTTTTGATAATAGATATGATACAACTTATTTTATAAAGAGACTAGAAGGAATGCATATTAATCATTTTAAATAATAGAAATGACAAACCCACAACTTCCTTTCACATAGATTTTTTTAAATGATTAGTTTATGTATTGTAGAATTAGCCTACACAATGGAAGTAAACGAGAAAAGCGACGTCTATAGCTTTGGAGTGTTGTTACTAGAAGTGATTATGGGGCGGCATCCGAGTGATGACATCTCATATCTTTCATCAACATGTGCTTGTGGTGTACTATTGACAGACTTGTTGGACCAACGCCTCTCACCCCCTACCAATGAAGTGGCAGAGGAAATGGTTTTTGTTGCGAGGCTCGCATTTGCTTGTTTACATATAAGTCCAGAATGTAGGCCTAACATGAAACAAATTTCTATGCAACTAACAAAGAAAAAGCCTCCACTTCAAGATTCACTGCACATGGTTACAGTTGGTCAACTATTTGATCCCCAAGCTCGAAGATCCTAATGACTTCTACGCCGTGACTTGATAGTATGTTCTATATATCCAAACTTCAAATTTTCCACTCACATCTTGTTATGTACTATTTTGATTTCCACATTGTCCGATTAGAATGTTGTATTAATTATGCTATAATAGATTTTATAAATATGTAGGCTATAAACTGGTCTACTTATATGGCATGTCCCTATCTTTTAGAATTCTTAGCATTTTACTTGGAATGAAAATATGCATGGATTGAGACTGTAATCTAGGACTAATTACATAATAAAATAGTGAATAAAAATATTCAACTAATTCAAATAGTCCATTTCCATCCATTATTAATGTTTTAAACGAACATTGTCCTCCAAACACAAACAGATAATGGAGGCACATTGCCTTGAGGCTATGAACATGAAAACAAAACACAAGGAAAAAATAAAGTTGAAGAATATATATGTATATATATACAAACACACACACACACATATATACATTTTATATATAGGGGAGGATAATATCTTAATTAATCCTCAAATATAGTTGTTTTTCACGTTTAATTCCCTAATTACATGTTATTAGTATTTCGTTGTCAAACTTTATCATTTCTGCAATCTCAATCCAACAACACAAAAAATAGAGCAATTAAAATGAATTAAACTTGAAAAATAAGTGTACTTTGAGGATTAAACATGAAAACAACTATAATTTGATGACTAACGTGAAAACTAGCTATAGTTAGTGACTAACGACAGTTGGAAGACAAAATATGCACAAAAAAAAAGTAAATAAAAAATAAAATAATAGTTAGGAGACTAAACATGAAAAACAACTACAGTTTGGGGATTAAAGAAAGGATTATCCCCCAAAAAATGGAGATTTAAATAATTCCATTTTACTACTTCAACATAATACTTGTTGATATTAATTTCTTTTAGAGGTATAAACTTTTTCTTTTAACTTTGTTTTCTTTTTCCCCTCTTTTCCTTTTCCTTCTTTTCTCAAGTTGAAATCATAGCTCTAAGAGATATCATCATATCATGCATCCTGCATTTTCAAATAAAATTGCTACTGCAGCTCCAAAATGGTTGTTTACCAGAGAGAGAATAGAAATTGTGTTTTCACTGACACACATAAAGTATGCTAAATTTCCACACCAAATCAATGCATCTTCATCTATTTAGAAAGTTCTCCGCAGAAACAGAACATATACTCTAGCTACCTTGACGAACATGTAGAATGGCTTTTCCGCATCACTCTTCCCTTTCCACAACTAAATATATTTTTCTTGTAATTCTCTCTTACCTTGCACCACCCACCTTTTCACAGAACCCTAGATCAGTTCCCACCATCACCCAATGCGGGACAAGCCTACTACCTTTAGCCTCGTGCGCACCATTTGTTCGGGGTAGAGTGCCCTCTCCTGCACAAATGTGTTGCGATAACCTAAAACAAATCTACAACCAGCAAACTGGTTCTCTTTGCCTCTTGCTGAATGACTCTACTTTGAGTTCTTTCCCTATCAATCGCACACTTGCACTACAGCTCCCACTTCTATGCCATCTCCAAGTTGACATCTCGACATATAGATATGATGTACAATATCCTAGTTTCACATTTTCCTCTGAAATCTATTTTGTACATTTTTTAGATGCTAAACAAATATGCTAAATGCAATAATATATTATTATTGTTGTGTTTTGTGAAGGGGCTCCTTTGCCTCCTACCTCACCTGCTTCTCAGATTTCCTTTGGTACCAAAACCAATTCTAGTATTGCCGGTAAGCAAATTTGCTCAGACCTCATAAGATGGACGTGCTTTTATTGTGTGTATACATATATAGGGCTGTCCAAACAGGACTTATTTTCTGGAATATTATATTGTAATAATATTTTTTAAAAGTCTAGTTATGAAGATTAATTTCTGATTTCTAAATCAAATTTCTTGAGATGCTCCTTTTCTTGTGATTTCAGCTTCCCCAATGGTTATGGTGACGCCCAGATCAAGCATTATGGGACTTGGCTTACACAGAAATGCATGTATGAATTTTAAGACAGAGATTCACTTGTGGGTGGTGGTAGCTGCAATGGTGTCTTTGTCTATGCTAATAAACATTATATGTTGAGTTCTGAGTTTCAAACTAATTAAAGTTTTCTAAGATATCATAATATAGTGTTCTATTGTTGCTTATGACATGTCTATGTATTTTATTTCTATTTGAAATCAATTACAGCTTGACTAAATTTATTATTAATGGATTGCTTATTAAATTTTATTTATTACCGGTATTGAAGTTTTATTGGTTTAGGCAATAATTTAATGCTTTATCAAAGAAACAGAGGCATTGTCAAAAGCAATTTTTTGACAAATAATATAGTACTTAATTTCTTAAATAGAAGGATCAGAAATCAAATTGCTCTGATTTCAGACATTTTACTATTTGAAGAGGAAACTCGATACTCAAAAATAGAAACTTGCTCTCCAGTCAAAAGGAAGTAAAAATTGTTGCTTATACAATGAACAAGATTAACTTCCGTAAGTTATACACAAGAAGATATCAGAAGCTTAGTACTAAATTCTTAAGGTTAAAACATTTTTTTCCAATATTTAACTATAACTCAAATCATAAAGTAGCTATATGAACAATATGAAACACATTTCCACAGTCAGAAGACTATCAATTCTGCAGTTTACTCGTACATCATTTCTATACCAATCTAACAATACAGTAAACCAAAAAGAAATTACAGCATATAACATTACCTTATAACTTGAGGACAATTCTTTGTGGCTGGATTGGCTCTTTGCTTTGCCTAAACTTTGTAACATTCCAAGGTATAACATCCATGGATTCACCTGGAACAGCTATTCCAAACTAGGTGCCTCTTCAGTTGGGTTAGACTCGAAGACATCCGAATTAGATTCCTCAGGTTCTTCTAATAGCTCTTGTGATTGAATTGATTCCTTGTAAGCAGGGGTCTGCTTAAAATCTGTTGCACCTTCATTATACGTCGCCACCGCAATTCCACTTGAAATTAACTATAAGAAGAAAATGGAGAAAAGTTTAAAAAGCCAACCTTAAGAGTCATAATTAAGTCGTGAAATTTTATTAGGAGAAAAGAGAGCATGAAAGTAGCAACAGTAATGCAACTGTAATATATATATATATATATATATATATATATATATATATATAAAGCATGAGTCATGAAAAATGTCCCTCATACTGCTTAAAGGGGATAAAAAGTAACTCCCTCAATTTTATAATACATAAAAGTGAATGTGTGTCATCATAAAAAATCCATTAGTAGGATTTTAATTTTTTATCGACTATCGTTATACATGAAAGTGTTGATTCCTGGGACACTTGGTAGGGTGAAGTATTAATGCCTAACATGATTACATAAAATTGAATGTGTGTCAGCATAGTTTAGAATTAGTATCCAACACACTATACCAAACATGTGACCAACATGCTCGTCGAATCAAGATACACGGCCAACACACTCTCCAACTAAGAAATAGAAGACAGAAGTCATAGAACCATTTGTTTACAACAGGTCTTTTGAATTCTTCATTAGGCTGCCCCTTACCTGTAATGTGAATCAAATATTGGACAGGGTTATTTAGGGGGTGAAGGGTGCACAAGTCACTCATAGGACCCTATATAATGATAATAATGAACTTAAATAAATAGATTATAGCTCCAACCATGCATGCTATTCTTTCTATTCCAATGTGCCTCTTATTCATATAACTTACAGTCTCCTCCATTTAGATGTGAATTCACTAAATAAATACCTAGCCCTCACTCATAAAACCCAACTCTCACATGCCTGCGCATTGAGTTGCAGTGCACAAAACCAATTCCAACATGGTTTTAATGTTGTTATCAGGGGTTACAAAGATGAACGCAATGAAGAAAGGGACAGAGATAATATTTCCAATCCTGAACTAAAACCTAAAGCAAACAAATTTGCGTCCTTGATCATGAAAGAAGTCATGGTTCCTACGAGTCAATAGTTGCCAAACTTTTCTTCTCTCTTTTAGCAGTTCTCTTACCGGAAATAGTTCGACCACTCAGCATTCTAGAGAGACTGAATTTTTTTTTTTTCTAAAATAAAAACTCTTTTCAATGCATTATTATTACATTAATCGGCCTATTTCAATTATAAATCAGGGTAAAGTTCTCCTCCAAACCATTGGATATTAGCATGTTCAAATCATTTAACAGAACAAGTACATACGTAATCAAAACAAATTAAGTACTAATAACATAATCCTCATTACAAATATATTGAACCTTGTACTTATGATTATGAAACACTTACTAAGTTACTATTCCAATTTAACAAGATAATGAATGTCCAAATAATCCAATTATTAAAAACCCATTTTGGAACATCAAACCATAAGCTCATTAAACAAATTCAACATAAAATAAACCCCCAAATCCATGATAAATCATTAATTAAACAAGAAATCTAAGAGAGAAAAATACCGCAAAAATGATACCAAAAGCCCACAAATACTGAATGAAGAAGCCAAAAGCATCCCATTCTGGCCCCTCCCAAAAATCTTTTTCAGTCCCAGGAAGGTCGGGCAAGATATACCCGTCAAAATTCTCAACACCCGCAGAATCAACGCTCCCTAATCCACCACTACCATTGGGGCTTCCAATCTCAGCCGTGCGTTCATCCCCTTCTTCTTTTGTTGAAGTTGAGCTCCTCTTGTTCTTGCTGTCAAATTTCCCTGTTCTAGAGGAGAGCTTCTTGGCAAAGGAGACTATGTGAGAAGTTCTTGAGGGAAACGGCGGGGACCCACATGGGTTTGGGTTTGATGGGAAGATCGGACGGTGGAGAAAATGGGAGGTGTATTGTGATTTGGTGGGAGTGTTGCAGAGGATTCGAGTGGTTGTGAGAGCCATTGGAGTGTCTGCCGAGAGTGTTGGGTGCTTCTTCAGAAGTGTAATCAAAGGCTGGGGGAGGTGGATAAGAAGATAACTGTTTTGTATTTGATGATCTTGAACGGTTAAGGAAGGGACCATGTTCAACTTTTAAGTATTTTCCCTTTTTTAACAAAAGTAATCCTCAAATTCACTATGTGCATCTTATTTATTTTTTTAGGAAATTGATTATTTTTTTATTTGATTGTTTCTAATGCAGATGGTTTGTTGTGAATATAGGTGTAAAAAGAAAAAATTTGGGAGAATGATATGATAATTTGACTAAAAACGTGGTTAGAAAACGTTTTGATTTTATGAGGAAAAGAAAAATGATACATTTTATGATTTCATATGTCAATTTTTTTGTTGTGAATCAGAAGAATAATTATATTGAAGAATACTACAGCCACAACCAATTTTACAAACTTTTATAAACTAAGTGAGGCAAGATTCTCCACCTCAAATTTTTTAAAAACTAAAATACCACATCGTAAATTAATAAAGTAAATTAAAAAAATAAACCAAAACAACGATCTGCAAAACCCTTCGTCTCCTCCTCCTTTCAAGCGCCTCCTCTCTGCCTCCCTCTGCCTCACCACCTCTCTCACACCTCCATCTCCCCTCCTTTTTACGCCTCTCCTCTCGCCTCCTCTGTTTTATCAAAACAGTCTATTTGCGATAATAGCAGCAACCATTTACCTTGCCAATACTTATTATCTTTGTTGGCCTTAGAAGATTACATGTGATGTTCCTTCTTATGCCGATCTTATGACCTCGCCTCCCTCTGCCTCACCACCTCTTTGCACCGTCCATCTCCCCTTCCTTTCTGCGCCTCTCCCTCTCGTCTCCCTCTGTCAACCACCTCTCTGCACCCTCAAAGTATGTTTTTTGTTTTTTTATTCAATTAATTCATATGAGGTTTCAATGTCAATGAATACTCTAGTGATTGCTTTGTTTGTTGAATTGGGTGTACCTGTGATGAGTTTTAGGGTTATTGCAAAAGATAATTTTTATTAACTCTATCAATGTGAACTTATGCCTGTAATGTGTTTGTTTAAATGCTTATGAAGAATTTGCTTGACGCCGTTGGCCATGGCTGAGAACGGTGTTGCAATCCCATCTGATGAGAATGATGCTCCCACTGTGGTATCTGATGCTTCTAATTCTTCTACGTTTGGTAATTCCTCAACTACTTTAGATAACAGAGACATGCATGCTTTAGATAAGAATATCATTCGTAGTCAAACTTTTGTATGCTCGACTTTTGAATGGTTTAAACTTTTGTATTTTTAACTAAATAATTGAATAGTATTTCTAATAGAAACAATCATGTGATTGTCAGACAATGAAGACTACATGTCTTCAGATGAAGAAATTGTCAATGATGAGGAAGAAAATGAGCAAAAGTTAGAGATTGAAGAAAAGAAGCATGAGCTCAACAAGATTTTAGATGCAAATCAAATTGTTTTGGAACCAAAGGTTGGGATGATGTTTAATTCAGAGGAAGAAGTTAGAGCATATTATACGCAATATGCTAAACAAGCAGGTTTTGGTGTGTCGAAGAGAACCTCTAAACTTGGACATGATGGAAATTTAAAATATTTCACTATTTCATGTGTTAATCAAGGCAAGGCAATAAGTAAGGCAACTAATGCTCTTAAACCGAGACCAAAAAAAAATCTTGGGTGCAAGGCCAAGATTAATGCTACTTGTTGTCCTGATGGAAAGTTTACATTGACTCATCGTCAGATTTGACCATGTCCATACTTTGAGTCCTGGAAAAGCTAGATATTTTAGATGTCATAAACAGATGGACTCTTATGTGAAAAGAAGGCTTGAGTTAAATGATAAAGCTGGAATTCGTATCAGTAAAAATTATAAATCTATTGTTATTGAAGCAGGAGGATTGAGAAGCTTCCATTTGGAGAGAAAGACTGTAGAAATCATGTTGACAAAGCAAGGCGGCTTCGACTTGGGGTGGGAGGTGCTAAAGCACTTCGTGACTATTTTGTTAGAATGCAAGAGAAGGATGACCGGTTTTATTATGTAATGGATGTGGATGATAGCTCTCGATTGAGGAATGTGTTTTGGGCGGATGCAAGAAGTAGAGCCACATGTGAATATTTTGGGGATGTTATAACATTTGACACAACATACTTAACAAATCTATTTAAAATGCCATTTGCTCCATTTGTAGGAGTGAATCATCATGGTCAATCAATACTTCTTGGGTGTGGTCTAATATCAAACGAGAATGTTGATACTTTTGTTTGGTTGTTTGAATCATGGATGAAGTGTATGTCAGGCCGAGCTCCAAAAGCAATTATAATTGATCAAGACCAAGCTATGAAGAGAGCAATTGAAATAGTATTCCCTGAAACTAAACATAGGTTTGTTTATGGCATATAATGAAGAAAATTCTAGAAATTTAAAGGATATTCTCAATATGAGGCGATTAAGAGGATATAGACTTGTGTATATGACTCCTTGAGTCATGATGAATTTGAAGATAGTTGGCAAAGATTACTTAAGGTGCACAATCTTCAAGATAATGAATGGTTGCAATGGTTGTATTATGAACGACATCATTGGATACCAACATATGTGAAAAATACATTTTGGGTGGGAATGTCTACTACACAACGTAGTGAAAGTATGAATGCATTTTTTAACGGTTATGTGGGGCCAAAGACTACGTTGAAGCAATTTGTTGATCAATATGATGAGGCCTTGAAAAGTAAGGTTGAAAAGGAGAACACAGAAGATTTTATTTCTCTAACTTCAAGAGTTCCATGCATAACTCATTATGCTATTGAGAAGCAATTTCAGGATAGTTATACCAATTCAAAGTTCAAGGAGGTTCAAAATGAGATTAGGAGGAAAATGTATTGTCATCCTTCTCTTCTTAAACAAGAAGGTGCAATTTCTACATATCAAGTTGTTGGCGAGATAGAAATTGATGTCGATACAAAGAAGTAACCTTCCATGTTTACTTTAATGAAGATGAATGGGAGGTACAATGCAATTGTTGCTTATTTGAATTTAGAGGAATCCTCTGCAGTACATGCCTTTTCTCGTGCTCATGATGATAAAGAAAATTAAAATATTGCCATCAAAATATATTCTTCCACGGTGGAGTAAGGACTCAAAACGAAGATATACATTTATTAAATGTATTTATGATGAATTGAGTGGAAATCCTGAAGCACAACGTTATGATAAATTACAAACTTCTTTTTATGAAGTTGCATCAATGGCATCAAAAACTGAAGAAAGTTGTATGACTGTGATGACAGTTTTAGATAAGTTGAAGGAAAAGTTGAGTCTGAATGTGTCAAGTTGTGAAAGTGGTCAAACATCTCATCACACACCGGGTACAATGACAATAGCTAATGAAGTAATTAATGGGACATCAAAGGAATGTATCCAGGTGCTTAGTTGTAACGACCCCAAAATAGGCCCATTCCATCCAACCCATTCTGAGTCGCCAAATATATGGTACGGAAAACAACTACAACTTTATTACAACAATTGTCGTGCAAAATACAACAACACATGTGCTGTGAGTTTGGAAACAAATATATACCAACTGTAGCACGTCACAATGACACCTTACATAAAAGTATAGTCAAAAACTGTTTTAGAAATTAGAATCTTTGGGAAGTGCTCAAGGAAACCTTCGTACATGGGAGGCCATGCTTTTAGGTTATGGTAGATATCATATTGCCACAAAATTATCCTTGGTTGACCCAATAGACCCCAAAGAAAAACGAGAAGATTACTATCATATTCTTCCCAATGGTGAGTCTTCTCTTGACATATCATTATCTCCACTGTCTCTAATTGGGTATTATACTCCAAACAAACACCAAGATTATATAGGTAGTGCTTGTAAATATACTCTCGAAGAAGTGGATGAGCACAACTATGTCTTATGATGACACGAGGTTGTATGTCATTAGACATCTTGTATGATAGTGGCAAAACACTCTTCCAAGTTAAATTCACCTCACCTCAACATCTATAGACCACCATTCTATTCCCTCGCTATCCCCGCTTCAATCTAACTACACTTTTATTACAGAAAGGAATTGTGAAACAAAAGGGTGAGCACAAATAGCCCAATAAAGAATATCATGACTAAAGATAATTAAATTATCAATAGCCTTCATCGAGAATAAATCGAGAGATTTAGAACATATGGTAGATGATAAAACTTTTCAACCATAGTTGCGGCGAACGAAAATCCATCCATTAAAAGAGTCAAATAGACTATAAAGTCTATTGTCTTCTCCACGTTAAAAGTCCACCAACAATATTTTATCCTCAGTAACATCAATCAACGGTTCCTTTCCACAATCATATGAATAACTCATAATCATAATTGTGATTCTAAATTCTCTTCTCATCCGGAACGAAAATAATTTTCATCACCGTCTTTACCAAAACATCAAATATCATGGTTATACCAAATCACGCCTGCTCATAATCATACTAATAAATTCATCTTTGCACCACGGACCAAAGATATTCATCAACAGCTCATCTTTACACTACAAAGCAAAAGATATTCAACAACAGTCATCTTTGCATTACACGAGCCAAAGATATTCATTAATAATTCATCTTTTGCACTACAAGCTAAGATATTCATCAACAAGTCATCTTTGCACAACGAGCCAAAGATATTCATATATCAAAGAAATACATAATCATTTCGAAGTTATATAACAATAATTATAACCATGTTGATCAATTCACCTTTTCGCACTTAAGCTAAAAATATTCAATTGTAAATTCAATGGTCATGATCATACCAATCAACAATTCAACTTTTGCACTCTCGGCCAAAGAGAACCTATAGTCACGATCATACCAATAATCTACCCATCTTTACACTCAAGTCGAAGAAATATTATCATTAGGGTTATAAGAATGTTATATAAAAACATATAATCAAAACATGGTTTTAATTTCAAGAGTAAGATTCATAAATCAATGATAATTTGGTCAGAGAAGAAACTAATTTGTCGTGAATAGTACCCCATATTCGTACATAGTAATGCAGTATCGTGCATAAGTAACCTCTATACCTAAAAGATAAAGTTTCATAATAAAATTCATATCCATATTTAGAACACCTTAATCCAAATGTTATAAATCACTTAGAAATCTCATAATCTAATATTATTAATATTACAATAATATTTTAATCATTTCTAAAACTTATAAACAATTTAATTAAATTGTTTACACTTTACTAATTAATGCATTTAATCATCATAAAATGCCAAACTCATAAGATTTCATCACCAATAACCAAAACCCTCATCAAAAATCTGCATATACCTAATATATGATTCTCAAGCCATAAAATCATATTTTTCAATTTTCTTACTTCACATAACATATTTAATTCATTTACTCATAACTAGAATATTTTCATGAAAAATACCAAATCAGTTCCAAAAATATTTCTTTTCTGGGATTTAGCATAACATAGTCCCATATTGAACATTTATTTTTCTCTAAATTTTAAAAATTCATTTACTATTTTTCATATGGCCAAAACCACCGAATATTTAAACATTTATCATAAATTATACTTTTATCCAAAAATTCTGAAATTTACACGGTATACTGATATTATATAGATGTACTCCCAATAAAAATTTCATCAATTTTGGAGTTAATCATAAGGAGTTATAAGCGGTTACTTTTAAAATAGTCTTTTCTCATAAAATCCATAACTCTAATCTATACATCCAAAATCGCCATTTTGGACACAATCTACAAAACTCATCAAAATATCATTTTAAATTTTTCTAGAATTTTGAAGGTTCAGAAAAATTTCGAAACTAAAAAACATAATAACCCTTAAAATCCCTTACTATCTCTTACCTTAAAAGAGCAAGATTTAATTAGAATAACGGCCGAACGAACTTGCAACTCATATCAGCAACACTCAAAGTATACTCAAAATACTCACAAGAATACGCTCGATAATATAGAGAGAAAAACTTGAGTTTAAAAGTGATTTTCAATTCTAACCCAAGACCCTATTTATAGGAAAATCTTTAGAACACCAAAGCGTAAAAAATTTATTAAATATTATTATATTTTTCCAAAACTTCATACATGTTTTACCATCTGAACTCAGCCCCTATCGCATGTTAAATGAGGAAAACAAAATGAAAAACACGTTTTTGTAAATAAAAATAATTAAAACTTTCAAAAATCAATTATTTCGGAACTTCAGAACTTCAATAATTCATAATAAATAGCCCTTTTATCAGAAAATTCGAATCTCGCGATTTTTTATAGAAAATTCAATTCTCTACAACTTTGCAGAAGAAAGTTTTTCCAAATTCCAAACAAAAATTGACCAAAATACACAAACGGGTAATTTTACACGCTATAATCAAATTTCGGTCAATAATTGTGTCCACCAACACACAAAATATGTGTTAAACATTTATTAACACAAAAATACTCTTCCTCCTCATATACTCATATATCCCACATTCATTATAAAAATATCACTAGTTAATATATTATTAAAATAATATATTTAAATAAATTATTTTATCGTAAAAGACAAAATATTAATTTTCAACAATTGTCACATTAAAATTTTTCTCCATCTATGTCCACATAAAATAAATATTTTTCTCATCATAAAAATCAATAATTAATTATTCACAAATAATATTACATAATCACAATATTGACAACCGCAGCGGTTCCTGGAAAGAGGGCTTTCTAATAAAAATTTCTCCTTACTTGGTAGTAATTTAGGTGACCAAACCTCTCCTTAGACAGTAACTTTCTAGACATTGCCAATAATGTTATCTAATAATATTATTCGGATAATATGAATTATTGCTCCGATAATGGAAAATCTTGTGTAATGACAATTTATCAAAACAACGAAGAATATAAAATATCAATCAAAGAATTATTGAATCAATAAAATAAAATACCGAATAGTAATTACTGTAATAATTATTGAGTAGTGCCTTCTTACGTAAGAATCAATAATTGGTGCAATACCGCGTGCTTCTTTGCTCAACAACGCGATTATTTTTACTTTACCCACCGGGTATTCCAACAATGTTAATTGGTAATAATTACTGTTATTATTTATAAAACTCCTTTTTTGTCGCTTTCTTCATCCGACGCTTATTCTCATTATGGGACCCACAAATGGTTTAGCCGGTGTCGAATATTCCATTCCCCACATAAAAATAATATTTCACGACCAAACGAATATTCCCCGGCAATAATGAGTATTTTATAACCACTTATTATTTTGAAAAAAATTATATATATCACCCTTAACTTTAACTTTTATCAATTTAACCATTTACTGAATAGTAATTATAAGAAAAATTGAATACTTTTATTTCATAAAATTCGGGGCCTTACATTAGTCCTTTAGTAACTCGAAGTAAAGGGCGACCAGTGTCAAAACAAAAGGAATCTAAAACAGACCAAGTGATTAGGAAATTGAAAACAAGAAAGAGACAGGAAGGGAACAAAATTAGCAAAAAAAAGGAAAAGGAAAACAAGTACTTGCCTATTTAATTTTAGCTAATAACCTATTTTATTAGTTTTTTTGTTTTATTATGTATATTTGTTTATCTGAATAACTTGTCTAATTCATCTCTTTCTTTCTAATGAAAGAATTCTCAAGTGGCACAAGAAATTGAAGTCGATGCAGGTGAAATTGGTTTGCCTACTTTAAGTACTACTCAAGATCATGAAATGGGAACACAAGAGAGAAGTAATGTTCAGGTATTAAGAATAAGAAAGACTTATGAGATTAATTGTTTGAGATTTTAATCTACTATGTAAATCATTTACACTATTGCATTTTATTAATCTAATTTTAGTTCTCAATCATCTATTGATATACTAAAATTTTATTATCATCTATTGATTACTTAAGGAGTGAATGCTCTGTTGAGTGTTTCAATTGTTATCTACTTTCTGCAATCCTCCTTCCCACAGGCTAGGGTTTTGGCTCCTGATTCACATAAAGAATTGCATTTGTTATATAGTACTCAGGAGTAGTATTACAGGTTCACTTATGATTCTAGAAAATGTTAACCATCTTATTTAGATCCATTCAGGAATAGGAAAACACCAACGGGGAAACCTCAGTACACAAGTATACTCAAAGAGCACAGGCCAGCAAATACACATATACTTCAAAATGAAGCTATAGAAAACCTATACCAACCATAAATATAAAGGCAAAAGCTATACTGGCTAGAATCCAGTATCAATAAAATCACAACCATTTTCTCTATTGCATCATTACCAAACCAAACTGCTTGTTGACCCTGCACTCTGCACTCCCTTGTAGAATCCAGTATACCTGCAAGCCTCTATGCCCCATTTTGGCTCATTCACAGAACTGCACTCACTTCTATTATAACTATCTATCAACAAAAATTAATCTACTTATTTTGGTTAGGGTACAAATTTAACTTTTTAGATTTATTTTCAATTGCACAGTGTCATCTGAGTCAAGGTTCTATTGATGGATATATGATGCCATATTTTGGCTCTCCTTTATTTTCTGGAAACCAAATGCAGGTATAGGTTACCAAATGCAGGTTTTTACCCTCCTAGTCCCTTGGTTTTTGCATATTTTTTTCTCTTTTGCTTGATAAGTAATTTTTTTGATTTATTTTAATTGCATAGTGTTATTCGAGTCAAGGTTCAAGTGGTGGATATATGATGTCATATTTTGACACTCTTTTATTTGCTAGAAGCCAAATGCAGGTATAATTTATTCTATACTTATCAAATTATGGTAACTAATATTAACTCAATATATTTTGGTATTCCGGAAAGCAATATACGCCGACTATCAGTTTTTCCTTAACGTTTATTCAATGTTATACTTGTTAATAGTTTAAAATTTAACCTTTTTTTTTAATGAATTTTGTATTTGTAGGGTCATCCAAATCAATTTTGGGGAAGTGGACGTCAAGTGCCAAATACTGACCAGCTTAGTGTTTATGGAACACAACAACATCATATAACCAACTTGAATCATTTGGATCTGCTACAAGTATTGTCACTACATTGTATATTTAACTATTATAATTTTAAGCACGTTGATTTTTAATAATTTAATACATTTTCTTTTGTTCTTTTTGTAGGCTCAACAACATGGGCATCAATTTAAGGATCAAGATGCTGGCAAGTTCTGTAAAAATTAAGTTCAACTTGATGAATATGACAAACTTCATGTTTTTCCTTTTTGTGTTGAACACAACATAGTTCTTCATTTGTAATAGATATTATGGTATTATTTGCCCAGGATCAAGATGCTGACAAGTTCTGTAAAAATTAAGTTCAACTTGATGAAGATGACAAACTTCATGTTTTTCCTTTTTGTGTTGAACACAACATAGTTCTTCATTTGTAATAAATATTATGGTATTATTTGCACAGGATCAATATGCTGACAAGTTCTGTAAAAATTAAGTTCAACTTGATGAAAATGCTGGTATTATTTTCTTGTTTGCTCTTTATTTATGTTATTAAGAGATGGACATGTTTGATCCTCATTATGTTCAAGTTCATTACATAATTTACTTCAACATGAACTAGATATAAATACAACAAAATACAAAGAGGCATACACTGTAATACAACCAAGCCTCTCCTTGAATAGAGGATAACTCATTATCATATTTGATAATCTTGAACGCAATAGAGTTGGTTTACATCTAAACCAGACTTAACAAACCAAACAAGAAAACAGGCAAAGCCACTCCTACACCTCAAATCCCAAATTGAATAAAATTTATCATATATGTATATAAACTGATTAATGAAATCCAGACAATTGTCCAATCTGTGCAGAAGCCGCAGAAATTCCAACAATTGAGTTTACTCCCCCCTACACCTCGGGAGGTGGGGCGGCAACCCTCAGAAGCGGTTGGAGAGCTTTGACAACGATGCTCATATTTGGCCTAAACTCAGCCTCGTACTGCACACACAATGCTGCTACAGCCGCCAGCTGCAAAAGAAAGACCAAAAACTCACTTTGTTAGCTACTAATGTAAAACATCATTGGTGTATTTGTGTGTAAAAAAGAGGGAGGGAGTAGAAACCTTTGCAACTGCTTTTGGAGGAAATTCTCCCTTAAGCTTTGGATCTACACACTGTTTAACTTTGTCTTCACTCAGTCTTGGACTCGCCTAATTACATAATAAATGCAACAGAATCAGGCTATCAGCATAAAATTGTGGTAATAATGGTACTTGATAATCTTGAATGCAATAGAGTTGGTTTACAAATTGGTAAACCATACAGATTTTATTTACAATGTAAACATCAGCATATCAATGCCAACTTGATTCATTAGTAAAAATCTACTTATCATCTTGCAGAAATTAGCCAAAAAATGGCCAACGACATCAAGCAAATTCTTCACAAGCTTAAATGCTTCAAACAAACACATTACAGGCATGAGTTCACATTGACAGAGTTAATAAGGATTATCTACTGCAGTAACTCTAAATAATTCTACAGCAAGAATCTACTTGTCTTCTTATTAATATTCTCAATCAAACTCATCCGCTCCTCATCTTCTTTAGTAGTAAAATCAGAAAACTGTGACAGCCGGATCATATACCTTAATTCTTGTAGGAGCTTTGAAATTGTGTGTAGACCTTTTATTCCTCTGCCTGTGACCCTGCCCTGACCAAAGATGGCGGAGGTTAAGACATAAGAAACGGCAAGACCTCAGATTCCGACGAAGATCCGCCGATCTCCGCCACCAAAACTGGCGGAGAGAAGCCCGAGAAGAACGACGCCGAGGCGTTTAGACATAAATTCACTTTCGACATAAATTCCCAAGCTTCTACACTTCAGTTCACTCCCAAATTTGGTTCCTTCAAATTAGTTGAACCACCAGCGCGGCTTGTATACAGATTCTGGCAAGGGAAAACAAAGAAGAAAAGGAAGAAGAGTCTCAGCTGAGGGAATTGTTGAGTTCAACTAATGTTTATGAGGTTTTTTGCAGATCGTTGTTTTGGTTTATTTTTTTTAATTTACTTTATTAATTTCTGATGTGGTATTTTAGTTTTTAAAAAGCTGAGGTGGAGAATGCCACCTCACTAGTTTGTAAAAAGTTTGTAAAATTGGTTGTGGCTGTAGCATTATTCAAAAAGAAACTCATTTTTGAAAATCTCACTTTTTGGAAAATACAGTATAATTACAATAGTAAGAATCAATTAAACCTCACCAAATGAGGAAAAAATAATTCACAAATTAAATAAACCTCACAGAGAAAGCTTCACATAAATGAAGAAATAAACTCAAGTTTTAACAAATCTTAATTTATTTATCCCAGTAATTTAATAATGAATTCAATATTATTATTCAACTAAGCTATTAATATATGACAAAGTATTTAACAGGGAAAAAATATAAATAAATAAATAAATAAGCAAAGACACCGCCCTAACATGCACGTAACCTGCTGTAATAATACCAAGGAGCAAATAAATAAGACACTGCCCCTAGGATACAGTTGATTCTGGTAACCACCTTTGATCAATGCAATCTCCTTTGCCTTTAAAAATTTAATAATTAAGATTCTGTAAATAAAGAGGGAAAAAAACAGAATAAAATGTTAGATTTGGAAACGATCAGAGAAAACATTTATCATCAGCAAAAACAAAAAAAATAAATTAAAACAAAAAAAAAAGTCAGAATCCTCTACACGATAAAATAAGATAACGGACCTAAGCAAATATTTTATTATTATCTAAAGTTAAAAAAATTGCTGATAAAAAAATTACACGTTAATGGCCATACACTCGGATGACACAAATCAAAATTACTAAAGTCAGAAAAAAAAAAACCTTCTGAAACCCATAAGAACCCATAAAATTCTTCAGAATCACTAATTCTGTGAATCCATATAGTATTTGATAAATTTATGAGGCATACAGTTGTGATTTCCATAAGAACGTCCCTCAATCACCCTTTCACCCATTCAATTTAAAACCTTCCTCTTAGCAAAGCGTAAAAAAGAAACTCACTTGAAAACAAATTCCATAATGAAATAGTAACTAATATTCTCTCAAATAATGTTTAACACAAAAAGTATCGGCGGTGATTTATAACTGTTTTCAAAGCTAAACAAACTCACTTAAAACTCACAAGACATCCTTCAAAAACTCCCTCATAAACCACCACTCCTCACCCTGTACCCACAAAACCAACAAAAGATAACAAAACAAAACACAAAACTTCGGAAAGAAACTCCCTCAAAACAAAGCTACAGACTACCCTCACCACCACCAAATAAAAACAGAGAGCTTTTACAAATTTATAAACAGAACAGATCAACAGACATTTCTCCAAGATTTGCCCTTCAGCATTTTGAGAACTCCAAAATTGCTTTTGCCTAATTAAGGTCGGTCCCCTTGCATACCTACAAATCAGTGAATCACAGTCGAAGGAGAGCTACTTTCCAGCAGAAGGAAAGGAAGAAGCAAAAGCTTTAAATTTCCCCTTTTGCTTGAAATTGAACTTTCCCTAAATCCCATACTTTACTATCTTGATCTCTACTTAAAATCTTGAACTTGACATAAGATCCAGCATCCTCACTTCTTGTTTATTTCCATATCTGCCCTCTTTATTTGATTAGGCCTCTCTTTTCCCATTAATTTCAGATTGACCTCTTGACATGCTCATTCAGAATTCCATTTACCTTGTTATTATCAAAAATGTTGTACAGAATCCTCACTTCTCCTCTGTATCAATTTTGGTCCTGTCATTTAAATCCTTGAGATTTCAATTTTGCTTCCTCGAATACGAATTAATTTTGGTTGTAGCTCTACCTTTCAACTTCCTCTTGAAACTTTGGTGATCTTTCCAAATCCAACCAAATCTCCAGCGCTCTTACCATGCTCAGTTCTTTTTCATGCAATTTCATTTATCTTTATCCTTTCCCAAATTCTTTTTCTGACTATTTTTGTTCATACTTCGTCACATATTTTCTTCACCCCAGTTTCTTGAAATGATTCTTTAACCTGTATTTTGAATCTTTCTTTTTCCTTTCTTAAAACAACAGCTTCTTATTAATTATTCTTCAATAAAAACCATAATTCACACCTCGTCCAAAGATATCATATATTTGGTCTTCTCATCACAAGCAACTATTCCCCCCCCCAAAACGAGATAATAATCTCTAAAAAGTTACCTCCAATCATAATCTCACTGAAATCCCTATAACTGCTAGCCATGGAGCTCAAATATAATTTGTTGGCCTCTTGCTTAACTAGTTAACTCCACACATAAGTGAAAATCTGCCTAAGTCCTTTCCAATCGTCTACTTGGTTTTACCGATAAATCTCCTCATTCAGGCATTGCAAAGCTTTCATCCCCATTTTTAAATTCAATATATAGTCACAAGGCTAAACCTAAGGCACTTAGATTATACTCCCCCATCTCCGGGGAAAAATCCTACTTTGATTTGGAAAGATCATGGAATTTAATGAAATAAAAACTACAACCCCATCCCCCACCCCCCGAAAAAAAAATACAAAAAATAAGAAAAAAAAAACTAACCAATGAAAATGGGTGTGGATTACATAATATCAAAATTAACCGTACAATATAACCAGATCCAAAACTGAAAGGCCCAAATAACTACTGATATGCCCGGTAACTTCAAATAGAATTGTAGCTACAGCATCCCATGTCAAAGCATCATTATGAGCTATTGAGCTTACATCAGATTACATACTCATCATCTTCATCTTGTTCTGCATCTCTTAAAAGGTAACAATTCACTCAAGACAAGGGTGAAACAAGAATGATTCAGAAAAATTCCAGTAAATGATTGAGATGTCCCGTCTTGTGTGAGCAACAAAATGAGGCGGAAAGAGGCATTGATATACACTATTAGCCAGTTAAATGACCTGAAAAAAACTCCGAATAGGTTTCCAATCTTTGCTAAATCAGTGAACTTAATCACAACTGATTTATCCTGCTTACCCATGTTAACACTAACAACTATACTATTGTTCAGTAATAGAACCTGAGATGCTCTCAAAGATAAGTATACATGTATGAAGCCAATGATGTTAGTCCACAGGATATTATGGATATGCACCAACCTTTCTCACCCATAAAGACAATCAAACAAATGACTTCCCAAAAGTAGACTCCCCCCGCAACCTAAATCAAGACAGTTTGAAGAGACGTGGAAATTTGGGGTCACCCATCCTCAAGCATTGGACCAAGTTTTCAGCTCCCATTAACCATACAATTAAGCACAAAAACTTGAAACAAAATTTATAACCACTTTCTCCAACTACCTGCAAACCCTTCATCTCCATGACTTTTTCCAAAATATCAAGTTAACCCCATAATATGCTGTTTCAAAACTCACTCAACTTCAAGTGTAAGTGTTTTTTAAAAAATTAATAAGACATTAATGCGACATCAAAAATATGATGTCAGATGCCCTAAAACAAAAGCATTAGGAAGGGTTAAAACTTGAAATTTTTAATAGGAATATGGCTGGACTTGCAGTGACATCACATAATCCAACAGAAAAATATTATTTGTATGGAGATGGAGAAAATATAATGAAGATAGATATATACACGTATACTCTCCGGTCGGGTAGAATTAGGCTCCTTATTTCAAAATGATACTTCAATTAGGGGGGGAAAAACTAACTGTGCCCCCAAAAATAAAAATAATAGAAATTTTACCACAAAGCCGGACATTGTAAACACATTGTTTAGTTCTCAATTTTAGACCAAAGTAAGTTATAACAGGTAAGGTCGGTGGCAAGTAGAGAAGATGAAATTTGAAAGAGTTGTTAAATCTTGTTGAGACAGGAAAGGCCGAATACCTCACCGGTGGACAGGTGGAGTCACCCTTGCCTGAAACAGTAAAAGTGGGACTGAAAACTATTGCCAGTCTGTGTAGGGAATGGTTAGACCTTGGAGTGGCTATTCGACTCCCTTAGAGGAGCATCACCCATGTACAACCATTCCCAGAAGGAACACCATTTAAGTAGACATAATTTTTTAGAATGTTCAGCTGTACTCTCAAAGGCATGATGCTCTCAACTCAATAGAATAATAAGCACACAAATTATTTCTTTTTTCTTTATTCCATAATTTTTCAAAACATTTAAGTTGGAATATTTCAAAAAATATTTGACTTATTTTATTTCATTTTTTAACTACGGTGATACGAGTTTGGACCAATTTGCCAATAGTATATTCTAGCCTTGCAGCGTATCCTATGAAGTTAACTTTTAACTTTCATGAGAATATACTTAGTATTTGCTACTACCAAAACATTGTTCTTTTGTTCATAGCTTGTTTATTCAATTTGATCAAGCTTTTACAGCAGTTCTTCTCTTCCCTTTTTTATGTTGTGAAGTATGTTCATGCTTATCCAATATTAGTCTTTTGAAGATACACTCAACCAAAATTAAATGTAAACTAGTGATAGGAGAACCTAATCACGCATTGGGGTACCCGGTAGCGAATCAAGTTTTGACAAACATTAAAATTAATTAAGAAAAAAAAAACAACAACAAGAAAAGTAAGATGGCTAAAGAAAGTAGCAACTCACAAATAAGATTTCTCTGATTCCTTGTCCTGAAGTCCTTGAGAACAATGGTGCAGCGCCTGTAACAGTAGACAAGATTTTGTCCACCCATTATGTGTGTGTCTTCCTTGGCAGTAAAAAAACTTCAAAACTCTTGGTTTGGGGATGGTAACTAAAGATCATCTTAGGAATCCCAATGAAAATTACATCAGAGAATGGATGTATTGCATAAGGATTGAATAAAATCTTATAGCGCTGTTTTAGGAGAATTGATCCGTGAGGAGACTTGATCAAATCATAAATCTCTATGTTGTGCTTCAGCGTCCAGAAACAGTCCCCACCACTGCCGCCACTACTGTCCTCAAATAACCAAACCTTAATGTTAAACGAATCATTATTGGAGTAAAAAAGGTTTCCATTGGATGCTCCAATAAATCCATAAGGTTTGGTTTGTTTTTTCCACGGTAATTGAAAATGCTGAACATTCAGGTTTTGGTCAAAACGCAAGAGATAATAAGCAGCCCTCGTTAACACGTACAAAATCCCATCTAAGTAAACAGGCCCCCTAGCCATCTTATCGTGTTCAGGAAGAACAGGTATGAAACGGGTAACCCACTTCCCTCTGTCTGACGAGAAAACATCCACCTTTCTTTGGTACTCAGAGACACGACAAATGTGCAAAATCCGGTAGTTAGGGGAAAGAGATGGATCAAAAGCAAGAAAAGTGGCATTGGTTTTGTTGCTGGTGTGTGCAGGATTAACAGGGATGGGAATGCATTGTTTAGTAAATGGATTACACACAAATAACTCCGATGGAAGGACACTGCTATTAAGGAACAGTAGCAGCCCATTGCAACAGTCTAGAAAATCGTCCGTAGTAGGCTCAAAAGGGAATAGAGACGAAAAAAAACTCACAAAGTCACTACCTTTACCCTCAATTTCTCCATAACTACAACAAGAAATATAATCCAAAAATTCCTTCCCTTGGAAAAAGTTTTTGCCCATGTATAGAAATCCAGAGTGGGTGCATAAATAGTTGAAATTAAATTGTACCATAATTTGGAGACACATTTATATCGGGAAAGAGGCTTCACAGGTACCCTCTTCAGAATCTCCACCTGCATCTCTTCAGGTAAATTTAACCAATTGAATAAAGATATCTCCATCTCAATTTCCTCCATCCCAATTTCTGCAGCAATTGCAAACCCTAGGTTTTATGCTCACTAATGGGCCTGTTCGGGAACTACTTATTTTAAGATCAAAAGACAATGTGCACCCCAAACTTTAAACTCATGTGGACTTTTACACCCCAAATCAGAAAAAGTGTCTAAGTACATTTCAAACTTCAATTAAACGTAACAGAAAACACACTTTCGTCAGTTAACCAATTAAAAGTAACCAGCTAAGGTACACGTGTGGATCTGGAGGGGGTGTTTAACTCTTTTCCTTCTTTATCTTCTCCAACATTTTGCCAATCTTATTTATACTCGTCATCCGAGCCGAGACACAGTAAAAACGGAGACCTGGTTCATCATCATCCTCACGCTCTGCATCTCTGCCCTCCTCAAATCCTTTTTCTCTCTCCTCTTTCCCTCCTCCATCAACAACAACAAGAAGCTCCCGCGGGGACCCACCCCAATTCCGGTCATCAGTCGCTTTTTATGGCTCCGCAAGTCATTCTTCGAGCTTGAATGTATCCTCAAGGACCTCAAGCTCAAGTACGGTCCAATCCTCACCTTCAGACTTGGCTCTCGCACCGCCATATTCATCTCCAGCCGCTTCATAGCCCACTGTGCCTTAGTCCAGAACGGCGCTATTTTCTCAGACCGTCCCAAAGGCCTTCCCACCAACCGGGTCATTTCCAGCAACCAACACAATATCAGCTCCGTCGGCTACGGCCCCACATGGCGGCTCCTCCGCCGCAATCTCACCTCTGAGATCCTCCACCCCTCTCGGGTGAAGTCCTACTCTCACGCCCGCAACTGGGTCCTAGGCATCCTCATCCGCCGGCTCTTCTCCGAATCCGTATCCGGCTCCGGAGAATCCACTACCATTAAAGTGATGGATCATTTTTAATACGCCATGTTCTGTTTGCTCGCCCTTATGTGTTTTGGGGACAAGCTTGAAGAGAATCAAATCAAACAAATTGAAAAGGTGCAGCGAGATTTACTGTTAAACATAACTCGATTTAACATACTCAATTTGTGGCCTAAATTGGGGAAGGTTGTATTTCGCCAGAGACGGAAGGAGTTTGACTTGCATGTATTGTTTGAAGGTCTACAAACATGGAGAAGTTGGAAGATCAATTGATATTGGCCGTTATTAAGGATATGAAGAGCTTAAACAAGATTTGGCTTGTCGATTTGGTATAGAGGGACTGCTGGAGGATAGACAAAGAATTGGGTGGAAACTAGTTTATGTGGATCACGAGGAATGATGTCTTGCTAGTTGGGGACGACCCTTGGGAGTAAGTTCAAAATCTTAAGTCTATTTAAGTTTCACATCTATCAAATATACAAACATCTGGTTTATGGAAAACATGCACAAGATTTTGCCCTTAGTTCAAAATGCAGTACAACATTCTTATAGTGAAAAGTCGGCCTAGAAAATTCCCTAGTTTATTGCCCACCTCTTTGTAACTTTTGTATTAGTTCCCCTTATTAAAGCTCGAGTCAAAAAATCAAGTCAACGACAAGAACATGAGTAAATATCGGGTGTAAATGTAACTGCAAATTGCAATAAATGTAAACTACCAAACTTATCCCTTTGTAATAAATATTACCGCCTTAGCCGATCACTTTTGACCGGTTAACTGACAAAAGTGTGCTTTCTGTTACGTTTAATTGAAGTTTGGGGTGTACTTAGACACCTTTTTCGATTTGGAGTGTAAAAGTCAACATAGGTGTAAAGTTCAGGGTTCAAATTGTCTTTTAGTCTATTTTAAATTACTTATAAGTTAAATTATAAGTTGACTTATAAGTTGTTTTAAGTTGTGACTTATAAGTAAAAGTGTTCGATATCAATTTGACTTATAAGTCAGAAATTAAGTTAAAACAAGTCATGAAGGTCTTTGGCTCATAATAATTTATAAGTTAAAATAATGTAAAGATTACTAAAAATGACATAAATAAAAAAAATAGGCAAAATAAAAGAGTGGCAAAATAGACATTACATTTGGTTAAACTAACTTATTTTAAAATGACTTATAAGTCATTTTTGTAAGACCCCAACTTTTTATGAATAAAAATTTAATTTTTTTAATTATTATTTTTGAATAATAAGGTGTTTATTGGATATAATACTTTAGTTATGAGTGAAATATGCAAATTTTGTAAAGTAAACAAGTGGTCATAAAATATTCGTTTTGTCGGGGAATATTCATTTGGTCGTGGAATATTCTTCTTACTTTGCGGAGAATATTAAATGCGGTGCACATAGCGACCATTTATGGGCCCCATAACTTGGAATAACGATTAGGATATAAAAGCGTACGAGATAACCTTTTTATAAAAATAACGGTGTAGTTATTCTGAATTAAAACTATTGGAATACACGGTGATTAAAGTACGATGTCTGGCGTGATTGCACAATGCTTTGCGGTATTGCACAATATTTTTTGATTATTTATTCTTACGTAAGAAGGTATTACTCAATAATTGTTACAGTAATTACTGTTCAATATTATATTTTATTGATTCAATAATTGCCACGTTGATATTTTATATTATTGTTAATTCAATAACTACAAGAAAAATCTCTAACAGCGATCGAATGTATCTGCGACCGCACATTTCGGTCGCTAATAACATTAACAGCGACCGACATTAGCGACGACAATGCAATTTAGTCGCTATTAGTATTAGCGACCACATGCGGTTGCTAATAGGCATATACTCGGTCGCTAAATGTTTTTTCCCTCCTAAAAATTGGCGCAAAATTAGCCCGACAAGTCGAATAGCGACTGGTTCCTAATAGCTCGCTATAAGGCCACGTGTTTAAAATTCAGCGACTGCATGCGGTCGCAAAAAGCGGTCGCTGATTCTATTTAATCTCAGTCGAACCAAGCAGTCAGACAGAACATAAGCGAAGGAGAAAGGAGGGGAACGAAGGAGAAGAGGGAGAAGAAGGCGGGGGGAATATATCACTCTACTGTGCTCGCGTCGATTGAGGTATGCGTTAGTATATCACTCTCTTGTGCATTTTTTGCTAGAAGGGCTTTCAATTTTATCTCAATCTAGAAAGGGTAAATACTAAATTATTTGGTTAAATTTCAAATTTTCATCTCTCTTGTATGTGGGTATTGTTGAACTAGTTCTAGTATATATATTTGGTTGATTTTAAAATTGTAATGTACTTTTGTGATGCTTTCTTTGGATTACATTTGATGAATTTTATCTCGTTGATATTTTGTTGAGTTATGTTCCACATATAGTTTTGCCCTTTTGTTTATCTAGTTTTTTTTGCTGTATTTGGGACTGGAATAATGATAATTAAACATAGTTGGAGAATCTTTTAAATGACTGTAGTTATAGTTCTTAATATTTTTTCTGTGAGGCCACTGCCTTATTTAGGTGCATAGAATGTATGTGATTCAAAGCCAGGATTTCATAATTTTGAGATAGGTGCCTTATTGAGGCCACTGCCTTATTTTATTTTTTAGAAAGCACTCACTTTAATTTTGAGATACAATAATTTCATTTACTATTACAATATCAAATATCAATCAAATTTTATTACTCCAAACAAACATCACATAAAATCAAGATCACAGCTAGAATAAGAAATAAATTGCCAAAAACGCTTCAAATAAAATCAAACAAATCTCAAGCCTCACATAAAAAAGAGGAAACAAAGTTTCAAATAAAAAATAAATTTATCCAAAATAAGAATCAAACTGAGATCTAAATGTCACAATAACTAAAACTTAAATGACAAAAATAATAATTTCTTCTACTACTAGTATTATATAGTAACTTAAAGTTAGTTAGGTATATTATTACCAATCTTTTTTTTTCTTTTTTCTTTTTTCTTTTTTTGATAACAGAAGTTTCTCGATAGCAGTAGGATTTTGACAAATTATATCAGCGACCGCCCTATCCGGTCGCTGATAATTTAAAACCTTGCATCCTTAAGTTTTAAGACATGAATACAAAGTATATAGCAAATAGATTCTGTGATAATGTTTAAAATTGAAGGCTTAGGGACTGTTATGTTTAAAATACCTTGCATCCTATGTAGAAGAGTTTTTGTTATGTTTAGATATGGACCCTGGAATATATAAAGGCAATGAGTATATGTGATGTGATGTTATGTTAATTGTTTATACATTCTTGTTGCTCTTATATGCCTAAAAATGGTCAAGTATGCATGCCCTCGTGCATGTGGATAGTCCATATTATAGGGAGACTACTTGCCATTTTTTTTTCGTTTGTTTGGTAATTTAGACTTGTCCCAATGCATATCGCAGACCATGCGTGATCAATGATTCATATTCTACCCCTAGGAATCTATTGGCTTTAGGTTGGTGTCAATTAAAATATGTAGGAATCTATTGGCTTTAAGTCGTGTAAATTTGTTTTAGCATGTATCCTTGTTGATTCTCGAATAATCATATATATATGATGCTGGACTTCATATTATATATATACATATATGGCATTGAAATTTGAATTGTAAAACTCTAACAAGGGAATACTGATAATTCATCTCAACATAGGTACCGGTGGTATCATGGACCTCTATTCGGATCGTAGTTGGATGAGACAACGAAAGTCAAGTGCCCGAGATAGGTCTTCTGTTGAAATTAGAATTTGGTTGCCAAGTATTTCTAGATTATGCGTATAGTCACCCAAAATGTGTTAATGGTCGAAAAGAGAAGATGTCCTTGTTTGAAGTGTAAGAATGTAAATTATATGGACAGAGATATAGTAAACTATCATTTACTTATTTCTGGGTTCATGAACAATTACGAAGAATGTTGGTGGGCACATGGGCAGAGAAGAGATAGTGACAACGCACAAGCACACAATCCAGGTAACAATACCCATCGTATGAATGACATGGTTCATGATATTGCAGGGCCGGATTTTGATTGGGAACAAGGCAGAGAGCAACCTATGAATTCTGATGCCAAAGCATTCTTTAAGTTGTTAGACGAGGGTAGCGAACCGTTGTGGTATGGTTGCCTGAAAGCACACTACATTGTCTCACAAAGGCAACATTACTTAACATCAAGGCTGATCACAACATGAGCCATGAGTGTTTTGAGTCACTCTTGAGGGCCATTAAGAGTATGTTGCCTGTCGGTGAAAAATTGCCCGATAACTACTACTATTGTAAAAAAAATGGTGAAGAAGTTGGGTCTTGGATATCAAAAAATTGATGCATGTCCGAACGATTGCATGTTGTTTTATAAGGAAAATGAACAGAAGATGAAGTGCACGTTTTGCAGTCATGATCGATTTAAGCCTAATAAAGAGGGTGTGACTACAAAAAAGACGAATATACCTTTTAAGATTTTAAGGTATTTTCCAATTACATCTCGGCTCAAAAGATTGTACATGTCTTTAAGAACAGCTGAACATATGACTTGGCATGTGAAATCTCCAACCAAAGATGGAGAACTGAACCATCTCGCAGATGGGCAGGCTTGAAAAGATTTCAACTTAGCACATCCGGGGTTTGCATTGGAACCTAGAAATGTAAGGCTTGGATTGTCCACTGATGGTTTCAACCCGTTCGACCACTCAAATTTGTTAAAACTCTCCTGGCGGCATGTGATTGTTACTCAGTATAACTTGCCTCCTTGGATGTGTATGAAAACAAATTTACTTGTTTCTTTCACTCGTGATTCCTGGTCCCAAGAGTCCTGGAAAGAACCTAGATGTTTACTTGAGACCTCTTATAGACGAGTTGAAGGTATTGTGGGAGGATGGAGTACAGACTTGGGATGTTTCCACGAAAACAAATTTCAACCTTAGGGCAGCGGTTATGTGAACCATAAGTGACTTTCTTGCTTATGGTATGTTATCTGGATGGAGTACACATGGGAAGTCGGGCTTGTCCATATTGTATGGGTCATACAAAGTCTTTCAATCTATCAAATGGTCAAAAGCCATGCTGGTTTGATTGTCATCGTCGTTTCTTGCCGGTAGATCACCCGTTTCGAAGAAACAGAGAACACTTCAGGAAAGGGAAAGTAGATCATGATATGCCAGCACCGCGACTGTCGGGGACAGAGATACGTGACCGTGTGATGAGATTGCCGGTCATCCCATTCGGTAAGATTGCCTCTGACATCATCGATGGGTTAGTACAAGGGCACGTACGGGGGTCATATTAACTTGTTCAAGTGTCGTTGGTTTGATTCAGAAAAAAGGATACGTGTTGACAGACATGGAATCGTCGATATTGACCTCCACAGGTCAGCGTACTCCAACAAACCGTTTATTTTACCAACACAAACAGTACAAGTATACTACACTCCTAGTCCTGTAAGGAAAAGGGATAGACCACCTACAGATTGGCAAGTTGTAATTCATACTCCCGCGCGCAGTCGTATTCAAGTAATAGATGGGGATTTCTACCAAGAGGAGATGCTTCATAGAACTCCTGTAATAAATATAGAGGACAACAATGATGTAATCCAGTTAGAGGGTGGAGATGAACCTGATGAATTGGATCCCGAGACAGTTATTGTGCCAAATAGCGGTGATAATCTTGAGGAAGAGTTATTGACCGACAACGACATACGTAATCTAAAGAAGAAGATGGTTATGAATCTCCGATACTTGCACAAAATGATTCTGACTCAAACAACGATTTTCATTAAAATGTATGTTTAGTTTTAATTGTATTACAATGAATTACATATAGGAATGTTCTCTATAGTACCTTTCATTTATAGTTGTCGTAGTTAATTATTTTCTATATGATTTTCATGTAGCTTTCTCTATAGTACCTTTCATTTCTCTATAGTACCTTTCTCTATACGATTTTCATGTACCTTTCATTTATAGTTGTCGTAGTTAATTAATTTCCAGTCATGTTCATGTACATTTCATTAATTGTCATTATTATCCTTTTCTATAAAATGTATGTTTAGTTTTAATTGTATTACATATAATTACATATCCTGATGTTCTCTATATCATTGACATGTTTATGTACCTTTCATTTATAACTCATACTAACATCCTAAATTTTTTATTTATAGATGTCTTCTAAACTGCGTTAAGACCTGGCGGGGTTGGGTGAGAACTCTCAATCATGTGTCAAGGCCAAAGCTAATCCGGATGATCGCATTTTATCTGATCCATCCTCCTCCGTAAAGCACGTAAGTTAAACATCGTGTATATATAAGGGTTTAATATTTCCATTGTTATAAATATAGTAGTGATTTAAATGTAAGGGTTTTAATGTAAATTATTGTATATTGTAGTGATTTTCAAGATAGTAAAATTGTGAAGTGCATTTCACAATTATGCTTCTGAAGCGGCTTCGTCGGTGATTACATGGGCGAAACACACCTCTACGCCCGTAAGGATCTGATTTAAAATTTGAATTTCGTATATTTTTTTATCACTCGATAGATAATACATAGTTAATCAAATAATATTATTTAGTAATATTATTATTGTTGTTTTATTTACAGAAACGGTATAGATGGGACGACGGACGACAGCATCGATTATTGAGACACTATTACGGCAAAAGTGTGCCGTCCGAACTAAAGATAATTTGAACAAGAACGACAAAAAGCCTTGCACAATCTTTGAGATTGACCATCCGGGGCGGGGTGAAGCGATATGCATGAAAGCATAGCCCTTGGTGGTGCGCCTGACCCATATAGGTGCGGATGTGTGACCAATGGAGGGCGAGAGAGTCGGGTCAAGAGCGCGCAGGCTGCCGCCTCCTCGATGATCCTTAGGTGTATCGAGGACGGCGAGAAGGGCAAAAGACACGTGTCGAGGCGACGGTATATCACAAATGAATCACATTCTTTGCCGAGAATGCGTATGTTATGTTTACATCATCTTTTGTAGCTAAAATATCATATGTTTACATAATAATATGAAAATGAACCCGTAGGAGTCTCGGTCTCAAGGTCAACCTATTAATTGGTTGGATGTGTATGTAGCCACCCGCGATGGTGCATGCACGAAATACATTCGGATAAGCGATAATAAGTTCACTTTATCCTAATATGTTGTTTATAAATTGTGATGACTTTTTTTAGTATTTTTTTTATTTATTTTTAACTATTTAATTGTTCATCTTCTAACAGGACACTTATAAGGGCTTAATGAACGAAGCGCCATCCTCAAGGCACCCAGCGTGCATGTCGATTGATCAAGAATTATGGGAGAGGGCGTCCATCGTGAAGAAAAATTATGTCAAAGGCCAAGGATAAAGACGGTGCCACCACCATCGATGTGCACGAGCATTTCTCTGCACCCGGTCCCACACTCGTTATCAAAGTTATCCAGCCTATCATACTCCTGCTGACTATATGAGAGCGATCTGTCAGGATCGTGATCTTCTTCGTGATATCTTGGGCGGGCATCTCGTAGTCTCCGAGTCCCGATGAGTTGGCGGAGGCGATGGCGGCGGCGGCGAGGCGGAGCGGCGAGCGAGGCGGCGGCCGGGAGCAACAACACAATAACAGGAGCAGGTATATATATATCGTTTATTGTTTAGCTACATTGTCTTATATGTTTTTAGTCTCTGAGTCACTGTCTTACTTATATGTAACATATATGTTTTATTACTTTGTTAATTACAGGATCCTAATTTGGATGATCCATGAAGAACGCCTAGACTTGTTTTTTTTTTTGATTTTTAAAGCCTTATACTCTTTTAGATTCATTCTTTGGACAATTGTATTGGTTTATTTGGATGTTTACGATATCGATTGTATTGTGTTGGATGAATGTTTACAATTGTATTGTATTGGATGAATGTTTATTCATGGATGATCAATGTTTATTATATAGTAGTTATATCATGGATGGATGTTAATATGGATGCTTGTATATATATATATATATTGCTGTGTTGGGATTGAAAGCAGGTACAAAGCATGTTATTTTTGGGAAATTAATAAAATAGGCAAAATTAAAAAAAAAAAAACCATCAGCGATCGCATGCGGTCGCTAACACTGTATCAGCGACCGCGTCACCTTATTTGAATCTAGCGGCCATTGCGATTATTATATTATTATTTTCTTTACCACGTGTATTACGTCACACCGACAAATAACTCAAAGATAAGTCGAATAATGACGATATCGGTCGCTGATTGCGGTCGCTAATAAGTCGGTCGCTATTGTTGGTCGCTGATGTCCTTCCAGCGACCAGATTATCTGCGACTAGTATCAGCGACCAAATACGGTCTCTGATATGCGGTCGCTGATAAGCCTTTTTGTTGAGGGTATACGGTATTTCTCATTATCAAGTCAATAATTCATATTATTTGAATAATATTATTAGATAGCATTATTGACAATGTCTAAGGAAGTTCTGTCTAGGAAAGGAGTTTGGTCATCTAATTACGCGCCAGTACGGAGAAATCCTTATCGAAAAGCCCCCTCTTTCCTGGGAACGACCTGGTTGTCATTATTGTGATTCTGCAATATTATTTGTGAATAATTAATTATTAATTCATATGATAAGGAAATATTTATTTTATGTTGATATAAATTGTAAAATTCCAAATTCTACGAATAAAGATTTAATTTTCTCGATTTTTTTTTTAAAATTATGGTGTGGATTTGAGATAATGTTATAGTTGTGGGTAATATTTATAAATTTTAAAAAGTATGCAAGTTGTTGTATAATATTCGATTGGTGGGGAATATTCTTTTTGTTTGGGGAATATCCAGATGCGGCTGGTACAATCATTAGTGGACCCCATAATGACGGAATTATTATTTCGGATTGAGAAAACGACAAAATATATTTTTATGAAATTAACTATGGAAGCTTTCTTTATTAAAACCGTTGAACTACTCTTGTAGTAAAGTAAAAATAATATGTCTGGCGTGGTTGCGTGGTAGCACACGGTATTGATTATTGATGCTTACGTGAGAAGTCACTCGGTTTTGTTCAATTATTCTTTGCGAAATTGTTGCATAGTATCTCACGTTATTTGATTCAATTATTGTCAATATTTTATATATTATTAAATCAATAATTGAGACGATGAAGTTATTAATATTATTATTTGTAATATTAACGATGTCTGTAAGTTACGCGAGGAGATGTTTGGTCACCTAATCATGCGCTAATGATAGAGAAATCCTTATTTGAAAGCCCTCTCTTTCTTGGGAACGACACATGGACGATTAATATTGTGAATTATAATAAAGGTGATAAATTTTATTTTATTATTATTATTAATGTAATTAAATGAAAAAACTTTTATATAAAAAATGAATACTTTTATAAAGTTATTTGTTTTATTAGACAATAATGAGAATATATTATATTACTATTATGCGTAGTGTTTTGCATAGTAAAATCTTTTTATATATAAAATGTAATACTTTTATAAAGTTATATGTTTTATTAGACAATAATTAGAATATATTATATTACATTATCGTAGTATTTTGCATAGTAAAATCTTTTTATATAAAACAAAATACTTTTATAAAGTTATTTATTTTATTAGACAATAATTAGAATATATTATATTATATTATGCGTAGTGTTAAGCATAGTGTTGCATAATAGTGTTTTGTATATTAAAATCTTTTTATATATAAAATGTAATACTTTTATAAAGTTATTCATTTTATTAGATTATAAATAGAATATATTATATTTTATTTAAAAGATTTTGTTTTATTAGAATATTTTATTAAATCAATATGGACCGTCCGATTAAAAGTAAATCAATCTGACCGTTCATGAATTAGTTACTATTCAGTCCATTCTCCTATAAATAGAAGCTCATTCCTTCATTATTTCTTACGAATTCAATTTGAAACTCTGTAGAGAGAAACTATAGAGAGAGTTCTTCTTCCGTAATCTCGGCGTATTTCTTTAGAGTTTAAGAAAGTTTTGAAAGCGTAGTCTAGTTTTCTTCGAGTATATCCTCGCCTCTACCAATTTTAATACTCTTCTTTCAAAGGTAAGGGATATTATTTGTTGTACTCGTAAAGGGTATTATTTCTTTTGTATTCATGAAGAGAACTTCTATTATTCCATTCTTTATTATTCTGTTGGAATAACTCAGATATCATGAGCTACCCTATACTTGGTGAAATTCTTACATTATTCTATTCCTTATTATTATGTTGGAATAACTTTTATCATGTCTGAAATCTGCATACTTGGTGAAATTCTCCTGTTATTCCATTCCTTATTATTATGTTGGAATAACCTGTCTATGCGAAGTACCGCATATATGGTCAAATCTTCTGTTATTCCATTCCTTATTATTATGTTGGAATAACCTGTCGATACGAAGTACCGCATACATGGTGAAATTCTTCTGTTATTCCATTCTTTATTATTATGTTGGAATAACCTGTCTATGCGAAGTACCGCATACATGGTGAAATTCTTTTGTTATTCAATTCTTTATTATACTCAATTGGTTAAAGTTTTGACCTCTATACTCCATGAAATTAGTGGAATATCCTTGATATTTGTGCTTCATCAAGTATCTTTTCATGAAAATATTCTTCTGAGCATTATTGAATTTTACTCCACAAAGAAGTATCATGTTGACAATTTGGACGTTATTGGTTCCTGGATAAATTAATTCTTGAACTTGTTTTATTGAATTCTTATATCATTGTCATCATCCTCATGTTTATATTATTATGTGAAAGTCATCTGTGACTGTAGAGTGCGTAGATGAACTTGGTATGATTATGACCATGGATTATTCTTGTATATAATCATGACCGTAATGTTACAAATGATGTGGAAAAAGTCCTCATTGGCACAGTGCATTGATGGACGCTTTTGGTATGATTATGGCTATGGATTCTCTTGACCAAGGTGCAAAGATGAATTGTTTTATGGCGTGATCATGGCTGTTGATGAAAACATGATTATCTTTAGCCCGTAGTGCATGGATAATTCGTGGTCGTGATACTAAAGAATATCCTTGGCTCAGTAGTGTGGCGCCCCAAAATAGGTATACATCACCTATTCGAGTTGTCAATACATGGTACGTAAACAACTACAACTTTATTATTACAACAAGAAAAGCTGCGAGTTTGAATACAAATATTATCTTCTGATAATATCTATACTCAAATAAATCCTCATCACATTTATTGATACATTATTTTACAAAAATGGTGAGGACTACTAAACAATCCTTTCTAAAACCTTCATTCCATACCCAGGCACTGCGTACTCGCTATATTCTCGCCTCCCGAGAAAAATGGAACAAAAAGGAAAATGGTGAGCTCAACTAGCTCAAGAAAGAATATTATGACTAAGATAATATACAACAAATTATCGTTAGTCTTCAACAGGGAAAAATATAATAGAATCAATAGACAACAAATTTTAAATCAATATTCGCAATGAAATAATAATTCATTAGAAGAGTTAAGTAGAGAATGCAAACTACTATCTTCTATGTATGAATTTAAAAGTTCATCGCCTATCTTTTATCCCCCTCAACATCAATCAATATACATCTGGAATCAAATATTCATCTTTGCACTACACAGCCAAAGATATTCATCATTAATTCATGTTCATTTAAACACTGCTCATCTTTTTGACTACGGGCAAAGATATTCTTCAAATCATTCATCTTTTGCACTACAGGCCAAAGATATTCTTAAGAAATCATTCATCTTTGCACTACTGAAGCCAAAGATATTCCATAATATCATCATTTAAGACCGAGGATGATGAAAATATTTTTTAAAGAAACGAATCCAATGAAACAAAATGACAAGGATTAAGGATTAAGGATTCGTACTTGGTTTTATCCACGTCCAAAAATACCTCAAAAATAATCATAGTGGTGTAAAATTCAAGAATGATCAAAACATGGATACAATCGAGTTAGTATCCGTAATAGATGTTTTAGACGAAAAGAAGAAATTTTATTTTTCTATTGAATAATCTTGAGTATCGTGAATAGTCTTAGTATACGTGAATAAAGGCCGTATATCGTGAATAGTAACTCAGACACCAAAAGATAGAAATTCCACAAAAACATCTTCACGCTTCATGAATAGTACTCGTGAATAGTAACTTTCGTGAATAAGAACTCATGAATAGTAACTCGTGAATAGTAACTCGTGAATAGTAACCCATGAATAGTAACCCCATATGAAAAAGTTCCAAATTTGATAAAACTTCAGATCAACATTTCAATTATAATGATATTGAAGAAATAATATCATTCTGAAAAAATAATATTCCTTACCTCGAAAAGATCGATTTTCTTAGCTAGAATCTACCGGTATAAGTCTTTGAAGGAACTTGCACTGCCTAGCAATACTCAAAGTATACTCAAAATACTCACAAGAATACGCCGATAATATAGAGAGAAAACTTGAGTTTACGGTGTGATTTTCAATTCTAACCTAAGACCCTATTTATAGAAATTGCTTAGAACACCAAAGCAGAAAAATTTAATATATTAATAATATTATTTTTCCACATCTTCCTACGCACACCATCAGCTGAAATCAACCACTAACACATGTCCCATAAGTGACAAAAACGTTTTTCATGCAAAAGTTACTTAAAACTCCAAAAAATGATAATTAATTAATCCTAAACTTCAATAATTCATAATAAATAGCCCTTTCATCGTAGAAAATTCGAATCTCATGAGTTTTTATAGGAGATTCAATTCTCTACAACTTTGCAGGAGAAAATGTTTCCAAATTCCAAATAGAAATTGACCAAAATCCACAAATCCAAGCGATTTTACACGTGCTATAATCAAATTTCAAATCATAAATGGGGTCCAATGACATGTTTAACATGTTTTAAACATTTATTGCAACAAAAATACTCTTCCTCCTCGTATACTCATATATCCCCATTCGTTGTAAAATATCACCGTTAATATATTATTAAAATAATATATTTAAATGAATTATTTTATCGAAAAAGATAAAATATTAATTTTCAACAATTGTCATTTTAAAATTTTTCTCCATCTATATCCACATAAAATCAATATTTTCCTCATCATATAAATCAATAACTAATTATTCACAAATAATATTACGTAATCACAATATTGATGACCGTGCGCCTCAGGAAAGAGGGGCTTTCCAATAAGAATTTCTTCTTCTTCGTAGCCGCAATTAGGTGACCAAACCTCTCCTGTATGTAACTTTCTAGACATTGCCAATAATGTTATCTAATAATATTATTCAGATAATATGAATTATTGCTTCGATAATGAAAAATACCGTAATGACAATTATTGAAACAACAATAATATAAAATATCAACGCAAAGAATTATTGAATCAATAAAATAAAATAATGAGCGATAAATTATCGTAACCATTATTGAGTAGTGCCTTCTTACGTAAGAATTAATAATTGGTGCAATCTGCAATGCAATCGCTTTCAACGCGTATTAGTGTTTTTAACCACCGGTATTCCAACAATGATAAATTGCAAACAACTACGCCAAGTTATTTTTTTTAAACAACTTATATTTGTCGTTTTTCTTCATCCAATCGCTTTCCATTATGGGGCCACACATGGTCATTGGCATACGTCGCATTTAATATTCCCAAGAAATACATTTAATATTCCACGACCAAACGAATATTCCCCGACGATAATGAATATTTTATAACCATTTGCTTATTTTGAAATATTTATGTATTTAACCCTTAACTATCCACATTAATCAATTCAACCCTTACTATTTCAAAATAATAAATAAAGGAAATTCCTTTTATTTAAAAAATTTCGGGTCTTACAACCTCCCTCCTTATGAAATTTCGTCCTCGAAATTGACGTACGTACTGGTGTGTTTCGAAAAGGTGAGGATACCTCGCTTTCATTTCCGCTTTCCAATTCCTGTGTCATTTCCTCTATAAGCATGATTCCTCCACAAAACTTTAACTTGTGGTATGACCTTTCTTGCGCAGACATGCTCCTTCCTATCCAAAATCTTGACAAGTACCCTCCTCATCGTTAAGTCTTCTACTATCTCGTCCTGTTCTAACTCTATAACGTGGTTCGGTCTTTCACATATTTACGAAGTACGATATGTGAAACACATTATGAACACGAGACATACTCGAGAGGTAACGCAAGTCTATAAAGCTACATTTCCTACTCGGTCAAGAATTTGAAATGGACCAATAAATTGTGGATTGAGCTTTCCTCTCTTCCCAAATCTTGTAACTCCCTTCCATGGAGCAACTCGCAAGCAATCATGATCCCCTACACTAAATTCCACGTCCTTTCGATGAAGATCCGCATAACTCTTTTGTCGATCTTGTGCCGCTTTGTATCGTTGTCGAATCATTTGGATCTTTTCGGTGAGTCATATGTACTAACTTTCGGGTCCCAACAATGTTGCTTCACCCACCTCATCCCAACATATTGGAGAACAACATTTTCGCCCATATAATGCTTCGAATGGAGCCACACCTACACTTGCACGATAAGCTGTTGTTGTAGGAGAATTCCACCAATGGTAAATACTTATCCCAACTACCCTTGAAGTCTAGGACACACGAGTCTTAATAGATCTTCAAGAGTTTGAATAGTCCTCTCGATTGTCCGTCCGGTTTGGGGATGGTATGCAGAACTAAATCGCAAATCCGTGCCCATAGCTTTTTGCAAGCTAACCCAAAATCTTGAAGTGAATCTTGGGTCACGATCCAAACTATGGATACAGGCATGCCATGCAACCTCACAATTTCATTCACGCATACTACTAGCAAGACGCTTCAAGGAATAAGTCTCCGTGACGGCAAGAAATGAGCGGACTTGGTTAATCTATCAACAATAACCCAAATAGCATTGATGCCTTGAGAAACCATAGGAAGACCCGTGTGAACTTGAAATCCATAGTAATGTGTTCCCACTTCCATTCCGGAATCTCAAGTGGTTGCAACGGACCCTTAGGTACAAGATGCTCGCCTTTTACATGTTGGCAAGTTAAACACATCGAGATAAACTTTGCAATCTCTCTCTTCATATTGTTCCACCAAAATGTATGTCAAAGATCACGATACATTTTAGTACTTCCGAGATGGATTGCAAATGGTGTATTGTGTGCCTCCATCATAATCTTGTACTTCAAATCGTAGTCGTTAGGAACACAAAGTCTAGAGTGGACTCAAGTATTCCTTCTTCATCAATTCTCGCTTAGGAATAGCTCCTTCTTGTACTTTCTTCTTCATACGCGCATCATTTCAAGATTGGTGGCTCGAGCAACCTTAACTTTTCTATTAAAGTTGGCTCTATCGCAGATATACTGACATCATCGCACTTTTCGTTCCGCATATGATCTTCTACTCAATGCGTCGCCTACCACGTTAAACTTTACCAGGATGGTATTGAATAGTGTGGTCGTAGTCTTTCAATAGCTCGAGCCAACGTCATTTGCCAGCGTGTTGAGTTCTTTTTTGAGTGAAGAAATATTTAAGGCTTTTATGGTCCGAATATATCTCCACTTTCTCCTATATAGATAGTGCCTCCATATTTTTAGCGAAAACGATCACGCTAACTCTAGATCATGAAAGGATAATTCCTCTCATACTCTTTTGTTTGTCATGAGGCATAAAGCTATGACTTTCCCACGTTGCGAGAACACATCCTAACCCTTTGCACGAAGCATCGCCAGATAACAAATCCATCCGAACCAGGATGGTATTGTTAGAAACAGTCTTGAAATAAGTCTCCTCTTAAGCTCTTGGAAACTTTTCTCGCATTCTTCGCTCCAAACGAATTTTGTATCCTTCCGAAAGTTAGTTTGAGTTAATGGAGTAGCGATTCGAGAAAACCCTTCCACGAATCTCCGATAATAACCAAATTAAGCCCAAAAAGCTACGTGCTTGATCCACCGACTTTTGGTTGCTCCCAACTTTGTATTGCTTCAATCTTCACGGATCAACAGATACTCCATGTTTCGACACCACGTGCCCAAGGAATGCTACTTCCTCGCCGTAACTCGCATTTCTTCAATTTGGCATATAGTTTGTTTTCGCGAAGCCTTTGAGATACCGACTTTCAAATGGTGCTCATGATCTTCACGACTTTTGGAATATATAAGGATGTCATCAATAAAGACAACAACGAATTGATCCAAATATTTCTTGAATACTCGGTTCATCATATCCATGAAAGCCATAGGGAGCATTAGTTAGTCCGAAAGACATGACTAAGAATTCATAATGCCCATACCGAGTTCAAGGCGCTTTGAATATCCTCGCCTCTAATCTTCAAATTGATGATATCCGAATCGAAGATCGATTTTGAAAAGAATTGTGCCTTTGAATCGGGTCAAACAAGTCATCAATACGAGGTAGAGGATACCTATTCTTGATGGTGACATGGTTCAATTCCCGATAGTCAATACAAAGTCGCATACTCCCTTCTTTCTTCTTCTTTACAAATAAAACAGAGCACCCCCCGAGGAGATGTACTTGGGGCCGAATGAAACCGATGTCCAACAATTCCTCGTAGTTGGACCTTTAACTCCTGAAGTTCAATAGGAGCCATTCGATATGGGGTTTTAGAAATGGGTTTTGTACCGGTGTTCAAGATCAATAAAGAATTCAACTTCACGCTACGGGGTGAGGCCGGGAAGTTCTTCTAAAATACATCGGAAAAGTCAATAACAACGGAATATTATTCAAATTTGGCGTGTCTTTATTCAAATCCATAACATGGGCTAAGAAAGCTTGACATCCGTTTTTCAATAAACGAATAGCTTTATGATTAGATATGATAGTGATTGATTTTAATGGTTTAGTTGCTTGAATTAAATAACAGTCGGTTGGTTAGGAATATGAAAACTAACAACCTTACGAAAACAATCAATTTTGGCATGATGAGTAGTTAACCAATCAATCCCAAAATCACATCAAAAGCAAGTATCTTTAAGAGATATAAGGTCAAGTAAGGTGATGGTGCCAACTTGAATCAAACAAGATTTATAAACGATGTGGATGTGATGAAAGTTTCTCTAACGGAGTTTCCACAGATAGGTCAAAGTCTAATTTCTCCTGAGTCAAGTTTAAACGTTGAGCACATGCAGAGAGATAAATGAATGGGTATGCACCAGATCAAGTAAGGTATAAACTTCGCAAGAATTTATAAATAGCTTACCCGTGATCACCTCGTTTGGGTTCCTCGCATTATGACCAAATACAACAAACGCTCTTCCTAATCGTTGACTTTGACTTTTACCGGGATATCTTTTTCGAGTCACCGTCCCTCATTGAACTAGGTTTCGCTTCTGCATCTGATAATCTCGAGCGATATGTCCTTCCTTTCCACAATTATAGCATACCTTGAATCACAGTGCGCTTTGATCGATATGTCCTCTCTTTTCCGCATTTGTAGCATATGACCGGTGGTGGTTTCTCCTCCCTTAGAACCGATTCTTTGTAAGACCGCTATCTTCTTTACATGGTCGTTGTTAAATCTCCTCTTTTAAAATCTCCTCCGACTCGCTTCTTCTATTTTCATGGCCATGATTACCAATTTGAGTGGTTACCATTTCGTCCGTCTGCTTCTTTCTCCGCAGTTATCATTATTCTGCTGATCGCTATCTCTGATCACGATCCTCGTTGTGGTCGCTCAATTGACCGTACTCGTTATCTCGCTTCTAATAATTGAGCCCTGCTTTACAACATCCTGAATAAAGAGAAAATTTATGAGAAATGAGATCTCGACGTATCTGGGTTTCAAACCTCTAAGAAACATCCGCGTCATACGCTCCTCATTCTCCACCAAATGAGGTGCAAACTGGATAACTCTCTATGCAAACTTTGCCTCGTCTTGAGACACCGCCATGTTTGTTACTGCTCCGATCTAATAAACTCCACTTCCTTCATATGATTTAACACTTTCGGAAAGTATTTGTCATTAAATAACTTCAAACGTCTCCCAAGACATCTGCCGAAAAATGGATGGAGTACGCTTCACGCACTCCCACCAGTGATCTGCCTTTCCACCACTAACATAAAGGTGGCGAATGGAACCTTCTGTTCTCTCCGTGCATCCCAAGACATCGAATATCTTGGTAATTTGTTTGACCCATGTTTCCGCCACGATCGGATCTCGCTTTCCCTTAAATTCAGTGGTCCCAACTCTTTGAATCGCTTGGTTGTGACAACCCGTGAATTGCTATCATTTCCTCCTCAGATTTTGAACACGAGTCTCCTCGTGCGATTTTGCATGAATCGCAAAAAACTTCTAAACATCCCTCATTCATCATCTCGCTTTCGATGGTGTTGTTCACAGGAGGAACATTGCCACTGTTGCACGCTCTCCTCGTTGGTGAGTACAGCATCTCCACGGTCTCATTTCCATTGTTAATATTCTCGATCGACATTCTCAAATCATCATAAAACAAGGGTTAATTAAGGAAATCAATATATCACATAATATCCCTATATACTTGACCAACTATCAAATATGTGACGCCCCAAAAATTAGGTATACATCACCCATCTTGGGTCGCCACTTACATGGTATGTAATTTAAATACAATTTATTAACATATACTGTCAGTGTATACAATACGACATAAATCGTGAGTTTAAATACAAATATCGTTTACTAGATATTATACAAACTCAAACAAAAAGTCCTCATTACAATTATTATCACACTATTTCACGTATTATAGTGAGGACTACTAATGCTATCTTCGGGACCATCACTCGTTTCCCAGACTCGTCCCAAATTTATATTCTCATTTCACGAAGAGAACGGTGAAAGAAAGGGTGAGCTCAACTAGCCCAAGAAGAAATATTATGACTAAGATAATGCAAAATAAATTATCAATAGTCTTCAACAATGTTAAACCGATAAAATACAATAGACAACCCGCTTTAATCTGCGGCTGAATATGCAATCCATTAAAAGAGTCAAGTAGAAAATAAAATCTACTATCTTTTATGATTTTAAAAGGTTTTCATCAACATTATAAATTTGAGACTCGACTTTAATAAATAATCCACATCATCGAATCACCCCGCACTACTGACCAAGGATATTCTTTAGTATCACGATCACAATTATTCCCCTTCTGGCCAAGAATAGTTGTGTATTCATTAATGGTCATGATCATGCCAACAATCGTCCATCAATGCACTACTACCACCGAGGAGGATTTTTTTTTTTTACCACATCATTTGTAACATTACGATTATGATTACAATCGAATAATCCTCGTCATAATCATACCAAGTCCATCCATGCTCTACGAGCCACGTATGACTTTAAAAAATATAAAAATGAGGATGATGACAATGATATAAGAATTCAATAAAACAAGTTCAAGAATTATTTTATCCGAGAATTTTAACGTCCAAAACTGTCAACATGATACTTCTTTGTAGAGTAAAATTCAAGAATGATCGAAGAATATTTCCATGAAAAGATATCGGATGAAACGCAAATATCAAGGATATTCTACTAATTTCATGGAGTATAAAGTCAAAGTTTTAACTAACCGGGTATAATAAAGAATGGAATAACAAAAGAAATCACCATGCATGCGGTGCTTGCGCATGACAGTTTATTCCAATGAATAATAATAACGGAACCAGTCGTGTGAAATTCACAAGCGGGATGTTCCAATGAAATAATAAAGATGGAACCCGCATCCGGTGTAAAACACATGTATAGGATATTCCAACAGTAATGATAAAAGATTTTAACCAGTCCTGTAAAACACACGCATGTGATGTTCCAACGAATAATAATAAAAAGCGGAACCGTGTCCTGTAAAACACATGCATGTGGATGTTCCAATGTAATAATAATAAAAAGCGGAACCAGTGTCCTGTGTAAAACACATGCATGTGATGTTCCAAATGTAATAATAGAAGAATGTCACCAAGTATAGGGTGAAATCACAGATATCTGAGTTATTCCAATGTAATAATAAGCAATGGAATAACATAAGGATTTCACCAAGTATAGGGTATACCAGCGTATCAAAGTTATGTATAGGGTATGCCACTTTTACAAAGTTATTCCAATGTAATAATAATGAATGGAATAATGTGTTTCTCTTCAAGAAGAAAGAATAACACCCTTACTAGTAAAATAACCGAATATAGAAGTAATGAAGTAGCAGATAATACTCTTCTTCTTTCTATAACTTTCTCTATAGCTTCTCTATAATTCTCTCTGTAGTTTCAATGAATTAAATAAGAAAATAATGAAGGAATGAGCTTCTATTTATAGGAAAATGGAATGCATAAGAATTAATCCATGAAACGGTCCGATTGATTTACTTTAATCTGACGGTCCATGTTTAAAGAAAAATCTTTTAAATAAAATATAATATATTCTATTTATATAAAAACATTTTACTATGCAAACACTATGCAAAACACTATGCAAAAAACACTATGCATAATAAAATATAATATATTTTATTTATAAAATAACTTTAATAAAGTATTACATTTTATATATAAAGATGTTTCGCTTTTATTACGTTAATAATACTGAATAAAACAAAACGTCATTATCGCTATAATAATTCATATTATTAATCGACAATAATGGAATCAAACTAAGTGACTTCTCACATAAGCATCAATAATCAATCTGGTAGTGCTACTTATGCAACCACACGTATTCTCGTACTTTTACTACCGAGTAGTTCAACAAGATCAATTCAGTAAAACTTCCGCCGTTATTTCAATAAAATATTTTTGTCTTTTCTCAATCCGACAATAATTACATTGTGGGGTCCACCAATGATTGAGTAGTTGTCATTTAATATTCCTGCTAAACCGAATATTCCCAGACCAATCGAATATAATATAACCACTTGTATACTTTGCAAAATTTATAAATATTACCCACAACTATAACATTATATCAAATTATTCCATAATATTCAAAAATAATATTTATAGAAAATTCATCTTTATTTATAAAAACTGGGTCTTACAACCTCCCTTCTTATGAAATTTCGCCCTCGAAATTAGGGATGCGACTGTATGTCGAAGAGGTAAGGATACCTTGATTTCATTTCGATTCTAACTCCCAAGTCATTTCCTCAACATCGTGGTTCCTCCACAAAACTTTGACTTGAGGTATAACCTTGAGCGTAGAATATGTTCCTTCTTATCCAAAATTTGAACAGAACCTCTTCATACGTCAAATCTTCCGCTATTTCGTCCTGGTTCTAACTCAATAATATGGTTCGGTCTTTCACATATTTACGTAACATGGATATGTGAAAAACGTTATGAACACGAGACATATTTGGCGGTAAAGCGATCTATAGGCCACGCCCCTACTCGATCGAGGATTAAAATGGACCGATGAATCGAGGATTAAGTTTCCTCTCTTTCCAAATCTTGTAACTCCTTTCCATGGAGCAACTTTTAACAACACATGATCTCCTATATTGAATTCCACGTCCTTTCGATGAAGATCGGCATAACTCTTTTATCGATTTTGTGAGGTTTTTATACGTTGTCGGATCGTTTGAATCTTTTTCCGTAGTCATACGCATTAACTCCTCGGTCCCAACAACGTTGCTTCACCCACCTCATCCCAAAGATAATCGAGAACGACACTTTCTTCCATACAACGCTTGAATGGAGCCATGCCAATACTTGCTTGATAATCTGTTGTTGTAGGAAAACTCCACCAATGGTAAAAACTTGTCCCAACTCCCTTGAAATCAAGAACACAGAGTCTTAATAGATCTTGAAGAGTTTGAATAGTCCTCTCCGATTGTCCGTCCGTCTCGAGGATGATATCTTAGAAAGCTAAATCGTAAGTCCGTGCCCATAGCTTTTTGTAAACTAACCCAAAATCTTGAAGTGAATCTTGGGTCTCGATCGAAACTATGGATACTGCAAGCATACCATGCGATCTTACAATCTCGTTTATATACATACTGAGCAAGACGTTCAAGTGTATAAGTTTCTCGTGTCGGTAAAGAAATGAGCGCACTTGGTCAATCTATCAACAATGACCCAAATCGCATCAATGCCTTGAGAAACCTTAGGAAGACCGAACTTGAAAATCCATGGTAATGTGCTCCCACTTCCATTCTGGAATTTCAAGTGGTTGCAATGGACCTTTTGGTACTTGATGCTCCGCTTTAACTCGTTGACAAGTTAGACACCTTGAGATAAACAAATATATCTCCTCTTCATATTGCTCCACCAAAATGTATGGCGAAATATCATGATACATTTTGGTACTCCCGAGATGGATTGCAAATGGTGTGTTGTGCGCCTCCATCATGATATTATACTTTAAATCGAGGTCGTTAGGAACACAAAGTCCGGAGTTGACTCAAGTATTCCTTCTTCATCGATTCTTGCTTCCTAGAGTAGCACCCTCTCCCCGCACTTTCTTTTTCATACGCATCGACTCCGTGTCCGTGTAGCTTGAGCGACTTTAACTTTATCGATTAAAGTTGGTTCTACTCAGATATTTGCTATCATCACATGCGTCCTGAGTCTTTAACTCTATCTCCATCCTTTGCAAGTCACACAAAATGGGCCTTTTGTTGACAATAACGCACTCAGATTTCTTGCATACGATCTTCTACTCAATGCATCGCCTACCACGTTCGCTTTTCGAGATGGTATTGGATGGTATGATCATAATCTTTCAATAGTTCAAGCCAACGTCGTTGTCGCATGTTGAGTTCCTTTTGAGTGAAGAAATATTTGAGGCTTTTATGATCCGTAAAGATCTCCACTTTCTCCCCATACAAGTAATGCCTCCAAATTTTAAGTCACAAAGATAATAAATGCTAACTCCGGATCATGAGTAGGATAATTCCTCTCATATTCTTTGAGTTGTCGCGAGGCATAAAGCTATAACTTTTCCATGTTGCATAAGAACACATCCCAACCCTTTGTTCAAGCATCACCAGTAGATGACAAATCCTCCGAGCCAAATGGTATTGTCGAGAGCAGTCTTTGAAATAAGTCTCTTCTTGAGTTCTTGAAAACTCTTCTCACATTCTTCGCTCCAACCGAACTTTGTATCTTTTCGAGTCAATTTGAGTCGATGGAGTAGCGATTCGAGAAAATCCTTCCACGAATCTCCGATAATAACCAATTAAACCGAGAAAGCTACGTCTTTGATCATCGATTTAGGTTGTTCCCGACTTTGAATAGCTTCAATCTTTGCTGGGTCAACAGATATTCCATGACTTGATACCACGTGCCCAAGGAATGCTACTTCTTCAAGCCAGAACTCGCATTTCTTCAACTTGGCATAAAACTTATATTCACGAAGCTTTTGGAGTGTCAGCCTCAAGTGTTGCTCATGATCTTCACGGCTTTTGGAATAAATAAGGATGTCATCAATAAAGACGACCACAAAGTGATCTAAATATTCCTTGAATACTCGGTTCATCATATCCATGAAGGCAGCAGGAGCATTAGTCAATCCAAAGGACATGACTAGGAATTCATAATGCCCGTACCGAGTTCTGAAAGCCGTCTTTGGAATGTCGTGGTTCTAATCTTCAATTGGTGATATCCTAACGAAGATCAATCTTTGAAAAGAATTTGGCTCCTTGCAACCGGGTCAAACAGTCATCAATACGTGGCAATGGATACCTATTTTTGATGGTGACATGATTCAACTCCCGATAATCAATACAAAGTCGCATACTCCCATCTTTCTTCTTCACAAATAGAACAGAGCACCCCAAGGAGAAGTACTAGGGGCGAATAAAGCCAATGTCTAACAATTCCTGCAGTTGGGTCTTTAACTCCTGAAGTTCAATAGGAGCCATTCGATATGGGGCTTTGGAAATTGGTTTTGTACCGGGTTCAAGGTCGATACAAAATTCAATTTCACGCTCTGGGGGTAGGCCAGGAAGTTCTTCGGGGAATACGTCGGAAATTTATTAACAATAGAAATATCGCTCAAAACCGACGTATTTTTGTTTAAATCGTGATATGAGCTAAGAAAGCTTGACATCCATTTTTCAATAAACGAATAGCTTTATGGCTTGAGATGACCGTGATTGATTTTAATGGTTTGGTCGTTTGAATTCAGCATAATAGGTTGATTAGGAATATGAAAGCTAACAACCTTACGAAAACAATCAATTTTTGCATGATAAGTAGTTAACCAATCAATCCTAGAATCACGTCCAAATGCAAGTATTTTTAATGAAATAAGATCGACGTGTAATGTGAGGGTACCGATTTGAACCAAACAAGACTTATAAACAATGGATGTAATGAAGGTTTCTCCCAACGGAGTTTCCACAGATAAGTCAAAGTCTAATTTCTCCGGAGTCAAATTTAATCGATGAGCGCAAGTAGGAGAAATAAAAGAATGGGTAGAACCGGTATCAAATAAAGTGTAGACTTCATTAGAGTTTATGATAAGCTTACCCGTGATGACCTCATTCGGGTTCCTTGCTCTCCGGGGAGGTCACAACAAACGCCTCCTCTTGACTCACTTTGGTTTTACTTTTACAGGACTGACCTTTGGTGCCTCCATCCTAATTGAATTTGTCTTGATGGCGACAAAAATCGAGCTAAGTGACCTTCTCTTCCACAATTATAACATGCTTTGAACGGCATGGCACGCTTCGACCGATGTGTCCCTCTTCTCCGCATTTGAAGCATATGATAGGTGGTCTTTCTCCTTCCTTAACAACGGGTCTTTGGTCTTGACGCGTCTTTCCATCATTGTTGAATCTCCGTTTCTTGAAATGTCCATTCTTATTGTTTTGGCCACGATTACCACCGGCGTGGTTACCATATCCGCCCGTTGATTCCCTCCACGCTTGTTGTCACCGCTCATTGACTACTACTCTCGCCGGTATTATAACTTTGCGGTTTGCTCTTCTTTTTAGTTAAGGTTGACTCGTTATCGCGCTCCACTAATCGAGCCCTATTTACAACATCCGAATACAAACACGGTTTATAAGAAATAAGATGTTGACGTATCTCCGACTTCAAACCTCTTAAAAACATTCGAGCCATTCTCTCTTCATTATCCACCAAGTGGGGACGAAAGTGATAACTCCGCAAATTTTGCCTCGTATTGCGACACGGTCATATTGTTTTGTTCCAACTTGATAAACTCCACCTCCTTCATGTGGCGAATACTTTCGTGAAAGTATTTGTCGTTGAAACGACTCTGGAACTTCTCCCAAGATATCTTGATCAAAGAAGTTGAGTACGTTTTACCGATTCCCACCAAGAATCTGCCTCCGCAAAACATAAAGGCGGCAAGGGAACCTTTTGCTCCTCGGAGCATCCCAAGACATCAAATATCTTGTAATCTGCTTTATCCATGCTTCCGCCGTAAGTGGTTTTGGCTCTCCCTTAAACTCCGGTGGTCCCAGCTCCTTGAATTGTTTAGCGGTGACCGCCGAGAGTTTCCGTGTTTCCACCCCACGTTTTGGGCGAGAGTCGCTCTCTACTTTCTTTGTTGCATAAATTCATAAAAGCCTCCGAACATTTGATCATTCATCATTTGGTCGGTGTTGTTGTTTGCATGAGGATTTATCGCCTTCCCGATGCACATTATCCTCGATTATTGATATGTGGTGAATCAACGATCGCTCAGTGCTCCATTGCTATTCTCATCATTCTCGGATGTCATTTTCGACATCGCCACAAAACAAAAGATTAATTGACATTTAACAATTATCTTTATATTCTGACCGACCAATAAAATAGCACAAAAACTTAGTAGGTCATACTAGCGAAGGTATTCCCCGTCTCTCCCCTCCTAGTACTTTTCTCACATCTTAGCCAGGATCATATCCCTTAGCTTTGATACCAACCGTGACGCCCCCAAAATTAGGTATACATCACCCATCTTGGGTCGCCACTTACATGGTACCAAAATTTAAATACAATTTATTAACATATCTGTCGTGTACAATACGACATAAACTGTGAGTTTAAATACAAATATCGTTTACTAGATATTATACAAACTCAAACAAAAAGTCCTCATTACAATTATTATCACACTATTTCACAGAATAGTGAGGACTACTAATGCTATCTTCAGGACCATCACTGCTTCCCAGACTCGTCCCAAATATATTCTCATTTCACAGAGAAACGGTGAAAGAAAAAGGGTGAGCTCAACTAGCCCAAGAAAAATATTATGACTAAGATAATGCAAAATAAATTATCAATAGTCTTCAACAATGTTAAACCGATAAAATACAATAGAAACCCGGTTTAATCAGTAGCCGAATATCTGATCCATTAAAAGAGTCAGTAGAAAATAAAATCTACTATCTTTTATGATTTTAAAAGGTTTTTCATCAACTTTGTTATAGCCGAGACTCGACTTTAATAAATAATCCACATCATCGAATCACCCCTTTTACTGCCAAGGATATTCTTTAGTATCACGATCACAATTATTCCCGCACTACTGGCCAAGAATAGTTGTGTATTCATTAATGGTCATGATCATGCCAACAATCGTCCCATCAATGCACTACTACTGACCATCGAGGATTTTTTTTTACCACATCATTTGTAACATTACGGTCATGATTACACCGAATAATCCTCGGTCATAATCATACCAAGTCCATCCATGCTCTACAGCCACGATGACTTTAAAAAATATAAAAATGAGGATGATGACAATGATATAAGAATTCAATAAAACAAGTTCAAGAATTATTTTATCCAGAATTTTAACGTCCCAAACTGTCAACACGATACTTCTTTGTAGAGTAAAATTCAAGAATGATCGTAAGAATATTTCCATGAAAAGATATCGGATGAAACGCAAATATCAAGGATATTCTACTAATTTCATGGAGTATAGAAGTCAAAGTTTTAACCAACCGGGTATAATAAAGAATGGAATAACAAAAGAAATCACCATGCATGCGATTGCTTCGCATAGATTGTGTTATTCAAATGAATAATAATAACGGAACCAGTGTCGTGAAATTCACAATCGACGGGATGTTCCAACAGAATAATAAAGATGGAACCAGCATCCGGTGTAAAACACATGATAGGATATTCCAATGAATGATAAAGATTTTAACCAGTCCGGTGTAAAACACACGCATGTGATGTTCCAATGCAATAATAATAAAAAAGCGGAACCAGTCCTGTAAAACACATGAGCGTGATGTTCCAATGCGAATAATAATAAAGATTTTAACCGGTCCGTCCTGTAAAACACACGCATGTGATGTTCCAATGAATAATAATAAGAATGTCACCAAGTATAGGGTAAATCATGTATACAAAGTTATTCCAATGTAATAATAAGCAATGGAATAACATAAGGATTTCACCAAGTATAGGGTATACCGCGTATACAAAGTTATGTATAGGGTATGCCACTTTTACGAAGTTATTCCAATGAATAATAATAATGAATGGAATAATGAAGTTCTCTTCAAGAAGAAAGAATAACACCCTTACCGTAAAATAACCTAATATAGAAGTAATGAAGTAGCGAATACTCTTCTTCTTTTTCTATAACTTTCTCTATAGCTTCTCTCTATAATTCTCTCTCTGAGTTTCAATGAATTCGTAAGAAAATAATGAAGGAATGAGCTTCTATTTATAGGAAAATGGAATGCATAAGAACTAATCCATGAACTATCCAGTTGATTTACTTTAATCGACGGTCCATGTTTAAAGAAAAATCTTTTAAATAAAATATAATATATTCTATTTATATAAAAACATTTTACTATGCAAACACTATGCAAAACACTATGCAAAACACTATGCATAATAAAATATAATATATTTTATTTATAAAATAACTTTAATAAAGTATTACATTTTATATAAAAGATGTTTCGCTTTTATTACGTTAATAATACTGAATAAAACAAAACGTCATTATCGCTATAATAATTCATATTATTAATCGACAATAATGGAATCAAACTAAGTGACTTCTCACATAAGCATCAATAATCAATACAGTAGTGTCTACTATGCAACCACACGTATCGTTTTCTTTTACTACCGAGTAGTTCAACAAGATATCAACGGTAAAACTTCCGCCGTTATTTCAATAAAATATTTTTGTCTTTTCTCAATCCGAATAATAATTACATTGTGGGGTCCACCAATGATTGAGTAGTTGTATGAATATTCCTCGCTAAACCTAATATTCCCCACCAATCGAATATAATATAACCACTTGTATACTTTGCAAAATTTATAAATATTACCCACAACTATAACATTATATCAAATTATTCCATAATATTCAAAATAATATTTATAGAAAATTCATCTTTATTTATAAAATGGGTCTTACAAAATAAGCTTAGGTAGGACACACTAGCGAAGGATTTACTCGCCTCTCCCTCCTAGTTCTATTCCCCGATCTCCGCCAGAGATCATATCCTAAGCTCGACGATACCAAACCGTGACGCCCCAAAATAGGTATACATCACCTATTCCGAGTTGTCAATACATGGTATGTAAAAACAACTACAACTTTATTATTACAACAAGAAACTGTGAGTTTGAATACAAATATTATCTTCTGATAATATCTATACTCAAATAAATCCTCATCACATTTATTGATACATTATTTTACAAAAATGGTGAGGACTACTAAACAATCCTTTCTAAAACCTTCATTCCATACCCCGACTAATTACTTTCGCTTATATTCTCGCCTCCCGAGAAAAATGGAACAAAAAGAAAAAGGGTGAGCTCAACTAGCTCAAGAAAAGAATATTATGACTAAGATAATATACAACAAATTATCGTTAGTCTTCAACAGGAAAAATATAATAGAATACAATAGACAACAAATTTTAAATCAATATTCGCAATGAAATAATAATTCATTAGAAGAGTTAAGTAGAGAATGCAAACTACTATCTTCTATGTATGAATTTAAAAGTTCATCGCTCATCTTTTATCCCTCGTAACATCAATCAATATACATCCGAATCAAATATTCATCTTTGCACTCTGCACCAAAGATATTCATCACCGGTCATGTTCATTTAAACACTGCTCATCTTTGCACTACTACGGGCAAAGATATTCTTCAAAATCATTCATCTTTGCACTACAAAGCCAAAAGATATTCTTAAGAAATCATTCATCTTTTGCACTACAGCCAAAGAGATATTCCATAATATCATCATTTAAGACCGAGGATGATGAAAATATTTTTTTAAAGAAACGAATCCAAAGAAACAAAATGACAAGGATTAAGGATTAAGAATTAAGTACTTGGTTTTATCCACGTCCAAAAATACCTCAAAAATAATCATAGTGGTGTAAAATTCAAGAATGATCAAAACATGGATACAATCATCGTAGTTAGTATCCGAATAGATGTTTTAGACGAAAAGAAGAAATTTTATTTTTCTATTGAATAGTACCGTATACGTGAATAGTCAGATATCGTGAATAAAGTCTTGATATACGTGAATAAGTAACTCACACACCAAAAGATAGAAATTCCACAAAAACATCTTCACGCTTCATGAATAGTACTTTCGTGAATAGTAACTCGTGAATAAGTAACTCATGAATAGTAACTCGTGAATAAGTAACTCATGAATAGTAACCCATGAATAGTAACCCCGACATGAAAAAGTTCCAAATTTGATAAAACTTCAGATCAACATTTCAAAGATAATGATATTGAAGAAATAATATCATTACGAAAAAATAATATCCACTTACCTCGAAAGATCGAGATTTCTAGCTAGAATCACGTATATAGTCTTTGAAGGGAACTTGCACATCTGCCTAGCAATACTCAAAGTATACTCAAAATACTCACAAGAATACGCCGATAATATAGAGAGAAAAACTTCGAGTTTAGTGTGATTTTCAATTCTAACCTAAGACCCTATTTATAGAAATTGCTTAGAACACCAAAGCGAAAATTTAATATATTAATAATATTATTTTTCCACATCTTCCTACGCACACCATCAGCTGAAATCAACCACTAACACATGTCCCATAAGTGACAAAAACGTTTTTCATGCAAAAGTTACTTAAAACTCCAAAAAATGATAATTAATTAATCCTAACTTCAATAATTCATAATAAATAGCCCTTTCATCAGAAAATTCGAATCTCGCGAGTTTTTATAGGAGATTCAATTCTCTACAACTTTGCAGGAGAAAATGTTTCCAAATTCCAAATAGAAATTGACCAAAATCCACAAACGGGCAATTTTACGGTTTATAATCAAATTTCACCAATAAATGGGGTCCAATTTACATGTTTAACATGTTTTAAACATTTATTGCAACAAAAATACTCTTCCTCCTCGTATACTCATATATCCCCATTCGTTGTAAAAATATCACCGTTAATATATTATTAAAATAATATATTTAAATGAATTATTTTATCGAGAAAAGATAAAATATTAATTTTCAACAATTGTCATTTTAAAAATTTTCTCCATCTATATCCACATAAAATCAATATTTTCCTCATCATATAAATCAATAACTAATTATTCACAAATAATATTACGTAATCACAATATTGACAACCGTGCGCCTCAGGAAAGAGGGGCTTTCCAATAAGAATTTCTTCTTCTTGGCCGCATTAGGTGACCAAACCTCTCCTTAGATGTAACTTTCTAGACATTGCCAATAATGTTATCTAATAATATTATTCAGATAATATGAATTATTGCTTCGATAATGAAAAATATTGTGTAATGACAATTATTGAAACAACAAAGAATATAAAATATCAACGCGAAGAATTATTGAATCAATAAAATAAAATCTTTGAATATAATTCTTTACTGTAACCATTATTGAGTAGTGCCTTCTTACGTAAGAATCAATAATTGGTGCAATACCGCAGTAACCGTTAACAACAACGCGTATTAGTGTGTTTTAACCACCGCATATTCCAACAAGATAATAACGATAACAACTACGCCGTTATTTTTTTTTTAAAAACTTATATTTGTCGTTTTTCTTCATCCAATCGCTTTCCATTATGGGGCCCACACATGGCTGCGCCGTCGTACGAATATTCCCCGACAGTACGAATATTCCACGACCAAACGAATATTCCCCGACGATAATGAATATTTTATAACCATTTGCTTATTTTGAAATATTTGCGTATTTAACCCTTAACTATCCACATTAATCAATTCAACCCTTACTATTTCAAAATAATAAATAAAGGAAATTCCTTTTTATTTAAAAAATTTCGGGGTCTTACATGTAGTGCAGGGATGATTTGATGATGTGGATTATTTATTATGCTGAGTTTCAGCGATAAAAGTGATGAAAAATCTTTTAAATCATAGAAGATAGTAGATTTTATTCTCTACTTGACTCTTCTAATGGATTGCTTGTTCCGCTGCCGTTAAACTTGATGTTTGTTATATTGTATCAGTTTAACACTGTTGAAGGCTAACGATAATTTATTCTGCATTATCTTAGTCATAATATTTCTTACTAGGCTAATTGAGCTCGCCCTTTTTGCCTTCATTGTTCTCTTCAGGAAATGAGAACGTAGCAGGGACTAGTCGAGGAACGGAGTGACGGTCTAGATGATAGCATTAGTAGTCCTCACTATTCTATGAAATAGTGTGATAATAAATGTAATAAGATTGAATTTGAGTGTGGATATTGTCTAGATGACAATATTCGTGTTAAAACTCTCAAATTATGTTTTGTCGTATTTTGAGTTTGAATACTGTCTAGAAGACAATATTTGTATTAAAACTCACAGCTCGTGTTGTATAATTAAGTTTGTATTTGAATTCTGTACTATGTATTTGGCGACTCAAGATGGGTGATGTATACCTATTTTGGGGGTGTCACAGTTGGTATCAAAGCTTAGGGATATGATCCCTGGCTGAGATGTGAGACAAGAACTAGGAGGGGAGAGACGGGGAATTCCTTCGCTAGTATGACCTACCTAAGTTTATTTGGTATTTAATTGATCAGTCAGAGTATAGGGATAATATGTGATATGTCAATTAACCCTTATTTTGAAACTATATTCTAGAATGATATCTGAAATACAGGAGATGAGAAATGGGAAAATCATGATAGAGAGGAAATAACCAGGAAGGTACAATCCGAAAAGAAAGAAAGGTATGTTTTAGTTGTGAAAAAGAAGGTCACCTAGCCCGATTTTGTCGTGCTCCAAAGTCAAGTCCAGCTGGGACGGTGGCACCAAAGGCGGATACGGACAAAGCAAAGTCGGTGATTTCAGGGAGAGCATTTTTTGTGACTTCTCAAAAAGCGAGTAACCCGAAAAAAGTTAGCACGGGTTAGGTAATTATAAATTCTTGCGAAGTCTATACCTTATTAGATACCGGTTCTACCCATTCTTTTATCTCTCTTGCTTGTGCTCAACGTTTAAATTTAACCCCAGAGAAGTTAGACTTTGACTTATTGGTTGAAACTTCGTTAGTAGAAGCCTTCGTTTCCTTCACTGTTTATAAATCTTGTTGATTTAAATCGACACTTTCATGTTACCTGTCGATCTTATCTCTTTGAAAATACTTGCCTTTGATGTGATTTTAGGAATCAATTGGTTAACTATTCATCATGCTAAAATTGATTATTCTCGTAAGGTTGTTAGCTTTCATATTCTTAACCAACCTGCTATACGAATTCAAGCAACCAAACCACTAAAGTCAATCATTGTCATATCAAGCCATAAGTAAATAGCCCCGAACCTTTCGCTGGTGACTTCCTTGTGTGGAATGCACCTAAGCCAGATTTTCCGTAGGGGACGTCGTAAATAACGGTGGCAAGTTGATATGTATCAATGTGACGTGCTATCCAAGTCTTGGATGAGGGTCAAAATTTTGAATGATATTTCTATCGTTAATAAATTTCTTGATGTATTCCTGAAGACTTCTTGGCCTACCCCTGGGCGTGAAATCGAATTTTGTATTGAACCCAGTACAAAACCCCATTTCTAAAACCCTTAAATATTTCTTCAACTAAAATGAACGTAACATGCGCCAAAGACGTTGGCTCGAGCTGTTGAAGATTACGATCGTACCATTCAATATCATTGTGGAAGAGAGAACGTAGTAGCTGACGCGTTGAGTAGAAGATCGTATGCGTTTACGAGTGCGATGTTGTTAACACAAAAACCCATTTCGTATAACTTACAAATGATGAAGATAGAGTTAAAGACTCTAGGGACCCACGTGAGGATAACAAATATACGATTAGAATCGACTTTAATCGATAAAGTTAAAGCCGCTCAAGCTACATACTCAGAGCTGATGAATGTGAAGAAGAAGGTTCAAGAGGGCATTATTCTAGAAGAAAGAATCGATGAAGAGAGGAAATCTCAACCCTCAATTTTATTGGCCCATTTGAAATCTTTGATCGAGTAGGAATTGTGGCCTATAGACTCGTTTTACCGCCAAGTATGTCGCGTGTTCATAACGTTTTTTCACGTATCGATGTTACGTAAATATGTGGATGACCCGAACCACATTATTAAATTAGAACTAGACGAGATAGCAGAAGATTTAACGTATGAGAAGATACGTGTTAAAATCTTGGATAAGAAGAATCATATTCAACACTCAAAGGTTATACCTTAAGAGTTAGAATCTGAAATGAAGTCAAGGTATCCTCATCTCTTCGGCATACCAGGTACGTACATAAATTTCGAGTGCGAAATTTCATAAGGAGGGGAGATTGTAAAATCCCAAATTTTACGAATAAAGATTTAATTTTCTCGAATTTTTTTTTAAAAATTATGGTGTGGATTTGAGATAATGTTATAATTGTGGGTAATATTTATAAAATTTAAAAAGTATGCAAATTGTTGTATAATATTCGATTGGTCGGGGAATATTCTTTTTGTCAGGGAATATCCGTACGACAGTACAATCATTGGTGGACCCCACAATAGAATTATTGTCGATTGAAAAAATGACAAAAAAATATTTATATGAAAGTAACTATGGAAGCTTTACTGTTAAAAAAAGCTGTTGAACTACTTCGGTAGTAAAAGTACGATGTCTGGCGTGGTTGCATAAGTAGCACACGGTATTGATTATTGATGCTTACGTGAGAAGTCACTCGCTTTTGTTCAATTATTCTTTGCAGATAATTGTTGCATAGTATCTCACGTTATTTGATTCAATTATTGTCAATATTTTATATATTATTAAATCAATAATTGAGACGACGAAGTTATTAATATTATTATTTGTAATATTAACGATGTCTAGAAGACAATATTTGTGTTAAAACTCTCAGATTATGTTTTGTCGTATTTTGAGTTTGAATACTGTCTAGAAGTCAATATTTGTATTAAAACCCACAGCTCATGTTGTATAATTAAGTTTGTATTTGAATTATGTACCATGTATTTGGCGACTCAAGATGGGTGATGTATACCTATTTTGGGGGCGTCACATAAATGAAGGAATTAATGCTGAGGTGTTCTATCAGTATTTTTTCGGAATGGAGGTATTAAAAATCATCCGTATGTGGATTTCGATCATTTTATGTTTAGAATTTGGAAAAACTTTCTTCTGCAAAGTTGTAGAGAATTAAATTTCCTATGGAATGGACATAAAATTCGTATTTTTCTAATAAAAGGGCGATTTATTATGAATTATTGAAGTTTTGGAAATAAATATTTTTAATTAAAAACATGGGTGGGCCCCACTTTTGATTTTGGTGGAAAATGTGCTGAATTCATTTTTCAAAAGTGGTGGGCTTTGAATCTTCAAGTATGGTTTGCTGGAATCATACGTTTGTAAATTTTAGTCTGCTTTGGTGTTCTGGCATTTTCCTATAAATAGGGTGTTTAGTTAGAATTGAAAACCACACCAGAATCAGAAGTTTTCTCTCTCTATAATATCGAGCGTATTTTTGTGAGTTTTTATATATCTTGAGTGTTGCTATTCAGTGCAAGTTTCCTTCAACATTATATCCGATATTTCAGCCAGAAGTACTATTTTTCTGAGGTAATGGATGTTATTTTCTTCGTAAATGATGTTATTTCTTTCAATATCATTATACTGAAATATTGGTATGAATTTTATTATGAAATTTTTACCTTTTCATGTCGAGGTTACTATTCACGTATATAGTACGGCACTATTCACGTATACGGTACTATTCACGAGTACTATTCACGAAGTATGATTTTTCTTGTAGAATTTTTACCTTTTCGTGTCAGGGTTACTATTCACGTATACGACACTATTCACATAAAAAATTAATTTTTTTTTCTTTGTCCAAGTTGTCTATTGTGGTTACTATCTTTGATTGTATCCATGTTTTGATCTTCATTTTTGAATTTTGCTCCACAATGGATTATTATGGAGTATTTTTGAACTTGGATAAACCAAAGTACGAATCCTTAATCTTTGTCCTTTTATCTCACTAGATTCATTTTCTTTAATACATTTTTCATCATCCTCAGTTCTAAATGATGATATAACTGAATATCTTTGGCCTGTAGTGCAAAGATGAATGATTACCTGATGAATATCTTTGGCCATGGTGCAAAGATGGACAGGTGTTGAGATGAACATGACTAACTAGTGATGCAAATGAATATCTTTGGCCCGTAAAGCAAAGATGAATATTTGCTTCAAAATATATATTGATTGATGTTACAGGGATAAAATATTGGTGATGGACTTTTAAATCATAGAAGATAGTAGATTTCATTCTCTACTTGACTCTTCTAATGGATTGTTGTTTCCGCTGCAGTTGTTGATCTTAAATTTGTTGTCTATTATATTCTATCATATTTTCCCTGTTGAGAACTAATGATAATTTGTTATATATTATCTTAGTCATTCTATTCTTTATTGGGCTAGTTGAGCTCACCCTTTTCCTTTTTGTTCCATTTTTCTTCTCAGGAAGCAAGATTATAACGGGAACTAGTCAGGGTGTGGAGTGATGGTTCAAGTCAGTTGTTTTAGCAGTCCTCACTATTTTGTAAAATAGTGTATCAATAATTTTAATGAGGACTTTATTTGAGTGTGGATATTATCTAGAAGACAATATTTGTATTAAAACTCACAACATGTGCGTTATCGTATTTTGAATGACAATTGTAATAATGAAGTTGTAGTTATTTTCTGTACCATGTATTTGGCGACTCAGAATGGGTGATGTATACCTATTTTGGGGGCGTCACAGTTGGTATCAGAGCTTAGGGATATGGTCTCTAGCGGAGATCGGGGAATAAAACTAGGAGGGGAGAGACGAGTAAATCATTCACTAGTGTGTTCTACCTAAGCTTATTTAGTTGGTCAGTCGGAGCATATGGTTAATATGTGATATGTCAATTTGTTTAATTAACCCTTATTTTGTGGTAGTATTTGAGAATGGAAGCTGAAAATGTTAACAATGGAGTGAATACGACCGTTGAGATACCTTTAATCACCAACCAGGGGAACATGCAACAGGAAGGCAATATTCCTCCTGTAAACAACACCACTGATCAAACGATGAATGATGGGATGTTTAGGAGTTTTTTGCAGTTCATGCAAAATCAAACGAGGGAGACTCGTGTACAAAATACGGGTGGAAATGATAACAACACGCGACTTGTCACAGCTAAGCAGTTCAAAGAGTTGGGACCACCAGAGTTTCTGGGAAAGCCTGATCCGATCAAGGCGAAAACGTGGGTTAAGCAAATTACCAAGATATTTGATGTATTGGGATGTACGGAGGAACAAAAGGTTCCATTCGCCATCTTTATTTTCCGTGGTGAGGCAAATTACTGGTGGGAATCTGTGAAGCGTACCCAGCCAGCCGCACTCAATATGTATTGGGAAACGTTTCAAAAACTGTTCAATGACAAGTACTTTCCTGAAAGTATTCGTCATATGAAGGAGGTAGAGTTTATTAGATTGGAACAGAATAACATGACTGTGTCCCAGTACGAGGCTAAGTTCACGTAGTTATCCAGGTTTGCACCTCATTTGGTAGAGAATGAGGAGCGTATGACGCGGATGTTTCCGAGAGGTCTAAAACCCAAAATTCGTCAATATCTCATTTCTCGCAAATTTCTCTATATTCAGATGTTGTCAACAGGGCTCAATTATTAGAGCGAGATAATGAGTATGTTCAATCGAGGGACCACAACCAAGGTCATACCAGTGACAGCAGTCATCGGAGCAATGATAACCAGTGGGGAGGAAAATATCCGGACAAAAGCGGTAACCACTCTGGTGGTAATCGTGGCCATGGTAGTAGAAGAAGCGAGTCGAGGGGAGATTTCAAAAAGACAAGGTACAACAATGACAACGTGAAGACGTCAGCACCATTATCAACTGTTTCTAAGGGAGGAGAATGACCACCGATCGTATGTTATAAATGCGGGAAAGAGGAACACATCAACCCAAACCGCCCACAACAATTCAAGGTGTGTTATAACTGTGGAAATGAAGGTCATATAGCTCGAGATTGTACTGTAGTGAAACCAAGTCCAGCGGGGATGGTGACTCAATGGTCATCCCCGAGAAGTCATAGTCGGGTTCTAGAAGAGCGCTTTTATCGTGGATCGCCTCAAATCGAGGAACCCAAACGAGGTGATCACGGGTAAGCTAATCATAAACTCTTATGAAGTTTATACCTTACTAGATACCGGTTCTACCCATTCTTTTATCTCTCCTACTTGTGTTCAATGTTTGAACTTGACTCCGGAGAAATTAGACTTTGACTTATCTGTTGAGACTCCGTTAGGAGAAACTTTCATTAGATCCACTGTTTATAAATCTTGCTTGATCCAAGTTGGCACCATCACATTACCTGTTTATCTTATCTCTTTAAAGATACTTGCATTTGATGTGATTTTAGGGATCGATTGGTTAACTACTCATCATGCCAAAATTGATTATTTTCGTAAGGTTGTTAGTTTTCATATTCCTAACCAACCTGCTATGCGAATTCAAGCAACTAAACCACTAAAGTCAATCATTGTCATATCAAGCCATAAAGCCATTCATTTATTGAAAAATGGATGTCAAGCTTTCTTAGCCCATGTCATGGACTTGAACAAAAATACGTCAATAATATTTCTGTTGTTAGTGAATTTCCTAACGTATTTCCTGAAGAACTTCCTAGTCTACCCCCAGAACGTGAAGTTGAATTCTTTATTGACCTTAAACCTAAACCCATTTCCAAAATCCCATATCGAATGGCTCCTATTGAACTTCAGGAGTTAAAGGTCCAACTACAGGAGTTGTTAGACATCGGTTTCATTCGTCCTAGTACATCTCCATGGGGTGCTCCTATTTTATTCGTAAAGAAGAAAGATGGGAGTATGCGACTTTGTATTGACTACCGGGAATTGAACCATGTCACCATCAAGAATAGGTATCCACTACCTCGCATTGATGACCCATTCGACCGATTCTGCAAGAGAGCACAATTCTTTTAAAGATCGATCTTCGCTTACGGATATCAACAGCTAAAGATTAATATTGAGGATATTCCGAAGACTGCCTTCAGAACTCGGTACGGGCATTATGAATTCTTATTCATGTCTGTTGGATTGACTAATGCTCCTGCAACTTTTATGGATATGATGAACCGTGTGTTCAAGGAATATTTGGATCAGTTCGTTGCTGTCTTTATTGATGACATTCTCATCTATTCCAAAAGTCGTGAAGATCATGAGCACCATTTGAAGCTGGTACTTCAAAGGCTTCGTGATAACAAGCTATATGTCAAGTTAAAGAAATGCAAGTTTTGGCTTGAGGAAGTAGCATTCCTTGGGCACGTGGTGTCAAAACATGGAGTATCTGTTTATCCGACGAAGATTAAAGTAATACAAAGTTGGGAGCAACCGAAGTCGGTGACCGAAGTACGTAGCTTTTTGGGCTTAGCTGGTTATTATCGGAGATTCGTGGAAGGATTTTCTCGAATCGTTACTCCGTTAACTCAGCTGGCTTTGAAAGATATAAAATTCGTATGGAGCGAGGAATGCGAGAAGAGTTTCCTAGAGCTCAAGAGGAGACTAATTTTGGCACCTGTTCTGACAATACCATCTGGTTCGGATGGATTTGTTATCTACAGCGATGCTTCAGGCAAAGGGTTAGGACGTGTTCTCATGCAACATGGGAAAGTCATAGCCTATACCTCGCGACAACTCAAAGAATATGAGAGGAATTATCCTACTCATGATCTTGGAGTTGGCATCAGTCGTTTTCGCGTTAAAAATCTGCAGACACTATCTGTATGGGGAGAAAGTGGAGATTTATACGGATCATAAAAGCCTCAAATATTTCTTCACACAAAAGGAACTCAACATGCGGCAACGAAGTTGGCTCGAGCTGTTGAAAAATTACGACCATACCATTCAATATCATCTTGGAAAAGCAAACGTGGTAGCTGACGCATTGAGTAGAAGATCGTATGCGGGTACGAGTGCGATGTTGTTAACACAAAGACCCATTTTGTATGACTTACAAAGGACAGAGATAGAGTTAAAGGCTCCAAGTACCAATGTGATGATATCAAACATACGAGTAGAACTGACTTTAATCGATAAAGTTAAAGCTGCTCAAGCCACAGACCCAGAGCTGATGCGTATGAAGAAGAAAGTACAAGAAGATGTTATCCCAGAAGCAAGAATTGATGAAGAAGGAATACTTCGAGTTAACTCCAGACTTTGCATTCCTAACGATTCTAACTTGAAGCATAGAATCATGATGGAGGCACACAACACACCGTTTGCAATCCATCTTGGGAGTACCAAAATGTATCATGATCTTCGACATACATTTTGGTGGAACAATATGAAGAAAGAGATCGCGGAGTTTATCTCGAGGTGTTTAACTTGTCAACGTGTAAAGGCGGAGCATCAAGTGCCAAAGGGTCCATTGCAACCACTTGGGATTCTGAAATGGAAGTGGGAACACATTACCATGGATTTCATTATGGGTCTTCCCAAGGTTTCTCAAGGCATAAATACGATTTGGGTTATTGTTGATAGATTAACCAAGTCTGCTCATTTCTTGCCGATACGGGAGACTTATTCCTTTGAACGTCTTGCTCGTATGTACGTGAATGAGATTGTGAGATTGCATGATGTGAGACCCTGAATTTTATGAAATGAAAGTATTCAATTTTCTTATAATTATTCTATTTAGTAAATGGTTAAATTGATAAAAGGTTAAAGTTAAGGGTGATATGTGAAAATTTTGTAAAGTAAGTAAGTTGTCATAAAATAATCGGTGATAAAAGTACAGTAATATGCGTGGTTGCATAGTAGCACACGGTATTGATTATTGATGCTTACGTGAGAAGTCACTCAGTTTATTTCAATTATTGCCATACTAATTGCTGCATAGTATCTCACGTTATTTGATTCAATTATTGTCACAATATCATTGCATAATATTTTATATTATTAAATTAATAATTGATATGAAAGAGTTATTCATATTATTATTTGCAATATTGACAATGTCTAGAAGTTCTGTCAAGGAGAGGTTAGGTCATTTAATTGCGCGCCAATAAGGAAAAATCCTTATCGAAAAGCCCCCTCTTTCTTGGGAACGATCTGGTTGTTAATATTGTGAGTTATAATATTAATGATGAATGTTATTAAAAATCGAATTTGAGTTCGGAGTTGAATTTGGAGACGCGGACGTGATATTTGAGTCCGAAATAATGAAATTAGTAGGAATAAACTATAAACAAAAAATTTGTAGTGGTTGACTTTTTGGTCAAAAGGTCAATAGTTGACTTTTTTAGAAAAAGTCAAATTTCAAAAATTCAAAAATGAAATTGTTGATAAAAATATTTTCAGTGTGTTGGGATTATTAGTGTTAGTGGAAATTGACATCTATTTCGATAATAATTGATGTCTGGAGGTTATATTGACTAATCGGGTAATTAATCGGATAAATGAGCAATTAATTGCTATTAATTCACATTCTTATAACTATTTGTTCACTTGTGTGTACTATTGATTCACATGCATGTACTATTAGGGGAGGTGGTGCAAGATTGATAATACTTCCATGACTAAATTAAAAATGGAGGTATAGATGAAGGTACTATACTGTAATTAATTTTTTCACATGTATAGAACTATTGAGTCACACGATTGTACTATTGATTCACATGATGTACTATTAGGGGAGGTGGTGCAAGTTTGATAATACTTGCAGGACTAAATTAAAAATGAAGGAAAAGATGAATGTTATTATACGATAATATTTCGAGTCCCAAAACGTGTAATTATCAAAACTATATTTTTCTATAAATAGAAGCTCATTCTTCCTTCATTCTCACCAATTCACTAAGACTCACAAGAGCAATTATAGAGAGAGAAGCTATAGAGAGAAAAAAGAAGAGTATTCCGCTACTTCACTATTCCAGTATCCAGTCTTCTTCTGAGGTAAGGGGTATTATTTATTTCATATTCTGAAGAGAAATTTTTTTTCGTATTCGTATGAATATTATTTTCGTTCAATATTCGTAAGGAATATCATTTTCGTTCAATATTCATTGTCTTCGTTTAATATTCGTAAAGAATATTATTTTCGTTTAATATTCGTAAGGGATGTTATTTATTTCTTATTCGTAAGGGTTATTATTTCTTACTATTCACGAGTTACTATTTACGGGTTACTATTCACCTAGTTACTATTCACTCGGATATTCGGGACACTTTTCGTGCCGGAATACTATTCACGAGTTACTATTTACCCGGTTATTATTCACTCGAATATTATTCACTCGGGTATTTGGGGCACTTTTCATGCTGGGGTACTATTCACAATGTACTATTCCTGAAGTACTATTCACAGGGTACTATTCACGGGGTACTATTCACTCAAAAAATATATTTCTTTTTTATCCAAATTATTTTTGATACGTGAATATTATTCTTAAATTTCACTCCACAATTGGTGATCATGTTGACAATTTAGATATTCTTGAACTCTGGATAAATTGTATTATAAATGTTTAATATTTATCCTTTATCTCATTTAATTGATTTCTTATATCATTGTCATGATCCTCATGCTTATATTGCGTTAAAAGTTATCTTTGGCCCCGTAGTGCATAGATGGACTGTTGGTTATTGGTTTTACAGTTTTATGTCTTTGGCCTGTAGTTCAAAGAAGAACTGTTGATTGATATCTTTGGTCGTAATCCAAAGATGAACTGTTGACTGATAGCTTTGGCCCGTAGTGCAAAGATGAACAGGTGTATGACATGATCATGACCACTGGTGATACTAACAAATATCCTTGGTCGTAGTGCAGGGATAATTCAATGATGTGATTGGCAGGATCATGACCATTAGTTAACAGTTGAATGTCTTTGGCCGTAGTGCACTGACAGGCAATTGATTGGTATGATAATGACCATTGGTTTTATAGTTGAATATCTTTGGCCCGTAGTGCAAAGATAGACAACTGATTGTTATGATCATTGTTATTACATTTGAATATCCTTAGCCTTTGAGGTAAGGATATTGAGTAAACGTTCTATTAAGCCTTTGTGGCAAGGAGAAACTGTTGATTCACATTATTATAAATATGAATTATGAATTTAACTAAAATCTTTGGTGGTTCAGTGAAGACAGGTGATGAAAGTTCTCTTTGTCTTGGGTATAATAAAGAACTGTTGATGGGTATTACAGGAATAAAATTGATGATAAACTTTTAAAACATAGAAGATAGTAGATATCATGCTCTACTTGACTCTTCTAATGGATTGCTTATTCTGCTGCAGTTGTTGATCTAAAACTTGTTGTCTATTATATTCTTATACTGTTGAAGGCTAAGGATAATTTATTCTGCATTATCTTACTCATAATATTTCTTACTGGGCTAGTTGAGCTCACCCTTTTGCTTTCATTGTTCTCTTCAGGAAATGAGAACCTAGCCGAGACTAGTCGGGGAACGGAGTGACGGTCCAGGATAAGTGGCTTTAGTTGTCCTCACTATTATGTGAAATAGGGTGATGATAATAATTGTAATGAGGACTCCATTGAGTTTGGATACTGTCTCGAAGACAATATTTGTGTAAAAACTCTCAGCTAAGCTTTTGTTGTATTGTATAAAAGAAGTTTGTATTTGAATTATGTACCATGTATTTGGTGACCCAAGATGGGTGATGTATACTATATTTTGGGGTGTCACAATTAATATCAAAGCTTAGGGATATGATCCATGACTGAGATATGAGACAAGAACTAGGAGGGAGAGATTTAGTAATTCCTTCCTATAGTATGACCTACCTAAGTTTATTGTTATTTTAATTGGTCTCAGGAATATAGGGATAATATGTGGCATGTCAATTAACCCTTATTTTGAAACTATATTCTAGAATGATATCTGAAACACAGGAGATGAGAAATGGGAAAATCATGATAGAGAGGAAATAACCGGGAAGGTACAATCCGAAAAGAAATCAAGGTATTCCCATCTCTTCGACATACCAGGTACGTACGTAAATTTCGAGGGCGAAACTTCATAAGGAGGGGAGATTGTAAGACCCCGAATTTTATGAAATGAAAGTATTCAATTTTCTTATAATTATTCTATTTAGTAAATGGTTAAATTGATAAAAGGTTAAAGTTAAGGGTGATATGTGAAAATTTTTCAAAGTAAGCAAGTTGTCATAAAATAATCGGTGATAAAAGTACAGTAATACGCGTGGTTGCATAGTAGCACACAGTATTGATTATTGATACTTACGTGAGAAGTCACTCAGTTTATTTCAATTATTACCATAGTAATTGCTGCATAGTATCTCACGTTATTTGATTCAATTATTGTCACAATATCATCTGCATAATATTTTATATTATTAAATTAATAATTAAGAAGACAAAGTTTTTCATATTATTATTTTCAATATTGACGATGTCTAGAAGTTCTGTCAAGGAGAGGTTAGGTCATCTAATTGCGCACCAATAGGGAGAAATCCTTATCGGAAAGCCCCCTCTTTCCTGGGAACGACCTGGTTGTTAATATTGAGAGTTATAATATTAATGATGAATGTTATTAAAAATCGAATTTGAGTTCGGAGTTGAATTTGGAGACGCGGATGTGATATTTGAGTCCAGAATGATGAAATTAGTAAGAATAGACTATAAATACAAAATTTGTCGGGGTTGATTTTTTGGTCAAAAAGTCAATAGTTGACTTTTTTTCGAAAAAGTCAATAGTTGACTTTTTCAAAAAAAGTCAAACTTTGAAAATTCAAAAATGAAATTGTTGATAAAAATATTTTCAGTTTATTGGGATTATTAGTGTTAGTGGAAATTGACATCTATTTCGATAATAATTGATGTCTAGAGGTTATATTGACTAATCGGATAATTAATCGGATAAATGAGCAATTAATTGCTATTAATTCACATGCTTATAGCTATTTGTTCACATGTGTGTACTACTGATTCACATGCATGTACTATTAGGGGAGGTGGTGCAAGATTGATAATACTTGCATGACTAAATTAAAAATGGAGGTATAGATGAAGGTACTTTACAGTAATTATTTTTTTCACATGTATAGAACTATTAAATCACATGATTGTACTATTGATTCATATGATGTACTATTAGGGGAGGTGGTGCAAGTTTGATAATACTTCCAGGACTAAATTAAAAATGAAAGAAAAGATGAAGGTATTATACTGTAATATTTTGAGTCCCAAAACGTGCAATTATCGAAACTATATTTTTCTATAAATAGAAGCTCATTCTTCCTTCATTCTCACCAATTCACTAAGACTCACAAGAGCAATTATAGAGAGAGAAGCTATAAAGAGAAAGAAGAAGAGTATTCTGCTAGTTCACTATTCCAACATTCAGTCTTCTTCTGAGGTAAGGGGTATTATTTATTTCATATTCTAAAGAGATATTATTTTTCGTATTCGTATGAATATTATTTTCGTTCAATATTCGTAAGGAATATCATTTTCGTTCAATATTCATTGTCTTCGTTTAATATTCGTAAGGAATATTATTTTCGTTCAATATTCGTAAGTGATGTTATTTATTTCTTATTCGAAAGGGTTATTATTTCTTACTATTCACGAGTTACTATTTACGGGTTACTATTCACCCAGTTACTAGTCACTCAAATATTATTCACTCGGATATTCGGGACACTTTTCGTGCCGGAGTACTATTCACGAGTTACTATTCACGGGTTACTATTCACCCGATTATTATTTACTCGAATATTATTCACTCAGGTATTTGAGACACTTTTCATCCTGGGGTACTATTCACGAGGTACTATTCCCAAAATACTATTCATAGGGTACTATTCATGGGGTACTCCCGAAAAATATATTTCTTTTCTATCCAAATTATTTTTGATACGTGAATATTATTCTTGAATTTTACTCCACAATTGGTGATCATGATGACAATTTAGATATTCTTGAACTCTGGATAAATTGTATTATAAATGTTTAATATTTATCCTTTATCTCATTTGATTGATTCCTTATATCATTGTCATGATCCTCATGCTTATATTGCGTTAAAAGTCATCTTTAGCCCGTAGTGCATAGATGGGCTGTTGGTTATTGGTTTTACAGTTTTATGTCTTTGGCCTGTAGTGCAAAGAAGAACTGTTGATTGATATCTTTGGTCGTAATCCAAAGATGAACTGTTGATTGATAGCTTTGGCCCGTAGTGCAAAGATGAACAGGTGTATGACATGATCATGACCACTGGTGATACTAACGAATATCCTTGGCCGTAGTGTAGGGATAATTCGATGATGTGATTGGCAGGATCATGTGTGACGCCCCCAAATTCGGGTCCTCTGACCTAGGTTCGGTCATCACGATAAACTAAAAACATCCACCTCTAAACAACATACGATAACTAAAATGCGAAATATAATAAACGTACGTCGTTCATTCAAAAGGTGTTACTAGTCCCAAGATACGATAACCTTAATATCATCTTACAAACATAACCTAAAATAATCATTAGGGTTCATATTACATGACAGTAATTTAAACTAGGCATAAAGTAAAGTCTTCTCCTTGCCACTATCCTACATCTTTCCTTTACCTTTGTCCTTCCATGAGGTCTCGGGCTTAGCTGCAATATAATTCATGATATAGCAAGGATGAGCAACAAGTTTTCTAAGCAAATTTAAATACAACAATAAGGATATATCATGATGAATGGAAAGATATCTGGCAATGAATTCAACAATATGAATATTTGAAGGATTCAACAATATGAATATTAGCAAGTAAAGATAATGATTGTTTTTAGAATAACTGCTAGTCAAGTAGACTTTAAACTATAACACTCCAATGGAATCAATAGCTAATTGACCCTTTGGTTACTGGCTACAAAATAAGTACTTGAGGGGATCAGCCTCACATACACTATGTATATGCATAACATTTAAATTTTCTCTGTGTATCTTATATTAGATACCTGGGGTACTCCCCTATCATAGAAGGGGTGTTCTTTCAGTATAAGAATCTGCACCATCAATTGATTTGGATAGCTTTTATAAAACTTCATACGCTTGTCTGACCGAACAAAGGTTCAGACTCTATTTACCATAGTTCAAGAATTAATGAACTTTAAATGATGTACAAGTCTAAGACTGTACGAACTTAAGTGTACTAAGTGCGAATATCAATAACATCGATGTGGAATAATTGTAAAGTAATTAAACCACTTAATAACATGCTTTGAAATAAGATTCAAGCTTAAATGAATAACTTTCAATTCAACAATATCCTACTCAATACAATATGAGAAGGATATGAAACTTTCACAACAAACAAAGTTGTGTAAGTTAGGAAACTTGCAACACAATAAAATAGTGTTCAGATACTTGCTCAATATACATTTGAGTAAGAATTAAGGAACTTGATCAATAATAGTATGATTCAAGGAACTTGCACAATCAAAGAGTGAAGTTCAAAGAAAACTTGCTCAATAATAATTGGAGTAAGTTTAGGGAACTTGCTCAAGTAAAAGAGTAAGAATTCAGGAAACTTGCCTGTTTGCTCAACTATAGTATAACACTAGCTTTAATTAACTTGCGTTGAAACGACCAAACATTAACAAGTCGGTCTTTTCAATTAGTATGTGTAAACTAGTAGGAGTCTACACTTAAAAGAATCAAGTCATCACATAGCATGCTCTTCAACACATTATATGGTATATTGGTCATATATTACAAAGCAAACTACAAGCATGCCTTAAATTTTAGAAACAAAAACAGAATCTATTTGTGATCACAGGGATGGCAGCATTGCGCTGGTCTAGGCTTAGGGACGGTAAGAACTGGCTTATCCCTTGGCTGCACCGAGGTTGAGCTTCTGCTCTCCCGACTTCAGTCCAACTCTAACACACTAATCATACATACCATTTAACATACATGCTAGAGTTTCATATATAACACATGATCATACTTGAGTTCATTACTTCAAGTTTAACTTACACTTTATATGTCATTAAAACACAAAAAGGTCATGTAATCATCATGCTTAATACCTATGAATCATGTTTAGGAGTATTATAGCCATAATATGACATCTTACTACTTTAGTATCTAAGTACTCACATAATATGCAACTTATATTTGAAAACATGTTCAAGGTTGTCTTTGAAATCATTTTAACACGAATGATGCAATATACACATACAAAACATCTTTAGAACTCACATCATTTGTGATTAAGTTATGTTTAACATCTTTAAACACCAGAACCATCATGTAGCATTCATGTATATTACTTTAATATAACAAACTTTTCCTTTAAAATATTCTCTAACACAAAGCTAACAAGTTTAAATCATGATAAAGACACTATACATCATATATCATGCTCACTTAAGTTCCACATCAGTCATGTATGTGGTCTCATAAGTTTAGAATTTCTAAAACTTATATTACTTCAAAGTTCATTTTCTAAACTTAAGTTTTCATTACAAATTTCTTACTAAAACGTGTTGATCACTTCATACTACACAAGAAAACCTTATATCTCATGCTACACTACTTTACAGGTATGTATCTAAGTCATGATATCAAGCTAGCAACACACAGCACAACAAAAACCATCAATCGAATCGAGAGTGCAGTAATTGCTACTGCACCTCTAGTACAAATAGGCACACAATTACACCATGCACTGCAGGCGGCGACACCTTTGCATTCTCGCAGAGCCTTAGCCACCTTGGTTCATTTCAGTTTTAAACATGCTACAACCTACCATTTAAGAGTTTAAACATGTAAACATACTTCAAAAACATATCATGGCATGTTAATTCACTTTGATTAACAAAGAATTTTAAGTAATTTTCAAGAATTAACTAGTCCCATTTCAAGAACATAGTAAAAATCTATACCTTCTTGAGCTTGGTTTGGGTTCCTTACATATTGAGTATGTTTCCAAAATTCCTCAGCAACTTAGAGTTCTCAATATCAGACTTAGCAAACAACAAAAACTAAAAATGGGGCTTGCATTTATAAGGGAACTATGAACTGGACAATCACATTATCCTAATGTTGGAGCTCATGGTACAAAGGAAAAACACATTGGTTGTTAAGGAGTGGTTGAGCAACTCACCACCAGCTGTTGGCTAGCAAATGATCACCTAAGATTAGCCACTTGAAGAATACGTAAACTAGCTTTTGTCCACTGTTCATGTACTTTGGTGACACTTAATTTGGGACAAGAGCAAAATCTCAGCATTTGTTATTCTAAGGCTTGGTTTGGACACTATAATTCCCATAATGTAATATAAATGTGTTACTACTACTACACAAAGAAAATTTGGGATTTATTTATGTATTCACATTATATAACCCATGTACATTAAATACACGCAGTAAAATAACGCAGTTAAGTATTATTGTCCGAGTAGTTCCATAATTATCTCTACTACTCACATAGGCATATTATAACATTATTATATATCCAGTGTACACACATAATTTCTTTTCCCAATTTCTGGGATACACATATATTCATTTATTTCTATTTAACAATCACTTATGATTTTATTGCACTACTTGATACTCCATATCATTAGAATATATTCTTATCATATGATTCTATGCATGTCACACATTTCTCCAATGTTCCAATTCATTTTCTATAGCAGAACTTAAGCAATCGGGCTCAGACCTTTGGCGTAAGCTAGCTAGCGCCATTTTGTATTCTTTGGGGCCAGCATTGTTTATAATGGGTCCACAGCACCGCCAAAATAGGTTAGCTTCAAGCCAGTTCCAATTCCTATCACCACATAAGTTTCATAGGGGATAATTTAACTTCTTCAATGGTGATATACCCATATTGTACATAATTCAATATGTTCAACTCTTGCCACCATATTCAAATAAATTGAATATTTAATCATTAAGAATCCTATCAATTCCTTGATATCAAAGTCTTAGGGTTAGTCCACCAATTTAAATAACTATTAGTGACTCCCTTTAATCATTTCATACATTCTCATAACCACATAAGGTTTAAATAAACTCACAAAACTAAATCGTTAAAATTAAATCACATATTTAATTAATAAGGAGTTTAAAATTCATGGTCGTTACATCCCTCCCCCCTTATAAAAATTCCATCCTCGAAATTGTAAAAATAAGGTTACTCAAATAAAAACGGATAATTCACTCTCATTTTCTCTTCTAGCTCCCACGTAGCTTCTTCGACTGCGTGATTCCTCCAGCGAATCTTAACAGAATGGAAAATATTATTCCTCAACTTTTGTTCCTTCCTATCTAGTATTTGGATAGGAAATTCCTCATATGATAAGTCTTTCTTGACTTGAATTGGTTCATAGGAGATAATGTGCTTGTAGTCCGATTTATATGGCCGTAATACTGACACATGAAACACGTTGTGAATGTGCTCAAGTTCAGGAGGTAACGCTACCTCGTACGTAACTTCACCGACTCGCCTCAAAATCTCTAACGGTCCTATGAACCTAGGGATCAACTTGCCCTTCTTCCCAAAACGAATCTTCCCTTTCCAGGGAGATACTTTCAGAAAAGCATAGCTTCCTACTTCAAAATCTCTTTTCTTGAGATGTAAGTCTGCATACTTCTTCTGGCGATCTTGAGTTGCTACTAGTCGAGCTCTTATCACCCTGATGATTTTTACCGTCTGTTGTACCAACTCTGGCCCCAACAGTCGACGCTCTCCAACTTCGTCCCAGCATAAGGGCGTTCTACATTTCCTCCCATACAGTGCTTCGTACGGTGGCATTCCAATACTGGCGTGATAACTATTGTTATACGCGAACTCTACTAATGGAAGGTGATCCTCCCAACTACCCTTGAAGTTCATCACACAAGCTCGGAGCATGTCTTCAAGTGTCTAAATCGTTCTCTCACTTTGTCCATCGGTCTGCGGATGATACGCAGTACTCATTCGTAGTTGTGTCCCAATTCTTTCTTGAAGACTCTTCCAGAAGTTTAACGTGAATTGCGGATCTCTATCTGATACAATAGATACCGACACCCCATGCCTCGAGATAATTTCCTTGACATATAATTTGGCTAACTGGTCCAAACTATACTTAATCCTAATCGGCAAAAAGTGAGCTGAATTAGTAAGACGATCTACAATCACCCAAATGGCGTCGTGCCCTTTGTGCGTTGTCAGAAGTCCCACCACAAAGTCCATTTTGATGTGCTCCCATTTCCATTCTGGAATCTCTAATGGTTGTAATAACCCGCTTGGTCGTTGGTGTTCTGCCTTGACTCTCTGACAAGTTAGACATCTACTTACGCATTCCGCAACCTCTCTCTTCAAGTTTGGCCACCAGAAGTGGTGACGCAAATCTTGGTACATCTTTGTGCTTCCTGGGTGTATCGAATATCTCGTACTGTGCGCTTCTTACAAGATCTCTTCTCTCAGTTCTGGTACTAATGGTACCCAAATTCGTCCTTCAAATCTTAGCAGTCCTGTTCTATCGATCTTAAATTTTAACTCATCACCTTCAGTCAATCGTTTCTTGATGTTATTGCAATCTTCATCCTTTTCTTGTGCTTCTTTAACCTAATCCAATAAAGTCGGACTCGCTGTCACTGTAAATAATTGTTCGTTGATCTCCATTGGATACTTAATCTCCAAGTCTACTCGTTCGAAGTCTTTCACCAATTCTTCTTGAATGGTCAACTTTAATAACTTCTCTCTGCCTTTTCTGCTCAAGGCATCTGCTACTACGTTTGCTTTGCCTGGATGGTACAGAATCTCACAATAATAATCTTTGATCAATTCTAGCCATTGGCGCTGCCTCATGTTTAACTCTCTCTGCGTGAAGATATACTTCAAACTCTTGTGGTCCGTATATATCTCACACTTCTCGCCATATAAATAATGCCTCCAAATCTTCAAGGCAAAAACTACTGTTGCTAACTCAAGGTTATGAGTCGGATATCCCTTCTCATAATCTTTTAGTTGACGTGAAGCGTACACAATGATCCTGTCGTGTTGCATCAGTACACAACCAAGACCCTTGTGTGACGCATTATAATACACTATAAACCCTCCCATGTTGTCCGGTAAGGCCAACACATGTGCTTGACTAAGCCTCTTCTTCAATTCTAGGAAACTTTCTTCACACTTCTCTGTCCAAACGAACTTAACTGTCTTTTTGGTAAGATTGGTCAATGGTGATGCTAATTTCAAAAAATCCCGAATAAATCTTCGATAGTATCTCGCCAATCCTAAGAAACTCCTGATTTCTGTCGGTGTCTTCGGCTGCTCCCAATTGATAACCGGGTCTACCTTCGCTGGATCCACAGAAACACCATTCTTGTTAATAACGTGCCCCAAAAACTACACTCATTGCAACCAAAACTCACACTTGAAGAATTTTGCATACAGCTTCTTCCTCCTTAATGTCTCCAACACTATCCGAAGATGCTCAGCGTGTTCCTCCTCCGTTTCTGAATATGCTAGAATGTCATCGATGAATACGACAACAAACTTATTCAAATACTGTTTGAATACTCTATTCATCAAATCCATAAAGGCTGCTGGCGCGTTTGTTAATACAAATGACATTACCAGAAACTCAAAGTGTCCATACCGAGTTCTGAATGCCGTCTTTGGAATATCCTTCGGCCTCACTTTTAGTTGGTGATAACTGGTCCTCAATTCAATCTTTGAAAAGTACCTTGCCCCCTTCAACTGATCAAGCAAATCGTCTATCTTGGGCAACGAGTACTTGTTCTTAAGGTTGTTCAACTCTCTGTAGTCGATACAAAGTCTTAGCGACCCATCTTTCTTCTTTACGAATAAGACTGGCGCTCCCCATGGTGATACGCACGGTCGAATGTATCCCTTATCTAACAACTCTTGTAATTGAGCCATCAGTTTTTTCATCTCTATCGGTGCCATACAATACATCGCTTTGTATACCGGTGTTGTCCCTGGTGCCAAATCAATGACAAACTCAATCTCTCTATCCGGTGGCAATCCCAGAATCTCATCTAGGAAGACATCAACAAAATCCCTTACAATAGGTATTTGACTCAGTTCACCCTCGACTCATCGAGTATCAACCACGTGAGCTAAATAACCTATACAGCCCTTCCTAAGCAATCTCTGCGCTTGCACCATCGTCAGACAATGAGATTATCTCGGCGATTTACTACCATAAAATACCACCTTTGACTTTTTTAGAGTCTTAAGGTGTACACACTTCTTCTTACAATCTATAACTACTCCGTGAAGCGATAACCAATCCATTCCAAGGATTACATCGAACTCCCCCAAACGAATCGGTATCAAATCCACTTTGAGCTTAAATCCTCGCAATTCAGTATAACAACTCTTATGAATGTATTCTACGGGGATAATTTCCTTGTTCGCTACTTCTACGTTCATAGGGTGTTCTAACCTCTCACGGGGTAAGTCTAACTGTTTAGCAAATTCTTTGGAAACAAAAGAGCAGGTAGCACCCGAATCAAATAAAATGTATGCATCTATATTATTGATCAGAATGATACCTGACCCACGTCCTTAGACTCCACTGCATCCTGTAGGTTCATGTTGAATGTTCGTGTCGTTGGTCTATTGGCTTGACTGGCTGGTCCTCCAATGTTAAGCCCATTGTTGTTGATGTTGCGGTTGCCGCTAGATGCATCTCCCTTTCTCTTCGGACAGTCCTTAATTTGATGGTCCGTGGCTACACACGAGAAACATCATCCCTTCTGCTTATTAGGACATTGAGGAGCCATGTGCCCCGGTTGTCTGCAACGATAACAAACACTCTTTCCCTTCATGCACTCCCCCAAGTGATTCCTCCCATAGTTGTTGCACTTCATACTTTTCTTGGCCTCCCCTCCGGACTTATTGCCTCTAGAGGATTGGCTCTCCGTCCATTTTCGCTTGTTGGGGTTGCTGCCTCCGCTGCTTCCCCCTTTCTGCCATTCTTGACCTGTCTTCTTTTCTTGTTTGAATCGAGCGATGGCTTCATTTCCTCCTTCGGCAATGATAGCCCTTTCCAAAAGATCAGAGTAAGTCTTAATCTTTAACACAGTCACTGCTTTCTACACCCATAGTTTTAGTCCTAATTCAAACCTCCAGCCTTCCTGGCCTCCGTGTCAACCTGATGTGAAGCGAATTGAGCCAACTCGTTAAATCTTGTCGCGTACTCTGCGACAGACATACTACCTTGTTTCAGCTCCAGACACTTAACTTCCATATCCTGCTGCGTATTCTCTGAGAAATAATTCTCAAGAAATAGCTCCTTAAACCTATCCCAAGGAACAACTCCTTCGTCTGCTCGACCCCTATTGGCTTTCCACCAATAGTTAGCTTCGCCCTTCATCATGAAAGTGGCAAAACCCTTCTTCTGTGCTTCGGCCACTTGTGCGACCTCAAACACCTTCTCCATTTCTTCTATCCATGTCTGGGCTTTAATTGGATCCAAGGTTCCTCGGAATTCCGGTGGTCCTATCAATTTGAAGTCCTCAAAACTAGCCAAGTGTTGTCTGGTACGCCTAACTGTGGCGGGAAGTGCATTTTTGCATTGCCTCCGTTAACGAGTTAACGAATTTACGCATTGGATCGACATTTTCCCTCCACCATTGTTATGAGATCCTTCCTCTCTCTCGATTCATGAATTCTCCTAAAGCGGCATGATCTCGAGAAAGGAAGAAAATTATTTAGCTTTTATGTGATATGCTATTCATGTTAGCATTAAGAAGTTTAAGACGTCTATTAATCATTTTTGATTTAAATAAACAACTTCAATATCACAATAAAACTCGATGGATTTCCTCAACCCATCACTTACATACTCTACTTGAGTTTTCTACTAAGGTTATAACCTAGGTTTCGCATTCTAATGTTTATAACCTCTTGCTTTGATACCAACTTTGGCGCTTTAAATCAAGGGTCCTCTAACCCCTGGGATTACGTAAGAACCCGAATTTTCAAAAATATTAAAATAAGAATTTAGTAGATAAAATTCTTAAGGCATGTGAAAGGTTCAAATAAAAATATATAATGTGTTACGAGGTATGTGGTATTGTGTTACATAGGTTAATATGAGCTATGTAATAAGCAATGTTGTGTTTAATAAATATATATCATTATTATATTTATTAGTAAAGAAGATGGGTAGAAATTTACCTATTGATGTTAAATAATTTATGTAAAATTATTTTATAATTGTAAGTTGGTGACATTATATATCTTTGATAATCACCAATTTCTTGAGTATTTATGCTGAGTACGTATCAAGTCTAAGGTAGTGCAACCGTACTCTTTAATGGTGGATGTATAAGAGCTGGGCTAAACGATTCCTTCAGAGAGCGGAGGTATATACGAATTATTGATCGATCTAACTCACTGTGAAATCAGTGTAGACAAGACAGAAACTAATTTGTTGGTTGTTTGTGGGAAACCACTCAGTGTACTATATTGAATACTATTAAAGATTCGATGTGTGCTAGGTTTAGACTTGAATATATATACTAGTAACTGGTATGATGTAATATGAGTTTTAGTTAGTGCTTAAGCTATCCATGGATAGATTGAGATAGTAAAGCATAAATTAGTTAATTACGAGAATTAACTAACAAGTTTAAATATTGGTTAATTTATATTAAATTGGAAGTTATATTATGGAATAATATAATTTGAATATTGAAGCCTTAATTGACTATGGTGATATAGCTTAGGTTTGAAGAATCACTTAAGTAAATAGTGAGTTAATACACGTGTGGAATATGTGATTATAGTAGGTGCCTTTATAAATATTACTTGTCATGGTATTATTTTGGATAAAAAGGATTAATTCAGTTACAAAAGACGATGAATTAATATATGTGTTTAGCATAAGGGAGGAAAGAAATATGTTAATTATTAATTTGATATTTTAAATATATTACATAATCTTTGTAATATTTGAAAGATAAGTGATTAATAAAAAAGAAAATACCAATATAATTATAAATGAATATTGGTTAGAGATGGAGGATTAGATTAACACTTAAGGTGTGGTGATTATAAAGATGGAAGAAGTTGTCTTGGGACAATCAAATAATTATATGTATAGTGTATAATTTAAATAATTAATAGAGTAAATATTAATTATTCTAAGTGTAAAGGTTGTACATATTATAAGTATGTAATTATTTAAGTAAGCTAAATAATTTAGCATTATGATATAGTGTGACATAAACTCTATATTAAATAAATAATAAAATAATATGGAATTGGGAAAAAAGCCAAAGTGACCTAAACCCTAATATTTTATTATAGAAATAATGAGCTTGAGTTATACATAACTCCAGTAAATGAGTTAGATGAGCCTTGTATGGCCTAAATATTAAAGTTAAGCCAGACTGAATGTTTAATTGAAATTATTAAAAGAGAATTAATGATTAATAATAATCATTATGATATTTATGTGTGATAGAAAATAATGGGTTAAGAGTACCTAATTAATTTATATTTATCCCAATTAAAATATTACGTGGACTAGTATACATGGATTGTATGATTATGGGTATATGTACCCCTAATTTATCATATAGTAATACCATTAAGTTATTAAATGTAAGCTTGTAAGTACAAAAGAAAGTAAATATAGATGTCTTAAATACCCATTTTGCTAATGCTGAGAAACCAATTGGGTTGTCCCATTTTGTGAGTCTCATCTCCTCATAACGTGTATAAGCCAATGGCCTAACTCTACCATTGCTGAAAAATAAAATGACTAGTTAGAGTTGATGATGGCTAGAGGAATGGAAGAAGATGGAGTTGGTCACCAACTCTTCAACATCCATTGGACTCTTCTTCTTCCTCTTGGTTTCAATTGTTGGACACAACCATTGTATGGACAACACTTCCTCTATAAATAGAGTCTCCTTCATCTCTTTCCCATTTGATAAATTATCAGAGAAAATTGGCTATGAGAGGTTGATAGAATTTAGAGCAAGCAGAGGTTTGGAGTGCTATAGCTATCAAATTAAAGCCATAAAGAGGTAATGAATCTAATGTTTATGCTTTTGATTTCCTAAGTTGCAATTTCTTAGAAATGTCATGAAAAAGTCACTTTTGAGTCACAAATTTGATGGCTAAGTGTTGATGTAATCCATGAATTGTTGTTAGATGTTGTTAATATAGTTCAATACTAAAACAACGGAAGTTAAACGAACCCAATTGGTTGAGAAACGAATTCGTGGTGAACGAATTCGCTAAACTTTTCAAAAACATGAAAATTTAGTATGAATATGAATTTTGGATTAATCTTTGGGTTAGTTAATGTGTTTGAAGTGTTATAATTACTCTGTAGATGGTATCTAAGAGTTTAACGAGTCCAACGAATCGAAAACCAACTAATCCAGACTTAAAATGAGAAAGTTATGACCAAAACTGTTATCTGTGCGAAGCCTCATGCGGGCGCTGGCCGTGCGTGCGGGCGCGCAGATGGGGCTGAGCTATGGTGCGGGCGCACGGTAATGGTGAGGAAAAGGGGCGCGGCCGCGCTCCATGTGTGTTGACTGTGACTGCTTTGACCTATTCTGGTAAAACGACCATAACGTTTTCATATGAACTCCGATTGAGGTGATTCAAGATGATCCTGAACGAGGACGAATAGACCTACAACTTTTATTCTTTAAGGTTTTCAATTTGAGGTCGTTAGGAAGGGTCAAAATAGTCATCTTTGTGACTGTTATGTATTCGGAGGCGATCGGAGGGCGTCGAGCGAGCACATACGTAAGTATAGTGCTCCCGACGATGGAATATGTTATTCTAAGTGATGTAACATGAAAATGCATGATAAGAGACATGTCATATAACTAAGATTACTTTACTCATTATGGAATGCCTTCACATGATTTTCTAAAAGAAAACTTAAAGTTTTTGAGAAACGGAAGTTGATGAATTTGGCATCCTTTGAGTTCTGACCTTAGACCCTATGTACGCATATCAACGGACATGAAATGTAGTTTTAAAGTTGGCTTGCATATAATAGATTGATATAGCTTGGTTTAAAGTGTTTTAAAAGAAAAACTTGAAGTTTTAAAAATGAAACTTGACAAACTTTGTGTCTTTTAAGTTCCGAACTTGGAAACATGTGAATGTGGCTTAGTTATGTGTGCGGGTGGATAAGGAATGTAATTCCAAGATGTATTGCACATAAAAGGTTGTCAAGCTCAGTTTAGTACGTGTTTTAAAGAGAAATTTAAAAGTTTTAGAAACTAACTTTGATGAGAGTTGTGTTACTTGCATTATGACCTTATAAGCAAGCATGATAGAGTTATTTATGCCTTTGAACATGAATGATATGTGCACTCAACTAGTCAAGCATGACATAAGTTATTTAAGCATGTTTTAAAAGTATGAACTATGTTATGTCTATGTAAATGAGATAGATACATGTGAATATGCGTATTAAATGTTATTAGTACCAATATAAGGTTTAAAAACTTATAAACCTTGAACCTTTGTTAAAAGAAGTTGTTAAGCCTTGTTATTGTAAATAATTCAACATAGAACTATGTAATTCAAAACTAAATGTTTGAAATGTGAACTTGAAGAACTATTAGAACCTGTTTACAGTACGTATCAGAATACATGTTGTGACGCCCCCAAAAAAAGTATACATCACCCATCTTGGGTCGCCAGATTCGTGGTACAAAATTCCAAATACAACTTAATTATACAACAGTCGTATAAAATACGACAAAACATATGCTGTAAGTTTTAATACAAATATTGTCATCTAGACAATATCCACACTCAATGGAGTCCTCGTTACAATTATTATTACACTATTCCATAGAATAGTGAGAACTACTAAAGCCACTTATACTGGATCATCACTCTATTCCTCGACTCGTCCCAGTTATATTCTCATTTCCTGAAGAATATACTTAATGGATTTTGTATACTTGACTTACGTGAAAATAATTTTGCAAATTGAACAAACTAGTATAAGAAAAGGAGATGATCATTCAAAGAGTTGAATGTGTGTATTTGCAAAAATATAGGTGTGAATTATTTGAAAGGTTCAAAGAATTCAAAAGTGAAACTAATTTGTAAAGTATAAGAATTCTTTGATCGGATCAAGGAATAAATACTTGTGAAATAAGTTTCTAGATCATCTCAAATGGTTTTCTCACAATGGACGCCTCCTGATACGCAATAATTGATTGATGTATCTGAATAGAAAAATCATACCTTGTTGGACATGGTGCGGTCCATAATGTTTTTACCGACATTCTAGTATCCTTCTGGGGTCATGCCCTAGAAATGGCTGCATATCTACGAAAAGGTAACCTCAAAATCTGCCCTAAGACTCCATAAAAGTTATGGACATAGAGGATTCCTAATCTTAAGTATGTTAAGATAAGGGGTTGTCCAACTTATGTGAAAAGGTTTCAAAGGATAAGCTTGGGACAAGATTTGACATGTACAAATTTGTGGGACATCCTAAAGTAAGTTTAGGGTATATGTTCTATAATTCTACTTAGCAAAAGGTGTTTGTTACGAAACACGCTGCCTTCTAAGATAAAGGTGTTTATCATTGAAGGGGCTAGTGGGAGGATAATAGATCTTGAAGAGTTCAACCACAAAATACTATAAGTTAAATAAGAGGAACCTGTAGATAGACCTATTGTACCACAACCGAATCGTAAATCTGGAATAGTACCGAAGATACCTAGGAGGTATGAATTCATCATGGATGATGATGATGAGGTACGCATCATAGAAGATGATGATCTAGAGATACATATGATGAGGTAAGACTTCTAGTGTGTACAAAAGGGTCAGTGGGAGCATTATGAAATTTCTAGTATTATATGTTGATATACTACGGATGAGGAATAACATACCAATGCTACAATCAGTAAAGATAAAATTGTCTAAACATTCCTCCATGAGTGATTTGGGGAGAGTATCGTAATTGGGGATGTAAATCTATATAGATAGATTTAAAAGGATGCTCGACTTAACCCAAGAAACGTATATTCATTTGATGCTAAAGTCGTTTAGCATGGCAAACTCCAAGAGATGTCTCATGTTGATGAGCTATGGAGTGTATCTCTCTTAATAGTCCCCACAGACTCCTGAAAAGAGAGATCGCAAGAGTGACAATCATTTATGCAATGAAATATACGAGACCTGATGATGATCGGTCATATTCTGGAGAAAATCACTGTAAGATAGTGAAAAACATCTTAAAGTACTTAACTGGAACTAAGGATGTGATCATATTCATGGTGGGTCTGAATTAAAAACTAGAAGGCTTAACAGACTCAAGTTTTTCAGACTGACCAAGACGATGACAAATCCACTTTAAGGTAAAGCATTACCTTGAACGGTGGTGCAGTGAATTGGAAAGGTTCCAAATAGCAAAGAGTTGTTGGTTTAGTGATAAAGACAGTATATAGCTGTAAATGAAGCTGTAAGTTGATTGTTTGGATGAAAAGTTCATTACAGAACTAGGAATAGTTCCTAAGTCTCATCTTGGATCTAAACATGTGTTGTGGCACTTTCATTTGATTATAGGAATCGTTGAAAGATGGGAAAGAACTATAGAGATAGTGAACTCTCAAGAACAACATTACATATCCATTAACTAAAGCTTATCCAACAGCAGGAAAATCGTCACTTAGAGAAGAAGAGTATGAGATACCATGACGATTGGCTTCAGTGCAAGTGGGAGATTGAAAGTAGTATGCATACAAGCCAATCATGTTTGATGATAAAGCATATACTTTGTAACAATCTTATTCATTTATTAATAAGAAGAATTAATTTATTAAAGGCTTTTAATTATCTACATGATGCTGTTTTATAATATGTGATAAACCCATAGTTTTAAGCAATGCTTTTAGAATAATGATGATGATCATTCTAATGAGATCTAAATTCTTAGAAAGCTTAAAACTAAAATAGTTCCCAATCGTTGGATTACTAAATTGGGGATTAGTGAATCCGGATAGATTGGTACATCGTTGCTTGCTTTCATTGGATGAGCATGATTGATCTCATGATCATTTGTGTGGAACACTAAAGCAAGTATGTAGGTGCTTATTAGAGAATAAGTTCACTTTGAACGTGGCTCGCTAAGGAATACCTAATGGAGTTTTACTTGCTTTGTCGATAGGAATTCTGTAGTGATAGTAGTAATCTAGTGATCCTTGGACTTGAGATCATCATAGTATCTTGTGTATGATGAATTATACTTTGACTTATTCCTTAAGACCCTTAGGGTATATCAAAGGGTATACTTGGGTATAATAAGTTGTATACGTGGAGATAATGTATGATCAATAAAGAATCTACCACTTCTAGTAAAAGAAGAGATATGTCTATGTGATTCGATAAATGACAACACAATGAGTCCTTGGCAATCGTAATGAAATTAGAAAGGAGTTTCTAATTTGCATTATTTGGGGTTGTGCATTTAAGAGTCGAAATACATATAATTAAATAAAATAAGACTTGACGAAATTCCATGTCTTATATTTAATTGGAACATTGTATGGTGGAAGGATTGAATTATGCGGTAACTATTTACTCAAAGGTTCTTTTATGATTAATGTTGAAATCTATATTATCCTGGAAAGTCGTTGATCGCTAGGAGGCTTATCCTTTATTGTAGAATAAATATTATTTATTTAAATAAATTATTAGTTTAATTTATTTATTTAAATAAGATTAAAATTGTTCTAATTAATTTATTCATAACCTGGTTTAATATGGAGAACCTAAAGGGTCACAAAGATAAAAGGAAGAATAATTATTTAAGAAGTAAATGACATAATCGTAATAATAAGTTAAGTATATTTAATTTAATCTATGGTGATAGAATAAATTAAATAGCTTAACATTTATTATTTAATATTTTAGAAATATTAAATATAAATTAATAAGAGGAGTCTTATTAATATTATTACAATTATTATTATTTTAATTTCTAAAAGAGTTTAGGAATTAATTTAATATAAGTACTCTCATTTATTCCTAATTGGATTAGGAAGGAAAATTAGTTAAAGGAGTTTAATTAATTATCCCTAATAAGATTAGGAGCCCTTTAATTAAAAGGGTTTAATTAAATAATACCTTAATATTTATCTTAATATTTATTATTTAATATTTTGGAAATATTAAATATAAATTAATAAGAGAGTCTTATTATTATTATTATTATTTAATTCCTAAAGGAGTTTGAGAATTAATTAATAAAAGTACTCTCAAATATCCTAATAGAATTAGGAGGCAAATTAATGAAAAGAGTTTAATTAATTATCCCTAATAAGATTAGGGAGCTTAATTAATTAAAAAAATTTAATTTATTAAATAAAACCCAATTCCTTAATTGTTAAGGAGAGTTGCCCACATCTATAAATAAGAGGAGTCTTATTATGGGTGGAGAGGGTTGTTGACTTTTACAACATACGTTATTCCAATTGTTGGAGAGTACGCTCCTTTTTCTATAGAAATAGAAAAACTAGGATTTAGCCAACCACCCATCTTCTTGAATCCTTCTTCTTCCTTGGTGGATCACCTCTACAGGCCAAACACTTGGGTGGCTAACGTTGATCAAAGGAAAGAACCAAACCCGGTGGATTCAAGTTGTACGAGAAAAAGATTGGAGGTGAACTTGTACCTAAGGAAACTCGGATCTTCAAGGGTATGATTCTTGTTCTTTCTTTTTCGTTTAATTAATAATTGTGCATAAAGGGTAATCCGGGTATATGGTTTGTAAAATTTTTAAAACTCTGATTTTCACGTTTCCGCTTTACTTTGTGCAATTTGATTGCATTCATGAATATTACAAACCTAACAGTGAATAAATTATCCTTAGCCTTCAATAGTATAATAACTGATAGAATATAATAGACAACAAGTTTTAGATGAACAACTGCAGTGGAACAAGCAATCCATTAGAAGAGTTAAGTAGAGTATAAAATCTACTATCTTCTATGATTTAAAAAGTTTTTCATCAACTTTATTGCCGAGACTCAGCTTAATAAATAAACCACATCATCGAATCATCCCTGCACCACGGCCAAGGATATTCATGTAATCATCAATGACCATGATTATACCGAACAATCCCTGGTCATAATCATACCAACAACTGTCCATCAATGCACTACAGGCCAATGAGAACTTTTACCACATCATTCGTTACATTATGGTCATGATTATACCGAATAATCCCTGGTCATAATCATACCAAGTCCATCTATGTACATAAGCCAAAGATGACTTTCATCACAATATAAGCATGAAGATGATGGCAATGACATAATAATTCAATAAAACAAGTTCAAGGATAAATTTTACAAATTTATAATCTAATTTATCCAGAAATTAATAACGTCCAAATTGTCAACATGATACTGCTTTGTAGAGTAAAATTCAAGAATGCTCAGAAGAATATTTCCATGAAAAGATACTGGATGAAGCTCAAATATCCAGGATATTCTACTAATTTCATGGAGTATAGAAGCTAAAACTTTAACCAACTGAGTATAATAGAATATATGAAACTACAAATGGATTTTCGCCCGCCATGTGGTAATCCACGTAGACAGATCATTACCACAATTTAATAAGGAATGAATACGAAGGATTATTCACCATATATGTGGTAATCCACATAGACAGGTTATTTCAATAGAATAATAAAGAATGGAACCAGGTCATGCGTAATCCGTACAGACAGGATATTCCAACAGAATAATAAAGAATGGAACCAGGTCATGCGTAATACGTACAGACAGGATATTCCAACAGAATAATAAAGAATGGAACCAGGTCATACGTAATCCGCATAGACAAGATATTCCAACAGAATAATAAAGAATGGAATAATAACAGAATTCACCAGGCATGCGATAGACCGCACAGACAGGTTATTCCAATAGAATAATAAAGAAGGGAACCAGGTCATGCGTAATCCGCACAGGCAGGATATTCCAACAGAATAATAAAGAACGGAACCAGGTCATGCATAATCTGCACATACAGGATATTCCAACAGAATAATAAAGAATGGAATAACAACAGAATTCACTGGCGTGCGATAGAATCGCATGCATACGAGTTATTCCAATGAATAATAAAGAATAGAATAACAGAAGAATTTCACCATATATGCGGTACTTTGCATAGACAAGTTATTCCAACATAATAATAAAGAATGGAATAACAGAAGAATTTTACCATGTATGTGGTACTTCGTATAGACAGGTTATTCCAACATAATAAAAAAGAATGGAATAAAAGAATAATTTCACCATATATACGGTAGTCCGCGTATATAGGTTATTCCAACAGAATAATAAGGAATGGAATAACAATAACTCTCTTCATGAATACGAAAGAAATAATACCCCTTACCTCAAAAGAAGACTGGATACTAGAATAGTGAGGTAGCAGACTTCTCTTCTTCTTTCTCTCTATAATAATTGCTCTATAGCTTTAGTGAATTGGTGAGAAATAAATAATGAGCTTCTATTTATAGAAAAATATGGTTTTGATAATTGCACGTTTTGGGGCTCGAAATATTACAGTATAATACCTTCCTCTTTTTCTTTATTTTTAATTTAGTCCTGTAAGTATTATCAAACTTGCACCATCTCCCCTAATAGTAAATCATGTGAATCAATAGTAAATCACGTGAATCAATAGTTCTAGACATGTGAAAATATAATTTACAGTATAGTACCTCCATTTATACCTCCATTTTTAACTTAGTCATACAAGTATTATCAATCTTGCACCAACTCCCCTAATAGTAAATGAATGTGAATCAATTGTACACACATGTTAACAAATAGTTATAATCATGTGAATCAATAGCAATTAATTTCTTATTTATCCGCTTAATTACCCGATTGGTTAATATAACCTCTAGACATCAATTATTATCAAAATAAATGTCGATTTTCACTAACACTAATAATTTTAACACAATGGAACTATCAATTTTATCTTTAATCAACACGAACTTATTCATCATTAATATTATAATTCACAATATTTAACAGCCAGGCCATTCCCAGGAAAGAGGGGGCTTTCCGATAAGGATTTCTCCTTATTGACGCGCAATTAGGTGACCAAACCTCTCCTTGACAGAACTTCTAGACATTGTCTATATTGCAAATAATAATATGAATAACTTTGTTGTCTCAATTATTGATTTAATAATATAACATATTATGCAGATGATACTGTGACAATAATTGAATCAATAATATGAAAGATATGATGTAGCAATTACTGTAGCAATAATTGAGTACAACTGAGTGACTTCTTACGTAAGCATCAATAATCAATACCGTATGCTACTATGCAATCACGCGTATTACTTTACTTTTACTACCGAGTAGTTCAACAGTTTTAACGGTAACACTTTCGCCGTTATTTTTATAAAAAGATAGTTCTGACATTTTCTAACTACGACAATACTTCCGTTGTGGGGTCCACCAATGATTGTGCCGTCATACGAATATTCCCCAACCAAACTAATATTTTATAACAACTTACATACTTTGCAAAATTTATAAATATTACCCACAACTATAACATTATATCAAATCCACACCATAATATTCAAAAAAATATTTCGAGAAATTTAAATCTTTATTCATAAAATCTGGGGTCTCACACATGTCGTGCTAGGAATTATGTTGGCGATAAAAGCAACAAATGCCTAAGTCCGTTCGGGAGTAGAGTTGTTGCTAATGCCGTTCTCAAGAAAGTGACCAAGAGCAGTTGTTAACTGCATGGTCTTAAGTTATAGTTATATGTTGTCCTTAAGGACTACAAGTTATGAAACAAGATTGTTGAAATAAATATGATAGTAGAATGAGCTAGTCTCATGGTTATCCTAAGTTCAAGTAAAAATGAAACCAAGTTAGGAAACAATATTTGTTCTTATATTAAGAGCGTATGAAATGTATGACTGATGGATATAAATCCATGATTATATAATTGTGTAGGGATACACGAAGTGTAATTAGCGATACGCAGTTAAGTCGTAGTTGATAAACTACGAATCAGGCAAGTCTTTCAGTTCCTATTTGTTATATGAATTCGATAACTGTTAGTTATATCATGCCATGAGAATGTTGATGTATATATATAAAATGCATATGAGATATGTATGAAATGTGAAAGTTGATCTTTGATGATATGCTTGTGATATAAACCTCTATGCCTGTTATGTGAGAAGTAACATGCGTAGTAAATATTGATCGATTATGAATGCATGAACTGTATATGTAATTATATGCTACGTGCCTCATGAAAACTGTTAGAATTACTGGGTTGTCAAGCTCACCCTTGCAAATAACCACTTTGCAGGTTAAAGATTCACGGTAAAGATTACGTGCTACTTGATTGATAGAGTTCAATAGTAATTGAAGGAGATCAATTTATATGTTTAAATATATACTCTTGAACCACGTTTATGTTCTAGGAGTCGTACAAGATAGTAGTTTACGAGGTGCAATACAGGTTGCGTTGTAAAGTTGTATTATGTGATACATAGAGAAATTCAGATGGAGATATAAATATTTATACAGTAGTTGAATAGAATGAATCATAGCATAATTTGATTCAGGGATTTGTAATTGATTCAAGTTAAGAAATCAATAAAAGATTATTTTTCTAAGGAGATTGAAAAAGTTTAAATTATTTCGCATATTTATATAATATCGAATATGATGTAAAATAGGAATGGTAAATGACCAATATTTGAAACTTATAAAAGTTTGGGGTCATTACATAGATCCTAGAAATGGAAAGAATTTATATTCTAAATCGTAATAAGTAAAGTTATATTCATTAAGCTATGAATAAAATATATAAATAGATTGACGATAGTAGTATCGTGGCGGACCGAATCCAAGGTTCAAAGGGACCTGGATTTGGGGGCGTCACAGGTTCGATCATCACGATAAACTAAAAACATCCACCTCTAAACAACATACGATAACTAAAATGCGGAATATAATAAACGTAAGTCGTTCGTTCAAAAGGTGTTACTAGTCCCAAGATACGATAACCTTAATATCATCTTACAAACATATCCTAAAATAATCATTAGGGTTCATATTACATGACAGTAATTTAAACTAGGCATAAAGTAAAGTCTGCTCCTTGCCACTATCCTTTATCTTTCCTTTACCCTTGTCCTTCCCTGAGGTCTCGGGCTTAGCTGCAATATAATTCATGATATAGCAAGGATGAGCAACAAGTTTTCTCAACAAATTTAATACAACAATAAGGATATATCATGATGAATGGAAAGATATCTGGCAATGAATTCAACAATATGAATATTAGCAAGCAAAGATAATGATTTCTTTTAGAATAACTGCTAGTCAAGTAGACTTTAAACTATAACACTCCAATGGAATCAATAGCTAATTAACCCTTTGGTTACTGGCTACAGACTAAGTACTTGAGGGGATCAGCCTAACGTATACAATGTATATACATAACATTTAAATCTGCTCTGTGTATCTTATATTAGATACCTAGGGTACTCCCCTATCATAGAAGGGGTGTTCTTTCAGTCTAAGAATCCGTACCATCAATTGGTTTGGATAGCTTTTATAAAACTTCATACGTTTGTCTGACCGAACAAAGGTTCAGACTCTATTTACCACAGTTCAAGAATTATTGAACTTTAAATGATGTGCAAGTCTGAGACTGTATGAACTCAAGTGCACTAAGTGCGAATATCAATAACATCGATGTGGAATAATTGTAAAGTAATTAAACCACTTAATAGCATGCTTAGAAATAAGATTCAAGCTTAAATGAATAATTTTCAATTCAACAATATCCTACTCAATACAATATGAGAAGGATAGGAAACTTTCACAACAAACAAAGTTGTGTAAGTTAGGAAACTTGCAACACAATAAAATAGTGTTCGGATACTTGCACAATATATATTTGAGTAAGAATTAAGGAACTTGCTCAATAAAAGTATGATTCAAGGAACTGGCACAATCAAAGAGTGAAGTTCAAAGAAAACTTGCTCAATAATAATTGGAGTAAGTTTAGGGAACTTGCTCAAGTAAAAGAGTATGAATTCAGGAAACTTGCCTGTTTGCTCAGCTACAGTATAACACTATCTTTAATTAACTTGCGTTGAAACGACCTAACATTAACAAGTCGGTCTTTTCAATTAGTATGTGTAAACTAGTAGGAGTCTACACTTAAAAGAATCAAGTCATCACATAACATGCTTTTCAACACATTATATGGTATATTGGTCACATATTACAAAGCAAACTACAAGCATGCCTTAAATTTTAGAATCAAAAATAGAATCTATTTGTGTCTGCAGGATGGCGCAGCCGCGCCTGGTTTAGGCTTATGGACGGTGCAGCTGCGCTGTCCCCTGGCCAGACCAGGGTTGAGCTTCTGCTCTCTTGACTTCAGTCCAACTCTAACACACTAATTACACATACCATTTAATATACATGCTAGAGTTTCACATATAACACATGATCATACTTGAGTTCTTTACTTCAAGTTTAACTTACACTTTATATGTCATTTGTAACGACCCCAAAATTCATACAATTTAATTCTCGACTTCGGTCGTTAATAATACATTCAACCTTTAATTTCACATCATTAAACGATAATACAACCATTGAAATTTGCAGAATAATTAAAATTTTCTATTACAATTAAAATTTTCTATCACAAACTATTCTCGTTCCCAGAACTTTCAACCTTTACATCTAAATATCTCAGAATCATTTTAATACTAGAAGAGTTTACATCGCAAAACGATATTACAATTCAACATTAAAACATTGTTCGGAACCTTAAACATGGTTCAAATAATAATAACTCAGCCAAAGTATATAATTCTTCAAGTATCACATCTCATTCATATCATTCAAGTAGCACATACTTTACCTTAAATCTTTAACTTGCAAAAGTGGTTATTTGCTAGGTTGAGCTCGACAGCCCAACAAAATCTAACAGTTTTCATGCATCACATAGCACATAATAACATGCTCGATATACATCTCATAAACATTAGACTAACATAACATACATGTTGTAGTTCATATAACAAGTATAAAGATTGAGTTCCTTACTTAATCAACGTAGTCATAAATTGACTTTAACATTTCATACTTTCAACATTAATATAACATACCATGCTATTTGCAATAAAGATTTCAATTAGTTCATCATCAAATTCACGTAGCAAATAGGAACTGAAAGACTTGCCTTGATCGTTGTTTACCAATAACAGTTTAACAACTTACAGTTATCTGTACTTCACGTGCCCTACACAATTATATAATCATTCACATCAACTATTAGTCACATAGCAAAGCATAGTAGTTATAATGTAAACTTTAATCTACATCCTATAACTCTTCCTATTAATCAATACACAATGTTCAATTTGATTGTGTTAACTTTAGACTTATAACTCACTATATTTCTTCTTAGTCAAACTCGAAGTTCATTCAAGTGCTTAAGTCTTGCTAGGATTACTTATTGGTTTTATATTAAATCCATTCCATATCTTATAATATTCATTTCAATTGAATTAAAACACTTTTTAAGTTCATTAACACTTGGCACGGCGTTTCGACGTTCATTCGTCACACACCCGATTCGTCTCTCTTATGTATGCTTAGTATGCTTATACAACTTATCTAATACATCATTTATTAATGTTAAGCATCATTATATTTACTAATATTCATTTTTTATAACTTAGGACAACATCTTTTATAGTCAGGAGTACTACATTTGCATATATGCATTTCCGGCTCCCTCCGATTGCCTCCTAATACATATTAGTCCTACAAATGACCATTTTGACCCATTTTCCCGACTTAAAATTAAACAACTTAAAGAACTAAAGTTGTAGGTCTATTCATCCTCGTTTCGGATCATCTTGAATCATCTCAATCGGAGTTCGTATGAAAATGTTATGGTCATTTTACTACAGGAGGTCAAAACTGTCTGACCCAGACTACTATTTCGGTGCCGCGGCGCGAGAACTAAGTTAGGCAGTGGTGCTGTAGCGTGAAATTGGTGCTGCGGCACGGAGTTCTGGGTTGCGGCTCTGATTTTTGGAGCTGAGGCACCGAAACTTACAGAAACCGCACACAAAGAACAAAACACATCAAATCTTAACGGTTTAATGGCTTCTACAGCTAAATTAACATATATAATTTATGTAAATCACACATAACATTAACAAACATATATATACTAATTTAGCACAACTTAAACAATAATTTAAGAGAAGTTAAATCCTTGAAACACTATTTTAAAACAAAACTCCATTGTTGACATTGTTTTACAAGGTTTAACACTGTAGACCACAATTATCCATCGAATTCATTTCTTTGAACTACGTTCTCATTAATTTCTTACCCAATTAACATTAATTTCACAATTAGCATACAATCACATACTAATTTTGTTATCCTACAAAACATGTTCACGTACATGTAATCACTGTAAAACCATTTTTCTTATTTTTGAACGTACATGTAAACTACAGTCATATATCTATGCTAGTTATTACCAAAACACATGATTCCATAATCAATTAGTAAAACATATGGATTACAGACACTTTTTGTAAGGAATATTTTTACTACAGTCAAATTTAGAAACACAGAGAATCAAATTCACATTAAATTTGGCGTAAAACATATGGTAAATACATACCTTCAATTTGCTCAGACAATCTTTGTTAAACACCACAGACGACTATTTGAAAGTCTCAGGAAGTCTCTCTTGCTTTTCTCTCAGACTCTCTCAAAACTCTTTGAATTTTTCTTTTTCTTTCTTAGGCTTAAGTTTAGACAAATATGTAAACTAAAAATCCAATTGATAATCTATGCGTACTCTAAAACTGATAAGCCAACGTAAAATAAAAGAAACACATATGGTTATTATAAACCTAATAAATACTATCAGTTACCAATATAACATATAAATTATCAATATATTTTATTTATATTTTATTTTATTAATAATTCAAAATTTTAAAAATCCAAAAGCCATAAGGCTCTATTTTGGAAAACTCTTTAAAAGTTAAAAACTTAATATATTTAAGCCTTGTTTGGCAAAACTAAATTAAACTCCTTTAATTTATTTTAATAACTCCTTTATAATATAGTTATTTATCACACTTTATTTAATTAAGTTTTCATACTTAATTTAATTAATTCTAATAATAATTTATTGAATAAATTATTTAATCATTATAAACTCTCTAACTTAATTATTAAATTAAATTAGAATATTATCTCATAATAATTAATTTTCTTAACCCATTAATTATTTATTATACAAATAATTAACCAAATCAAATTAAACAAATATTTATTCAACAATAAACAAATATTTATTCAACAATAAACACATCCATTAAATATTTATATAATTCAATAAATATTTATAATTACAATTAAAATTCTGGATTGTTACATTAATCATATCGTAATAAGAATTTCAATTATTAAATTTTTATTTTAATAACTTATGAAAATTCGGGTTGTCACATCCTTCCCTCCTTATAAGGATTTCGTCCTCGGAATCAAAGAAAACTCCTTACCCAGGTTTTCATCAAATCTCTTTAAAAAAAAACTTTAAAAAAATTTATCGTTGAATATCTTCAACACATTACCTTAATATAGATTTAATATTTCCTACTACATTCATTACTTCAGCAAATTTTAGGCTTTATTTCATAACTTTCACTTGAACTCAATTATATTTTGAGTATTATATACTCTTTAACCCATTCATTTCCTTTGCTAAGGATCGTTATCATAAATACTCGGGATATTACATTCACCCATTCTTCTAAGAATTCCGTCCTCGAAATTTTATCTATTAATCTTTATTTATTCAAACTATCAAATAGATTTTACGTTAATACTTTATTCATTCATTGGGTTCTACAACCAAATTCTTTCTCTAAGGATCTTTCTAAGATCCTCATATTCCTCACCTCTTCCTCTTCTAAGAGTTTCACAATCTTTCTTGAAATTATTATGTTTTGTTTAATTTTCTCATCCTTTCCACTTTCACCTTTCAGAATAATAAGAATCTTCCACAATTGCTCAATAATTGGGAAGCGATATGAATAACAGGAATTTAAAAGATTTCAAATCATGCTAAGGGTCATAAGACCTTGAACTACGTCCACGGTTATAAGTACTCTTTCAACTTAAACCTTAACAGTCATTAGACTATAGGGACTCCCGTACTTAGGGTGTTAAGCCCTTCATACGATGTATTGTGCACAAACATCTAAACGCATCGCGTAACTATGTCCATGGTTACAAGTAATCTTTCAACTTTAACCTTAACAGTAACACTGTAGGGACTCCCTGTACTTAGGGTGATCAGCCCTTTGTACCATGTATTGTGCACAAACATCTAAATGCTTCCGCATAATCCTCTATAAAAGGGTTGTTCATATCAGCATTTCAACATCTGGATCCTCACCAAAACAATTTGGTTTGGCAAAACTTCTCAAGAAATGCTTAAATTTCATGAACATCTTTCAATAATCGTCTAGCTGAATCAAATAACATAGACTTCTACAATAATTTGGACATCAATCGAAATATACATATATATATATATATATATTCTCATATCTCAAAAATCTTTTTATGACGTCATGATACCGCACTGTATTTACAGTTCGTTTGAGGATTCCGTCATTTGGTGATTTTATCATACTACATCATACCATAGTGGGTTGACGATCCTTAGATCACATCCAACACTAAGTAATATTGCATTGATGACTCCATCATTTTTATCATCTCTCGCACTGAAGTTACATGATGCATTGATGATATAAAAATACATTTTGATATATTTCAAATCATTTTGTCTCAGCCAAGCAATTAGCATAGACATACGAATAACAATATTGTTTTTAAAACTCATTGGTTTCATCATTTAATCCAATGTTTTTTAAGAAAATAGAAGTGCAAACATCAGTACGAAGTCAATAAATTTCAAAAGTCTAGCATAGCTAGTAGATTTAGAATATCCAAGTATCCATCAACTTCAATCTTTACTTCATTACTTCATTACATAACCATTCTATCTATCTTCAACTTTATCAATGCTCTCTATACTATAACCGTTTTCTACCCAAAATAGTTCATCAAACTTACCGCACATTGGAAGTTCAGGAACTTGCCACAATAATATGAGTTTAAGAATTTATCCTAGTCAGACCATAGGCATCCATTCGCTGATGGGTTCAAAACATACCATATTATTATGAGTTATGAATTTACCATATGCATTAGTTTTAAGAACTGCACCTAATTTTAATAATATCTGACTAATCTTAATTGTAACAACCCAGAGAATCCGGATTGTCCAAAATTTAAGTTTAAAGAATTAGTTATTAATAAAAGGAATTTTTATTAATAATATTATGTGTTATGTGTTTATTAATCGTTCTAGAACCTAGGATGATTATAAGTCGGAAGGATTCTGGCTACGAGCTAGGTTGAACAAGTAAGAATTTTTAAGATGAAAATAAAAAAATTTCGGGAACAAAATATTTTTGGGGAAAAAGACGAAATAGGCACTATTCACCTGACAAAACCCAAGGGTTAGGGTTTGAATAACCTAAGCCATTCTGAGAGCTCGGTATGTCGAAATGACATTCCGTCGAAAGATTTGACGATAATATATCGAGAAAATTTAAATAAGCAGATAAAAGTTTTTCTCGAAAAACGTGCAAAAATCGGACAAAATAAAAATAACGAAAAGTACTGCTATGTACTTTTTATTCATTTAGTTACGTTAGGGGAAAACGTGAAGGAAAACTCTTAACACCAAAAAGTATTTTTTAGTTTTTTGGAAATTCGAAGAATACGTAAAAGTTAATCGGTAAACGAAAGACGAAATATCCCAAAATATTTGGATTCCGAGAATCGCAATTTTTAAAACTGTGTGATGAAACCCGAAAGACGGAATCACGAAACTTACCGGCTAAGTTTCGTGAATAGTAAGGATGTAAACTTAAGGAGTAAGTAAACTTAAGGGCTAAGTAAAATTAAGGAGTAAGTAAACTTAAGGGCTAAGTTAACTTAATGCTTAAGTCGTGAATAGTAAGGAGGTTTGAGGGGCAAAATAACTTTTTTGCCCCTAGCCTTAGATTTTCTATAAATAGGAAGCTAATTTTTATTTAAGTGGGATTTTGAAAATCCTATATCTTGATAGAGAGAGAGAGAGAGAGAGAGAGAGAGGGTTCGGATGAAGTGGAAGAAGGAAGAGCATGAGCATGAATGATCGAATCGAAAGTGTTCGTGAAATAGAAAAGCTTGTGAGTCGCCGACTTTGTCTAGCGGAAGAAAAATAAAGAAGAGAGGTAACCTAAAACCTAGTCGAATTTAATTTCTCTTTAAGTCCTGTATGTTTAAAACATAAATTAATGAGAATAAGAAGTAGATGAGGTTATGAATTGTGACACCCCCAAATCTGGGTACTTCCATTTTCGCAGGATTCGGTGTTCACTATACAAATATCATCTATCTATCTATCCATAAATAAAAAAAAACCATGCAATAGATAGAATTAAATAAATAAATCTCCCCTTATGGGGTTATATCATCTGCATAAAATACAATCCCCAGGTCACTCTAACCTTAAACATCTGTGCGAAATCATAAACAATAACTAGTCTTAAATAACATTAAGTCTGCAAATAAATACACATCAAGTCTTAAATAACAACAAGTCTTCCTCATTTGTTAACCTTGCCCTTGCCTTTACTAGTGGAAGGCTCGTCTGATCTTTCGTTCTTAACTGCAATGTTATTATTACGCAAGAGTGAGCACGATTGCCCACAAGTATAATAATATAACAAAGAAATAATAACATGCGAATAAATCAAAGGCTTCTGAAACATGAAAACTCAGCTTTTGAATCAAAAATGAATAACAAGAAACAAAAGAACTTCTTACATAAGACCTTGAACCATGTCCTAGATTGTCAAGTGTTTATACTTGAAACCTTTAACAGTCATAAGACTATGGACTCTTCTTCTCGTACTTAGGGGGATCAGCCCTTAGTACCATACTATGCACAATATCTTAATGCTAACGCATAAGTAATCCCTTATACAGGGTTGTTCATCTCAGTTTGACATTAGAGTCCGCACCAAAGGAAGTTTGGTTTGGATAATTCATCGAGGGTTCTAAAATTTAGAACGCTCATCAACTATGGACTATTCCAAATCCTTAAGGGTTCACTAGTCTAACAAAGTTCAACGATGAATCGATAATTTAAAATTGAATAGCAATCTCAAAAGGTATACAATAGAATAATTATTGTATAGCAGAATCATACTTTGAAAGATTAATACATTTTAATATAATAAAATGTACTTGATCAATAATAATGAGAATTTGCTCGATGTAAAGAGACAACTTATAAGCTCATATAAAGATAACGAGTAGGGTTAGGAAACTTGCCTCGTGCATAGATTACACGTTAATTATACTTGTTCCTTGATTTAATCCTACATATCATTTACGTTCACAATACCAGTCAATTATAATATAACTAATCATCATACGTTCATTCTTTTTGTCTAACTCGAATTATGACTATACTTAGTCAACTACTATACTCATCGTCACATAATTTATACTTCATGAACAATAAGCTAACTATGCGCGGTGGAGCTACGGTAGCATGAATTAGGTAGCATAGAGTTGGCGTATGCGTACAATTTGAAACTCCGTTTTGAATTTCGATTCATGAAGAACACGAATCGAGCAAATTTATCATTACATGGTCATTAAATTCATTAAATTAAACATACCCACATACTAGAATTCATACATAATCATTACCCAACCTTTATAGAGTGATTTTAACCAATTAAAACACATAATCACATAATTAAAACATGTAATTTCACTGTTCTTGATGTTCTTGAACACAAAACATAAAAATCAACACTACGGATTCGTTATAACACCAAATTCATCCATTCAAGTTTTGTTTTCTTTGTTTTAACATGCATAATTATATACGTGTGTGAATTTTACAAAACAATTTATGTTTGACATATTAAATTCACGTATAAGGTCCATATGGCCATACTCCATACTCTATAATCATATACTGTATAGTTTTTATGAAACTGATGATATAGAAATCTATAATACATAGTAAAACATGTTATGCTAACATATTATCACATATACATCCACAAAATCAATAAAATTTCCAATTATAGAAATTTAACAGAGAAATTAAAAACCATTTTCATGAAACCTTAAATGACGTAAATAAACTGGGTTGAAGAGATTACTCAAAGCGTAGATGAGTAGAATTGAAACCCTTCTCAATTAATTCTACAATCACACAACTCTCACTCTCCCTCAACAATTTCTCAATCTCTCTCTGTGATGCTTTGCCAGAATTAGAAAATAAAAAAGCATAAGATGTATATAATAAAAGTGAACTGACGCGTTGTGGAGGTCAGTTACCCATCATGGGTTTACTGCCCTCAACCTCCACTAATGTCATGTTTGGCTAGCCTTAAAAGGCTCATTCTTATTTTATTTAATAGATCTCTTATACTATAGTTTAATAGTGTCACACCCCTTTATGAAATAAATCAAATCTTATTTAATTTATTTTAAATAATATATAATAATTTCTCATTAATTCACATAGTCACATAACAAAATTTCTCATTAATTAATTATGTCAACTTATTAAATCTCTAATTAATTATTAAATTAATTAAAATACTATTAGGCTTATTAAATATTTCATTTAATTCAATATGCTCACATAATTATATACTTCGAATAATAAAAATTCTCCACATTAATTTAATAAATATAACACATATAATTAAATTAATCTACCACAATTTCATCAATTAATTATTTAATCTAATAATTAATTCATCAAAAAATATTTATTCAATTTAATAAATATTAAAATTAAATTACAAAAATCTTGGTTGTCACATTTTCCCCCCCTTAAAAAGATTATGTCCTCAGAATCACAACTTAAACAATTCATCCCGTTACATTCTCCCCCCTTACAAAGATTCTGTCCCTAGAATCGCTTATACTAATTTAATTAAATAAATGAGGATAATTCTTCATCATATTCTCTTCGAGTTCCCAAATTGCTTCTTCAGCGTTGTGGTTCCTCCAAATTACCTTAACAGAAGGTATTACTTTATTTCTTAGAACTTGCTCTTTTCGGTCGACAATCTGAACAGGAATTTCTTCGTAAGATAAGTTTTTGTCAAAATGTAGGGGTTCATATTTAATCACGTGCTTGTAATCGGGTTTTTAGGGTCGTAGAACTGAAACATGGAAAACGTTGTGGACATTTTCTAGAGCTGGAGGTAAGGCTACCTCATATGCAACCTCTCCGACCCTTCGCAGAACTTCAAAGGGTCCAATGAATCTTGGGCTTAATTTCTCTTTCTTTTCGAACCTGATCTTCCCTTCCAGGGAGAGACCTTTAAGAACACATAACTACCCGATTCAAACACAACATTCTTACTGTGTGGATCGGCGTATTTCTCCTATCTATCTTGGACTGCTATCAATCTTGTTCGGATCACTTTGACTATTTCTGCTGTTTGTTGTACCAATTCTGGGCCTAGTAATTATCTTTCGCCAACTTCATCCCAGTATAGCGGAGTTCTGCACTTTCTGCCGTATAACGCTTCATAAGGCGGCATGCCAATACGAGTGTGGTAACTGTTATTGTAGCTGAACTCTACGAGCGGTAGATGGTCATCCCAATTTCCTTTAAAGTCCATTATACAAGCTCTTAACATGTCTTCTAATGTATGAATTGTTCTTTCACTCTGTCCATCTGTCTGAAGGTGATATGCCGTGCTCATTCGTAACTGTGTACCCATGCATTCTTGTAGACGTTTCCAGAAGTTCGACGTAAAGCGGGGATCTCTATCTGAAATAATTGACACCTGAACTCCGTGCCTTAAAATAATCTCTTTCACATATAACCTTGCCAACTGATCTAAGTTGAATCTGATTTTGATCGGAAGGAAGTGTGCGGATTTCGTCAATCGGTCAACAATAACCCATACTGTGTCGTAGCCTTTTTGAGTTGTTGGTAGGCCAACCACGAAATCCATCGTAATATGTTCCCATTTCCATTCTGGAATCTCTAAAGGTTGTAGTAACCCACTCTCGGCCTCGATATTACTCGCTTTCACTTTCGACATATCGAGGCACTTGGCAACGTTTCTGTAACCTCTCGTTTCAAATTTGGCCACCAGAAATGTTGTCGAAGATCTTGGTACTACCAGGGTGAATCGAATATCTTAAGTTGTGAGCCTCGCTCAAAATTTCTTCCTTAATCTCGGGTACTGGCGGTACCCAAATTCTATTCTTAAATCTTAGTATTCCTTCCTTATCCATCTTGAATCTTGATTCGGTTCCTTCGGATATCTTCTTTTTCACCGTTTGACATTCGTCATCCTGAAGTTGAGCCTCCTTAACCTTGTCTAGTAGAGTTATACCAGATTGCATCTGAAACAGCTTCTCATCAATCTCCATAGGACACTTCACTTCCAATTCCAGCTTTTCCATTGCTGAAATTAACTCCTCCTGATCGGTCAAGATCATCAGTTTCTCCTGACCCTTTCTACTTAAGGCGTCGACAACCACATTTGCCTTACCCGGATGGTATAGAATCTCACAATCGTAGTCCTTAATTAACTCCAACAACCGTCTTTGGCACATGTTCAAGTCTTTATGTGTAAAAATATATTTCAGACTCTTGTGGTCTGTATATATTTCACACTTCTCCCCATAGAGATAGTGCCTCTAGATTTTCAAAAACCACTGCAGCTAACTCCAAGTCATGGGTCGGATACCCCTTCTCATAATCTTTCAGTTGTCGTGACGCATATGCAATGAATCTGCCATTTTGCATAAGCACACAACCCAGTCCTTTATGCGATGCATCACTATAAACCACAAAATTTCCTGTGTCATCTCAGAAGAGATAAAGACAGTCTTGAACTCAACCTCTTCTTTAATTCTTGAAAGCTTTCCGCACACTTCTCCGTCCAAACAAATTTCACCGATTTTCTAGTCAAATTTTCAAACGGAGTTGCGATCTTGGAAAAATCCTGAATGAATCTTCTGTAATAACCTGCCAATCCAAGAAAACTTCTTACTTGACTTCAAGATCGGCTATCTTGGTGATCCCGATTAATCACGACTTCGACTTTGGAGGGATCTACCAAAATTTCGTCCCTATCGATCACATGTCCAAGAAATTGTACTCTTTCAATCCAGAATTCACATTTCAAAAACTTGGCACACAACTTCTCCCTCCTCAATGTCTCTAACGTTGCCCTCAAATTCTCTTCATGTTCTTCCTTGGTTTTCGAATATACCAAAATGTCATCTATAAATACCACTACGAATTTGTCCAAAAATGGCTTGAACAGTCCATTCATTAAGCCCATAAATGTTGTAGGAGCATTCGTTAGACCAAATGACATTATGACCGTATCGTGTTCTGAACGCTGTCTTCGGTACATCCTCTGGTCTCGCCTTCAGTTGATGATAACAACTCCTCAAGTTTATCTTTGAAAAGTATCTTGCTCCCTTTAACTGATCGAACAGATCGTCGATTCGCTGTAATGGATATCTATTTTTAATTGTGACCTTATTCAATTCTCTATAGTCGATGCAGAGCCGCATTGTCCCATCCTTCTTCTTCACAAATAAAACTGGCGCTCCCCACGGTGATACGCTTGGTTGGATATACTTCTTGTCCAGTAATTCTTGTAGTTAGACCATCAGTTCTTTCATCTCTACCGGTGCCATTCGGTACGGTGCCTTCGATATTGGGGCCGTTCCTGGAGCCAAATCGATCACAAATTCAACTGCTCTATATGGAGGAAGCCCTGGCAAATCATCCAGAAATACGTCTGTGAAATCTCTCACTACTGGTATCTCCTCTATTTTCATATTCTCTTTACGACTATCGACTATGTAAGCTAAATATCCTACACAGCCTTGCCTTAACAACCTCCTGGCATGCATTATCGTCAGACAACTCGCTTGTCTAGGTGACTTGCTACCATAAAACACAACCTTTGACAGAGTCACAAGGTTAATACGCTTCTTCTGGCAGTCAATTACCGCCCCATAATTGGATAACCAGTCCATACCCAAAATAACGTCGAATTCTCCAAGTCGAATTGGGATAAGATCTACGTTCATGATATTACCCTTAATATCCACTCTACAGTTCTTATGCACGCGTATTTAATGAGGATGATTTCTCTATTCGCAATTTCTATGTTCATGGGGTATTCTAACTCGTCCTTAAGAAATTCTAAGTTCTTAGCAAAGTCATCGGATATAAATGAACAAGTAGCACCCGAATCAAATAATACATAAGCATTAAATTTATTGATCGGAATGATACCTGACACCATATCATGAGACTGCACTGCATCCTGTACTGTCATGTTAAATGTTCTGGCGGTCGGTCGGTTGGTTGCAGTTGGTCCTGTGATAGTCAGAGTGTTTCTACCTTTCCTCTATTCCCTCCTGATCTTGTTCCTCCAGATCCCTTCTTAGGATAATCCCTTGCAAGATGATCCTTTGAGCCACAAGTGAAACAGGCACCCTTCTTTGGGTTAGGACAGTTAGGTGTTATGTGGCCTTCCAGACCACAATTGTAGCATACTCGTTTTCCCTTCATACAAACTCCCAAATGAGCTTTTCCACAGGTTGGACATGCTTCGATCTTCTTCTTTTGCCCTCCTTGTTGAATTCCTGCTGACGAGTTATCAGACCACTTCCTTTTCTGATTATTACTACCTCCCGTGCTACCTCCACCAGTCTTGTTAGTTCCTTCATTTTTACTCTTTTTCTTCTTCTGATCCTGATTATATTTAATTCTTGCGCCGCTTCCACCTTCAATGAGTATGGCTTTCTCAACACCCAAAGAAAAGTGTTCAATTGGAACATTGACACCTTGCTATACAACCAAGGCTTCAGTCCCTGCTCGAAATGTCTTGCCTTCCTCTCATTGATATGCACTTGGTATGTGGCGAACCTAACCAACTCATTGAACCTTACCGCATAATCTGTTACGGACATACTCCCCTGTTTCAACTCCAGAAACTGAACTTCCATTTGGTTTTGTGAACCGTCGGAAAATACATCTCGAAAAACATTTCCTTGAATCTCTCGAGTTATTACACCTTCTCCTCCCTCAGTACTTTGTTTATGCGCCACCAATAATCGGCTTGGACTTGACATGAATGTTGCGTGTCACGGTTTTACAGTCTTCCTTACTCTAGCGACATCAAACACCTTCTCCATCTCCATAACCCATGTTTGAGCTTCGATTGGGTTTATGGAACCTTTAAACTCTGGCGGTCCCACCTCCTTGAAATCCTTGAACGAGGTGTTTAGTGGAGTTTGTGGTTGATTGTTAATTGCTCCGGCTAATAGATTCACCAATTGCTGAACAGGGTTAGCATTGGCGTCGTTGTTGTTAATCATTAGTTCTTCTTGAGCTTGTTGACGGTTTTATCTTCTTCTAGGCGGCATAATTCTGTTAAGACTATACGCTTATTAGGAATTTTATTCAATCACTTAAATATTTAAGGCTTAACTAAAACATTTAATCATAATTCACTTAACACATTATTTCAAATAAACTCTGACATTTTTATTTAATTCAAAAGTTTTAACATCATACGATAGCATCACTGCTATTTACATCAACTATCCCGAGATAAAGAATCCACAGGATTTAAAACATTAAAATATTCCTTTGTTTATAAACACATCGGAATTTACATCTTTAACTACCAGATAGGTTTCACATAAATAAACTAATCCTATCACTTTTATTAAAGTATTTGAATAGCCTTCCCGTTCTTCTTCCATGATGCGAGACATCGTCCTGCGATCTAGCATATATGATGGTAGACCTTCAAACTGGATTGGATACTTCATAACTCGATCCTAGGCCGCATCCATTTCATTGTGAAATGTAGAATACGTCTCCCCAAGCTTAGCCTTCTTTGCACGACAATCCTCCTCAGCAAGATCAGCACGACATGACTCTCTTACCCAACCCTCCTCTGCTATGGCCAGTCTTTCTGAGCTTTCTTTCAGATCTTTCTTTAACTTTTCTATTTCTTCATACTTCTCCTCAGTTTGACCCTTCTCGTGCACCAAATCCCACTCCACATTTCCTAAATGTGTGTGAAGAGTCACAATTTCCCCATCCTTCTGCTCGATGGTACTCTGCTGAATAATAGTCCTCTCCTTCAGCTCCTGAACAGTGTCTTACAACGATATGTTACGATCATAAAGCGCATCATACATCTCAGCATCAATGGAGTTCGGTGGGAACTCCTCTTCCTCCTCTTCTTCATCAGAATCCTCCTCTGGATCAGTCTCAGGCTCATGCTCCCGACCAAGAACAGTGATCAACGGAGATGGCTCTCTCTGTACCAACTGTTCCTTGACAACATGAATGTCTCAGGGCTCCTTATCCCCAGCTCGACTAGCTCCTCTAACATCCAATATCCTGACAACAAAATTTTAAGTTTTGGTTACTAATCCGTGCTAGTGAACACATAATTTAACACATAAGCACATAAAGTCTTTTATTATCTTCAATGAATTAAGAAATTCATTTCTTATAACTCGATAAGAGTTTACCACCACTATGTTCTCAATCTCCTATAAGGCTACTACCTAAGGTTGTTTCCCCCACCTAAGGTTCATAACCTACAGCTTTGATACCAACCTGTGACACCCCCAAATCCGGGTACTTCCATTTCCGTAGGATTTGATGTTCACTGTACAAATATCATCTATCTATCTACCCATAAATAAAAACAAACCATGCAATAGATAGAATTAAATAAATAAATCTCCCCTTATGGGGTTACATCATCTGCATAAAATACAATCCCCAGGTCACTCTAACCTTAAACATCTGTGCGAAATCATAAATAATAACAAGTCTTAAATATCATCAAGTCTGTAAATAAATACACATCAAGTCTTAAATAACAACAAGTCTTCCTCATTTGTTAACCTTGCCCTTGCCTTTACTAGTGGAAGACTCGTCTGATCTTTCGTTCTTAACTGCAATGTTATTATTACGCAAGAGTGAGCACGATTGCCCACAAGTATAACAATATAACAAAGAAATAATAACATGCGAATAAATCAAAGGCTTCTGAAACATGAAAACTCAACTTTTGAATCAAGAATGAATAACAAGAAACAAAAGAACTTCTCAAGGTCATAAGACCTTGAACTATGTCCTAGGTTGTCAAGTGTTTATACTTGAAACCTTTAACAGTCATAAGACTATGGACTCTTCTTCTCGTACTTAGGAGGATCAGCCCTTAGTATCATACTGTGCACAATATCTTAACGCTAACGCATAAGTAATCCCTTATACAGGGTTGTTCATCTCAGTTTGACATTAGAGTCCGCACCAAAGGAAGTTTGGTTTGGATAATTCATCAAGGGTTCTAAAATTTAGAACGCTCATCAACTATGGACTAGTCGAATCATTAAGGGTTCACTAGTCTAACAAAGTTCAACAGTAACTGATAATTTAAAATTGAATAACAATCTCAAAAGGTATACAATAGAATAATTATTGTATAGCAGAATCATACTTTGAAAGATTAATAAAATGTACTTGATCAATAATAACGAGAATTTGCTTGATGTAAAGAGACAACTTATAAGCTCATATAAAGATAACGAGTAGGGTTAGGAAACTTGCCTCGTGCGTAGATTACACATTAATTATACTCATTCCTTGATTTAATCCTACATATCATTTACGTTCACAATACCAGTCAATTATAATGTAACTAATCATCATACGTTCATTCTTTTTGTCTAACTCGAATTATGACTACACTTAGTCAACTACTATACTCATTGTCACATAATTTACACTTCATGAACAATAAGCTAACTATACGTTCAATCATTCAATTCACACATAAATGTGTTATTAACATGTTAAGAATTTATTTTAACACCTCATTATTTGTCTAACATGTTTTTATGTTCATTAGATTCAGTTACTAACACATTGCTAGACTTGAGCATTTAAAAATTCATTTCTGGACCATTCTACTAAGTGGTATTGTATTTCCACTATTATACTAAGTCTTGGCGCTTGCAATGGCCTTAAAGTGCTATGACTGACTTGAGACATGGGTATTTATGATTTGATTGGGGCTACTGTTGAGCGAATTAGGCATAGAGTTGGCGCCATGCAGCTGAAACTCCGAGTTACAATTTCCGATTCATGAAGAACACAGAATTAGCCGAATTTATCATTACATGGTCATTAAATTCATCAAATTAAATATACCCACATACTAGAATTCGTACATAATCATTACCCAACCTTTATAGAGTGATTTTAACCAATTAAAACACATACTCACAGAATTAAAACAGGTAATTTCACTGTTCTTGAAGGTTTTGAACACAAAACATAAAAATCAACACTACGGATTCCTTATAACACCAAATTCATCCATTCAAGTTTTGTTTTCTTCGTTTTAACATGCATAATTATATACGTGTGTGAATTTTACAAAAATAATTTATGTTTGACATATTAAATTCACGTATAAGTGCCATATGGCCATACTCGATACTCTGTAATCATATACTGTATAGTTTTTATGAAACTATTGATATGGAAATCTATAATACATAGTAAAACATGTTATGCTAACATATTATCACATAAACATCCACAAAATCAATAAAATTTCCAATTATAGAGATTTAACAGAGAAATTAAAAACGATTTTCATGAAACCTTAAATGACGTAAATAAACTGGGTTGAAGAGATTACCCAAAATGTAGATGAGTAGAATTGAAACCCTTCTCAGTTAATTCTTCAATCACACAACTCACACTCTCCCTCAACAATTTCTTAATATCTCTCTGTGATGCTTTGCCAGACTTAGAAAATAAAAAAACATAAGATGTATATAATAAAAGTGAACTGACGCATTGTGGACGTCAATTACCCATCATGGGTTAACTGCCCTCAACCTCCACTAATGTCATGTTTGGCTAGCCTTAAAAGGCTCATTCCTATTTAATTTAATAGATCTCTTACACTATAGTTTAATAGTGTCACACCCCTTTATGAAATAAATCAAATATCTTATTTAATTTATTTTAAATAATATATAATAATTTTTCATTAATTCATATAGTCACATAATTAAATTTCTCATTTATTAATTATGTCAACTTATTAAGTATATAATTAATTATTAAATTAATTAAAATACTATTAGGCTTGTTAAATATTTTATTTAATTTAATAAGCTCACATAATTACATACTTGAATAATAAAATTCTCCACATTAATTTAATAAATATAAAATATAATTAAATTAATCTACCACAATTTCATCAATTAATTATTTAATCTAATAATTAATTCATCGAAAAAATATTTATTCAATTCAATAAATATTAAAATTAAATTACAAAAATCTCGGTTGTCACATGAATGATTTTATATGGTTGAAATCATGAGAAATAATGAAAATAAGAATTTGAAGTTTAGTAAATAAATTTCTTAAGGAATTGTAAGATTCGTAATGAATTAGAACGATCTGAGTGGATTATATGAATGAGTAGGTGAAATAAGTAAGGAATGATGTTCTATAACATCAAATTCCAATAAAAAGTGAAATCGTAATCCAAAATATCGATTAAAATGAAGAACGAACGAAGAACACGCGAAGAACACGAAGAACGTTGTTGATGGACAAATTTAAAACCATCGTAGGATAATTGTTGTTGATGGACAAGTTTAAAACCATCGTGTATAAGTTAGATGCTTATTGCTTGCTTAGGAACGGTAGAAACGTTCATGAAGAGTGGATTAAAACTTAGCTATAACGAAGTTATGGCGAAAATTTTATAAAAGACAAATGAGAATTAGAAAGATAGTAAATGAACTCGAACATGTAGGGTTTCATAAGAATATAAGAGGATGTAGAAAACGTGAGTCGTGGACACAAGAACAAATGAATTCTGAGTTCAGATGACCGAATTACGGACGAACAAACGAAGAGCATTAAAAATATAAAATGAATGAAGGGTGAAGATTAAGCCAATCGAATGGCACTTTAACGGATTCAGAATGAGGTTCTGTCCGAAGGGGATTGAAGTACATAAGATAAGGAAGAGAATGGCTTTTGGAACGAACTCGTTCCGAGTTATAACGAATAAGTTATGGAAGCGTGAAGTAAGCGTCTCAAATAGGATTTAAGACTTAGAAAATTTTTCAGGGATGAAGGCTTGGCGCCGCAGTGCGAGGCGTGCCTTGGGAGGCGGCGCCATGATGCAGAACTTCGATAGTTAGACATCTGCAGAGTGGCGCTTCTGGTATAAGTGATAAAGAGGGACGTGACTGCAGTACCGATGCGAGAAAAAAAGCCAATGATGGTCTTTTAAGTGCTCAATTACTGGGGGATGTGCAAGAAAGAAATATGAACATGTAGTTCACCTAAAATAACACTTAAACAAGTGAATTAAACCTTTAGTACAGGTTGAATGAAATGGTTGAAAGAGATTAAAAGATCAAGAAGAGAACGTACTTAGCGATTTACTGGCGATCTTAGCATACAACGAAACGGTGTAAACTTCGACATTAAGAAAGAGTAATGAACATGGGATTCAGGTAATGGATAACGAAAGTATTAATAAGATATGAATTATCAAGGAAGCCGTAATGAACGGTAATAAGAGTAATGAAAGCCGAAGGTGAGTCATATAAGAGTGAATCCTGAGGTGTGGCATTTAGTTGCCAGGAAGCCATAAGGAATAAGAAATTAACTTAACGAAGATTATAGTTTAATAGTTCGGATAAGTTAAGATAAGATAGGTTGTGGTGCAATCGTAACCTTTGATGGTTGACATATGGGAGTTGGGCTAAACAATTCCTTCAGAGAGCGAAGGTATATACAAAACTGGCAACCGATCTTGTAAGACCCCAACTTTTATGAATAAAGATGATTTTTCTATAAATATCATTTTTGAATATTATGGAATGAATTTGATATAATATTATATTTGTGGGTAATATTTATAAATTTTGCAAAGTACGCAAGTTGTTATATAATATTCGATTGGTCGGGGAATATTCGTTTTAACAGGGAATATTCATACACACAATCATTGGTGGACCCCATAATGGAATTATTATCGGATTGAGAAAATGACAAAAATATTTTATGAAAATAACGACGAAAGTTTTATTGTTAACTGTTGAAACACCCGGTGTTAAAAGTACAATAATACGCGAGGTTGCATAGTAGCACACGGTATTGATTATTGATGCTTACGTGAGAAGTCACTCAGTTTTGATTCAATTATTGTCGATATTTTTATATATTATTAAATCAATAATTGAGATAACAAAGTTATTAATATTATTATTTGCAATATTAACGATGTCTAGAAGTTCTGCCAAGGAGAGGTTTGATCACCTAATTGCGCACCAATAGGGAGAAATCCTTATTGGAAAGCCCCACTTTCTGAGGAGCGACACAGTGGATTAATAATGTGAATAATAATAATGATGATGAGTTTTGTTTTATTAGTATTATTAATGTAATAAAACAGAAAAGCTTTTTATATAAAATAGAATATTTTTATAAAGTTATTTGTTTTATTAGACTATAAATAGAATATATTATATTTTATTATGCATAGTGTTTTGCATAGTAAAATCTTTTTATATAAACAAAATACTTTTATAAAATTATTTATTTTATTAGATTATAAATAGAATATATTATATTTTATTATGCGTAGTGTTGCATAGTGCACTGCATAGTATTTTGCATAGTAAAATCTTTTATATAAAACAAAATACTTTTATAAAGTTATTCATTTTATTAGATTATAAATAGAATATATTATATTTTATTTAAAAGATTTTTTTTTTATTAGAATATTTTATTAAATCAATATGGACCATCCGATTAAAAGTAAATCAATCTGGACCGTTCATGAATTAGTTACTATTCAATCCATTCTTCTATAAATAGAAGCTCATTCCTTCATTATTTCTTACGAATTCACTGAAACTCTAGAGAGAAAACTATAGAGAAAAAAGAAAATACCTTCTTCGCTACTTCACTACTCCTATATCTCTTCTTTTTTTAGGTATGGGGTATTATTTCTTTCTTATTCATGAAGAGAAATTACATTATTCAATTCTTTATTATTCTATTGGAATAACTTTTGTATATCTGGAGCTACCCTATACTTGGTGAAATTCTTACATTATTCCATTCTTTATCATTATGTTGAATAACTTTATCTCATCTGAATCTGCATACATGGTGAAATTATTCTATTATTCCATTCTTTATCATTATGTTGAAATAACATATACATCTGCAAGTCTGCATACATGGTGAAATTCTTCTGTTATTCTATTTTTTATTATTCTATTGGTACATCATGTTTGTGCGTTCTGCGTGACTGGTTCGTTATTTATTATTATTCTGGAATATCGTATGCGTGCGTTCTGCGTGACCTAGTTTCGTTGTTTATTATTACATTTGGAATATCCGATGCAATGCGTTCTGCATGACCGTTCCATTTTATTCTCGTTGGAATATCCTATCTCGTGCGCTTCTGCACGACTGGTTCCGTTATTTATTATTTTGTTGGAATAACTTTGTATGTATGCGATCGATCGCATGCCTGGTGATTTCTTTTGTTATTCCATTATTTATTATACTCAGTTGGTTAAAGTTTTGACTTCTATACTCCATGAAATTAGTGGAATATCCTTGATATTTGCGCTTCATCCAGTATTTTTTCATGAAAATATTCTTCTGAGTATTCTTGAGTTTTACTCTACAAAGAAGTATCATGTTGACAATTTGGACGTTATTAGTTCCTGGATAAATTAATTCTTGAACTTGTTTTATTGAATTCTTATATCATTGTCATCATCCTCATGTTTATATTATGTTAAAAGTCATCTGTGGCTGTAGTGCATATATGGACTTGGTATGATTATGACTAGGGATTATTCGGTGCAATCATGACCGTAATGTTATAAATGATGTGGAAAAATTCCTCATTAGCCCGTAGTGCATTGATGGACAATTGTTGGCATGATCATGACCATTGATGAATACACGAATATCCTTGGCCGTAGTGCATGGATAATTTTTGGTTGTGATACTAATGAATATCCTTGGTAGTAGTGCGGGGATGATGTGGATTATTTATTAAGTTGAGTCTCGTGATAAAAGTGATGAAAACCTTTTAAATCATAAAAGATAGTAGATTTTATTCTCTACTTGACTCTTTTAATGGATTGCTTGTTCAATGCAGTTAAACTTGATGTTTGTTATATTTTATCGCTTTAACATTGTTGAAGGCTAATGATAATTTATTCGCATTATCTTTGTCATAATATTTCTTCTTGGGCTAGTTGAGCTCACCCTTTCTTTCACTTTGTTCTCTTCAGAAAATGAGAACGTGGCAAGGGACTAGTTGGGGAGCGGAGTGGCGGTCCGGATGATAGTATTAGTAGTCCTCACTATTACATTAAATAGTGTGAAAATAAATATAATGAGGACTCTTTTGAGTGTGGATATTGTCTAGATGACAATATTCTTATTAAAACTCTCAGTTTACGTTTTGTCGTATTTTACATGACAGCTGTATTATTAAGTTGTATTTGAATTTTGTACCATGTATTTGGCGACCCAAGATGGGTGATGTATACCTATTTTGGGGGCGTCACAGTTGGTATCAAAGCTTAGGGATATGATCTCTGGCTAAGATGTGAGACAAGAACTAGGAGGGGAGAGACGGAGAATTCCTTCGCTAGTATGACCTTCCTAAGTTTATTTTGTATTTAATTGGTCGGTCAGAGTATAGGGATAATATGTAATATGTTAATTAACCCTTATTTTGTGGCAGTATTTGAAAATGACATCCGAGAATGTTGAGAACATCAATGGAGCACAGGAGACCGTTGAGTCTCCCCATATCAATAATCAGGATAATGTGCATCAGGAAGGCGACAATCCTCAGGCAAACAACCACACGGACTAGATGATGAACGATGGAATGTTCAGAGGCTTTATGCAATTCATGCAACATCAGGCAAGTGCGGCTCCTGTCCAAAATGCAGGTGGAAACACTTGCAACTCTCGAGACGATCACCGCTTAAGCGATTCAAGGAACTGGGACCACCGGAGTTTTGGAGAGCCAAAACCACTTAAAGCGGAGAGCGTGGATTAAGCAGATCAACAAGATATTTGATGTCTTGGGATGCTCAGAGGAGCAAAGGATCCTTTGCCACCTTCATGTTGTGGGGCGGAGGCGAGATTTGGTGGGAATCAGTAAAGCGTACTCGACTCTTGCCAGACCGAAGATGTCTTGGGAGAAGTTCCAAGAACTGTTCAACGACAAGTACTTTCCCGAAAGTATTCATCACATGAAAGAGGTAGATTTCATCAAGCTGGAGCAAAACAACATGACCGTGTCGTGGTACGAAGCCAAGTTTGCCGAGTTGTCCCGGTTTGCATCCCATTTGGTTGATAATGAGGAGAGAATGACGTGAATGTTTCTAAAAGGTTTGAAACCCGAGATACGTCAATATCTTATCTCTCATAAACTGTGTTTGTATTCAGATGTTGTTAATAGGGCTCAGTTATTGGAGCGCGATAATGAGTCAACCCAACCAAAAGAGAGTAGCCAGCAAAATGATAATACTAGTGATAACAGTCATCGAAGCGGTGACAACAAGCGTGGAGGGAATCAATATGCCAGAAATGGTAACCACTTCGGTGGTAATCATGGTCAAAACAATAAGAATGGACATTTCAGGAAGAGGAGATTCAACAATGATGGAAAGACGTCAACATCAGCACCTGTCGTTAAGGAAAGAGAACGACCACCTATCATATCCTTTAAATGTGAAGGGGAGGGACACATCAGTCCAAACTTCGCGATGCCATCCAAAGCATGCTATAATTGTGGAAGAGAAGTCACCTAGCCCGATTTTTTCATGCACCAAAGTCAAGTCCAGCTGGAATATTCGTACAATGACACAATCATTGGTGGACCCCATAATGGAATTATTATCGGATTGAGAAAATGACAAAAATATTTTATGAAAATAACGACGAAAGTTTGATTGTTAACTGTTGAAACACCCGGTGTTAAAGAAATACGATGTCTGGCGTGGTTGCATAGTAGCAGCACACGTATTGATTATTGATGCTTACGTGAGAAGTCACTCGGTTTTGATTCAATTATTGTCGATATTTTTATATATTATTAAATCAATAATTGAGATAACAAAGTTATTAATATTATTATTTGCAATATTAACGATGTCTAGAAGTTACGCGAGGAGAGGTTTGGTCACCTAATTGCGGCGCCCGATAGGGAGAAATCTTTATTGGAAAGCCCCTCTTTCACAGGAACGACACAGTCGATTAATAGTGTGAATAATAATAATGATGATGAGTTTTGTTTTATTAGTATTATTAATGTAATAAAAAAGCGAAAAGCTTTTATGTAAAAGCAGAATACTTTTATAAATTTTTTATTTTAATAGACTATAAATAGAATATATTATATTCTATTATCATAGTATTTTGTATAATAAAATCTTTTTATATAAAACAAAATACTTTTATAAAGTTATTTATTTTATTAGATTATAAATAAAATATATTATATTTTATTATGCGTAGTGTTGTATAGTGCCTACATAGTGTTTTGCATAGTAAAATCTTTTTATATAAAAGCAGAATACTTTTATAAAGTTATTCGTTTTATTAGATTATGAATAGAATATATTATATTTTATTTAAAAGATTTTGTTTTATTAGAATATTTTATTAAATCAATATGGACCATCCGATTAAAAGTAAATTTATTTGGACCGTTCATGAATTAGTTACTATTCAATCCATTCTTTTATAAATAGAAGCTCATTCCTTCATTATTTCTTACGAATTCACTGAAATTCTAGAGAGAGAAACTATAGAGAGAAATAAGAAAAGTATTCTGCTACTTCACTACTCCTATATCCAGTACTCTTTTTTTAAGGTAAGGGGTATTATTTCTTTCTTATTCATGAAGAGAACTTCTGTTATTCAATTCTTTATTATTACATTGGAATAACTTTTGTATATCACGCTGCTACCCTATACTTGGTGAAATTCTTTTGTTATTCCATTCTTTATCATTATGTTGGAATAACTTTCTATCTGCAAAATACCGCATACATGGTGAAATTATTCTATTATTCCATTCTTTATCATTATGTTGGAATAACTCATACATGCATGCGTACCGCATACATGGTGAAATTCTTCTTTTATTCTATTTTTTTATTATTACATTGGAACATCATGTCCGCATGCGTTCATGTATGACTTTGGTTACATTATTTATTATTACTGTTGGAACATCCTGCATGCGTGCGTTTACGCATGACCTTGTTCCGTGTTTATTATTACATTGAAATATCACGTATGCGTGCGTTTACGCACGACTGGTTCTCATTATTTATTATTACATTGGAATAACTTTATGCATGCGATTCGATCGCATATCCGGGTGATTTCTTTTGTTATTTCATTCTTTATTATACTCGGTTGGTTAAAGTTTTGACTTCTATACTCCATGAAATTAGTGGAATATCCTTGATATTTGCGCTTCATCCAATATCTTTTCATGGAAATATTCTTCTAAGCATTCTTGAGTTTTACTCTAGAAAAGAAGTATCATGTTGACAATTTGGGCGTTATTAGTTCTGGATAAATTAATTCTTGAACTTGTTTTATTGAATTCTTATATCATTGTCATCATCCTCATGTTTATATTATGTTGAAAGTCATCCGTGACTTTTGTAGTGCATAGATGGACTTGGTATGATTATGACCGAGGGATTATTCAATTGTAATCATGGCCGTAATGTTACAAATGATGTGGAAAAAGTCCTCATTGGCCCATAGTGCATTGATGGACGATTGTTGGCATGATCATGACCATTGATGAATACACGAATATCCTTGGTAGTAGTGCATGGATAATTTGTGGTTGTGATATTAATGAATATCCTTGGTAGTAGTCTTGAGGATGATGTGGATTATTTATTAAGTTGAGTCTCAAATGATAAAAGTGATGAAAAACCTTTTAAATCATAAAAGATAGTAGATTTTATTCTCTCTTGACTCTTTTAATGGATTGCTTGTTACTACTGCAGATTAAACTTGATGTTTGTTATATTTTATCGGTTTTAACATTGTTAAAGGCTAATGATAAGTTATTACGCATTATCTTAGTCATAATATTTCTTCTTTGGGCTAGTTGAGCTCAACCTTTCTTTCAACGTTCTCTTGAGAAATGAGAACGTGGCAAGGACTAGTTGGGGAGCGGGTGGCGGTCGGATGATAGTATTAGTAGTCCTTACTATTCTGTTAAATAGTGTGAAAATAAATGTAATGAGGACTCTTTTGAGTGTGGTTATTGTCTAGATGACAATATTCTTATTAAAACTCTCAGTTTACGTTTTGTCGTATTTTACACGACAGCTGTATTATTAATTTGTATTTGAATTTTGTACCATATATTTGGCGACTCAAGATGGGTGATGTATACCTATTTTGGGGGCATCACAGATCTAACTCAATGTGATGGCAGTGTAGATGAGACGGGAACTTGTTTGTTGGTTGTTTGTGGGAAACCACTCAGAGTACCATATGAACTACTAGTAGAGAAGCGATGTGTGCTGAGTCCTAGAGAAGTTAAAAGAAGAAGATAAGATTATAAATCATCAAAGATGATGAACGTTTTGAGTAAAGACATCTCCGATGAAGCCGTAAACTGGTAAAGGAAGTTAGTCGCGTAAACTTATATTGCAAGAACGCAAACCTTAAGAAATAAAGTTAAGTAAACCAATGCGTAAGTTTAATATATGACTAATTGGTGTTTATGTTTTCTCCTTATGTGGTATATAGGAATTGGAATGAGCAGTTCAGCGTAAGCTGTAGCTGTGCGTAAGGCAAGTTTCCTAACTTCATTCATATTTTAAATGAATGCTAGTTTCCTAAACTTCTCAGATGTTGAACTTGAGAAGTTCTGTCTATGTGCTAATGTGTGATATTTTTACAAGGTGGTAGAACGTATGAGGCCTTGTGCTACAATGTGAACACTTCGGTGTTTCTATGATATGAATTGTTCTATGATTGAACTATTCAATAAGAGAATGCTCTGTCTATATATGATTCGTTATTGTTAAGTCTGTGCTAATGATTCTAGCCAGACATGATGAGTATGAAAAAGGTAGAAGAACGAAAGTATTTCAAAGTGCATGTGAATAATGTTGTAAAATGATAGGAATCGAGATTATTCCTATTGTTCAAGCTGCTTCATGGCCTTGTTCGGTTATCGAAGTTCTAAAAAAATGTTTGAATTCTTAAAGTTGTTTGTTCAACTACTATGACTTGCTGGGTAATTGAATGCTCACACTTTCTTTAAATGAAAAACATTTTCATCGAGCGATGTTAGAAGAACTTAAGGATCTCATAAAGATCAAGCTGACGGCATCCAGATGAAGTGCCATTCAGGATGTGAATGAACGAGGAGATCAAGTGAAGACTTGTAATATGGAAAGATGAAATCAAACTATAGACTAGTTTAAGGAACTGTTATGTATCCTTGGTGGCGGATAAAAGTCACTCTTGTAAGATGAAATGAATAATGTATTTATCATTATTTATAATGAAAAAGGTTATAGGGTTTTTAGAACCTGGGATTTGAGAGTGTATGTTGTTATATTTCTGTATATAATGATGTATGTTTGGATGCATGATGTACTCGTGACGTACGGAATCCGGGTGTGAAGATAGACCGAATTTTGGGGTGTTAAAAATTGGTATCATAGCTGATAGGTTATAAACCTTAGGTAGGAGTACCTAAGACTATAATCGTAGAGAGAAGGATAAGAAGATCACCACGTGATCATAGTGATTCGTAGTAACAGATGAGTTGTTAAAAGATGAATGATTTATAGCTAATGCTATGAATGAAGGGTACTATGAAATAGTACGAGAAGAAGAACTCAGATTGAGTTGTGAAGGATAGTATATGAATTAAAGAAAATTCGTATTAAGTAAAGAGAGATTTAGAAGTTGTAAAGTTTCAATTGAGGACTTATGTGATAGTTGAGTTGTATGAACCTTTGTTATGGGCAGAGGTTTATACTTTGTGTAACAACTGCTTAGCTTATTACAGTGATAATCATTGGGATTGGTCGCGCTATCAATATGTATATGGTGAGAAGGTGAATCTTTTCTCATGTATATACTTGATAGGTAGAGAACGATAAGGTAGGTGCGAGTTCTTGAAACTCATACTTATGGTAAGTTCGTGACTCATAAGTTCGTGACTCATACCTATGGTCTGACTGGGATAGTTCTTAAACTCATATTATTGTGGAAAGTTCCTGAACTCATAATGTGTGGTAAGTTGATGGACTGTACTAAGATATAGGAATATTTAGACTGAAAATGCGTTGTTTTCAGTAGTCTTAGTATTGAAGGTACTAGAGAAGATTAAGTATTGTCGCAGTAAGACAATGAAGGAAGATGGAGAATAGGATATTCCAAGTCATCTAGCTATGCTAGATTTCGAAGTTTATTGAAATCGTACTTATGTGATCGTATTTTGAAAATGAAAGAATTGGTTCAACTTTTGGAACTAATAGATTTTTAAAAGAACTATTCTTGGTATGTCTATGCTAATTGTTTCGGCTAGACATAAATTGATTTGAAATATCAAAATGAATTTTATATCATCAGTGCATTTGATGCAAGGATGGTAAAAGGATGGAGTTATTAATGCAATTGAACCTAGTGTTGGATGTAATCTTAGGATCAACAACTCGCTATGGTATGATGTATAATGACGAAGTCACAAACTGACGAAGTCCTCAACATACTATGAAAAGTACGGTATCATGACGTCATAAAATGTTTTGATGAATTGAAAAAGAATTTAAAGAAGTAGTCGATGTCAATTAAGTTGACTAGATGAATGTTTCACGTTGATATCCAATTTATTGGTATGGTCCAAGCTACTTGATTCGGCTAGACAAATGGTATGTTATGTTTAAAAGAAAATTGAGCTTTCTTTGAAGAAGTTGTGCCAAACCAAATTATTTTGGTGCGGAATCTAATGATTAAGTCTGAGGTGAACATATCCCAAAATGGGGTATACGATGGGTAAGAGGTAGTTTGCTTTCTCTGTGATTGTAAACTGACCGTGGAAGAAAGGTTACGGCGTCATGCTGTTAAACCTAGTAAGAGTTCATGGTCGATTTGACCCCTCAGCAAAAGTATTAAACGTTTTAAAAGGAAATTTTATATTCCTCGTTATTCCTTCTACTTTATGATTCTTGATAGATGGGGGTTGGGAATGATGGAAAGATAAGAACTCCGTTGAAGGGAATATGAGAAGAAAAGGTAGGCTAAAATTTCGAGGATAAAATTCTGTGAAGAAGGGGTGGATGTGATGACCTCGGTAAGGGTGTGGTTTTAAGAAATTCTGAGGACGGAATTTTTATAAAGGGGGAAGTGTAACAACCCAGAGAATCCGGATTGTCCAGAATTTAAGTTTAAAGAATTAGTTATTAATAAAAGGAATTTTTATTAATAATATTATGTGCTATGTGTTTATTAATCGTTCTAGAACCTAGGATGATTATAAGTCGGGAGGATTCTGGCTACGAGTTAGGTTGAACGAGTAAGAATTTTCAAGACGAAAATAAAAAAATTTCGGGAACAAAATATTTCTGGAGAAAAAGACGAAATAGGCACTATTCACCCGACTAAACCTAAGGGTTAGGGTTTGAATAACCTAAGTCGTTCTGAGAGTTTGGTATGTCGAAATGACATTCCGTCGAAAGATTTGACGATAATATATCGTGAAAAGTTAAATAAGTCGATAAAAGTTTTTCTCGAAAAACATGCAGAAATCGGACGAAATAAAAATGACGAAAAGTACTGCTATGTACTTTTTATTCGTTTAGCTACATTAGGGGAAAACGTGAAGGAAAACACTTAACACCAAAAAGTGTTTTTCAATTTTTCGAAAATCCGAAGAATACGTAAAAGTTAATCGGTAAACGAAAGACGAAATATCCAAAAATATTTAGATTTCGAGAATCGCAATTTTTAAAACTGTCGGACGAAACCAGAAAGACGGAACCACGAAACTTACAGGATAAGTTTCGTGAATAGTAAGGAGGTAAACTTAAGGAGTAAGTAAACTTAAGGGCTAAGTTAACTTAATGCTTAAGTCATGAATAGTAAGAAGTTTTGAGGGGCAAAATGACTATTTTGCCCCTAGCCTTGGATTTTCTATAAATAGGAAGCTAATTTTTATTTAAGTGGGATTTTGAAAATCCTATATCTTGAGAGAGAGAGAGAAAGAGGGAGAGGGTTCAGATGAAGAGGGAGAAGGAAGAGCATGAGCATGAATGATCGGATTACGAAATTGTTCGTGAAAAAGAAAAGCTTGCGAATCGCCGGCTTTGTCTAGCGGAAGAAAAATAAAGAAGAGAAGTAACCTAAAACCTAGTCGAATTTAATTTCTCTTTAAGTCCTATATGTTTAAAACATAAATTAATGAGAATAAGAAGTAGATGAGGTTATGAATGATTTCATATGGTTGAAATCATGATAAATAATGAAAATAAGAATTTGAAGTTTAGTAAATAAATTTCTTAAGGAAGTGTAAGATTCGTAATGAATTAGAACGATCCGAGTGGATTATATGAATGAGTAGGTTAAATAAGTAAGGAATGATGTTCTATAACATCAAATTCCAATAAAAAGTAAAATCGTAATCCAAAATATCGATTAAAAATAAGAACGAATGAAGAACACTAAGAACACACGAAGAACACGAAGAACGTTGTTGATGGACAAATTTAAAACCATCGTAGGATAATTGTTGTTGATGGACAAGTTGAAAACCATCATGAATAAGTTAGATGCTTATTGCTTGGTTAGAAACGGTAGAAACGTTCATGAAGAACGGATTAAAACTTAGCTATAACGAAGTTATGGCAAAAATTTTGTAAAAGACAAATGAGAATTAGAAAGATGGTAAATGAACCCGAATATATAGGGTTTTATAAGAATGTAAGAGAATTTAGAAAACGTGAGTCATGGACTCAAGAACGAACGAATTCCGAGTTCGGATGACCGAATTACGGACGAACAAACGAAGAGCATTAAAAACGTAAAACGAACGAAGGGTGAAGATTAAGCCAATCAAATAGCACTTTAAAGGATTCAGAATGAAGTTCTGTCTAAAGGGGATTTAAGTACATAAGATAAGGAAGAGAATGGCTTTGGAATGACCTCGTTCCGAGTTATAACGAATAAGTTATGGAAGCGTGAAGTAAGCGTCTCAAATAGGATTTAAGACTTAGAAAATTTTTCAGGGATGAAGGTTTGGTGCAGCAGCGCGAGCCGTGCCTTGGGAGGCGGTGCCGTAGCGCCAGACTCAACAGTTAGACATTGCAAAGTGGAGCTGCAGCGCAAGTGATAAAGAGGGACCCAGCGCCGCAGCGCTGGTGCAGGGAAAAAGCCAGTGATGAGCTTTTAAGTGTTCAATTACTGGAGGATGTGCAAGAAAGAAATATGAACATGTAGTTCACCTAAAATACCACTTAAACAAGTGAATTAAACCTTTAGTACAGGTTGGTCAAAAGAGATTAAAAGATCAAGAAGAGAACGTAACGTAGTTGTAAGCAGTCTTAACATACAACGAACAGTATGGCTTCGACATTAAGAAAGAGTAATGAACATGGGGTTCAGGTAATGGATAACGAAAGTATTAATAAGATATGAATTATCAAGAAAGTCGTAATGAACGGTAATAAGAGTAATGAAAGCCGAAGGTGAGTTGTATAAGAGTGAATCCTGAGGTGTGGCATTTAGTTTCCAGGAAGCCATAAGGAATGAGAAATTAACTTAACGAAGATTATAGTTTAATAGTTTCGATAAGTTAAGATAAGTTAGGTTGTGGTGCAATCGTAACCTTTGATGGTTGACATATGGGAGTTGGGCTAAACAATTCCTTCAGAGAGCGAATGTATATACAAAACTGGCAACCGATCTAACTCACTGTGATGGCAGTGTAGACGAGACGGGAACTTGTTTGTTGGTTATTTGTGGGAAACCACTCAGAGTACCATATGGACTACTAGCAGAGAAGCGATGTGTGCTGAGTCCTAGAGAAGTTAAAAGAAGAAGATAAGATTATAAATCATCAAAGATGATGAATGTTTTGAGTAAAGATATCTCCGTATGTCATGAAGCTGTAAACTGGAAAAGGAAGTTAGTCGCGTAAACTTATATTGCAAGAACGCGAACCTTAAGAAGTAAAGTTAAGTAAACCAATGTGTAAGTTCAATATATGACTAATTGGTGTTTATGTTTTCTCCTTATGTGTTATATAGGAATTGGAATGAGCAGTTTAGCGTAAGTTGTAGCTGTACGTAAGGCAAGTTTCCTAACTTCATTCATATTTTAAATGAAAGCTAGTTTCATAAACTTCTCAGATGTTGAACTTGAGAAGTTCTGTCTATGTGCTAATGTGTGATATTTGTACAAGGTGGTAGAACGTGTGAGTCCTTGTTCCGCAATGTGAACACTTCGGTGTTTTTATGATATGAATTGGTTCTATGATTGAACTGTTCAATAAGAGAATGCTCTGTCTATACATGATTCGTTATTGTTAAGTATGTGCTAATGATTCTAGCCAGACATGATGAGTATGAAAAAGGTAAAAGAATGAAAGTATTTCAAAGAACATGTGAATAATGTTGTAAAATGATAGGAATCGAGATTATTCCTATTGTTCAAGCTGCTTCATAGCCTTGTTCGGTTATCGAAGTTCTAAAGAAATGTTTGAATTCTTAAAGTTATTTGTTCAACTGCTATGACTTGCTGGAAAATTGAATGTTCACACTTAATTTAAATGAAAAACATTTTCAGCGAACGATGTTAGAAGAACTTAAGGATCTCATAAAGATCAAGCTGACGATATCCAGATGAAGTGCCATTTAGGATTTGAATGAACGAGGAGATCAAGTGAAGACTTGTAATATAGAAAGATGAAATTGAACTATAGAGTAGTTTAAGGAACTGTTCTGTATCCTTGGTGGCAGATAAAAGTCACTCTTGTAAGATGAAATGAATCATGTATTTATCATTATTTATAATGAAAAAGGTTATAGGGTTTTTAGAACCTAGGATTTGAGAGTGTATGTTGTTATATTTCAGTGTATAATGATGTATGTTTGGATGAATGATGTACTCGTGACGTACGGAATTCGGGTGTGAAGATAGACCGGATTTTGGGGTATTACATTAATAGTTTCTAACTATCAAATATACACATGAGAAAAGAATCACCTTTTCACCACACATACATTGATAGCGCGACACCGACATTCCAATGATTATCAATGTAATAAACTGAGTGCAAGCACAAAACCCTCGCCCATACAAAGGTTTGTATAACTCAGCCATCACATGAGTCATCAATTGAAATCCCACCTAACTTTATCTTACTCTTAACAACTTACCCTTAACTTGCTCAATACGAATTCCTCGTATCACATTATCTATAACTCCTCATGAGTTTATCTTGTACTATATCATAGTACATTATTTTCATAGCATCAAGCTATAATTATTCAAACATTACAAACCATCTTTCTTTTAAAACTTAAACAGATCATGTTGTGGTCTTATTCTTTTCTTAACTCGTGATCATTTTGTTTTACGATCCTCTTTATTTCCTTTTTCATCATTTGCGATTTCGTTTATGCTTTTAATCTTCCAGACTTTGTGCATTCATCATTATTCGTTATCTTGGCTATTGGAGTTAGGTAACTCCCATTTCTTATCTTTATATCTCTTCGAGATTCTTCTTTGAATTCTCTTGTTTATAAAACAATTCTTCCTTTAAGAATTTCTAACTTCGTTTACATTTCTCAACATTTCATTCGAGTTCCACATTTTCAGTATACGTATCCACTTTCTATACTTGGTACACATCGAGTCTCTAACAGTTTTAATATGGTACGCTGAGTGGTTTCCCACAAATAACCAACAAACTAGGTTCCGAGTTGCTAGTTCGTATATACCTCCGCTCTATGAAGGAATCATTTAGCCCAGATACCAAATATCAACTATTAAAGAGTACAATTGTACCATACTTAAATATAACTTTTATTCTTAACTTCTTTATCATTCTCTTCTTATAGACATTGTCTATTTATTATCACCTTACATCCTTATTATTGGAGTTGGGTAACACCACTTTCATATTCCTTATAACTCTGCGAGATTCTTCTTTGAATCCTCTCACGCATGTTTTAATCCCTTCTTTATAAATTTCTTAAATTACTTCTTATTGTTCAAACTCTATTTGAGCTTATTCTTTCATTATCTGCACCTCTCTTCTCTAAGGTTATAGCCTAAGGTACTCTTACCTAAGGTTTCTAACCTATCAGCTTTGATACCAACTGTAACGACCCCAAAATTCATATAATTTAATTCTCGACTTCGGTTGTTAATAATACATTCAACCTCTAATTTTACATCATTAAACGATAATACAATGAATGAAATTTGCGGAATAATTAAAATTTTCTATTACAATTAAAATTTTCTATCACAAACTATTCTCGTTCCCAGAACTTTCAACCTTTACATCTAAATATCTCATAATCATTTTAATACTACAAGAGTTTACATCGCAAAATGATATTATAATTCAACATTAATACATTGTTCGGAACCTTAAACATGGTTCAAATAATAATAACTCAGCCAAAGTATATAATTCTTCAAGTATCACATCTCATTCATATCTTTCAAGTAGCACACACTTTACCTTAAATCTTTAACCTGCAAAAGTGGTTATTTGCAAGGTTGAGCTCGACAGCCCAGCAAAATCTAACAGTTTTCATGTATCACATAGCACATAATAACATGCTCGATATACATCTCATAAACATTGGACTAACATAACATACATGTTGTAGTTCATATAACACGTATAAAGATTGAATTTCTTACTCAATCAACATTCATTACTCAATCAACGTTGTCATAAATTGACTTTAACATTTCATACTTTTAACATTAATATAACACACCATGCTATTTGCAATAAAGATTTCAAACAGTTCATCACCAAATTCACGTAGCAAATAGGAACTGAAAGACTTACCTTGATCATTGTTTACCAATAACAGTTTAACAGCTTACAGTTATATGTACTTCACGTGCCTTACACAATTATATAATCATTCATATCAACTATTAGTCACATAGCAACGCATAGTAGTTTTAATGTAAACTTTAATCTACATCCTATAACTCTTCCTATTATTCAATACACAATGTTCAATTTGATTGTGTTAACTTTAGACTTATAACTCACTCTATTTCTTCTTAGTCAAACTCGAAGTTCATTTAAGTGCTTAAGTCTTGCTAGGACTACTTATTAGTTTTATATTAAATCCATTCCATATCTTATAATATTCATTTCAATTGAATTGAAATACTTTTTAAGTTCATTAACACTTGGCACGGCGTTTCGACGTTCATTCATCCTACCTTGGAATTCGTCTCTCTTGTGTGTGTGCTTAGTATATGCTATCTGACTTATCTAATACATCATTTATTAATGTTAAGCATCATTATATTTACTAATATTCATGTTTTATAACTTAGAACAATATCTTTTATCGTCAGGAGCACAACATTTGCATATGTGCATTCCCGACGCCCTCTGATTGCCTCCTAATACATATCAGTTCCACAAATGACCATTTTCACCCCTGTTCCCAAACTCAAATTGAAAACCTTAAAGAACGAAAGTTGTAGGTCTATTCGTCCTCATTCCGGATCATCTTGAATCACCTTAATCTGACCCAGACTACTATTCCGATGCCGCGGCGCGAGAACTAAGTCAGGCAGTGGCGTTGCAGCATGAAATTGGCACTATGGCACGGAGATATGGGCTTTGATTTTAGATTTTTGGTATTAGCCTAAAACTTCTGAAAATCGCACAAAAAATAACATAACACAAAGAATTCTTAACGGCTTAATGGCTTCTAACAGCTAAATTAACATATATAATTTATGTAAATCACACATAACATTAACAAGCATACATATACTAATTTAGCACAACTTAAACAATAATTTAAGAGAAGTTAAAATCTTGAAACACTATTTTAAAACAAAACCCCATTGTTGACGTTGTTTTACAAGGTTTAACACTGTAAACCACAATTATCCATCGAATTCATTCCTTTGAACTACGTTCTCATTAAGTTCTTACCCAATTAACATACATAAGGTTCAATTTCACAATTAGCATAAAATCACATACTAATTTTCTTATCCTACAAAACATGTTCACGTACATGTAATCACTGTAAAACCATTTTTCTTATTTTTGAGCGTATATGTAAAACTACGGTCATATATCTATGCTAGTTATTACCAAAACACATGATTCCATAATCAATTAGTAAAACATATGGATTACAGACACTTTTTGTAAAGAATTTTTATACTACAGTCAAATTTAGAAACACAGATAATCAAATTCACAGTAAATTTGGCGTAAAACATATATGGTAAAGATATACCTTCAATTTGCTCAGACAATCTTTGTTAAACACCATAGACGACTATTTGAAAGTCTCAGGAAGTCTCTCTTGCTTTTCTCTCATACTCTCCCAAAACCCTCTGAATTTTTCTTTTTCTTTCTTAGGCTTAAGTTTAGACAAATATGTAAACTAAAAATCCAACTGATAATCTATGCGTACTCTAAAACTGATAAGCCAACGTAAAATAAAAGAAACACATATGGTCATTATAAACCTAATAAATACTATCAGTTACCAATATAACGTATAAATTATAAATATATTTTATTTTATTAATAATTTAATTTTTTTTTAAAATCCAAAAGCCATAAGGCTCTGTTTGGCAAAACTCTTTAAAAATTAAAAACTTAATATATTTAAGCCTTGTTTGGCAAAACTAAATTAAACTCCTTTAATTTATTTTAATAACTCCTTTATAATATAGTTATTTGACACAATTTATTTAATTAAGTTTTCATACTTAATTCAATTAATTCTAATAATAATTTATTGAGTAAATCATTTTATCATTATAAACTCTCTAACTTAATTATTAAATTAAATTAGAATATTATCTCATAATAATTAATTTCCTTAACCCATTAATTATTTATTAAACAAATAATTAACCAAATCAAATTAAAAAATATTTATTCAACAATAAACACATCCATTAAATATTTATATAATTCAAAATTATTTATAATTACAATTAAAATTACGGATTGTTACATTAATCATATCGTAATAAGAATTTCAATTATTAAATTCTTATTTTAATAACTTATAAAAATTCGGGTTGTCACATCATTAAAACACAAAAAGGTCATGTAATCATCATGCTTAATACCTATGAATCATGTTTAGGAGTATTATAGCCATAATATGACATCTTACTATTTTAGTATCTAAGTACTCACATAATATGCAACTTATATTTGAAAACATGTTCAAGGTTGTCTTTGAAATCATTTTAGCACAAATGATGAAATATACACATACAACACAACTTTAGAACTCACATCATGTGTGATTAAGTTATGTTTAACATCTTTAAACACCAAAACCTACATCATGTAGCATTCATGTATATTACTTTAATATAACAAACTTTTTCTTTAATACATTCTCTAACACAAAGCTAACAAGTTTAAATCATGATAAAGACACTATACATCATATATCATGCTCACATAAGTTCCACATTAGTCATGTATGTGGTCTCATAAGTTCAGAATTTGTAAAACTTATATTACTTCAAAGTTCGTTTTCTAAACTTAAGTTTTCATTACAAATTTCCTACTAAAACGTGTTGATCACTTCATACTACACAAGAAAACCTTATATCTCATGCTACACTACTTTACAGGTATGTATCCAAGTCATGATACCAAGCTAGCAACACATAGCACAACAAAAACCATCAATTTGAATCGAGGTTTTGGCCATCTTTAGCATGCACCCTAATACAAATAGAGGCAGCATTGCTTACGCTCACACACAGAGGCGATGACACCTTTCTGATCTGCAGAGCCTTAGCCACCTTGGTTCATTTCAGTTTTAAACATGCTATAACCTACCATTTAAGAGTTTAAACATGTAAACATACTTCAGAAACATATCATGGCATGTTAATTCACTTTGATTAACAAAGAATTTCAAGTAATTTTCAAGAATTAACTAGATCCATTTCAAGAACATAGTAAAAATCTATACCTTCTTGAGCTTGGTTTGGGTTCTTTACACACTGAGTATGTTTCCAAAATTCCTCAGCAACTTAGAGTTCTCAATATCAGACTTAGCAAACAACAAAAACTGAAAATGGGGCTTGCATTTATAAGGGAACTATGAACTGGACAATCACATTATCCTAATGTTGGAGCTCATGGTGCAAAGGAAAAACACATTGGTTGTTAAGGAGTGGTTGAGCAACTCACCACCAACCATTGGCTAGGAAATGATCACTTAAGATTATCCACTTGAAGAATACATAAACTAGCTTTTGTCCATTATTCATGTACTTTGGTGACACTCAATTTGGGACAAGAGCAAAATCTCAACATTTATTATTCTAAGGCTTGGTTTGGACACTATAATTCCCATAATGTAATATAAATGTGTTACTACTACTACACAAAGAAAATTTGGGATTTATTTATGTATTCACATTATATAACCCGTGTACATTAAATACACGTAGTAAAATAACACAGTTAAGTATTATTGTCCGAGTAGTTCCATAATTATCTCTACTACTCACATAGGCATATTATAACATTATTATATATCCAGTGTACACACATAATTTCTTTTCCCAATTTCTGGGATACACATATATTCATTTATTTCTGTTTAACAATCACTTATGATTTTATTTCACTACTTGATACTCCATATCATTAGAATATATTCTTATCATATGATTCTATGCATGTCACACATTTCTCCAATGTTCCAATTCATTTTCTATAAGCGAGAACTTAATCGTCTCGAAATTTGGACATTTGGCCTTGAATTGCTTTGCATTTTGTATCTTTGGACGGCAGCATATTCTTGTGGGTCCTGGCGATGCCAAAATAGATTAGCTTCAAGCCAGTTCCAATTCTTATCACCACATAAGTTTCATATGGGATAATTTAACTTCTTCAATGGTGATATACCCATACTTGACATAATTCAATATGTTCAACTCTTGCCACCATATTCAAATAAATTGAATATTTAATCATTAAGAATCCTATCAATTCCTTGATATCAAAGTCTTAGGGTTAGTCCACCAATTTAAATAACTATTAGTGACTCCCTTTAATTATTTCATACATTCTCATAACCACATAAGGTTTAAATAAACTAACAAAACTAACTCGTTAAAATTAAATCACATATTTAATTAATAAAGAGTTTAAAATTCATGGTCGTTATATCATGACCATTAGTTAACAGTTAAATGTCTTTGGCCATAGTGCACTGACAGACAATTGATTGGTATGATCATGACCATTAATTTTATAGTTGAATATCTTTGGCCCGTAGTGCAAAGATAGACAACTGATTGGTATGATCATTGTTATTACATTTGAATATCTTTATCCTTTGAGGTAAGGATATTGAGTAAAATTCTATTAAGCCTTTGTGGCAAGAAGAAACTGTTGATTCACATTATTATAAATATGAATTGTGAATTTAACTAAAATCTTTGGTGGTTCAGGTGAAGACAGGTGATGAAAGTTCTCTTTGTCTTGGGTATAATAAAGAACTGTTGATGGGTATTACAGGAATAAAATTGATGATAAACTTTTAAAATATAGAAGATAATAGATATCATGCTCTACTTGACTCTTCTAATGGATTTCTTATTCCGCTACAGTTGTTGATCTAAAACTTGTTGTCTATTATATTCTATCAGTTGTTATATTGTTGAAGGCTAAGGATAATTTATTCTGCATTATCTTAGTCATAATATTTCTTACTGGGCTAGTTGAGCTCACCATTTTGCTTTCATTGTTCTCTTCAGGAAATAAAAACGTGGCTGGGACTAGTCGGGGAATGGAGTGACGGTCCAGGATAAGTGGCTTTAGTTGTCCTCACTATTCTGTTAAATAGGGTGATGATAATAATTATAATGAGGACTCCATTGAGTTTGGATACTGTCTAGAAGACAATATTCGTGTAAAAACTTTCAGCTAAGCCTTTGTCATATTGTATAAAAGAAGTTTGCATTTGAATTATGTACCATGTATTTGGCGACCCAAGATGGGTGATGTATACCTATTTTAGGGGCGTCACACATGGCATGCCAGTATCCATAGTTTCGAATCGTGACCCAAGATTCACTTCACGATTATGGGTTAGCTTGCAGAAAGCTATGGGCACAGATTTACGATTCAGTTCAGCATACCATCCTCAAAAGGATGGGCAATCAGAAAGGACTATTCAAACTCTTGAAGATCTATTAAGACTCTATGTCTTAGATTTCAAAGGAAGTTGGGATAATTACTTGCCATTGGTGGAATTCTCCTACAACAACAGTTATCAAGCAAGTATAGGTATGACTCCATTCAAGGCGTTGTATGGATAAAAGTGTCATTCTCCAGTATGCTGGGATGAGGTGGGTGAAGCAACATTGTTGGGACCAGAATTGGTACGCATGACTACAGAAAAGATCCAAATAATCCGACAACGTATACAAACGGCACAGGATCAACAAAAGAGTTGTGCGGATCTTCATCGAAAGGACATGGAATTTAATATTGGGGATCATGTATTATTACGTATTGCTCCATGGAAGGAAGTTACAAGATTTGGGAAGAAAGGAAAGCTCAATCCACGATTTGTTGGTCCATTTGAGATTCTTGACCGAATAGAAAATGTGGCCTATAGACTCACATTACCTCCAAGCATGTCTCGTGTTCATAACATTTTCCATATATCCATGCTACATAAATATGTGAAAGACCCGAATCACATTATTGAATTAGAACCAGATGAGATAGCCAAAGAATTAACGTACGAGGAGGTACCAGTCAAGATCTTGGATAGGAAGGAGCATGTCCTACGCACAAAGGTTATACCACAAGTCAAAGTTTTGTGGAGGAACCATGCTATTGAGGAAATGACCTAGGAGTTGGAATCGGAAATGAAAGCAAGGTATCCTCACCTTTTCGAAACACCAGGTACGTACGTCAATTTTGAGGATGAAATTTCATAAGGAGGGGAGGTTGTAAGACCCCAACTTTTTATGAATAAAAATTTTATTTCTCTAATTATTATTTTTGAATAATAAAGTTTTGATTGGATATACTACTTTAGTTATGGGTGAAATGTGCAAATTTTGCAAAGTAAACAAGTGGTCATAAAATATTTATTTTGTCGGGGAATATTCGTTTGGTCGGGGAATATTCTTGCTGTCGGGGAATATTTGTACGATGGCGCAGCCATTTGTGGGCCCCATAATGGAATAACTGTCGGATATAGAAAGTAACAGAGATAACCTTTTATAAAAATAACGGCGTAGTTGTTACCGTTAAAACTGTTGGAATACCTGGTGGTTAAAGTACAGTAATACGCGTGGTTGCACGTAGCACACGGTATTGCACAATATTTTTGGATTATTGATTCTTACGTAAGAAGACACTACTCAATAATTATTACAATAATTACTTTGCTCAATATTTTGTTTTATTGATTCAATGAATTGCTACGTTGATATTTTATATTATTGTTAATTCAATAATTGTCCTTTGCGCACGATATTTCCCATTATCAGATCAATAATTCATATTATTTGAATAATATTATTAGATAGCATTATTGACAATGTCTAAGGAAGTTCTGTCTAGAAAAGGGGTTTGGTCATCTAATTGTGCGCTAGTAAGGAGAAATCCTTATCGGAAAGCCCCCTCTTTCTTGGGAACGACCTGGTTGTCATTATTGTGATTCTATAATATTATTTGTGAATAATTAAGTATTAATTCATATGATAAGGAAATATTTATTTTATGTGGATATAAATGAATGAATTAATGTTGAGGTGTTTTATCAGTATTTTGTTGGAATGGAGGTATTAAAAATCATCCGTCTATAGATTTTGATTATTTTTTGTTTGGAATTTGAAAAAACTTTCTTCTATAAAGTTGTAAAGAATAAAATTTCCTATGGAATGGACATAAAATTCGTATTTTTCTGATAAAAGGGCTATTTATTATGAATTATTAAAGTTTTAGAAATAAATGTTTTTAATTAAAAACATGTGTGAGACCCCAAATTTTATGAAATAGAAGTATTCAATTTTCTTATAATTATTCTATTTAGTAAATGGTTAAATTGATAAAAGGTTAAAGTTAAGGGTGATATGTGAAAATTTTGCAAAGTAAGTAAGTTGTCATAAAATAATCGGTGAAAAAAGTATAGTAATATGCGTGGTTGCATAGTAACACACGGTATTATACAGTATCTTTGATTATTGATGCTTACATGAGAAGTCACTCAGTTATACTCAATTAGTGCTATAGTAATTGCTGCATAATATCTCTCATATTATTGATTCAATTATTGTCACAGTATCATCTGCATAATATTTTATATTATTAAATCAATAATTGAGACGATAAAATTATTCATATTATTATTTACAATATTGACGATGTCTAGAAGTTCTGTCAAGGAGAGGTTAGGTCATCTAATTGCGCGCTAATATGGAGAAATCCTTATCGGAAAGCCCCCTCTTTCCTGGGAACGATCTGGTTATTAATATTGTGAGGTATAATATTAATGATGAATGTTATTAAAAATCGAATTTGAGTTCGGAGTTAAATTTGGAGACGCGGACGTGATATTTGAGTCCGGAACGATGAACTTAGTAAAAATAGACTATAAACATAAAATTTACCGGGATTGACTTTTTGGTTAAAAAGTCAACAGATGACTTTTTGGAAAAAATCAAACTTTGAAAATTCAAAAATGAAATTGTTGATAAAAATATTTCCATTGTGTTGGGATTATTAGTGTTAGTGGAAATCGACATTTATTTCGATAATAATTGATGTGTGGAGGTTATATTGACCAATCGGGTAATTAATCGGATAAATGAGCAATTAATTGCTATTAATTCACATGCTTATAACTATTTGTTCACATGTGCGTACAATTGATTCACATGCATGTACTATTAGGGGAAGTGGTGAAAGATTAATAATACTTGCCTGACTAAATTAAAAATGGAGGTATAGATGAAGGTACTATATTGTAACTATTTTTTTCACATGTATAGAACTATTGATTCACATAACTGAACTATTGATTCACATAATGTACTATTAGGGGAGGTGGTGCAAGTTTGATAATACTTGTAGGACTAAATTAAAAATAGAGGAAAAGATGAAGGTATTATACTGTAATATTTTGAGCCCCAAAATGTGCAATTATCAAAACTATATTTTTCTATAAATAGAAGCTCATTCTTCTTTCATTCTCACCAATTCACTAAGACTCATAAGAGCAATTATAGAGAGAGAAGCTGTAGAGAGAAAGAAGAAGAGAAGTCTGCTACTTCAGTATTCCATTATCCAGTCTTCTTCTGAGGTAAGGGATATCATTATTGTGGTAAGGAGTATTATTTCTTTCGTATTCATGAAGAGAGTTATTTTCTTTCAATACTCATAAGGATTGTTATTCCATTCCTTATTATTACGCTGGAATAACTTTGTCTACAGCGATTCTATTATCATGGTGAAATTCTTCTATTATTCCATTCTTTATTATTACATTGGAATAACTTTTATATCATGGACTCTCATGCATGATAGTGAAATTATTTTGTTATTCCATTCTTTATTATTCTGTTGGAATAACCTGTATACGCGGATTACTGTATGCATGGTGAAATTCTTTTGTTATTCCATTCTTTATTTTTCTGTTGAAATAACCTGTCTACGCGGACTACCGTAAGCATGGTGAAATTCTTCTGTTATTCCATTCTTTATTATTCTGTTGGAATAACCTGTCTACACGGACTACCTCATGCATGGTGAAATTCATCTGTTATTACATTCTTTATTATTATGTTGGAATAACCTGTCTACGCAGACTACCACATGCATGGTGAAATTCATCTGTTATTACATTCTTTATTATTATGTTGGAATAACCTGTCTACGTGCACTATCGTATGCATGGTGAATGACCCTTCGTATTCATTCTTTATTAAATTGTGGAAATGATCTGTCTACGTGGATTACTGCATGGCGGGTGAAAATCCATTTACATTTTCGTATATTCTATTATACTCGTATAAGATATCATTTCTTTTGTACTCGTCATGGAATATCGTTTTCTTTTGTATTTTCCTTTTATGAGTACTATTCACGAGTTACTATTCATAAGTTACTATTTACGGGTTACTATTCACCCGGTTACTATTCACTCGAATATTATTCACTCGGGTATTCGGGGCACTTTCCGCATCGGAGTACTATTCACGGGTTACTATTCACCCGGTTATTATTCATTTGAATATTATTCACTTGGGTATTTTGGGCACTTTTCAGGATGGGGTACTATTCACGAGGTACTATTCCCAAAGTACTATTCATAGGGTACTATTCACGGGGTACTATTCACCCGAAAAATATATTTCTTTTCTGTCCAAATTATTTTTGATACATGAATATTGTTCTTGAATTTTACTCTCTAAAGCGATGATCGTGTTGACAATTTGGATATTTTTAAACTCTGGATAAATTTAAAGTCTTTAATATTTATCCTTGATTTCGTTTGATTAATGTTTATATCATTGTCATCATCCTTATGCTTATTTTAATGAAAGTCATCTGTGGCTTACGTGCATAGATGGACTTGGTATGATTATGACCAGGGATTATTCGGTATAATCATGACCGTAATGTTACAAATGATGTGGTAAAAGTCCTCATTGGCCCGTAGTGCATTGATGGACAGATTTTGGTATGATCATTACCATGGGTTCTCTTCGGTCCAAGGGTGCAAAGATGAATTATTTTATGGCATGATCATGACCGTTGATGAAAACACAAATATCCTTGGCCCGTAGTGCATGGATAATTCGTGGTCATGATACTAACAAATATCCTTGGCCGTAGTGCATGGATAATTCGGTGATGTATATTATTTATTGAGCTGAGTCTCAGCGATAAAATATTGATAATAAACTTTTAATTTGTAGATGATAGTAGATATCATTCTCTACTTTACTCTTCTAAAATACAGTTGCATGTTTTTGGCCTGTAGTACAAAGATTAATTGTTAATGAATATCTTTGGCTCGTAGTGCAAAGATAAATTTATTAGTATGATTATGAACAGGAATTATGATTTGGTATAATCATGATCTTTGATGTTTCGAGTAAAGACAATGATGAAAATTATCTTAAATCACAGGTGCGAAGAGGAATTTATAACCACAATTATGATTATGAGTTATTCACGTGATTGTGGACAGGAACTGTTGATTGATGTTACAGGGATAAAACATTGTTGGTGGACTTTTAACATGGAGAAGATAATAGACTTTATGGTCTATTTGACTCTTCTAATGGATTGCTCATTCCACTGCAACTATGGTTGAAAAGTTTTATCATCTACCATATGTTCTAAATCTCTGATTTATTACTGACAAAGGCTATTGATAATTTAATTATCTTTAGTCGTGATATTCTTTACTGGGCTAATTGTGCTCACCCTTTTGCTTCACAATTCCTTTCAGGTAATAAGAGTGTAGCTGGGTCGAGCGGGGGTAACAGGGGATTAGAATGGTGGCCTATAGCTGTTGAGGTTATCCCGAAATAGTATGGAAATAATTTTATTGAGAACTTTAGATAAGTGTGTTGTATTTTATACGTCATTTAATAGTTATATTTGGTGAATCAAATAGGGTGAGGCGAACCCAACTTTGGAAGGGTGTTTTGCCACTATCATACAAGATGTCTAATGACAGACGACTTCGTGTTATCATAAGACAGGGTTGTGCACATCTACTTGCTGAGTATATTTACGAGCGCTACCTATATAATCTTAGAGTTTGGTTAAAATATAATTCTCAATTGGAGACAATGGAGATAATTATATGTCAAGAGAAGACTCACCATTGGAAAGAACATGATAGCAATCTTCTGGTTTTTCTTTGGGGACTATTGGGTCAACCAAGGATAATTCTCGAGTTATATGATATCTATCATAACTTAGATGCATGTGGCCTTCAATGTACGAAGGTTTTCTTGAGTATTTTCCAAATATTTTAATTTCTAAAATAGTTATTGACTGTACCTTTATGTAAGGTACCATTGTAAGGTGATGTGGTCGAAGCACCATGAGAGTTACATATATTTGTATTAAAACTCACAGTTTAACTGTGGTCGTACTCTGCACGACAGTTCAACAGTTATATAAATAAAGTTTGTATTTGATTTCTGTAGTGTGATATCTGGCGACTCAGAATAGGTCGCGTGGACCTATTTTGGGGGCGTCACAACATGGGTGGGCCCCACTTTTGTTTTTGGTGGAAAATATGCTGAATTTATTTTTCAAAAGTGGTGGGCTTTGAATCTTCAAGTATGGTGTGCTGGAATCATACGTATTTAAATTTTAGTCTATTTTGGCGTTCTGGCATTTTCCTATAAATAGGGTGCTTAGTTAGAATTGAAAATCACACAAGAATCAGAAATTTTCTCTCTCTATAATATCGAGCTTATTTTTGTGAGTATTTAGATATCTTGAGTGTTGATATTCAGTGCAAGTTTTCTTCAACATTATATCCGATATTTCAGCCAGAAGTACTATTCTTTTGAGGTAAGGGATGTTATTTTTTTCGTAAATGATGTTATTTCTTTCAATATCATTATACCGAAATATTGGTATGAATTTTATTATGAAATGTTTACCTTTTCATGTCGAGGTTACTATTCACGTATACGACACTATTCACGTATATAATACTATTCACGAATACGGTACTATTCACGAGGTATGATTTTTCTTGTGAAATTTCTACATTTTCGTGTCGGGATTACTATTCACGTATACGGCACTATTCATGAATACGACACTATTCACAGAAAAAATTAAATTTTCTTTTCTTTGTCCAAGTTGTCTATTATGGTTACTATCTTTGATTGTATCCATGTTTTGATCGTCATTTTTGAATTCTGCTCCACAATGTATTATTATGGAGTATTTTTGAACTTGGATAAACCGAAGTACGAATCCCTAATCTTTGTCCTTTTATCTCACTGGATTTGTTTTTTTCAAGACATTTTTCATCATCCTCAGTCCTAAATGATGATATAACTGAATATCTTTGGCATGTAGTGCAAAGATGAATGATTACCTGATGAATATCTTTGGTCGTGGTGCAAAGATGGACAGGTATTGATGTAAAATCCCAAATTTTACGAATAAAGATTTAATTTTCTCGAAATATTTTTTTTAATATTATGGTATGGATTTGAGATAATGTTATAGTTGTTGGTAGTATTTATAAATTTTGCAAAGTATGCAAGTTGTTGTATTATATTCGATTGGTCGGGGAATATTAGTTTTAGCAGAGAATATTAAATGCATAACTACAATCATTAGTGGACCCTACAACGGAATTATTGTGGAATGAGAAAATGACAAAAATATATTTATAAAAATAATCGTGGAAGTTTTACCGTTAAAACTGTTGAACTACACGATAGTAAAAAAATACAATGAATACACGTGGTTGCATAGTAGTACACGGTATTGATTATTGATGCTTCGTGAGAAGTCACTCGGTTTTGTTCAATTATTATTACGATGGTTGTTGCATAGTATCTCACGTTATTGGATTTAATTATTATCGATTGTTATATATATATATATATATATATATATATATATATATATATATGTTTTATTAGTATTATTAATGTAATAAAATGAAAAAACTTTTTATATAAAATGAATACTTTTATAAAGTTATTTGTTTTATTAGACAATAGTTAGAATATATTATATTTTATTATGCATAGTATTTGCATAGTGCCTGCATAGTGTTTGCATAGTAAAATCTTTTTATATAAAACAGAATACTTTTATAAAGTTATTCGTTTTATTAGATTATAAATAGAATATATTATATTTTGTTGTAAACCAATCTGGACCGTCCGTTTAAAAGTAAATTAATCTGGACCGTTCGTTGATTGGTTACTATTCAGTCCATTCTTCTATAAATAGAAGCTCAATCCTTCATTATTTCTTACCAATTCACTGAAACACTAGAGAGAGAAACTGTAGAGAGAATTCTTCTTCTATTATCTTAAGCGTATTACTTTAGCGTTTAAAAAAGCTTTGAGCGTAGTGCAAGTTTCTTCAAGTATATTCCCGCCCTACCATCAGAGTACTCTTCTTTATAAGGTAAGGGGTATTATTTTTTTTCATATTCATGAAGAGAACTTATGTTATTCCATTCTTTATTATTCATTGGAATAACTTTTGTATCTGTGATCTACCTTATACTTGGTGAAATTCTTACATTATTCCATTATTTATTATTACGCTAGAATAACTTTGTCTATCTGCAGTACCGCATACATGGTGAAATTCATTGTTATTCCATTCTTTATTATTACATTGGAATATCCTGCATCTATCATCGTTTTTTACATATTACCGTTCGGTCTTTATTATTACATTAGAATATCATGTATGCATGCGTTTTCGCCGGGACTGGTTCCGATATTTTTATTATTACGTTGGAATAATCATACATCTATCTAAGTACCGCATGCATGGTGATTTCTGTTGTTATTCCATTCTTTATTATTCTGTTAGAATATCTTGTCGGTGCGTATTACGCCTGACCTGGTTCCGTTATTTATTATTCTATTGGAATAACCTATCTATGCGAAGTACCGCATGCATGGTGATTTCTTTTGTTATTCCATTCTTTATTATACCTAGTTGGTTAAAGTTTTGACTTCTATACTCCATGAAATTAGTGGAATATCCTTGATATTTGCGCTTCATCCAGTATCTTTTCATGGAAATATTCTTCTAAGAATTCTTGAATTTTACTCTACAAAGAAGTATCATGTTGACAATTTGGACATTATTAGTTAGTGGATAATTTAATTTTTGAACTTGTTTTATTGAATTCTTATATCATTATCATCATCCTCATGTTTATATTTTGTTGAAAGTCATCTGTGGCCTGTAGTGCATAGATGGACTTGGTATGATTATGACCAGGGATTATTCGGTATAATCATGACTGTAATGTTACAAATGATGTGAAAAAAGTCCTCATTGGCCCGTAGTGCATTGATGGACAGCTTTTGGTATGATTATGGCTATGGATTTTCTTCGGCCAAGGGAGCAAAGATGAATTATTTTATGGCATGATTAGGATCGTTGATGAAAACACAATTATCTTTGGCCCGTAGTGCATGGATAATTCGTGGTCGTGATACTAAATAATATCCTTGGCCTGTAATGCAGGGATGAATTGATAATGTGGATTATTTATTAAGTCGAGTCCCAAATGATAAAAGTGATGAAAAACTTTTAAATCATAGAAGATAGTAGATTTTATTCTCTACTTGACTCTTCTAATGGATTGAATGTTCAACATGATTAAACTTGATGTTTGTTGTATTTTATCGGTTTAACATTGTTGAAGACTAATGATAATTTATTCGCATTATCTTAGTCATAATATTTCTTCTTGGGCTAGTTGAGCTCACCCTTTCTTTCACTTTGTTCTCTTGAGAAAAATGAGAATATAGCCGGAGACGAGTCGGGGAACGGAGTGACGGTCCAGATGATAGCATTAGTAGTCCTCACAATTCTGTTAAATAGTGTGACAATAAATGTAATGAGGACTTATTCTGAGAGTGGATATTGTCTAGAAGACAATATTTGTATTAAAACTCACAGCTCTCTTGTTGTATATTAAAGATTGTATTTGTATTCTGTACCATGTATTTGGAGACTCAGAATAGGTGATGTATACCTATTTTGGGGGCGTCACAGTTGGTATCAAAGCTTAGGGATATGATCCCTGGCTGAGATGTGAGACAAGAACTAGGAGGGGAGAGATGGAGAATTCCTTCGCTGGTATGACCTACCTAAGTTTATTTGGTATTTAATTGGTCAGTTAGAGTATAGGGATAATATGGGATATGTTATTTAACCCTTATTTTGTTGCAGTATTTGAAAATGGCATCCAAAAATGTTGAGAATAGCAATGGAGCACAGGAGACCATTGAGTCTCCACAGATCAATAGTCAGGATAATGTGCAACAGGATGGCGATAATCCTCATGTAAACAACAACACTGATCAAATGACGAACGATGGTACGTTTAGGAGCTTTTTAGAATACATGCAACACCAAATGAGAGAGACTCATGTTCATAATGCAGGTGGAAACAATGGCAACCCACGGTTGGTCACCTCTAAGCATTTCAAGGAGCTGGGACCACCGGAGTTTTTGGGAAAGCTAGACCCACTTAAGGCAGAGACGTGGATTAAGCAGATCACCAAGATATTTGATGTCTTGGAATGCTCAGAGGAGCAAAAAGTTCTATTTGCCACCTTTATGTTGCGTGAAGAAGCAAATCATTGGTGGGAATCTATAAAATGTACCCAGCCTAACGCACTCAAGATGTCTTGGGAGAAGTTCCAAGAGTTGTTCAACGACAAGTACTTTCCCGAAAGTATTCGTCACATAAAGGAGGTGGAGTTCATCAAGCTGGACCAAAATAATATGACCGTGTCGCAGTACGAGGCTAAGTTTGCTGAGTTGTCTCGGTTTGCATCCCATTTGGTTGATAATGAGGAGCGAATGACTCAAATGTTTCTAAGAGGTTTGAAACCCAATATACGTCAATACCTCATTTCTCATAAACTTTGTTTATATTCAGATGTTGTGAATAGGGCTCAGTTATTGGAGCGTGATAATGAGTCAGCACAACCAAAAGGCAACAACCAATAACACGATAATAATTGTATTGTATTGCAACGGCCATCTAACAATGATAACCATCGTGGGGAAATTATCATGCCAAGAATGGTAACCACTTGGTGGTAATCATGGTCAAGATAATAGAAGTGGAAATTTCAAGAAGAAAGGTTCAATAATGATGGAAAGACAATGACACTAGCACCCGCTTTCAAAGGAAGAAGAACGACCACCGGTCGTATGTTTCAAATCCGGACAGAGGGACACATCCGTCCAAACTGTACGTAGTAATCCAAAGCGTGTTTTAATTATGGAAGAGAAGGTCACCTAGCTCGATTTTGTCGTATGGTGAAGTCAAGTCCAGCTGGGATGGTGATGCCAAAGGATGTCCCAGACAAGCCAAAATCGGTTGTTTAAGAAAGAGCATTTTTTTTTCGGTGACGAGGAACCTGAATAAAATTATCACGGGTAAGTTAATCATAAACTCTTCCGAAGTCTATACCGTGTTAGATACCGGTTCTACTCACTCTTTCATTTCACCTAGTTGTGTTCAATGTTTGAATTTAACTCCAGAGAAGTTAGACTTTGATTTATCTGTTGAAACTCAGTTGGGAGAAACTTTCGTTACCTCCACTATTTATAAATCTTGTTTGATTCAAATCAACACTTTCACGTTACCTGTCAATCTTATCTCTTTGAAAATACTTGCCTTTGATGTGATTTTAGGAATCGATTGGTTAACTATTCATCATACTTTTAGTAAGGTTGTTAGCTTTTATATTCCTAACCAACCTGTTATGCGAATTCAAGCAACCAAACCACTAAAGTCAATCATTGTCATATCAAGCCATAAGTAAAGAGCCCTGGTCCTTTCGTTGTTTATTTCCTTGTGTGGAATGCACCGAAGCCAGACTTTCCGTAGGGGACGTTGTGAATAACGATGGAAAGTTGATAGGTATCAATGTGACGTGTTATCCAAGTCTTGGATGAGAGTCACAGTTGTGAATGATATTTCTATTGTTAATAAATTTCTGACGTATTCTTGAAGACTTCTTAGCTTTGCCCTTGAGCGTGAAATCGAATTTTGTATTGACCCCGATTAAAACCCATTTCTTAAACCCTCAAATATTTTCTTCACCCAAAAGAACGTAACATGCTTGAAGACGTTGGCTTGAAATATTTGAAGATTACGATCGTACCATTCAATAAAGATCGTGGAAAAGAAGCGTGCGTGGTAGCGCGCGTTGAGTAGAAGATCCTATCGTTTATGAGTGTGAATATACTGAACCTACGTGAAGATAACGAATATACGAGTAGAATTGACTTTAATCGATAAAGTTAAAGCCGCTCAAACTACACACCCGAAGTTGATGAATGTGAAAAAAGAAGGTTCAAGAGGGGGTTATTATAGAAGCAAGAATTGATGAAGAGAGGAAATGTCAACCCTCGATTTAATTGGTCCATTTGAAATCCTCGATCAAGTAGGAACTGTGGCTTATAGACTCGTTTTACCGCCAAGTATGTCGCGTGTTCATAACGTTTTTCACGTATCGATGTTACGTAAATATGTGGACGACCCGAACCACATTATTGATTTAGAACCGGACGAGATAGCGAATAATTTAACATATGAAGGTGTACCTATTAAAATCCTGGAATATATTCCACGCTTAAAGGTTATACCTCAAGAGTTAGAATCTGACGAAGTATCCTCATCTGTTCGGCATACCAGGTACGTACATAAATTTCGAGGGCGAAATTCATAAGGAGGGGAGATTGTAAAATCCCAAATTTTACAAAAGTGGTGGGCTTTGAATCTTCAAGTATGGTGTGCTAGAATCATACGTATTTAAATTTTAGTCTATTTTGGCGTTCTGGCATTTTTCTATAAATAGGGTGCTTAGTTAGAATTGAAAATCACACAAGAATCAGAAATTTTCTCTCTCTATAATATCGAGCGTATTTTTGTGAGTATTTAGATATCTTGAGTGTTGATATTCAGTGCAAGTTTTCTTCAATATTATATCCGATATTTCAGCCAGAAGTACTATTCTTTTGAGGTAAGGGATGTTATTTTTTTCGTAAATGATGTTATTTCTTTCAATATCATTATACCGAAATATTGGTATGAATTTTATTATGAATTTTTTACCTTTTCATGTCGAGGTTACTATTCACGTATACGACACTATTCACGTATATAATACTATTCACGAATATGGTACTATTCACGAGGTATGATTTTTCTTGTGAAATTTCTACCTTTTCGTGTCGGGGTTACTATTCACGTATACGGCACTATTCATAAATACGACACTATTCACAAAAAAAATTAAATTTTCTTTTCTTTGTCCAAGTTGTCTATTGTGGTTACTATTTTTGATTGGATCCATGTTTTGATCGTTATTTTTGAATTTTGCTCCACAATGTATTATTATGGAGTATTTCTAAACTTGGATAAACCGAAGTACGAATCCCTAATCTTTGTCCTTTTATCTCACTGGATTCGTTTTCTTCTAGACATTTTTCATCATCCTCAGTCCTAAATGATGATATAACTGAATATCTTTGGCCTGTAGTGCAAAGATGAATGATTACCTGATGAATATCTTTGGCCGTGGTGCAAAGATGGACATGTGTTGATGTAAAATCCCAAATTTTACGAATAAAGATTTAATTTTCTCAAAATATTTTTTTTAATATTATGGTATGGATTTGAGATAATGTTATAGTTGTTGGTAGTATTTATAAATTTTACAAAGTATGCAAATTGTTGTATTATATTCAATTGGTCGAGGAATATTCGTTTTAGCAGAGAATATTCGTATAACGGCGCAATCATTGGTGGACCCCATAACGAAATTATTGTCGAAATGAGAAAATGACAAAAATATATTTATGAAAATAACGGTGGAAGTTTTACCATTAAAACTGTTGAACTACCCGATAGTAAAAGTACAATGTAATACACGTGGTTGCATAGTAAGTACACTGCAGTATTGATTGTTGATGCTTCGTGAAAAGTCACTCGCTTTTGTTCAATTATTATTACGATAATTCTTGCATAGTATCTCACGTTATTGGATTCAATTATTGTCGATTGTTATATATATATATATATATATATATATATATATATATGAGTCTTGTTTTATTAGTATTATTAATGTAATAAAACAAAAAACTTTTTATATAAAATAGAATACTTTTATAAAGTTATTAGTTTTATTAGACAATAATTAGAATATATTATATTTTATAATGCATAGTGTTTTGCATAAGTGCATGCATAGTGTTTGCATAATAAAATCTTTTTATATATAAAGCAGAATACTTTTATAAAGTTATTCATTTTATTAGATTATAAATAGAATATATTATATTTTATTATAAACCAATCTGCACTGTCCCGTTTAAAAGTAAATCAATCTGACCGTTCATGGATTGGTTCTTATTCGATTCATTCTTCTATAAATAGAAGCTCATTCCTTCATTATTTCTTACGAATTCACTTTGAAACTCTAGAGAAAGCGTAGAGAGAATTCTTCTTCTATAATCTTAAGCGTATTTCTTTAGCGTTTAAGAAAGCTTTGAGCATAGTGCAAGTTTTTTCAAGTATATCCCCGCCCTACTGTCGGAGTACTCTTCTTTATAAGGTAAGGGGTATTTTTTTTCATATACATGAAGAGATCTTCATTATACCATTCTTTATTATTACATTGGAATAACCTATATCTGCTGATCTACCCTATACTTGGTGAAATTCTTACATTATTCCATTATTTATTATTCTCTTGGAATAACCTATCATCTGAAGTACCGCATACATGGTGAAATTTCATTGTTATTCCATTCTTTATTATTACATTGGAATATCCTCATGCATACGTTTTATCTTGGGACTGGTTCCATCTTTATTATTACTGTTGGAATATCACATGCATGCGTTTCTGTGGGACTGGTTCCGTTATTTATTATTACATTGGAATAATCATACATCTTAGCACCTGCATAGCATGGTGATTTCTGTTGTTATTCCATTCTTTATTATTCATTGAAATATCCTATCGGTGCAAGTATTACGCTTTGACTGGTTTTTAGATTATTTATTATTCTATGGAATAACTTTTATGCATCAATCTCTGCATGCGTGGTGATTTCTTTTGTTATTCCATTCTTTATTATACCTAGTTGGTTAAAGTTTTGACTTCTATACTCCATGAAATTAGTGGAATATCCTTGATATTTGCGCTTCATCCAGTATCTTTTCATGGAAATATTCTTCTGAGCATTCTTGAATTTTACTCTACAAAGAAGTATCATGTTGACAATTTGGACGTTATTAGTTCCTGGATAATTTAATTCTTGAACTTGTTTTATTGAATTCTTATATCATTGTCATCATCCTCATGTTTATATATTGTTGAAAGTCATATGTGGTCGTGAGCATAGATGGACTTGGTATGATTATGACGAGGGATTATTCAGTATAATCATGACCGTAATGTTACAAATGATGTGGAAAAAGTCCTCATTGGCCCGTAGTGCATTGATGGACAATTTTTGGTATGATTATGGCTATGGATTCTCTTCGGCTAAGGGAGCAAAGATGAATTATTTTATGGCATGATCAGGACCATTGATGAAAACACAATTATCTTTGGCCCGTAGTGCATGGATAAATCGTGGTCGTGATACTAAATAATATCCTTGGCCTATAGTGCAGGGATGAATTGATAATGTGGATTATTTATTAAGCTGAGTCCCAGCGATAAAAGTGATGAAAAACTTTTTAAATCATAAAAGATAGTAGATTTTATTCTCTACTTGACTCTTCTAATGGATTATTTATTCCGTTGCAGTTAAACTTGATGTTTGTTATATTTTATCAGTTTAACATTGTTGAAGACTAATGATAATTTATTCTGCATTATCTTAGTCATAATATTTCTTACTGGGCTAGTTGAGCTCACCCTTTCTTTCACTGTTCTCTTCAGGAAATGAGAATATAGTTGGGATGAGTCGGGGGACGGAGTGACGGTCCAGATGATAGCATTAGTAGTCCTCATTATTCTATTAAATAGTGTGACAATAAATATAATGAGGACTCCTTTGAGTGTGGATATTGTCTAGATGACAATATTCTTATTAAAACTCTCAGTTTATGTTTTGTCGTATTGTTTACATGACAGCTGTACTATTAAGTTGTATTTGAATTTTGTACCATGTATTTGGCGACTCAGAATAGGTGATGTATACCTATTTTGGGGGCGTCACAGTTGAGATGAACATGACCAACTGGTGATGAAATGAATATTTTTGGCCCATAAAACAAAGATGAATATTTGATGCAAAATATATATTGATTGATGTTACAGGGATAAAATATTGATGATGGACTTTTAAATCATAGAATATAGTAGATTTCATTCTCTACTTGACTCTTCTATAAATTTTCATTATATCATGTTTTTAAAACTAAAAAAAATTAATTTCATTATATCATGTTCTTAAATTAACTATAAAAAGTTAATAATAATATTGTATTTTGAAACAGAGACAATATTATGATTAACTTTTATAGTTAATTAAGACATTTTCGAACTCAAATTGACATTTTTTTTGAATTTTAGTCGATACAATGATAAATATCATAAACTATCTAAAAAGTATTATTCATTGTAAGTTTTATTGTTTTATAATTTTTAATTTATCATTTAAATTTTAAATTTAAAATGTTATTTTGACTTTTAAAAAGTCAATAGTGAGTATTTAACAACAAAAATATTATTTTTGATGGTGGTACTAAAATTATAATTTTTTGTGACGCGTTTAGTTTTATTACTAGATATAAATTTTTTGTGATTAAATGTGCACTGAGAAAAAATGAAGAATTAGAATCTCATGCTTTGGTACATCTTTGAATACATATGTAAGGACACTATTGTTTTTAACAAAAGTACTAACTACACAATTATATGTAACAAATTTTATTGTGTCATTAAATATAATATTTATGACGCTAAATGAATATTGAAAGAAATTGAGTAAAAGTGTAATAAAAGAGATATCAACCGAAATTAGATTAAACGTACAATGAGAGGGAATGTGATATCCATTTATTTATAAGACTTATAAATAAGATCTTGAATAATTAAATAAAATTTAAAAAATTAGGATGTGTTATGAAATGTTATGAAAGATAACTAAAACAAGATGATTAAAGAGAGTATTTTCATAATCTTTTGTATCACCTTCCATCACTTTACAATTGTCATATTTATAGAAGTAAGATCATCAATACTACTAGTAAGTTACAAAACTAAAGAGTCATGAGTTACAAAACTCAATGGACATGGGAGTTACTAGACATCCATTATATTATGAATCTAGACATAATTTTATAACACTCCCCCTTGGATGTCTATTGTATAGCTATACGCATTGAAAGCTGCCTCATTAAAAACCTTACCAGGAAAAAACCTTGGTTAAGGAAAAAAGAGTGCAGCGCATATTAACTCCCCCTCATGAATGTATCATTAAGTTCTTCAGCTGCCGCATTCCAATATTGCGACGCAATCCTTCAAACGTTGCAGTTAGTAATGCTTTGGTGAACAAATCTGCTAGATTATCTTTTGATCGAATTTGTTGAACATCAATGTCACCACACTTATCAAGGTCATGTGTGAAAAAAAATTGGCGAGATATGCTTTCTTCTATCTTCTTTGATGTATTCTCCTTTTAATTGAGCTATACATGCAGTATTATCTTTATACAGAATGGTTGGAGTTCCTTTGCTGGAGGATAAACCGCATGTTTCACGAATATGTTGAGTCATTGATCTCAACCATACACATTCTCGACTTGCTTCATGGATTACAAGTATTTCAGCATGATTAGATGAAGTGGCAACTAATGTTTGATTTATAGATCTCCATGATATAGCAGTATCACCACACATAAAAAGATAACCTGTTTGAGATCGACCTTTATGTGGATCAGATAAATACCCTGCATCAGCATATCCAACTAATTTATGATTATTATTATTTGAATAAAATAATCCCATATCTATAGTTCCTCGTAGGTAACAAAAAATATGTTTAACCCCATTCCAATGTCTCCGGGTAGGAGAAGAGTTATATCTTGCTAACAAATTCATAGAGAATGCTATATCAGGTCGTGTATTATTAGCAAGATACATTAATGCACCAATTGCACTAAGATATGGTACTTCAGGACCAAGTAATTCTTCATTATCCTCACGAGGTCTAAAAGGGTCCTTTTTCACATCAAGTGATCTAACAACCATTGGGGTACTCAATGGATGAGCTTTATCCATATAAAATCTTTTAAGGACCTTCTTTGTGTAAGTTGACTGATGAATGAGAATTCCATTTGGTAAATGCTCGATCTGCAGGCCGAGAAAAAATTTTATTTTTCCTAAATATTTCATCTCAAATTCTTTCTTTAAATAATTCATTGTCTTTGGAATCTCTCCATGAGTTCCAATAATATTTAAATCATCAACATACACAGCAATGATAACAAAACCAAATTCTGACTTCTTTATAAAAACACATGGGCATATAGGGTTATTATTATACCATTCTTTCAATAAATATTCACTAAGACGATTGTATCACATGTGTCCTGATTGCTTTAACCCATATAGGGACCTTTGCAACTTGATTGAGTAAACTTTCCGGGGATTTGAATTATATGCTTCAGGCATTTTAAATCCTTCAGGGATTTTCATATAAACATCATTATCAATTGACCCATATAAATAGGCTGTAACAACATCCATTAGGCACATATCTAATTTTTCATGAGTTGCTAGGCTAATAAGACACCGCAATGTAATGGCATCTACCACAGGAGAATATGTTTCATTGTAATCAATGCTAGGTCTTTGTGAAAACCCTTGTGCCACAAGTCGTGTTTTATATATTACGATTTCATTTTTCTCATTTCTTTTTCGCACAAAGACCCATTTGTATCCAACTGACTTTACTTCTTCGGGTGTTTGGACTACAGGTCCAAAAACTTCACGTTTTGCAAATGAATTTAATTCAGCCTGTATTGCTTCTTTCCATTTTGGCCAATCATTTCTGTGTCTACATTCTTCGACAGAATTAGGCTCAGAATCCTCGTTTTCATTAATGATATCAAGCAATATATTATATGAAAAACTGTTGTCAACAACTATCTCACTTCGGTTCCATCTTTTCTTTGTAGAGACATAACTTATCAAGATCTAATCATTTTTATTGTTTTCAGGTACCTGAACCTCTTCTGGGGTTTTATGATTAGCTATGTCTATATTCTCATGAATATTTTTCTCCTCAAAAATGCCAACTTGTCTATTTAATTCTTTTCTTTTCCGAGGATTTTTGTCTTTCGAACCGATTGGTCTACCACGATTTTGGCGTGCCTTAGATTCATTTGCTACAATTTTTGCGGATTGTCTATTGGGACTTCAATCCGAAATTTGGCATTTTCTGGTGGTATATGAGATTTGGTTACTCCTTTTGAGTCAGTGAATGCATTTGGTAGCTGATTTGCTATATTTTGCAAACGAAGTATCTTTTGAACTTCTTGTTCACATTGTTTTGTACGAGGATCAAAATTCAATAATGACAATGCATTCCATGTAATATCTTTATCCAATTGTTTAATTTCTCCCCTAATCTTTGGGAACATAGTCTCATCAAAATGAAAGCCAAGCCGTCGTGTAAGTAAATAAATCACCTATTAAGGGTTCAAGATATTTAATTATTGATGGGGACTCAAACCCAATATATATTCCCAGCCTTCTTTGAGGACCCATCTTTGTGCGTTGTGAAGGATAAATTGGAACATATACCGCACAACCAAATATTCTTAGATGGGAAATATCTAGCTCATGACTAAAAACCAATTGTAATGGGGAGAATTTATGATATGATGTTGGCCTAATGCGAATAAGTGTTGCTGCATGTAAAATAGCATGCCCCCAAATAGATACAGGAAGTTTTGTTCTCATGAGCAATGGTCTTGCAATTAACTGGAGGCGTTTAATAAATGATTCAGCAAGACCATTCTGAGTATGAACATGGGCAACAGGATGTTCATTATTTATCCCAAGAGACATACAATAATCATTAAATGTTTGGGATGTGAATTCACCAGCATTATCAAAACGAATAGTCTTGATTGTGTGATCTGGAAATTGTGCTCGTAATCTAATAATTTGAGCAAGTAATCTCGCAAACGCCAGGTTGCGAGTTGATAATAAGCACACATGTGACCATCTCGTAGATGCATCTATTAAAATCATAAAATATCTAAATGGTCCACTTGGTGGGTGAATAGGCCCACAAATATTTCCTTGAATACGTTCTAGAAACCTTGGGGATTCAATCCCAATTTTAGCTGGTGATGGTCTAATGACCAATTTGCCTTGAGAACAAGCAGCACATGAGAATTCCTTAAATTGAAGAATCTTCTGGTTCTTTAATGGATGACCATGTGAATTCTCAATAATTCTTCGCATCATTATTGATCCAGGATGACCCAACCGGTCATGTCAAATAATAAAATTATTTGGTTCATTGAACTTCTGGTTCATTATTGCATTAACTTCAATTGTACTAATACTTGTATAAGTCTGAACACGAAGATAAAACGGGTAATTTTTCCAATATTTGTTTTCCAAGAGAGACATTTGATATGATGTAAAGATATTCTATACCATTTTCATTGGGTTTGTCTCGATATGGTACCAATTAAGTCGTATATCTTTAAAACTTAGCGATTCCTCCTTGATTTAGTGGAAAATAAAGCATTATCTGTAATGACCCGATATTTTCTATAAAATAAATCATAAATTTTTAACATTATAAATTTTTTTTATTTATTTATTAAAATAAATATGGGTGATATGTGCCAAAATAATATGTATATATTTATGGGTGTGATAAATAAAAAATTTATTTATTACATTAATTATTACAGAGATAATTTTATTTTAGAATTATTGATTATTATCAATTATATGCTTATAATAATTAATTCCATATTGGAAATGTTTTTATCAATTCTTTTTCATGAAAATGTAATCTTATATTATTTAAATAATATATGAAATGATTTTTAGAATAATTATAATAATTATTTTATTATATAAATTTTGTTCAGGTTATTAAGTTAATTATTTTAACTTAATTAATAAGGTTAATTATGACAGATAAATCAGATATGGAATCCAAACCCTAATTTTGGGTTTTGATCAAGGAATGAGAATAATATTATAATATTAAATATATTTTGATTTTTCAGTGCTATAAATATGTACTGTATGTACGTATTGATAATGGTTGGTCAATTATGTTGTGTTATGACCAAACCTTAGTATTAGTGTTAAACCCTAATTCTGCAGTCAAATGAGACTTGAAAGTCTGTCAAGACACTGTGATTTGTGTTATACGAATTGTGTTTTAGATAAAGCCTTATTGTTATGGAAAAACCATAATTATAAATTTATAACCCTAATTAAAATATTAATCCCTAATTGAATATTCAAGTTACTTGAATATGACAAATCTAATTGGGTTGTGTAATTTAAATCAATAAGGATATTTTTTTTAAATTCCCAAAATGAGTGGAATAAAACCCTAATTAAATAATTAAGGTAATGTAAAATTAATGTATTGAACCATGCCATTTTTCATGTCCCAAACAAATTAAATGAGAGCCCAAAAGAATTAAATGTATGGCCCAATCTTTAGCCCATGTGCTAGGGACTTTTTGGTCATTCTATTTAGCTAATTTGTCAATAAAAGAAAATCAAAAATTGGGCTAAATTGGGGGGAGATGTATCCGGCAAAAGGAGGGAAATAGATAGCATGTGTTGATTTATTTTCTTACTTTAGTTAGTAACCTACTTCCTTAGGTGTCAACTTAAGAAGCTAGCCACCATGTTTTATCAACATTGCAAGTTATATGGAGAGAGATGAGAAGATTTGTGTTAGGAGATTTCATGGATATATATAATATATCTACACATTTTTTACCAACACAAAACATATTATTTTTTCTTTCAACTCACTATTCCAAGTTAGCTATAAAAAAAAATATTAAGGGAGAGAGAGAGGGGTGTCGACAGCCTTGGAGGAAGAAGAAGGAGGAGTTTTTCATGCCATCCAAGTTCTTAAGTTATTTTGGAAGGAAAAGGAGGACATCCCACAAAACTAGGTATAAAACCCTAACCTTAAGTTTTGTATAATTATTTTGGTTGTCTTACAAAATAAAGACTTTATGTTTCAAAACCCTTGAACTCTTGAATTACTTGTTTTATAATATTTCAAGTACGGATCTCACCATTTTTGGGGTTAGATAGTTGATCAAAAGTATGAAGTAAAGAAAGATAAAAATGAAAGTTAAGACTTTAAGTTCATACTACTTTTTCGTTATGTATGTATCTTTATTGTTGAAAGAAAATTTTTAAATTTTTATACCATGTGATAGAGGGCTAAGATAAGAGTAAAACCTAGTTGGAATCGTATAAAAGTGATTTGAAATGAGCAAGATATGATTTTGGAACTAAAAATTTGCTGACTGTCGGAACCTCCATTTTGAACAGTCCACTTCTGGCCAATTTTCCGAGACCAAAACAAGTCTGAATTAGGTGTTTGATAAATGGAAAACGAAGTTCGGAAAGATACGAATCCAACGCCACTGACGGAATCGAAATCCGAGTTGTCGATTTTGTTTTATGATTGTTTTCGTAAGAGACCCCAAATCTGGAAATGAAATTCGGGACTTTGTTTTGACAGTCACTTTAGTCCAGTTTTCTGGGCTCATAACAGGCCCAAATGAAGTGTTTAATAAAAGAAAAATGTAATTCAGGAAGATGCGGATCTAACGAGTCTGATTGGCCCTCAATTGGAGTTGTAGATCTCGGTGTACAAAGGTTTTCGTGAATGACCTCAATTTGGAAAAAGAATTTAGAAAGTTGGGAAATAAATGAACTAAATGATTTATTTATTATTTGATTAATGTTAATTAATGATTAAGATTGCTTAATTAAGGTTAGGTAATAATAATGTAATTATTTATTTGCATTAGCAAAATAAAATAATTATTTATTATTTAATTAATATTAAATAATCAATAAGTATAAATGTTAAATAATTAATTATTCTTTAAAGAATAATTAGAAATTTATAAAGTAAATTATTTATTTATTTTTCAAGGATAAATAATTTATTTAATTAATTATTATTAAATAATAATTAAAGATTAATAAAATAAATAAAGTAATTATTTATTTATTTATTTATAAGTGATTAATTAATTATTATTTAATTAATATTAAATTATAATTTAAGACTCATATTTATTAATTAATTATTATTTAATTAATATTAAAGAATAATTAAAGTCACATATTAATTAATTAATTATTAGTTAATTATTATTAATTAATAATTAAAGGCATATAATAAAGTAACTAATTAATTATTATTAAATAACAATTAAAGAGAAATAATGATAATTATTTAAAATAATTTTAATATTTTAAAAAAATCATTTAAAGGTGATATTAAGGTTTTAAAAATGTTTGAAGTTATAATAAATAACTTTTAAATATTTTGACATGTATTTCATTAATATTTTAAATTATTTAAGTATTAATGATAATGAAATTATTTATTAATTAAATCATTATAAATGATATTAATGATTAAAAAATCATTATAAATGGTATTTATGTTAGGATAAATATTATAAATGATAATTAAATTATCTAATATAATATTTAAGTTCTTGAGCAAAGTTTTATTGGTAATAAATTCGTTAATTATCCGATTATGCAATCGGGACACTGAAATAGAACCAAACTCAAACCAAATGGACATAGTTTGACTTGATGACTGTTCTTAAATGTTTTAATGACTGTTATGAATATGTGACAATATGTTTAAGCTATATACTAACTGCAAATAAGTAGTATTATGTGTTACTTGGTATTATTCTAATTAAAAGAATAATCTTATTGATGATAGGATCCGGTATTAAAGTTTAAGCTATAACGCGTAACAGTAATCAACAACCAAGGCAAGTATCTAAACCTTTGCATTTACTTTATGCAACGGATATGCGTAAGATAATATCTGAACTGTTCATTTCAATTGTTCAAATATTTCAACCTTTGTATATATCATATCTGATGATTACGTATAAGTAAGTTATTAAATTATAGTTGTTGTACAAGTTCCTTTATTCTGTTATCGTTGATCAAGATATATATTACATTCGTTAATTTCTAAAACATGGTTATACAAGTGTCCTCACTTGGATAATCATTATATTTTATCACATGTTGATACATACTTATCGGTGTCCGTAATGTATAAGTTGAATTAAAAGTCGTCTAAAATTTATTTGATTGATTAGACATAAATTTAAAGTTGTTGTTGAACAAGATAAAACTTTATCCAACTGAATTGTTTTGGTTTGGATTCAAGATTGTATGAAACATCCCAAATATGGGAAATTTTTATGCGCTAAAGCGAATAAAAGATGAACGATAATATCGTTCTTGTAATGTAGTATTGATCAATACAGGCATAATGGGTTGATCACCCCGTGCGTAAAATAAGTTATGACGGTTCTGAGATGAAGTTTTGTTTAACCTTTTCAAAATAGAAAGCAATGTTCATAGTCATCAACCGATCCTCATATATAGTCAATAATGTAGTTTCAAAAGTTTGAAATCGAAATGACATCTTTGTTTATTAATGGTTCAAATTTACTTCACAACCGTTGATTCGTTGTAGAAGTATCGTTCAAAGAAAACATTTAATCCTTTCAGCTAATTGTTATTATTTGCTATTACTTGCTGGGCACTCAAATGCTCATCCTTGCTTAATTTAAATATTTTCAGCTAAGTGTGAACAACCTGAAGGATCTGCCAAGAACAAGGGAAAAGGGAAGGTCGCAGAATAAAAGTTTATGCTATCTTATTGTAATAGTTTGACTTTAGGTTAAGGATGATATATAATATTATTATCATGTAACGAATGTTTAAAGGTTTCGTACTTGGGAACTAAAACTCGATAATATGTAAATTAAATTTGATAATCTATATTATTGTTATTATTATTAGTATTATTTCGCTCATAGAAATGGTATCGTGAAGCACCGAATTTGGGTTTCAAGTCCCTGAATTTGGGGGCGTCACATTATCAATAATAAATTTTGTGCCACTAGGAAGCATTATATTGGCTCTTCCAGAGCCTTCAATCAAGTCTGCTGAACCTGATATTGTATTCACTTTTGCTTTTATCATTCTTAGATTTGAAAAATAATGCTTATGTCTGAGAATGGTATGTGTCGTTGCACTATCTGCTAAACATATATCTCCACCATTGATATTTGGCTCATCCATATTTTCTTCATAAAAATAAAATAAATATATAATAAGTTCATAATAAGACATAATATTATATATATTTAATAACACAATTCAAAGAAAATAAAATACATTAAATAAGCCAACATGAAAGGAAACATCAGCATAAAATAAACACACTTAAAAGGACTAACATAATTCTGAACTAATTATTTTCATTACAAGGAATATTAACTTGCTCATTAGTAAAGAAATCTGCAACGTCAAGGTGTGTCATATCCATAGGATCAAAATAGATATCATCGTTATCTTGATGTGGATGGGAAAAATTTATTTCTATGTTCTTCTCCTTTCCTTTCAATGAGGACTTATATAAATCAACAAGATGTTTGGTTGTACGACAGGTACGAGACCAATGTCCTTTCATTCCACACCGATAACAAATATTTTCTTCCTTCTTGGTATCTCTGTTATTTATATTCTTCCCCTTTTCTTGTTTCTCCTCTTTCTTTGAAGATTTGGTATCATGGTTGCGGTAATTAAAACTTCCTCGCCCGTGGTCACGACCACGACCTCTATTACGACCACGACCATAATTATTATTATATCTTGTAACATTTACTTCAGGGAATGGAGCTGAACCAGTTGGTCGTGATTCATGATTTTTCATTAAAAGCTCATTATTTTGTTCAGCCACAAGGAGACATGAAATCAGTTCAGAATATTTCTTAAAACCTCATTCTCTATATTACTGCTGCAAGAGCACATTCGAGGCATGAAAAGTAGAGAATATTGTTTCTAACATATCTCCATCTGTGATATTATCTCCACACAATTTCAATTTAGAACTAATTTTAAACATTGCAGAATTATATTCACTTACTGATTTAAAATCCCGCAATCGTAAGTGTATCCAATCATAACGAGCTTTTGGGAGAATAACTGTCTTTTAATGGTCATATCTTTCTTTCAAATTTTTCCAAAGAATAAGAGGATCTTTTATTGTGAGATACTCTAATTTCAACTCCTCATGGAGATGATGGCGTAAGAAAATCATGGCCTTTGCCTTGTTTTGACTAGGTGTTTCATTACCATCTTTAATGGTGTCTCCAAGACCCATGGCATCAAAGGTGAATTTCGCCATCAAGGATCCATGATAAATAATTCTTACCCGTAATATCAAGTTCCACGAATTCAAGTTTGGCAAGATTTGTCATTGTAACTTCATACCAAAAAAAATATCAAAAATTATTAGAAATTTAATTTATTATAACTATCCACATATAACTATTCATATATATATATATATATATATATATATATATATATATATATATACGAAGGATCAGGATCAGTAGAATTCTTAAATAGCGAGAATGCCTTAAATAATAGAATTTTATCAAAACGACGTAGTTTTGATAAGGCAGCATTGGCATTTTTGTAAATACACTGCGGTGGCATGGTATTTACAAAAATGTCATCGCTGCCTTATCAAAACTACGTCGCTTTTGATAAAATTCTATTATTTAAGAGAGTCTACTACTTAAGAGGTCTACTCTTGATCCTGTGCTTATATATATATATGTATGTACAAACCAAGTAATACTATTAGTATCATTTAAATGTCATGAAAATAACTTATATTTTCATCTATACATGCATGGATGGTAACTATGATTTGCAAGAAACCAAACACCACAACATATAGGGACTAAAATATATGTACATTTGCTTTTAAATTTATTGAACTCGTGTATATTATATGCAATAGTTTTCAGTCTGTTGATGTATATTTTTCTTTTAAATTAGTATGCTCATAAGTGTACAGTACTTATATGTCAAAAACAATAAAGAGAACTACAACTTTAAAATGAATCACTACTGCCATTGTATTTACATGCATTCCGTAAATAATAAGTTATGCCCACATGCACTACAGTAGAACATGAAAATAAAAAGGCAAATAGTATACACAATTTTCACGCAGTGATTAGATTTTATATATTCCACTCGATCATCATGCAAGCAAGCAGTGACATGATTTTGTAGGAAAAACCAACATCTCAATTTTTCTATATTCCAAAGGCATGGAGTTGTTATTCTGGTGGAAGGTCTATGACTTATTGAAAAATATGTTACTACATGCAGATACCAAAAGCATGCATAGTGATATACACGTACAAAAAAATGAACATATAAGTAAGTATTGCACATAAATAATATATATATATATACCTTCTCTTTCAAATCAAATATCTTCAAGACGATATTGAGAAATAATCGTACTGATAACGTGTTATGAAATGTTATGAAAGATAACTAAAACAAGATGATTAAAGAGAGTATTTTCATAATCTTTTGTATCACCTTCCATCACTTTACAATTGTCATATTTATAAAAGTAAGATCATCAATACTACTAGAAAGTTACAAAACTAAAGAGTCATGAGTTACAAAACTCAATGGACATGGGAGTTACTAGACATCCATTATATTATGAATCTAGACATAATTTTATAACAGGGTGAACATATACGGTTTAATATGTGAAAGAACGTAAAGAGAGACTTTGGTGCAAAATGTTCTAAGAAGGTTTATGGAGAGAAGTTGTTAGATCAGTCATTAAAACTTGGTAGTTTAGTGGTTCGACAAATTATTTTATAAGATATAAATTATTTTGGCTGAGCGAGAATAAAAAGAATTAAACGCAAATGATAGAAATGTTAAAGAGTATGAAATGAGAAAATAAAGAAAGAAGTGAGAAGATTGAGATATATGAAGTCTTAAAAAGAATGTTATTATATAATACTTTAAAAGAATTTCAATTATTCGATAATGGATAGACCATGTTATAAATGAAAAAAGAGATAAGATATAATTATAAGAAACAAGAGATAAAGGAACGAATGTATGAAATGTTATGGTTATATGAGGGTATGATGTATTATGTCAAATTAATAAAAACAAAAGAGTATTATAAATTTAAGTTTACGTACGAATATAAGAGATACGATAATGAAGATGTTAAAACCTGAAAATAAGCATGTAGTTATGAACTAAAGTTAGATAAGACTTGAGCTAAGAATAGATTTTGGTCGATGAACTGGATAGAAAATAGTAAATGAAAGAGATAGTAAGATAATTCGATATAGTTATATATTCGATGAAAAAGATTATGGCAAATTCTAAAAATAAATCGAATATGAACGTTACGGTAATAGTGATTTCGAAAACAGAATCCTTATATAAGGGCCATCACAGGGAATCTAGATTGTCAACAGTTTTAATAAAATTTTATTTTAAACAATGTTAAATATAACCGTCAGTTCCTAAGAATTTATTTCGGTCAAGAGGTAATTTTGATGATATATATAGGTGGACCTAGAATGATAAATTTCAAAACTTTACCTCAAGTAGTTCCTAGTATTTGGGCATTCACTAACGTGTGTGCGCATAAAATTAATGCGTAATTGTGTCTAGTAAAAGTCAAAATATGAAAGATACTGAATAAGAACATGAACATGAACATGAACATGAACATGAGTTAAAAACTACTTAAGTTAATTAAACAAATAAATGGAGAGAAAAATAAGAAAATGAATAGACAATGGACAATTATTAACCTAAAAAGAGTACAAAATAACGTTAATAACTATGAAATTAATTTTTTTAGTTTTAAAAACATGATATAATGAAAATTTTAAGATGAAAACATATAAAGAGTCCAACTACTTTGCTCTCATTTAATATTATAGATATACATGTAGTAAGACTTGAAGTTTTAATTCAATTCATTACTTCCAAAACTCAAGGGAAAATGAAGGAAAAGGAAAGGAATTTTTTGTAGCATTTTTTGTACTATATTTTAACATTGTTTCTAATATTTTATCTATTTAAAAGTATAGATAGTTAAATTTATCTGTGTTGATATAGATATACATATTTTTATTTTATTTTACTTTTTCTTTCTTTTCCTCGATGCTTTGTAAGTTTCAAACGGAGCCTTGTACAAGTGAAGTGAAACATTACGAGAGTTTCACAATTCAATATCTAAACAAGTAATTATCAATATGGATTGGGATATAGGAGCACAAGATTGTTTACACATGGCATGGTCCCTGCCTATATCTCTGACTACATCTATCAATACACAAAAAACTGAATGTGAAATCACTTTATTGGATAACCACTTGTACGTAGAAGTTATAACTATTTACACCAAGTAGGTATCATTTTCTATTTGCACCAAGTAGGTATCATTTTTTTCGCTTGTACGCAATATTGATATAAATTTTAATGTAAAACTATCTATACACTATAGATTATATTGTACAACTATTTATATGCAAATATGCAATATAGAAAACATATCAAGGATGGTAGAAATCAAAGAAAACCTCTTTGGAAGAGGATGATAGCACTTGTTTCAGTTTCAAACTTCTCCACAAAGTAGTTTGACAAGCATACACATTGACACAAATTACTTGTTCACAAATTACTGTCTTCTTTCAACAGGAAAAAGCACAAAACCAAGCATAATAACATTCCAGTACTCAATATAATATCATTCAATATTATGCAAAGGACATTTAGTATGACTAATATTATCAAAGCCTTGGTGAAAGTTGGTTTATGCATAGACAGAAGTCACAGAACAAATATACACAACTGTTTGATACATTCAAGTCTGTTTTAGTACCCGCGCTTGTGGATGGTGTCAGTGAACCAAAATGATTATTATATCATAATGGATCACCTTTTTTTGGTTGTTGAATCATTCAAAATCATCCAAAATGAAAGAAAACTAGAAAAGTCATTCAAGTTTGATACACCAGATATAGTAAAGCAATTCAAGTTTGAAGCAGGTTGTATGTGACTGAGTTTCAAGTTGAATGTGAGAAGAGTGGCAGTGTGTGACTGTGGAACTGTATAGAATTTGAGTGGTTGTTTACCATACCACCAGGGATTAATGGGAAGGAACTAGCAACTTCTGAAGTGTGACTATATCCTCAAGATGCTTCAATAGCACCACCAGTCTTCTCTGCCTTCTTCGATTCCCATGGAAATCTGGCAACAATATCACTTAAGGATGGACGTAGGCTTGGATCTGCATCCAACATTTCCTTTATCAATCCAGTAACTCTTTGGTCTGCATCCCAGTCTTGTTGAAATACCTTATTCATCAGTTCTGTGAGGGTCTCAATTCTTTCCATCTCAGTTTTCATTGGATAGAGCATCTCAAACAGCAGTACCCCAAGACTTAAGATATCTGCAGCAGGACTGACGTGAACTGATGAAATCTCTGGAGCTCTATAAAATGCTTTTCCTACCCAGCCATCCTCATCTAGGTCAATTCCCTTGGAGGGTTCCATAGCTGAAAAAAGAAGAAGTACATATATGTAATTTAAATGATGTTTGCATAGTGTATATAACACAATCCAATACCTAAGCTGAAATCACCAATTTTGATCTTGTCAAATGAATCAAAGAAAATGTTGTCCCTCGTTAGATATCTGTGAATCCAGCCGTTATTGTGGAGATGTTTCACCCCCTTTAAGATCTGACGAAAATAGTCATAGGCCTTCTCCCTTGTGATAAGTTCCTTATCCATTTCATCCTGTAATGATCTGCATAATTAAAATTAAAATAGCACCTATTAGTTTAGTGGGACTGGTCTGCCATTCTGACATGATTCTATACCTTGGACAGGTCTCTAGTATTATGAAACAAGTGTTAGTTGGTGGGTCAATTTCTTCATCATCTTCTTCACTTGAATTCAATTCTACAGCAACACAGTCCTCCTCCCATGCCTGCAAAAAAAAATAAAAAAAAACAAAACAAAGTAAAATAGTTCAAATTTTATCCATTACCTAAAACATAAAAAGCACTTTATTCATTTATAAATAGGTCCAACAATGTAAAAAGTTGGCTTAATTTAAATACTAATTAATGTTCTACATAAAATCATTTAACTTCGAATAATAAAAGTATACTTTAAAGCAATTAGGTACTGCAGGAGAGGCAGGGGCATGACCCCTCCCAACAAATCGGGATCAAGGCTAATCTAGCTACTGTTTCTGATGTCCACCGATGAGGGAGAGGAACACGTATATCTAAGTTACAGGAAAAAAGACAAAAATAAGAGGAAAAGGAGAAGGGGACAAAAACAAAGAAAATCAACAACAAAAATTGAAAAAAGGCAAGGGAAAAAAGAAGGAAAGTGGAATTGATTCAGATTCTGAAGTAAAGAGAAAAGATTTTCAGCAGCAATTTGTCTAAATTCATCAAAGAGATTGGTTCAACTTCAGATGAATGTAATTATGGGAAACTAAATGAATTAGAGGAAGTGATAAATTGTAGTGGAGAGGAAGTGTGATAGAATTAAACTGGAATTTAAGGGGGTTAGGAAGCACATTAAAATATAAAATGTTGAAGTTTGAAGAGGGCAGTGGTTGTAAAGAAGACAAACTTTTGTTTGTCTACAGCAATGATAATGGTGGTATTTTAACATGCAGTTGGAAGATGTATGCGTTGTGATTTCAGCTTTGTAGTTTTTCATAATCCAAAAGATTTGGATTATGGGTTTCAGTTTCACAGTTAATAAAACAAAATTTTGCATTTTGCCAAAAAAGCTACTTTTAGCCACTTATTGTAGTCCCCTTAATAATCATTCACCAAAGCATGTGGCATACTACTTAGAATGAAGAGTCAAAGAATAAAACATAAATCTCTATTTTCCTTGATGTGTAACCTATGGCCTAAGCCAAATTCCTGGTGATTATTCGTCATCATTGACCACATAGTTATTTGACTAAAAGAAATGAACCTGAAAGTACTGCATGACATGGCGGTGTTGTAGAGCAGCCAAAGCTTGCACCTCCCTAACACACAAAACTTAATTAGCTCCCTCATTTAATGAGTGCAAAAAGTTAATACCGAAGAAAACATTAAAAGCTTTACCTTTTAACTGCCTTCATTTTTACGATTAAATGGTATCTTCTTTACAACATAGTTACCCAGGTCAAACTTGTTGGTACAGCTGAAAGCAGCTCCATCCGCGCCTTTCCCAATCCTCCCGCCATGTTCAGTGAATTCAATATCATATGAGCGATAAGGATTAGGACCCTTATTAATCTGATTCAGATGCAAATTAAGAAAACTATTACTCTTAATATAATGAAGTTTCTGCCTTTTTTTTAGGAAAGAATTATAGGAGAGAAAATTCTCTTACCTCCCTTTCATCTTTGCTTTCACTACCACCAACTTCTTCAAGCTCTTTGGAAACCTGACATTCAAAATAACATCCAAAATACACTGTCCAATTACACTGTCCAAAATGGTTACATGAGTTTAACTGCAAAAATATCCAAAATACACTGTCCAACTCATACGTAATTAGCCTGTATATGCATATATGCCTCTACCTTATTCTAAACAAAATATTCTCCAAACACAATGAAGCAACTGTAATATCCAAACTAAATCATCATATCAAATGTATATATACAGAGTCCAAATATACTTAAACTCATTGACAGTGAGCACAAAAGCACATTCACGAGTTCAACTTGTACCTGATAAAAGATAATCAAACAAGAATATGGGGTAACACCCCAACTGTTTTCTAAAAAGCTGAATATTAATCTTATTCATCACTCCTGTTGTTTCTGCTCTAAAGACTACTGCTACAGTAACAATCAAGTTGATCCCATTTTCCCCTGCTCTTTGATTTATCTTGGAATAGTTTAAATTTTTTCCTCAACTTTCGAATAAAATCTCTGCATCCTTTTAACCTGTCAGCAGCCTCATTCTTGTTTAATGGTGCATCATGAAAATTATTTCCCTCCTGCTTTTTGATATAGAAAACATAACGCTGATATTGAAGCGCTGCATATACTACAATAGCCTTTCATCATTTCATCAACTAGTAAACAAAGTTACTTTACACCAACTCACAAAGCAATTACCGTCTTTTTTCAACAGAAGAAAAACAAAAATATATGCATGATATCATTCCAATACTCATATATATTGTACAAGGATATGTACCGTGACTAATATCATTGGTTATTCAAATTGGTTACATCCTAATATAGGGTGCATGGATGGAACAAACCTGTGCATAAAATACACGAGTATGTTTTGATAATGTGATTCAGATACAAATTACGAAAACCATTACTTTGAATAAAATGAAGTTTTTACCTTTTTTAGGAAAGAATTAAAGGAGATAAAGTCTCTTACCTCCCTTGAATCTTTGTTTTTGCTACCAGCCATTTCTTCAAGCTCTTTGGAAACCTAACATCCAAAATACACCGTCCAATTACAATGTGCAAAATGGGTGGTTACATTAATTCAGTTGCAAACACAATATCCAAAATACACTGTCCGATTCACACATAATTAGACTACTGCTACAGTAACAATCAAGTTGATCCCATTTTCCCTTACTCTTTGATTTATATTTGGCATATTTTAAACTTGTTTTTTACATTACTAAGTTAAATGCAAAATCTTCAGTGACTAATATCATATTTGTGATCCAAATTGGTTATAGCCTAATATGGGGTGGATGGACGGAACAAACATACGCATAAAATACACGAGTATTTTTAGATACCAGCCATTACTTCAAGCTCTTAGGAAACCTATCATCCAAAATACACTGTCCAATTAAATTGTTATATTTCTTTGTATGAATATTTCGATTTGTCATTTCCAAAGAGGAGGGACTCTAATTGTGTTATGAAATTGTGGCATACACAAAACAGGCTTGGTGATGAGTACGAAATATGAATGAAAGAAAGAACTGTAAGTTACAAAAATGACTTTCAAGAACTCGTTAAGAACATTCCATAGTTCTATTTCCTTACTTTTAGCTGCAGCAGTCCCGAAAACAGTAAGGATGCAGGCAAAGTTGTCAATATGGTGTTGAGAGAGACTTACCTTGTTCTAACTCCTGGCAGTAAATATCCTGCTTGTATAAGGGTAGAAAATTTGAATTAGAGAGAGAATTTCAGGACTGGTTGAATCAGACTTAGGACTTTAAGATCACGCGTTACACAACAAAACTATAATTACTCTAAAATTTCTTGCTTGAACTAAACACTATCTATGGCTGCCTCACTATCCAGTAGAAGTAGCTTATGCAATGTTTAAGACTTACACAACTACTTGGCTTACTTTGGTGGAGTTTCAAGTACATGATATCTCATTTTTAACCAATGCTCTAAAAATGGGATTGATCACGTTAGGTAAAGGTACAGAAAAAGATAGTTTGAGTAATGTAAATGCCACTAACACTAGAATTTAGTTAAGAGCAGTACAAGAATATGCATCAGATATATTGCATACTAACACTTTTCAGGTCCAGTAGTAATATAATAAAGATTAGCCATTAAACCAAGAGGAAATTACTTGATCTGCAAAAGTTATGCAGCCAAACTAACTGATTCTAAAAAAAATGAAGGAAATTAAAATTGAGTGTAAAATATAATCAAAAATAGATCTAATATATACATAAACAACCGACAAGTTCAAATTATTTGTCAAACCTATATCTCAACACAGAATAAATCTAGTTCTAAATTTTGATAGATTAAGCTAGATTGATGAAAACAAATGGAGCGAATATAGAACTACCAAAGCATCAAGCTGATAGACGATTAAATCATCGGCAAGCTAGATTTCAAGCAACTTATATCAATCAAACAAATAAGACGATTACTACTCATGTAAAAGCACAATACTGAATTTCTAACGAATGAATGTTCCGACAATTAACAAAGCATCACATATGGAGAGAAACTAATAATAATAATAAATATAAAAAAAAGGAACGAAATTAAGATTGAGTGCAAATACAATCAACACAGGTCTAATCTACACAACACAACAATAAATGAACAAGTTCAAATAATTGATCAAAACTGTAAATCGGCACATAATAGTTCTAGTTCTGGAAAGCTAAACGGAATAAGCTAGATTGACGAATACAAATGCAGCGAATACGGAACGATGAAGATATATCAACCAGAGCATCAACAAATCAACGGTTAAAACATCTTCGAGCTAGATTCAAGCAACTTGAATAAGACGAGTACAAATCATGTGAAAGTACTTACAGTACTGAATATCTAACGAATGAATGTTCGGTTAACGAAGATAATTACAGACGAAGAGAAATTAATCAAAAAAGAACGAAATTAATATTTAGTGTAAATACAACCAACACAGGTCTAATCTACACAAAAATAAATGAATAAGTTCAAATAATTGATCAAAACTGTGTATCGCACTTAATAATTCTAGTTCTGGAAAGTTAAACGAAATTTCGATGGATTAAGCTAGATTGACGAATTCAAATGCAGCGAATATGGAACCATGAACATATATTAACCATAGCATCAACAAATCAACGATTAAAACATCTTCGAACTAGATTTTAAGCAACTTATTTCAATCAAACCAATAAGACGTGTACAGATCATGTAAAGGGCTTACATTACTAAATTTCTAATAAATGATTGTTCGGTTAACGAGGATCATTACAGACGAAGAGAAATTAATCGAAATAAAATCGCATTTCAGAAATGTGCGTGTGCGCGATAGAGAGAGAACCTTGAGTCGCGCCAAGTCCGAGGAGCGATGACTGAAGCTCTCAGAGAGAGAAATGACAATTGGCGCTTAAATTCAACAATTGCCGGAGCTTATATATACACTGTGTTCCGGCTCATTTTAGGTATTTTGTGGAAATTAGAGGACTGATTCGGAAATTAACCACAGACCGCACATGATATTGGTGTATTCTGAATGTAAGAAATTTAAATTTTAAATTGTTATTTTTTTAAAAAACAAATTCGCTAGTCTTTTGTTTTTGGACATTAAAGAAATACTTTTTAGTTTTAAAATTAAAATGCATTTTTAAAGCGATAATTTTAAGTATAATTTATGCATCAAATTTACCATTAATATTATATATATATATATAAAAACTTGTCTTTTCTTTTCTTTTTTATATGTTTTTAACATAGTAATGTGTTTGTGTGAGGGTATTAAAATAATCAACTACTAAAATAATTTATTTTTAAAAATAAAAATATTTCTATTATTTAATTAAATTATTTATTTTCCCAACGATTTTAATGTTATAATTAATTTTTCATTCATAAGTCTCCTTTTAAAATCAATGTCTGTAAGTATTTGAATAATGACAAATAAGAAGACTAATAAATATGAGGTGATAACTTCGCAACTTGACCCTTTAAATTTTGTCCATACTGTAGTTTATTAGATCTTGTGTTGGATTTCTTTTGTTAGTAAAATATTTATTACTCTTTAGTATTCACTGGATACTAACACTATGTTGTTTATGAGTTTTGGACACAAAAAAAAAAAAGAAAAAAACTTAAATTAAAACAAAAAAAAAAGAATAGAAAATTTGAAATTTTCAACATGTTTTTTTTTGAATTTTTAATAGAAAAAAATAAAAAATTTTAAAAAAATTTTCTTGCGTTTTGAGTTCAATGAAAAGAAAAGAAAAATATCACTTTTATAAATTTACCCTTCTATTAATTATAACCATTAAACCATGAATAAAAAATATGCAAAATAAATTTAATCAAAGAAAAATCCATATTCAAATACAAATATCCAAATACATTTCATCTCCTTTTTACTTAATTTTTAATAAAACTTTTAATTGAATTTGCAATATATTCTTCTACAATTCTTTTAATTTTTTTTATCACACTTTATTCTATTCATACAAGCTTATAAAAGTTAAATGTGTATTTGTAAAAATATAATCTCTTTCTTTTCTAGATATATTTAAAATAAAATAAAAAATGCCTTTAATTCAGAAACAAATATTGAACTTATTTTGCTTGTCTATTTCTGCATCAATGTAAAATGATAGAATTGAAGGCCATAAATAAATATGAGACCATATAATATCCGTGACCGAACAAAGAAAAATGGTTTCCCTTTCTTATCAGTATTGTACATTAAGTTTAGTAGATAAAAATAAATTGAGGGCATGAGTTGTAATTTAAAATTTATTATATTGAAAGTTGGGGATAATATGGGAATTATAAAAATATTACTTATTCCAATTTCTTTTATGTCCAAATCAGGCCAATTTTGAACGAAAAATTTTGACAAGAAAAAGTGGCCAGATTTTCTATCTATTTCTCTTTTTTTTCGTTTATTAAAAAACTCAGAAACATAGGAATGAGAAAGAAAACTTAAATTTTTCGTCAATTTCTTTTCTTTTCTATCCATTTTAAAACTCAGAAACAAAGCGTAAGGGGTAATATCAAGAGAGAAAATAAATTACTCCCTCCTCAAAATATGAACAAAGTACAATTTACGCCTAATGGTTAAATCGCTTTCTGAGGTCATTTATCTTATAAATTAGAAACTTACAAATGGATTAATTTGAACATTTTTTATTACGTCATTCATTTGAACTTTAGTTTACTAACAAAAAGTTTACTATTCTGTTAAGTATGTTGACTTTGGACGGAATTTGCCACGTAAGCTGCAGACATGTAAATTTTTTTTGATGTGACACGGATCAATCCCATGTGGCTTTCATTATGTGGAAATGGAGAAAAATTTTTAAATATAATAATATAAATTTAAATAGTTGGCCAAAAAAATAAGAAAATAAATAAAAAAATATATTTAATTAATTTTGTAATAAATATCAAATAAATTTTTATTTAATTATTTACAAATATAATAATATAAATTAGAAAAGTTAGCCAAAAATAAAAAAATAAATGAAATATATCTTTAATTATTTTTGTAAGTAATTTCAAATTAATTTTTGTTTAATTATTTACAAATATAATAATATAAATTAGAAAAGTTTGCTAAAAAATAAGAAAATAAATGAAAAATATATTTAGTTATTTTTGTAATTAATACCAAATTATTTTTTGTTTAATTTATTTACAAATATAATAATATAAATTAGAAAACTTTGCCAAAAATAAGAAAATAAATAAAAATATATTTAATTTTTTTTGTAATTAATATCAAATTAATTTTTGTTTAATTATTTACAAATATAATAATATAAATTAGAAAAGTTTGTCAAAAAAATAAAAAAATAAATGAAAAATACATTTAATTTTTTTAATAAATATCAAATGAATTTTTATTTAATTATTTACCAATATAATAATATAAATTAAAAATCCTTAATTTTCCAAATTCACATAATTTCAACCAGATGATTGAGTGGATTCTAGTCCTGCAGCTACAAAATTGGGATGAAAATCAGAAGAGCCATCAATAAAATCTTCTTGTTCAAGAGCTCCAATCCCTTGTTCTTCTCCACTAATCCCTCTAGATAAACGAGTCGTAATGGAATCTGCCATCAACTTTGGAATTCTTCCCCTCTTTTTCGAGAAAAGTAATTTTCTAAGGTAATAATATAAATTAAAAACCCTTAATTTTCCCCTAAATGTATTTCATATTCCCCTTAATTGAAGCTTTGCTAAAACCTAGACCTTCACTCTGCTAAATTCGAAAATGGCTCTCAATGGCATCCTTCGCACTTTAGCCTCACGCGTTGCACCTCTCGCCGGTCGATTGATCGACGGTCAAAGGCATTTTTACCGCCACCCCTCTGCTCTGTTCTGTTCTCTGCTGCTGCCGTTGTCACTCAAAGCAATTTGCTATGTTCTATGTTCTTCAATGGAGATGAATAGAGGCCTGAGATTGATGCCATTGGAGAGGAAATCCATCAGCAAGACTTGGTTTTGCTGCTGTTGTTCAATTTAATTGTTGTTATTTTTAATTTTTCTTCTCTTTTGTGCATCGATTCACATGAGCTGATGGAATTTGAGTGAGTTGAGGGATTTGAGATAAAAGATGATGTTGTCGATAAAAAGATCTGGAGCAAATTCAGATCAAATTATGTGAATTTGGAAAATTATGTGTTTTTAATTTATATTATTATTTTGGTAAAGAATTAAATAAAAATTCATTTGATATTTATTAAAAAAAAATGTATTTTTTTTTTATTTTTTTGACCAACTTTTCTAATTTATATTATTATATTTGTAAATAATTAAACAAAAATTAATTTGATATTTATTACAAAAAAATTAAATATATATTTCATTTATTTTCTTGTTTTTGAAAAAGTTTTCTAATTTATATTATTATATTTGTAAATAATTAAACAAAAAATAATTTGATATTAATTACAAAAATAACTAAATATATTTTTCATTTATTTTCTTATTTTTTTTTTGGCAAACTTTTTCTAATTTATATTATTATATTTGTAAATAATTAAACAAAAATTAATTTTATATTAATTACAAAAATAATTAAAGATACTTGTTTTTTGGCTAATTTTTCTAATTTATATTATTATATTAGTAAAGAATAAAATAAAAATTCATTTGATATTAATTACAAAATTAATTAAATATATTTTTTATTTATTTTCTTATTTTTTTGGCACTTTTCTAATTTATATTATTACATTTGTAAATTTTCCTCCATTTCCACATAATGAAAGCCATATGAGACTGATCTATGCCACATCAAAAAAAATTTACACGTCTGCAGCTTACGTGGCAAATTCCGTCCAAAGTCAACATACTTAACGGAATAATAAACTTTTTGCAAGTAAACTAAAGTTCAATGAGTTGACTGTAAGAAAAAAAAGTTCAGTGACCCATTTGTAAGTCGATGTGACGAATGAGATTTTGTAATCTTATTTGAATATGTATTGTATTAAATAAATATTTTCGATGATTTAATTATTGGATTGAATAATAAATTATTGAATTTGTGGTAGATTAATTTAATTATATGTGTTATATTGATTAAATTAACGTGGAGAATTTTATTATTCAAAGTATGTATTTAATTGAGCTTATTTGATTAAATGAATTATTTAATAAGCATAATGTTATTCTAACTAATTTATAATTAATTAGAGATTTAATAATTTACATAATTAATAAATGAGAATTTTAATTATGTAATGATGTGATTTAATGTAGAATTATTAGATTTTATTTAAATTAAATTAAATAAGATATTTGACTTATTGCTTAAATGTGACATTATTAAACTATATTATAAGAGATTAATTAAATTAAATGGAAAGAACCTTATAATAGTTAGCTAAACAAGGCCTTATGAGGAGTTGGGAGTAGTTAAACCACGTATAGATTAACTGGCCACAACTGTGCGCATTAATCAGTCTGGTTTCTCTTACGCATTTCATTTATCAGACTTCACTTAGAAAATTCAAAGAGAGTTAGAGAGAAGTTGAGGAAAATTGTGTGATTGAAGAAGATTATGAAAGGGATTTCATCTCCTACTAATCTACACTGCTAGGTAATCTCTTTAACCAAACCTTATTTACGTACTTAGAAACTTTTTAAGAAAATTGGCTTTTAGTTTTCTGTAATTAAATTTTCATGGCCAATTATTAAATTAATGATGTTATATATGTGTATTAACATGTATAGTTTAATTATATATGATCTATATGTGTTTTAGAATAATTAATCCATGAAATCATGTTCAAATTGGAATTTTATAGTTTTACAGAGAAAACATATGAATATGGCTTATAAGTACAAAAATTTATGTTTAAATAGCATATTAATCGGTGAATTAATGAATAATTACGTTTATACATGTAAAAACGAAAAGAACGAAACTTAAACGGACTGATTTGGTCGAAAAACGAGTTCACAGTGGTTGATTTCGTTAATAATGTTAAAAATAGAGTTTTTCATAAGAACAGTGAAATTATGTGATTTGATTCCAGTAATCGCATGAATTAAGTTGTTAAAATTATGTTAGAAAGGTTGGGTAATGATCATATATGAATTATGATATTTGAGTATGCTTAAATTAATGTATGGACAAGGAAATTGGAAGTTATGACCATATTCTGTATTCCTCACAGAACGTATAGTTGAACTTGTGAGAGATTTTTTGGCCTAATTTGGCCTTGTTATGTTCATGACTGCGAAACTACTGAGGCGAATGCAGGTAACTCACTTTGATAGCGTTACCAAACTAAGTTACCACTACCTACATGAACAAAAAAAAAATAATAAATAAATAAATAAATAAATGAAATAATAAATAAATAAATAACTAATAATTAATTAAAATATTTATCAAATAAAATAAATATTTTAATTGAGATATTTATGGAACAAAATAAATATTCGATGGAAATTATTAATTAAAATATTTATCAAATAAAATAAATATTTTAGTTGAAATATTTATGGAATAAAATAAATATTCGATGAAAATTATTATGAAATAATTTATTTGAGTGTAAGTAAGGGAATGAAAATATTCTAATTTAATTAAGTAATTAAATTAGAAGGGTAATGATTTGTTAAATAAAATAGAGTTTATATTAAATAATTAAGTAAAAATGTAACTAATGAATGTAAGTGAATACATATGGTATGTGTGTAGAATTTGTGGTGAACTAAGTAGTAATCGTTTAGCTTCACGCATGCGAGGCAAGTTCCTTATTCTATCTTGTTTATTATTGTTCAAGTCAAGATTTCATATTAGATGTTATCATTCTTTAAAAGCATAATTCACATTTATCTGATACTTATTCAATTGTATACATCTTGAACTTTATTATTCAATTTGAATATCAATTATTATTGAACCTGTAACGCCCGAGAAAATCGGATTTTTATGATAATTAAATTTTTATTTGATTATGTGAATTAAATGAATTTAATTGATTATGATGTGAGTAAGCTATGTGAAGGTCGTTTCTATGACCTAGAATGTCTTAACGTGGTTAGTAATACGCTTCGTGCTAGAATTATTTGTTTGGAATTACCAAGACAAAAATAATTGTTTTCCAAGAAATTTCTGTAAAAATACTATTCATCCGTTTCTGTTCGGGGAATTATTTTGAAATTTTGAGAAACGCGTGATGATAGAATATTGAGATTAGATGGAATATCTGATAATATTTCATTTATGGTAAACACAGTTTTTGCCCGCGGACTTAAAACCTAAGGGTTTAGTATATTGATTTCCGAGAAGGAAATAATATGCGTAGAAGGAATGGCGTTAGGGTTAATGCGAGTGTTATACATTTATGATACTATTTAGTATCTATGTATAATACGTTGAGTAAATATAAAGTACAATCTGATTATTATGCGAGTAGTATACTGAGAGAATCGTGAATTATACGTATGGGATACGATTCATATTATAGAATTAAGTTAAGACTTAATGACTAATTCAATTGTGTTGGATTAGAATTAGCCCACTCAATTGAATGACCAAGCCCAAAGAGATTGATGGGTTAAGCCAAGTCAAGGCCCATTGATAAGTTAGTTAAGCCCAATTCACGGGGTTCTAGAATGGGTAAACCCATGGGGCAACCCATGGGATGTCACATGGCAAGAGGTGGTACCACTTGGTGTCTTGAGCGAGTTTGAGGCTTGGTCACCAAGTATTTTACTTGTGACCACACATGAATAGTAAGGAGGTTTGTGGTTTAAAGTCCAAATTACCCTCCATTCTAGTTTCCTATAAATAAGAGGCTAGATTGTTTCATTTGGGAGTTTTATAAATTTCCAACCTAGATTATTTGAGAGAGAAAGAGAGCTAGACTTACAAATCCTACATTTTGGAAGCTTTGACTTAGAGTTTTCAAGAGAGTTCATAAGAAGTTCTTGAGGTAATAATCCTTATCTTTCATGTCCATCTCTTTTGATTTTCTTTTACTTTGGAGAATCATTAAATGGGTGGTATATGTCTTGTATAGTGGATTAAAGATGACTTACCATAGATTCAATCTCTATAAGTCATGAGATCGTAGGAATTATAAGGTTCGATATAGTTTCAAACCATGAAAATATTATTTGTTGAGATCAATTGTTTATAAACGATTGAACTCCATCAATACATTAATATATGCATCTTGTTTGGTTAGGATATAGATATGAAATCCATGGAGTATTCCATGAGATTTGGCTTAGAGAACGTTAGTAATGAAGTTATTGCGAATTTTGCGTAAATAGACGTTAAACATCAAAAACGTTGAAATTTCGGATTGGAGGTCGAAAGTTGACGTGAGACTTGAAAACGTTGTTTTTCAATGTCAACACGTGAGATAGGGTAATTAAGAGTTGTGGGTTCGAGAATCATCAGATTTCGACTTAAAACGAAGAAAACGAGCATTGAACGCTCATTAACGTTTACGAACGTATAGAAAATGAACTCAATAGTGAATTTTGAGTTATCAAATTCAAAAGTATCGAATTCTTATATGAACGCGTAGATTATGTTATTTGTGATGTGTAGGCTTTTGAACGGACCAAATCGGGTTTATAACGAAGAAGTTATGGCCGCGGGAATTTCACAAAGTTTTTCAAAAATTATTGAAATCAGATGCGAGGTTCCATGCGGCGCTTGACATATAGTGTAAATTAATAAATTGTCGCGTGCAAATACGCAAGACGATAAAGTTAGTCTTTTAAATGGTGCCGCAACGCCCATTGTTCATGTAGCAATGCGTGAGACCGAAGCCAGACATCGCTAATTGGCATAAATGCCATTTTCTATCTAGGATGGTCATGGCGTAAGCATGACGAAAGTGTTAGGCTTTGGATATTGACTTAGGTTTTGAACTTCAATTGTTCAAGGACCTATAGGGGTAATGTTTGTACACTTCATAAGTGTATTAAAGCTATTTCTATACTACCTATACTAAGGTATATGGTATTAAACTTAGGAATTGCATGCATGTTAACAAGTTAAGAACGATGAACAAAATTGGTACTTTATCAACGATGTTCGAGTCCGGTTAATAACGTCAGTTGAGTAATAAACCGGGACGAAGGGTAATAAGTCATGTTGACTTTAATAAAGTTATTAAGTTAAATAAGACATAGAAGAGAAAGAAGTTGGTAGAAACATTTATTTGTTAGCTAATTACGATTGTCTTTATGTGAATATATCATGTAGATTCTGTAAAGGCTGTGGTCAGTCGAGTAAGTTATTTGAAGACGCTAAAAGGTAAGTTTTCTTAACGCTTGTCTAACTTTCAAGTTAGCCAAGTTTTATGTGATTCGTTGAACTTAATTGCAAGACTTGTTTTTTTAAAGAAAGGGTCGATGCCAAATTTTAACTTTCATTAGACTATTTGTAATATATAGATTGATTATTATTCATATCATTCTATATAGAAATGTTAACGCTATCCTATGTCAAGTAATTGGTACGGACGTGAAGGTAAGGTTTGTCTATGAACAAACAAAAGTATTTTTCATCGATTATTCGATGGGCACGCGAGTTTGCCAAAAAATATTAAACGTAAATACATTTAATGAATGAGCGTTGATCAACATAGAGTACTATAGGCTGATCACCTAGAAGTGCTCGTAAATTATGCGGATGAACGACCTTAGTGCTGTGGACTCCTTTTCAAGTATGAAAACTGAAAGTTACTGTTCATGGTCTATCGACCAGTTTAGAATTCCTAATCTATTCTATACTTTGGGAATTGATGTTATGAACTATTAAAGTATTATTGTTTCATAATACTTCAAAACTATTGTTCAGTTATGTCGGAATTGTTATATAATTCACGAATGTGGTATTACTGTTATCCTTGATTAAACTTGATGAGCTGTCATGCTCACTTCTTGCGTGAATTACATAACTGAAGTTAAGGATGAACGTACTGTGAATGCCAAGAGAGATAAGGGCAAAGCTAAGATGGATGCTTAGGCATTGTGTAATAGTTTAGTAAGTTTGTATGTATTATACATTATGAACAATGAACTATGTAACCGGTTTATGAACCTGGGAAGGATTATACTTTGATTGTAATAAGAAGATAGTAATTACATTCATTTTGTTGTATTTCAATGGAATGATTGTATGGATGTTAGTAAAGTGGAGCACCATATGTCGGGTTGGAAGATACTCGAATTTGGGGGCGTCACAGAACCTTATAAGACTAGTGAACCCTTATTGATTCGACTAGTCCATAGTTGATTAACGTTCTAAATTTCAGAACCATTGTTGAGCTGATCCAAACCAAACTTCCTTTGGTGCGGACTCTAATGTCAAACTGAGATGAATAACCCTGTTATAGGGGATTAATTACGCTTTAGCGTTAAGATATTATGCACAGTATGGTACTAAGGGCTGATCCCCCTAAGTACGAGAAGAAAGTCCATAGTCTTATGATTGTTAAAGGTTTCAAGTATAAACACTTGACAACCTAGGAAATAGTTCAAGGTCTTATGACCCTCAAAAGTTCTTTTGATTCTTGTTATTCATTCTTGATTCAAAAGCCGAGTTTTCTTGTTACAGAAGTTTTTGATTCACTCACATGTTATTATTTTATTGTTGTATTATTATACTTGTGGGCAATCATGCTCACTCTTGTGTTATAATAACATTGCAGTTAAGAATGAAAGGTCCAACGAGCCTTCTACTAGCAAAGGCAAAGCTAATAAGTGATGAAGACTTGTTATTTAATTTTAAGAATTTTTATTGTCAAGACTTGATGTTGTTTAATATTATTTGTTTATGTTTCCGCATAGATGTTTAAGGTTAGTTTGACCTGGGATTTTATTTATTATTTAGATGTTGTAACCCCATAAGGGGAAGATTTATTTCTATCTATTGCATGGTTTACATTTATTATGGGTAGATAGATGGATGATATTTGTACAGTGAACACCAAATCCCGTGGAATTGAAGTACTCGGATTTGGGGGTGTCACAGGTTGGTATCAAAGATGTAGGTTATGAACCTTAGGTGGGGAACAACCTTAGGTAGTAGCCTTATAGGAGATCGAGAATATAGTGGTGGTAAACTCTTATCGAGTTCTAAGAAATGAATTCCTTAATTCATTGAAGATAATAAAAGACTTTATGTGCTTATGTGATAAACTTATGTGCTCGTGAGTATCGATTAGTAACTATAACTTAAAACTATGTTGTCAGGATGTCGGATGTTAGAGGATCTAGTCGAGCTGGGGAGGAGGAACCCCGAGTACTTAAAGAGGAGGAGCCCCAAGACATTCATGTCGTCCGGGAGTAGTTGGTACAGAGAGAGCCATCTCCATTGATTACTATTGTTGGTCAGGAGCATGAGCCCGAGTCTGATCCAGAGGAGGATCCTGAGGAAGAAGAGGAAGAAGATGAGTTCCCACCGAACTCTATCAGTGCCGAGATGTACGATGAGCTTTATGACCATAACATAGAGTTACGAGATACTATTCAGGAGCTGAAGGAGCGGACAGTTATTCAACAGCTTACCATTGAGCAGAGGGATAGGGAGGTTATGACTCTTCACACACGTGTGGGAAACGTAGAGTGGGATTTGGTTCATAAGAAGGGCCAAACCGAGAAGAAGTCAGATGAAATAGAGGAGTTAAAGAATGAACTGAAAGAGGAATCCGCCAAACGAGCCAGAGCGGAAGATGCTTATGAGAAGGCTTCTTAACGAGCAGATGCAGCCGAGGAAGAGGTACAAGCAAAAAGGTTCAAAATGGTGGAAATGGATTGCGCAGCTCAGGATCGAGTTATGTACTATCCAATTCAGTTCGAGGACTTACCCTTGTACATGCTGGATCGAAGGACGATGTTTCGTATCATGGAAGAAGAGCGCAGAGAAGCTATTCGACGTCTTAATAGGCCGTGATAGGAATAATATGAATTATATGAATATTTGTGTTAGTTAAAATGTAAATTCCAATTTGTTTATAAATAGAGGAAAATTTTGATGTTTTAAATCCTGTAGATTCTTTATCTCGGGATAGATGATGTAAATAGCAGTGATGCTATCGTATGATGTTAAAACTTTCGATTTGAATAAAATATCAGAGTTTATTGAGATAATGTGTTAAGTGATTATGTTTAAATGTTTTAGTTAAGCCTCAAATATTTAAGGGATTGATTAACGACATAATAAGCGTATATTCTTAACAGAAATATACCGCCAAGAAGACGACCAAATCGTCAACCAACCCAGGAAGGGTCAACGAATAACAACAACAACAACGCCAATGGTAACCCCGTTTAGCAGTTGGTGAATTTACTGGCTGGAGCAATTAACAATCAACCTCAAGCTCCACCAAATACAACGTTCAAGGATTTCAAGGCGGTGGGATCGCCAGAGTTTAAAGGCTCCATGAACCCGATAGAAGCTCAAACCTGGGTTATGCAGATGGAGATTGTGAGACCCCAAATTTTATGAATAAAGATTTAAATTTCTCGAAATATTTTTTTGAATATTATGGTGTGGATTTGATATAATGTTATAGTTGTGGGTAATATTTACAAATTTTGCAAAGTAAGCAAGTGGTTATATAATATTCGATTGGTCTGAGAATATTCTTTCGGTCGGGGAATATCCGTACGATGACACAATCATTGGTGGACCCCACAACAGAAGTATTGTCGTAGTTAGAAAATGGCAGAATTATCTTTTTTATAAAAATAACGGCGAAAATGTTACCGTTAAAACTGTTAAACTACCCGGTAGTAAAAGTATAGTAATACGCGTGGTTGCATAGTAGCACACGGTATTAATTATTGATGCTTACATAAGAAGTCACTTAGTTATACTCGAATATTGCTACAGTAATTGCTGCATCATATCTCTCATATTATTGATTCAATTATTGTCTCAGTATCATCTGCATAATATGTTATATTATTAAATCAATAATTGAGACGACAAAGTTATTCATATTATTATTTGCAATATTGATAATGTCTAGAAGTTACATCGAGGAGAGGTTTAGTCACTAATCATGCGCCAATAAGGAGAAATCCTTATCGGAAAGCCCCCTCTTTCCTGGAAATGACCTGGTTGTTAAATATTGTGAATTATAATATTAATGATGAATAAGATTGTGTTGATTAAAGATGAAATTGATAGTTCCATTGTGTTGGAATTATTAGTGTTAGTGAAAATTGACATTTATTCCGATGATAATTGATGTCTGGGGGTTATATTGATAAATCGGGTAATTAATAGGATAAATGAACAATTAATTGCTACTAATTCACATGTTTATATAACTATTTATTCACATGTGTGTACTATTGAATCACATTCTTGTACTATTAGGAGAGTTGGTGCAAGATTAATAATACTTGCGTGACTAAGTTAAAAATAGAGGTATAGATGGAGGTACTATACTGTAATTTATATTTTCACATGATTATAACTATTGATTCACATGATTGAACTATTGATTCACATTATTTACTATTAGGGGAGGTGATGCAAGTTTGATAATATTTGCAGGACTAAATTAAAAATAAAAAAAAAGTTGGAGGTATTGTATTGTAATATTTCGAGCCCCAAAATGCGCAATTATCGAAACTATATTTTCCTATAAATAGAAGCTCATTCTTCCATCATTTCTCACCAATTCACTAAAGCTTTAGAGCAATTATTATAGAGAGAAATTATAGAGAGAAAGAAGAAGAGAAGTCTGCTACCTCTCTACTCCAGTATCCAGTTTCTTTTTAAGGTAAGGGTATTATTTCTTTCTTATACATGAAAAGAGCTATTGTTATTCCATTCCTTATTATTCGGTTGGAATAACTTTGTATCTGTGACCACTCTAGTATACATGGTGAAATTCTTCCGTTATTCCATGCTTTATTATTATGTTGAATAACTTTTACATCATGCCATCTACCGCATATATGGTGAAATTCTTCTATTAATCCATTCTTTATTATTTTGTTGGAATATCACATGCATGCGGATTACGCTAGACTGGTTCCATTCTTTATTATTCTATTGGAATAACCAAATGCATGCGATTACATCGCGTATGTGGTGAATTCTTCTCATTATTCCATTCTTTATTATTACGTTGGAATATCCTCGTCATGCGCGGTTTACTGCATGACACAGTTCCATTCTTTATTATTCTATTGGAATATCCTGCATGTGCGTATTACATACGACCGGTTTCATTATTTATTATTACATTGGAATAATCTATACGTCTTGCGGTTCTGGCATGACACAGTTCCATTCTTCATTATTACATTGAGAATAACTTTTTATGCATGCGATCTATCGCATGCATGGTGAATTCTTACATTATTCTATTCTTTATTATTCTGCTGGAATAACCTGTCTATGTGGATTACCGCATGCATGGTGAATGATCCTTTGTATTCATATGAATAATATTTTCATTCAAAAGGGGTTTCTGCTAGGGGCAGTTTTGTAATTTTTCTGACCCTCAAAATTTTTGGAAAATTTTGAAATGATAATTTGATGAGTTTTCTAGATTGTGTCCAAAAATGGCAATTTTTGAATGTATAGATTAAGAGTTATGCATTTTATGGGAAAAGTCTATTTTAAAAGTAAACCCTTATAACTCTTTGTGGTTAATTCCAAAATTGGTGAAATTTTTATTGGGAGTACATGTATATAACAGGAGTATACCCTGTAAATTTCGGAATTTTTGGACAAAAGTACAATTTATGATAAATGTCTAAATATTCGGCAGTTTTGGCCATATGAAAAAAAGTAAATGAATTTTAAAATTAGAGAAAATATATATTCAATATGGGACTATATTACGCTAAATCCCGAAATGAAATATTTTTGGGACTGATTTGGTATTTTTCATGAAAATGAACTAGTTATGAGTAAATGAATTAAATATGTTATGTGAAGTAACAAAATTGGAAAATAGGATTTTATGGCTTGGGAATTCTATATAGGGTATATACAGATTTTTGATGAGGGATTTGATCATTGGTGATGAAAACTTATGAGTATCGCATTTTTGAATGATTTAATGCATTATTTGGTAAAGTGTAAACAATTGAAATAAATTGTTTATAAGTTTAAGAAGTGATTAAAATATTGTTATAATATTAATAATATTAGATTATGAGTTTATTAAGTGATTGATAATATTTGGATAAATTTAAAGTTTTTAATATTTATCCTTATTTTCGTTTGATTAATGCTTATATCATTGTCATCATCCTCATGCTTATATTGTTATGAAAGTCATGTTTCGCTTACGTGCATAGATGGACTTGGTATGATTATGACCAGAGATTATTCGGTATAATCATGACCGTAATGTGACGAATGATGTGGTGAAAGTCCTCAGTGGCTTGAAGTGCATTAATGGACAGTTTTTGGTATGATTATGACCAGGGATTATTCGGTATAGTCATGACCATTGATGATTTAATGAATATCCTTGGCCCGTAGTGCAGGGATGATTCGATGATGTGGTTTATTTATTAAGCTGAGTCTCAGTGATAAAAATTGATGAAAACATTTTAAATAATAGAAGTTAGTAGATATCATGCTCTACTTGACTTTTCTAATGGATTGCTTATTCTGCTGCAGTTAAACTTGATGACTATTGTATTTTATTAGTTTAACATTGTTGAAGGCTAATGATAATTTATCCTGCATTATCTTAGTCATAATATTTCTTACTGGGATAGTTGAGCTCACCCTTTTGCTTTCATTGTTCTCTTCAGGAAATGAGAACGTATCCGGGACTAGTCGGGGGACGGAGTGATGGTCCGAGATGGTGTCATAGTAGTCATCACTTTTCTGTTAAATAGTATGACAATAAATGTAATGAGGTCTCCATTGAGTGTGGATATTATCTAGATGACAATATTCTTATTAAAACTTTTAGATTATGTTTTATCGTATTTTACACGACTGTTGTATAATTAAGTTGTATTTCAATTTTGTACCTTGAATTTGACGACTCAAGATGGGTGATGTATACCTATTTTGGGGGCGTCACAGTTGGTATCAAAGCTTAGGGATATGTTCCCTGGCTGAGATATGAGACAAGAACTAGGAGGGGTTAGACGGGGAATTCCTTCGCTAGTATGACCTACCTAAGTTTATTTGGAATTTAATTGGTCGGTCAGAGTATAGGGATAATATGTGATGTGTTAATTAACCCTTATTTTTTGACAGTGTTTGAAAATGGCATCTGAAAATGTTGAGATCAACAATGAAGCACATGAGACCGTTGAGTCACCAACGATCAATACCCAGGATAATGTGCAACAAGAAGATAATAATCCTCGGTAAAAATAACAATCTGGCCAAATGATGAGCGATGGGATGTTCGGAGGCTTTATGCAATTCATGCAACATCGGTAAGAGACTCCTACTCATGATCTAGAGTTGGCGGCGATCGTTTTATAAAAAAATATGGAGGCACTATCTATATGGGGAGAAAGTGGAGATATATTCGGACCATAAAAAGCCTTAAATATTTCTTCACTCAAAAAGAACTCAACATGCGGCGTGACGTTGGCTCGAGCTATTGAAGACTACGACCACACTATTCATACCATCCCGGTAAAAGCGAGCGTGGTAGTGGCGCATTGAGTAGAAGATCATATGCGAGAGCGAGGTGCGATGATGTCAAGTATCTGGCGTAGAGAGCCAACTTTAATAGAAAAAGTTAAGGTTGCTCGAAGCCACAGAGCCGGGTGATGCGTATGAAGAAGAAAGTACAAGAAGGAGCTATTAGGGCGAGAATTGATGAAGAAGGAATACTTGAGTCCACTCTAGACTTTGTGTTCCTAACGACTCGATTTGAAGTACAAGATTATGATGGAGCACACAATACACCATTTGCAATCCATCCTGGAAGTACTAAAATGTATCGTGATCTTGACATACATTTTGGTGGAACAATATGAAGAGAGAGATTGCAAAGTTTATCTCGATGTGTTTAACTTGCCAACGTGTAAAGGCGGAGCATCTTGTACCTAAAGTGCGTTGCAACCACTTGAGATTCCTAATGGAAGTGGGAACACATTACTATGGATTTCGTTACAGGTCTTCCTATGGTTTCTCAAGGCATCAATGCTATTTGGGTTATTGTTGATAGATTAACCAAGTCCTTCATTTCTTGCCGAATCACGGAGACTTATTCCTTGAGCGTCTTGCTAGTATATGTCGTGAATGAAATTGTGAGGTTGCATGGCATGCTTGTATCCATAGTTTGGATCGTGACCCAAGATTCACTTCAAGATTTTGGGTTAGCTTGCAAAAAAGCTATGGGCGCGGATTGCGATTTAGTTCGGCATACCATCCCCAAACGGACGAACAATCAGAGAGGACCATTCAAACTCTTGAAGATCTATTAAGACTCTGTGTCCTAGACTTCAAGGGTAGTTGGGATAAGTATTTACCATTGGTGGAATTCTCCTACAACAACAGATTATCGAGCAAGTATAGGTGTGGCTCCATTCAAGCATTATATGGGCGAAAATGTCGTTCTCCAATATGTTGGGATGAGGTGGGTGAAGCAACATTGTTGGGACCCGAAAGTTAGTACATATGACTACTGAAAAGATCCAAATGATTCGACAAGCGTATACAAAGCGGCACAAGATCGACAAAAGAGTTATGCGGATCTTCATCGAAAGGACGTGGAATTTAGTGTAGGGGATCATGTATTGTTGCGAGTTGCTCCATGGAAGGGAGTTACAAGATTTGGGAAGAGAGGAAAGCTCAATCCACGATTTATTGGTCCATTTCAAATTCTTGATCGAGTAGGAAATGTAGCCTATAGACTTGCGTTACCTCAGTAATTATGTCTACGTGTTCATAATGTGTTTCACATATCTCATGCTTAAATAAATATGTGAAAGACCCGAACCACGTTATAGAGTTAGAACCGGATGAGATAGCCAAGACTTAACGTGTGAGGAGGTACTGTCAAGATTTTGGATAGGAAGGAGCATGTCCTGTAGCAGAAAGGTCATACCACAAGTTAAAGTTTTGTGGAGGAATCATCTTTATAGAAATGACACAGGGAATTGGAAACGGAAATGAAAGCGAGGTATCCTCACCTTTTCAAACACCGAGTCGTCACGTCAATTTCGAGGACAAAATTTCATAAGGAGGGAGGTTGTAAGACCGAAATTTTTTTAAATAAAAGGAATTTCCTTTATTTATTATTTTGAAATAGTAAGGGTTGAATTGATTAATGTGGATAGTTAAGGGTTAAATCATAAATATTTCAAAATAAGCAAGTGGTTATAAAATATTCATTATCGTCGGGGAATATTAGTTTGGTGGTGGGAATATTAAATCTTTGTCGAGGGAATATTAAATGCGACGGTAGCGACCATGTGTGGGCCCCATAATGGAAGCGATTGGATGAAGAAAAAGCGACAAATATAAGTTGTTTAAAAAAATAACGGCGTAGTTATTTACATTATCTCTTGTTGGAATACCCGGTGGTTAAAACACACTAATACGCGTTGTTGAAGCGGTTGCTTGCACACCAGATTGCACCAATTATTGATTCTTACGTGAAGGCACTACTCAATAATAATTACTGATAATTCTTTTATTCGATTTTTATTTTATTGATTCAATAATTGCTGCGTTGATATTTTATATTCTTTGTTGTTTGATAATTGTCATTACACGGTATTTTTTCATTATCGAAGCAATAATTCATATTATCTGAATAATATTATTAGATAACATTATTGGCAATGTCTAGAAAGTTACATCTAAGGAGAGGTTTGGTCACCTAATTGCGGCGCCATAAGAAAAAATTCTTATTGGAAAGCCCCTCTTTCTGAGGAACTATGCAGTTTATCGATATTGTGATTACATAATATTATTTGTGAATAATTAGTTATTGATTTATATGATGAGGAAAATATTGATTTTATGTGGATATAGATGGAGAAAATTTTTAAAATGACAATTGTTGAAAATTAATATTTTATCTTTTACGATAAAATAATTCATTTAAATATATTATTTTAATAATATATTAACGGTGATATTTTTACAACGAATGGGGGATATATGAGTATCTGAGGAGGAAGAGTATTTTTGTTGCAATAAATGTTTAAAACATGTTAAACATGTCGGTGGACCCCATTTATTGATTGAAATTTGATTATAACTTTAAAATCGCCTGGTTTGTGGATTTCGGTCAATTTCTATTTGGAATTTGGAAAAATTTTCTTCTGCAAAGTTGTAGAGAATTGAATTTCCTATAAAAACTCATGAGATTTGAATTTTCTGATGAAAGGATATTTATTATGAATTATTGAAGTTCCGATTAATTGATTATCATTTTTGGAGTTTTAAGTAACTTTTGCATGAAAAACGTTTTTGTCACTTATGGGACATGTGTTAGTGGTTGATTTCAGCTGATGGTGTGCGTGGAAGATGTGGAAAAATAATATTATTAATATATTAAATTTTACTGCTTTGGTGTTCTAAGCATTTTCTATAAATAGGGTCTTGGGTTAGAATTGAAAATCACACCGAAAACGAAGTTTTCTCTCTCTATATTATCGGCGTATTCTTGTGAGTATTTTGAGTATACTTTGAGTATTGCTAGAGCGGTGCAAGTTCCTTCAAAGACTATATACGGTGATTCTAGCTAAAATCTTGATCTTTCGAGGTAAGGGATATTATTTTTTTCAGTAATGATATTATTTCTTCAATATCATTATCTTTGAAATATTGATCTGAAGTTTTATCAAATTTGGAACTTTTTCATGTATGGGTTACTATTCATGGGTTACTATTCATGAGTTACTATTCACGAAGTTACTATTCATGAGTTCTTATTCACGAGTTACTATTCACGAGTACTATTCATGAAGCGTGAAGATGTTTTTGTGGAATTTCTATCTTTTGGTGTCGAGTTACTATTCACGATATCGGCACTATTCACGTATCTGACTTTTATTCACGATATCTGATTATTCAATTTAAAAATAAAATTTCTTCTTTTCGTCAAAACATCTATTACGGATACTAACTTCGATTGTATCCATGTTTTGATCATTCTTGAATTTTACACCACTATGATTATTTTGAGGTATTTTTGGGCGTGGATAAAACCAAGTACGAATCCTTAATCCTTAATCCTTGTCATTTTGTTTCACCGGATTCGTTTCTTTAAAAAAAAATATTTTTCATTATCCTCGGTCTTAAATGATGATATTATGGAATATCTTTGGCTGTAGTGTGCAAAGATGAAATGATTTCTTAAGAATATCTTTGGCTTTGTAGTGCAAAGATGAATGATTTCTGAAGAATATCTTTGGCCCGTAGTCTGCAAAGATGAGCAGTGTTTAAATGAACATGACCAATGATGAATATCTTTGGCACATAGTGCAAAGATGAATATTTGATTCGGATGTATATTGATTGATGTTACGGGGATAAAAGATGAGCGATGAACTTTTAAATTCATACATAGAAGATAGTAGTTTGCATTCTCTACTTAACTCTTCTAATGAATTATTATTTCATTGCGAATATTGATTTAAAATTTGTTGTCTATTGTATTCTATTATATTTTTCCTGTTGAAGACTAACGATAATTTGTTGTATATTATCTTAGTCATAATATTCTTTCTTGAGCTAGTTGAGCTCACCTTTTCCTTTTTTTCCATTTTTCTCTCGGGGCGAGAATATAGCGAAATGCAGTCGGGGTATGGAATGAAGGTTTTAGAAAAGGATTGTTTAGTAGTCCTCACCATTTTTGTAAAATAATGTATCGATAAATGTGATGAGGATTTATTTGAGTATAGATATTATCTGAAGATAATATTTGTATTCAAACTCACAGTTTCTTGTTGTAATAATAAAGTTATAGTTGTTTACATACCATGTATTGACAACTCGAATAGGTGATGTATACCTATTTTGGGGGCGTCACAGTTAGTATCGAGAGCTTAGGGATATGATCTCTGGCGGAGATCGGGGAATAGAACTAGGAGGGAGAGCGAGTAAATCCTTCGCTAGTGTGTCCTACTAAGCTTATTTGTTAGTTGGTCGATATATAGGGATATTATGTGATATATTGATTTCCTTAATTAACCCTTGTTTTATGACGATGTTTGAGAATGTCGTGAGAATATTAACAATGGAAATGAGGCCGTGGAGATGCTGTACTCACCAACGAGGAGAACGTGCAGCAGTGGCAATGTTCCTCCCGTGAACAACACCATTGAAGCGAGATGATGAGCGAGGGGATGTTTAGAAGTTTTTGCGATTCATGCAAAAATCGAGACGAGGAGACTCGTGTTCAAAATCTGAGGAGAAATGATAGCAATTCACGGGTTGTCACAAATGGCAAGCGATTCAAAGAGTTGGGACCACCAAAATTTAAGGAAAGCGAGATCCGATCATGGCGGAAACATGGGTCAAAACAAATTACCAAGATATTCGATGTCTTGGGATGCGGAGAAAAGAAGGTTCCATTCGCCACCTTTAAGTTCCGTGGCGAAAGCGTATCTTGGTGGGAGTGCATGAAGCGTACCCATCCACCACTTTTCGGCATGTCTTGGGAGACGTTTGAAGCTATTTAATGACAAATACTTTCACGAAAGTGTTCGTCATATGAAGGAAGTGGAGTTTATTAGGCTGGAAGCAAAACAACATGGCGTTGTCTCGATGACGAGGCAAAGTTTGCGAGTTATCGAGTTTGCACCTCATTTGGTGGAGAATGAGGAGCGTATGGCGCGGATGTTTCTTAGAGGTTTGAAACCCGGCATCGTCGATATCTCATTTCTCATAAATTTTCTCTTTATTCGGATGTTGTAAACAGGGCTCAATTATTAGAAGCGAGATAGATAACGAGTGCAGTCAACCGAGGACCACAACGAGGATCGTGTCGAGAGATAGCGATCAGCGAATAATGATAACTGCGGAGAAAAAAAGCAGACGGACAAAAAATGGTAACCACTCCGGTGGTAATCATAGCCATAAAAATAGTAGAAGCGAGTCGGGAGGAGATTTTAAAAGAGAGATTTAACAACGACCATATAAAGATGAGCAGTCTTGGCGTGAAGAATCGGTTCTAAGGGAGGAGAACGACCACCGGTCATATCTGCTACAAATCACGAAAAGAGGGACATATCAGTCAAACGCCCACAACAATTCAAGGTATGCTATAATTGTGGAAAGGAAGGACATATCGCTCGAGATTATGCGATGGCGAAACCTAGTTCAATGAGGACGGTGACTCGAAAAATCTGTCCCGGAAAAGTCAAAGTCAACGATTAGGAAGAGCGTTTGTTGTGGTTGGTCATAATCGCGAGAACCCAAACGAGGTGATCACGGGTAAGCTATTTATAAATTCTTGCGAAGTTTATACCTTACTTGATCTGGTGCTACCATTCATTTATCTCTCTGCATGTGCTCAACGTTTAAACTTGACTCGGAGAAATTAGACTTTGACCTATCTGTGGAAACTCCGTTAGGAGAAACTTTCATCACATCCAATTGTTTATAAATCTTGTTTGATTCAAGTTGGCACCATCACCTTACCTGTTGACCTTATCTCTTTAAAGATACTTGCTTTTGATGTGATTTTAGGGATTGATTGGTTAACTACTCATCATGCCAAAATTGATTGTTTTCGTAAGGTTGTTAGTTTTCATATTCTAACCAACTTTGTTATGCAATTCAAGCAACTAAACCATTAAAATCAATCACTATCATATCTAATCATAAAGCTATTCGTTTATTGAAAAAGCGGATGTCGAGCTTTCTTAGCCCATGTTATGGATTTGAATAAAGACACGTCAAATTTGAATAATATTCTGTTGTTATTGACTTTCTGATGTATTTCCGAAGAACTTCCGGTCTACCCCGAGCGTGAAGTTGAATTCTTTATTGATCTTGAACACGATACAAAGCCCATTTCTAAAACCCCATATCGAATGGCTCTATTGAACTTGGGAGTTAAAGGTCCAACTACGAATTGTTGGACATCGGTTTCATTCCCTAGTACATCTCCTTGGGGTGCTCTGTTTTATTTGTAAAAGAAAAAAGAGCGGGAGTATGCGACTTTGTATTGACTATCGGAATTGAACCATGTCACCATCAAGAATAGGTATCCTCTACCTCGTATTGATGACTTGTTTGACCCGATTCTGCAGGGGCACAATTCTTTTCAAAAATCGATCTTAGATTACGGATATCATCAATTTGAAGATTAGAATGAGGATATTCAAAAGCGCCTTGAACTTCGGTATGGGCATTATGAATTTTTAGTCATGTCTTTCGGACTAACTAATGCTCCTGCGGCTTTTCATGGATATGATGAACCGAGTATTCAAGGAATATTTGGATCGATTCGTTGTTGTCTTTATTGATGACATCCTTATATATTCCAAAAGTCGTGAAGATCATGAGCACCATTTGAAGTTTGGTACTCGAAAGGCTTCGTGAAAACAAACTATATGCCAAATTGAAGAAATGCGAGTTACGGCGAGGAAGTAGCATTCCTTGGGCACGTGGTGTCGAAACAAGGAGTATCTGTTGATCCGTGAAGATTGAAGCAATCTGAAGTTAGAACAACCAAAGTGATGGTGATCAAGTCGTAGCTTTTTGAGGCTTAAATTGGTTATTATCGGAGATTCGTGGAAGGTTTTCTCGAATCGCTACTCCATTAACTCAACTAACTTCGGAAGGATACAAAATTCGTTTGGAGCGAAGAATGCGAGAAAAGTTTCCAAGAGCTTAAGAGGAGACTTATTTATTTTGTTCTAACAATACCATCTGGTTCGGATGGATTTGTTATCTCTGATGATGCTTGAGCGAAAGGGTTAGGATGTGTTCTCATGCAACGTGGGAAAGTCATAGCCTATGCCTCATGACAACTTAAAGAGTATGAGAGGAATTATCCTACTGATGATCTAGAGTTAGCGGCCGATCGTTTCTTCTTTAAAATATGGAGCCACTATCTATATGGGGAGAAAGTGGAGATATATTCGGACCATAAAAGCCTTAAATATTTCTTCACTCAAAAGAACTCAACATCTGGCGGCCGACGTTGGCTCGAGCTATTGAAGACTACGACCACACTATTGATACCATCTGGTAAAAGCGAGCGTGGTAGGTAGCGCGTTGAGTAGAAGATCATATCACGAGAACGAGAGTGCGATGATGTCAAGTATCTGCGCATAGAGCCAACTTTAATAGAAAAGTTAAGGTTGCTCAAGCCACCGGGGCCGGGAAATGATCGTATGAAGAAGAAAGTACAAGAAGGAGCTATTAGGGCGAGAATTGATGAAGAAGGAATACTTGAGTCCACTCTAGACTTTGTGTTCCTAACGACTCGATTTGAAGTACAAGATTATGATGGAGGCACACAATACACCATTTGCAATCCATCCTGGAAGTACTAAAATGTATCGTGATCTTGACATACATTTTGGTGGAACAATATGAAGAGAGAGATTGCAAAGTTTATCTCGATGTGTTTAACTTGTCGGCGTGTAAAGGCGGAGCATCTTGTACCTAAGGGTCCGTTGCAACCACTTGAGATTCCGAATGGAAGTGGGAACACATTACTATGGATTTAAATTCTGGGTCTTCCTATGGTTTCTCAAGGCATCAATCTTATTTGGGTTATTGTTGATAGATTAACCAAGTCTGCTCATTTCTTGCCGAAATCTGGGAGACTTATTCCTTGAGCGTCTTGCTAGTATGTACGTGAATGAAATTGTGAGGTTGCATGGCATGCTGTATCCATAGTTTGGATCGTGACCCAAGATTCACTTCAAGATTTTGGGTTAGCTTGCAAAAAGCTATGGGCACGGATTTGCGATTTAGTTCGGCATACCATCCCCCCCAAACAGACGGACAATCGAGAGGGACTATTCAAACTCTTGAAGATCTATTAAGACTCTGTGTCCTAGACTTCAAGGGCAGTTGGGATAAGTATTTACCATTGGTGGAATTCTCCTACAACAACAGTTATCAGGCAAGTATAGGTGTGGCTCCATTCGAAGCATTATATGGACGAAAATATCGTTCTCCAATATGTTGGGATGAGGTGGGTGAAGCAACATTGTTGGGACCCGAGTTAGTACGTATGACTACCGAAAAGATCCAAATGATTGACAACGTATACAAAAGCGGCACAAGATCGACAAAAGAGTTATCGGATCTTCATCGAAAGGGCGTGGAATTTAGTGTAGGGGATCATGTATTGTTGCGAGTTGCTCCATGGAAGGGAGTTACAAGATTTGGGAAGAGGGAAAGCTCGATCCACGATTTATTGGTCCATTTCAAATTCTTGATCGAGTAGGAAATGTAGCCTATAGACTTGCGTTACCTCCGAGTATGTCTCGTGTTCATAATGTGTTTCACATATCTCATACTTAATAAATATGTGAAAGACCCGAACCACGTTATAGAGTTAGAACCGGGATGAGATAGCCAAGACTTAACGTATGAGGAGGTACTGTCAAGATTTTGGATAGGAAGGAGCATGTCCTGCAGCAAGAAAGGTCATACCACAAGTTAAAGTTTTGTGGAGGAATCATGCTATAGAGAGAAATGACACGGGAATTGGAAAGCGGAAATGAAAGCGAGGTATCCTCACCTTTTGAAACACACCGAGTGCGTCGTCGATTTCGAGGACAAAATTTCATAAGGAGGGAGGTTGTAAGACCCCAAAAATTTTTAAATAAAAGGAATTTCCTTTATTTATTATTTTGAAATAGTAAGGGTTGAATTGATTAATGTGGATAGTTAAGGGTTAAATACATGAATATTTCAAAATAAGCAGTGGTTATAAAATATTCATTATCGTCGGGAATATTAGTTTGGTCGTGGAATATTAAATGCTTGTCGGGAATATTAAATGCGACGGTAGCGACCATGTGTGGGCCCCATAATGGAAAGCGATTGGATGAAGAAAAACGACAAATATAAGTTGTTTAAAAAAAAATAACTGGCGTAGTTATTTATTGTTAATCTTGTTGGAATACCCGTTGGTTAAAACACACTAATACGCGTTGTTGAAAGCAATTTGCACGGTATTTGCACCAATTATTGATTCTTACGTGAAGAAGCACACTACTCAATAATGGTTACGATAATTCTTTATTCGATATTTTATTTTATTGATTCAATAATTGCTGCGTTGATATTTTATATTCTTTGTTGTTTGATAATTGTCATTACACGTATTTTCATTATCGAAGCAATAATTCATATTATCTGAATAATATTATTAGATAACATTATTGGCAATGTCTAGAAAGTTACATCTAAGGAGAGGTTTGGTCACCTAATTGCGCGTGAAGAAGAAAAAATTCTTATTGAAAGCCCCTCTTTCACAGGAACTGCACGGTTGTCAATATTGTGATTCTGTAATATTATTTGTGAATAATTAGTTATTGATTTATATGATGAGGAAAATATTGATTTTATGTGGATATAGATGGAGAAAATTTTAAAATGACAATTGTTGAAAATTAATATTTTATCTTTTTACGATAAAATAATTCATTTAAATATATTATTTTAATAATATATTAACGGTGATATTTTTACAACGAATGGGGGATATATGAGTATCTGAGGAGGAAGAGTATTTTTGTTGCAATAAATGTTTAAAACATATTAAACATGTCGGTGGACCCCATTTATTGATGAAATTTGATTATAACTTTAAAAATCGCTGGTTTGTGGATTTGGTCAATTTCTATTTGGAATTTGGAAAAATTTTCTTCTGCAAAGTTGTAGAGAATTGAATTTCCTATAAAAACTCATGAGATTTGAATTTTCTGATGAAAGGGCTATTTATTATGAATTATTGAAGTTAGGATTAATTGATTATCATTTTTTTGGAGTTTTAAGTAACTTTTGCATGAAAAACGTTTTTGTCACTTATGGGACATGTGTTAGTGGTTGATTTCAGCTGATGGTGTGCGTAGGAAGATGTGGAAAAATAATATTATTAATATATTAAATTTTACGCTTTGGTGTTCTAGCGATTTCTATAAATAGGGTCTTTTAGTTAGAATTGAAAATCACACCCGAAAACTGAAGTTTTCTCTCTCTATATTATCGGCGTATTCTTGTGAGTATTTTGAGTATACTTTGAGTATTGCTAGGCGGTGCAAGTTCCCTTGACCTTATACACGTATTTCAAGTAAATCTAAATCTTGATCTTTCGAGGTAAGGGATATTATTTTTTTCGTAATGATATTATTTCTTGAATATCATTATCTTTGAAATGTTGATCTGAAGTTTTTATCAAATTTGGAACTTTTTCATGTCGGGGTTACTATTCATGGGTTCTTATTCATGAGTTACTTATTCACGAGTTACTATTAAGAGAGTTACTATTCACGAGTTACTATTCACGAGTACTATTCATGAAGCGTGAAGATGTTTTTGTGGAATTTCTATCTTTTGGTGTCGAGTTACTATTCACGTCGGCCTTTATTCACGTATCTGACACTATTCACGTATCTGGTAGATTATTCATAAAAAATAAAATTTCTTCTTTTAATCCAAAACATCTATTACGGATACTAACTTTCGATTGTATCCATGTTTTGATCATTCTTGAATTTTACACCACTATGATTATTTTGAGGTATTTTTGGGCGTGGATAAAACCAAAATACGAATCCTTAATCCTTAATCCTTGTCATTTTGTTTCACTTTGGATTCGTTTCTTTAAAAAAATATTTTTTCATTATCCTCGGTCTTAAATGATGATATTATGGAATATCTTTGGCTGTAGTGCAAAGATGAATGATTTCTTAAGAATATCTTTGGCTTTGTGGTGCAAGATGAATGATTTCTGAAGAATATCTTTGGCCGTAGTGCAAAGATGAGCAGTGTTTAAATGAACATGACCAATGATGAATATCTTTGGCTGTGTAGTGCGAAGATGAATATTTGATTCGGATGTATATTGATTGATGTTACGAGGATAAAAGATAGAGCGATGAACTTTTAAATTCATACATAGAAGATAGTAGTTTGCATTCTCTACTTAACTCTTCTAATGAATTATTATTTCATTGCGAATATTGATTTAAAATTTGTTGTCTATTGTATTCTATTATATTTTCCTGTTGAAGACTAACGATAATTTGTTGTATATTATCTTAGTCATAATATTCTTCTTGAGCTAGTTGAGCTCACCCTTTTCCTTTTTTCCATTTTTCTCGGGGAGGCGAGAATATAAGCGAGTGCTGAGTCGGGGTATGGAATGAAGGTTTTAGAAAAGGATTGTTTAGTAGTCCTCACCATTTTGTAAAATAATGTATCAATAAATGTGATGAGGATTTATTTGAGTATAGATATTATCTAGAAGAAGATAATATTTGTATTCAAACTCACGATTTCTTGTTGTAATAATAATAAAGTTATAGTTGTTTACATACCATGTATTGACAACTCGTAATAGGTGATGTATACCTATTTTGGGGGCGTCACAGGTTAGTATCGAGCTTTAGATATGATCTCTGGCGGAGATCGGGAATAGAACTAGGAGGAGAGACGAGTAAATCCTTCGCTAGTGTGTCCTACCTAAGCTTATTTGTTAGTTGGTCAGTCGATATATAGGATATTATGTGATATATTGATTTCCTTAATTAACCCTTGTTTTATGGCGATGTTTGAGAATGTCGTGAGAATATTAACAATGGAAATGAGGCCGTGGAGATGCTGTACTCACCAACGAGGAGAACGCGCAGCAGTGGCAATGTTCCTCCCCGTGAACAACACCATTGAAGCGAGATGATGAGCGAGGGATGTTTAGAAGTTTTTTGCGCGATTCATGCAAAAATCGAGCGAGGGAGACTTCGTGTTCAAAATCTGAGGAGAAATGATAGCAATTCACGGGTTATCACATGACCAAGCGATTCAAAGAGTTGGGACCACCAAAATTTAAGGGAAAGCCGAGATCCGATCATGGCGGAAACATGGGTCAAACAAATTACCAAGATATTCGATGTCTTGGGATGCACGGAGGAATGGCGAAGGTTCCATTCGCCACCTTTAAGTTCCGTGGCGAAAGGACTCTTGGTGGGAGTCAGTAAGCGTACCCATCCACCCGCTTTTCGGCATGTCTTGGGAGACGTTTGAAGCTATTTAATGACAAATACTTTCACGAAAGTGTTCGTCATATGAAGGAAGTGGAGTTTATTAGATTGGAAGCAAAACAACATGGCGGTGTCTCGATGACGAGGCAAAGTTTGCGAGTTATCCGTTTTTGCACCTCATTTGGTGGAGAATGAGGAACGTATGACGCGGATGTTTCTTAGAGGTTTGAAACCCGGCATACGTCGATATCTCATTTCTCATAAATTTTCTCTTTATTCGGATGTTGTAAGCAGGCTCAATTATTAGAGCGAGATAACGAGTGCAGTCAACCGAGGACCACAACCGGATCGTGTCGAGATAGCGATCAATGAATAATGATAACTGCGGAGAAAGAAAGCAGACGGACAGAAATGGTAACCACTCGGTGGTAATCATAGCCATAAAAATAGTAGAAGCGAGTCGGGAGGAGATTTTAAAAGAGGAGATTTAACAACGACCATATGAAGATGATAGTCTTGGCGTGAAGAATCGGTTTCTAAGGGAGGAGAACGACCACCGGTCATATACTACAAAATCACGAAAAAGAGGGACATATCGATCCAAACCGCCCACAACAATTCAAGGTATGCTATAATTGTGGAAAGGAAGGACATATCGCTTTCGAGATTGTCAGATAGCGAAACCTAGTTCAATGAGGACGGTGACTCAAAAAGATCGTCCCTCGAAAAAGTCAAAGTCAACGATTCCGGAAGAAGCGTTTGTTGTGGTGGTCATAATCACGAGGAACCCAACGAGGTGATCACGGGTAAGCTATTTATAAATTCTTGCGAAGTTTATACCTTACTTGATACATGGGTGCTACCCATTCATTTATCTCTCTGCTGCATGTGCTCAACGTTTAAACTTGACTCAGGAGAATTAGACTTTGACCTATCTGTGGAAACTCCGTTAGGAGAAACTTTCATCACATCCACTGTTTATAAATCTTGTTTGATTCAAGTTGGCACCATCACCTTACACCGTTGACCTTATCTCTTTAAAGATACTTGCTTTTGATGTGATTTTAGGGATTGATTGGTTAACTACTCATCATGCCAAAATTGATTGTTTTCGTAAGGTTGTTAGTTTTCATATTCCTAACCAACTCATTGTATGCAATTCAAGCAACTAAACCATTAAAATCAATCACTATCATATCTAATCATAAAAGCTATTCGTTTATTGAAAAGCGGATGTCAAGCTTTCTTAGCCCATGTTATGGATTTGAATAAAGACACGTCAAATTTGAATAATATTCTGTTGTTATTGACTTTCTGATGTATTTCCCGAAGAACTTCCGGTCTACCCCGAACGTGAAGTTGAATTCTTTATTGATCTTGAACTGAGTACAAAGCCCATTTCTAAAACCCCATATCGAATGGCTCCTATTGAACTTCAGGAGTTAAAGGTCCAACTACTGAGAATTGTTGGACATCGGTTTCATTCGTCCCAAGTACATCTCCTTGGGGTGCTCTGTTTTATTTAAAAAGAAAAAGAGGCGGGAGTATGCGACTTTATATTGACTATCGGAATTGAACCATGTCACCATCAAGAATAGGTATCCTCTACCTCGTATTGATGACTTGTTTGACCGATTCTGCAGAGGGGCACAATTCTTTTCAAAATCGATCTTAGCTTACGATATCATCAATTTGAAGATTAGGCGAGGATATTCCAAAGACCGCCTTGAACTTCGGTATGGGCATTATGAATTTTTAGTCATGTCTTTCGGTCTAACTAATGCTCCTGCGGCTTTCATGGATATGATGAACCGAGTATTCAAGGAATATTTGGATCAATTCGTTGTTGTCTTTATTGATGACATCCTTATATATTCCAAAAGTCGTGAAGATCATGAGCACCATTTGAAGTTTGGTACTCCAAAGGCTTCGAAAACAAACTATATGCCAAATTGAAGAAATGCGAGTTCGCGAGGAAGTAGCATTCCTTGGGCACGTGGTGTCGAAACAAGGAGTATCTGTTGATCCGTGAAGATTGAAGCAATACAAAGTTAGAGCAAACAAGAAGTCGGTGTTCAAGTCGTAGCTTTTTGGGCTTAGTGGTTATTATCGGAGATTCGTGGAAGGGTTTTCTCGAATCGCTACTCCATTAACTCAAATAACTTCGGAAGGATACAAAATTCGTTTGGAGCGAAGAATGCGAGAAAAGTTTCCAAGAGCTTAAGAGGAGACTTATTTCAAAGACTGTTCTAACAATACCATCTGGTTCGGATGGATTTGTTATCTCACAATGATGCTTGAGCAAAGGTTAGGATGTGTTCTCATGCAACGTGGGAAAGTCATAGCTATGCCTCGCGACAACTTAAAGAGTATGAGAGAGAATTATCCTACTCATGATCTAGAGTTAGCGTGATCGTTTGCTTAAAAATATGGAGGCACTATCTATATGGGGAGAAAGTGGAGATATATTCGGACCATAAAAGCCTTAAATATTTCTTCACTCAAAAAGAACTCAACATGCGGCAATGACGTTGGCTCGAGCTATTGAAAGACTACGACCACACTATTCAATACCATCCCGGTAAAGCGAACGTGGTGGCGGTGACGCATTGAGTAGAAGATCATATGCGAGGAACGAGTGCGATGATGTCAAGTATACGCGACAGAGCCAACTTTAATAGAAAAAGTTAAGGTTGCTCAAGCCACCCAGGCCGGAGTGATGCGTATGAAGAAGAAAGTACAAGAAGGAGCTATTCCTAAGCGCGAATTGATGAAGAAGGAATACTTGAGTCCACTCTGACTTTGTGTTCTAACGACTCGATTTGAAGTACAAGATTATGATGGAGGCACACAATACACCATTTGCAATCCATCTGGAAGTACTAAAATGTATCGTGATCTTGACATACATTTTGGTGGAACAATATGAAGAGAGAGATTGCAAAGTTTATCTCGATGTGTTTAACTTGCTAACGTGTAAAGGCGGAGCATCTTGTACCTAAGGTCCGTTGCAAACCACTTGAGATTCCTAATGGAAGTGGGAACACATTACTATGGATTTCGTTACGGGTCTTCCTATGGTTTCTCAAGCATCAATGCTATTTGGGTTATTGTTGATAGATTAACCAAGTCTGCTCATTTCTTGCCGATCACGGAGACTTATTCCTTGAACGTCTTGCTAGTATATACGTGAATGAAATTGTGAGGTTGCATGGCATGCCCGTATCCATAGTTTCGGATCGTGACCCAAGATTCACTTCAAGATTTTGGGTTAGCTTGCAAAAAAGCTATGGGCGCAGATTTGCGATTTAGTTCGCATACCATCCCCAAACCAGACGGACAATCGAGAGGACTATTCAAACTCTTGAAGATCTATTAAGACTCTGTGTCCTGAACTTCAAGGGTAGTTGGGATAAGTATTTACCATTGGTGGAATTCTCCTACAACAACAGTTATCGAGCAAGTATAGGTGTGGCTCCATTCAAGCATTATATGGACGAAAATATCGCTTCTCGATATGTTGGGATGAGGTGGGTGAAAGCAACATTGTTGGGACCCGAGTTAGTACATATGACTACCGAAAAGATCTAAATGATTCGACAACGATATAAACCGGCACAAGATCGACAAAAGAGTTATGCGGATCTTCATCGAAAGGACGTGGAATTTAGTGTAGGGGATCATGTATTGTTGCGAAGTTGCTCCATGGAAGGAGTTACAAGATTTGGGAAGAGAGGAAAGCTCAATCCACGATTTATTGGTCCATTTCAAATTCTTGATCGAGTAGGAAATGTAGCCTATAGACTTCACGTTACCTCCGAGTATGTCTCGTGTTCATAATGTGTTTCACATATCCGTATTTCGTAAATATGTGAAAGACCGAACCACGCGTATAGAGTTAGAAACCAGGATGAGATAGCCAAGACTTTAACGTATGAGGAGGTACTGTCAAGATTTTGGATAGGAAGGAGCATGTCCTCTGCAAGAAAGGTCATACCACAAGTTAAAGTTTTGTGGAGGAATCATGCTTATAGAGGAAATGACACAGGAATTGGAAACGAAAATGAAAGCGAGGTATCCTCACCTTTTCAAAACACACAGTCGTCGTCAATTTCGAGGACAAAATTTCATAAGGAGGGAGGTTGTAAGACCCCCAAAATTTTTTAAATAAAAGGAATTTCCTTTATTTATTATTTTGAAATAGTAAGGGTTGAATTGATTAATGTGGATAGTTAAGGGTTAAATACGCAAATATTTCAAAATAAGCAAGTGGTTATAAAATATTCATTATCGCTATGGGAATATTAGTTTGGTCGTGGAATATTAAATCGCTTCGGGAATATTCGTATGCAACGGTAGCAGACCATGTGTGGGCCCCATAATGGAAAGCGATTGGATGAAGAAAAACGCACAAATATAAGTTGTTTAAAAAAATAATAACGGCGTAGTTGTTGCAGTTAATCTTCGTTGGAATACCCGGTGGTTAAAACACACTAATACGCATTTGTTGAAACGGTTACTGCAGTATTGCACCAATTATTGATTCTTACGTAAGAAGGCACTACTCAATAATGGTTACAAGAATTCTTTATTCAATATTTTTATTTTATTGATTCAATAATTCTTTGCGTTGATATTTTATATTCTTTGTTGTTTGATAATTGTCATTACACAAGTATTTTCATTATCGAAGCAATAATTCATATTATCTGAATAATATTATTAGATAACATTATTGGCAATGTCTAGAAAGTTACATCCTTAAGGAGAGGTTTGGTCACCTAATTGCATGCCGGTGAAGAAGAAAAATTCTTATTGGAAAGCCCTCTTTCTCAGGAACCGCCCTGCGTTGTCAATATTGTGATTACATAATATTATTTGTGAATAATTAGTTATTGATTTATATGATGAGGAAAATATTGATTTTATGTGGATATAGATGGAGAAAATTTTTAAAATGACAATTGTTGAAAATTAATATTTTATCTTTTTCGATAAAATAATTCATTTAAATATATTATTTTAATAATATATTAATCGGTGATATTTTTACAACGAATGGGGGATATATGAGTATCTGAGGAGGAAGAGTATTTTTGTTGCAATAAATGTTTAAAACATGTTAAACATGCTCAATTGGACCCCATTTATTAGTTGAAATTTGATTATAACTTTGTAAAATCGCCTGCTTTATGGATTTCGGTCAATTTCTATTTGGAATTTGGAAAAATTTTCTTCTGCAAAGTTGTAGAGAATTGAATTTCCTATAAAAACTCATGAGATTTGAATTTTCTGATGAAAGGGCTATTTATTATGAATTATTGAAGTTCGGATTAATTGATTATCATTTTTTGGAGTTTTAAGTAACTTTTGCATGAAAAACGTTTTTTACTTTATGGGACATGTGTTAGTGGTTGATTTCAGCTGATGGTGTGCGTAGGAAGATGTGGAAAAATAATATTATTAATATATTAAATTTTACGCTTTGGTGTTCTAAGCAATTTCCTATAAATAGGGTGCTTGGGTTAGAATTGAAAATCACACCGTAAACCCAGTTTTTTCTCTCTATATTATCGAGCGTATTCTTGTGAGTATTTTGAGTATACTTTGAGTATTGCTAGATTCAAGTGCAAGTTCCTTTCAAAGACTATATCACATTATTCTAGCTAGAAAATCGATCTTTCGAGGTAAGGATATTATTTTTTCAGTAATGATATTATTTCTTCAATATCATTATCTTTGAAATGTTGATATGAAGTTTTTATCAAATTTGGAACTTTTTCATGTCTAAGTTACTATTCATGGGTTACTATTCATGAGTTACTATTCACGAGTTACTATTCATGAGTTCTTATTCACGAGTTACTATTCACGAGTACTATTCATGAAGCGTGAAGATGTTTTTGTGGAATTTCTATCTTTTGGTGTCTGAGTTACTATTCACGATATCGGCACTATTCACGATATCTGACATTCATTCACGATATCAGATTATTCAATTTAAAAATAAAATTTCTTCTTTTCGTCCAAAACATCTATTCGGATACTAACTCGATTGTATCCATGTTTTGATCATTCTTGAATTTTATACCACTATGATTATTTTTGAGGTATTTTTGGGCGTGGATAAAACCAAGTACTAATCCTTAATCCTTAATCCTTGTCATTTTGTTTCAATTGGATTCGCTTCTTTAAAAAAAAATTTTTCATTATCCTCGGTCTTAAATGATGATATTATGGAATATCTTTGGCTTTTGTAGTGCAAAGATGAATGATTTCTTAAGAATATCTTTGGCCAGTAGTGCAAAGATGAATGATTTCTGAAAATATCTTTGGCCAGTAGTGCAAAGATGAACAGTGTTTAAATGAACATGACCAATGATGAATATCTTTGGCCTGTAGTGCAAAGATGAATATTTGATTCCGGATGTATATTGATTGATGTTACAGGATAAAAGATAGATTTATGAACTTTTAAATTCATACATAGAAGATAGTAGTTTGCATTCTCTACTTAACTCTTCTAATGAATTATTATTTCACTATGAATATTGATTTAAAATTTGTTGTCTATCAGTATTCTATTATATTTTTCCTCGTTGAAGACTAACGATAATTTGTTGTATATTATCTTAGTCATAATATTCTTTATTGAGCTAGTTGAGCTCACCCTTTTCCTTTTTGTTCCATTTTTCTCGGGGCGAGAATATAGCGAAAATGCAGTGGGGTATGGAATGAAGGTTTTAGAAAGGATTGTTTAGTAGTCCTCACCATTTTGTAAAATAATGTATCAATAAATGTGATGAGGATTTATTTGAGTATAGATATTGTCTAGAAGATAATATTTGTATTCAAACTCACAGTTTAACTGTTGTAATAATAAAGTTGTAGTTGTTTCTGTACCATGTATTGACAACTCAGAATAGGTGATGTATACCTATTTTGGGGGCGTCACATTAAGGACCCACGTGGTGATATCAAATATATGAGTAGAATCGACTTTAATCGATAAAGTTAAGGCCACTCAAGCTACACACCCGAATCTGATGAATGTGAAGAAGAAGGTTCAAGAAGGCGTTATCTCAACCCTCGATTTAATTGGCCCATTTGAAATCCTCGATGGAGTAGGAACTGTGGCCTATAGACTCGTTTTACCGCCAAGTATGTCACGTGTTCATAACGTTTTTCACGTATCGATGTTACGTAAATATGTGGATGACCCGAACCACGTTGTTAAATTAAAACTAGACGAGATAACAGAAGATTTAACGTATAAGGAGATACGTGTTAAAATCTTGGATAAGAAGGATCATATTCAACACTCAAAGGTTATACCTCAAAAGTTGGAATATGAAATGAAGTCAAGGAATCCTCACCTCTTCGGCATACTAGGTACGTACGTAAATTTCGAGGTTGAAATTTCATAAGGAGGGGAGATTGTGAGAGCCCAAATTTTATGAATAAAGATTTAAATTTCTCAAAATATTTTTTTGAATATTATGGTGTGGATTTGATATAATGTTATAGTTGTGTGTAATATTTACAAATTCTGCAAAGTAAGCAAGTGGTTATATAATATTCGATTGGTCGGAGAATATTCTTTTTTTTTGGGGAAATATCCGCATTTATGACACAATCATTGGTGGACCCCACAATGTAAGTATTTGTCGTAGTTAGAAAATGACGTAATTATCTTTTTATAAAAATAACTACGTAAAAATGTTACCGTTAAAACTGTTAAACTACCCTAGAGTAAAAAAGTACGATGTCTGGCATGTGGTCGCATAGTAGCATCACCTGTATTTATTATTGATGCTTACGTAAGAAGTCACTCAGTTATACTCAATTATTGCTACAAAGAATTGGTGTTGATCATATCTCTCATATTATTGATTCAATTATTGTCTCAAAGATCATCCGTGCATAATATGTTATATTATTAAATCAATAATTTAGACGACAAAGTTATTCATATTATTATTTGAAATATTGACAATGTCTAGAAGTTCACAAGGAGAGGTTTAGTCACCTAATTGCTATACGCCAATAAGGAGAAATCCTTATCTGAAAGCCCCTCTTTCCTCGGAAATGACCTCGTTGTTAAATATTGTGAATTATAATATTAATGATGAATAAGATTGTGTTGATTAAAGATGAAATTGATAGTTCCATTGTGTTGGAATTATTAGTGTTAGTGAAAATCGACATTTATTCCGATGATAATTGATGTCTGGGGGTTATATTGATAAATCGGGTAATTAATCGGATAAATGAGCAATTAATTGCTACTAATTCACATGTTTATATAACTATTTATTCACATGTGTGTACTATTGAATCACATTCTTGTACTATTAGGGGAGTTGGTGCAAGATTAATAATACTTGCGTGACTAAGTTAAAAATTGAGGTATAGATGGAGGTACTATACTGTAGTTTGTATTTTCACATGATTATAACTATTGATTCACATGATTGAACTATTGATTCACATTATTTACTATTAGGGGAGGTGGTGCAAGTTTGATAATACTTGCAGGACTATATTAAAAATAAATTTTTTTTGGAGGTATTGTATTGTAATATTTCGAGCCCCAAAACGCGCAATTATCAAAACTATATTTTCCTATAAATAGAAGCTCATTCTTCCTTCATTTCTCACCAATTCACTAAAGCTTTAGAGCAATTATTATAGAGAGAAATTATAGAGAGAAAGAAGAAGAGAAGTCTGCTACCTCTCTACTCCAGTATCCAGTTTCTTTTTAAGGTAAGGTGTATTATTTCTTTTGTATTCATGAAGAGAGCTATTGGTATTCCATTCCTTATTATTTGGTTGGAATAACCAATATACGTGGACTACCGTATACATGGTGAAATTCTTCTGTTATTCCATGCTTTATTATTATGTTGGAATAACCTGTCTATACGAAGTACCGCATATATGGTGAAATTCTTCTATTATTCCATTCTTTATTATTCTGTTGGAATATCCTGTCTGTGCGGATTACGCTAGACCTGGTTCCATTCTTTATTATTCTGTTGGAATAACCATGCCTGCATGCGATTATCGCATGTACGGTGAATTCTTCATTATTCCATTCTTTATTATTCATTTGAATATCCTCGTCTGTGCGATTTATGCATGACCTGGTTCCATTCTTTATTATTCTATTGGAATATCCTGTTTGTGCGTATTACACATACCTGGTTCCATTATTTATTATTCTCATTAGAATAATCATGCATGCGCTTTCGCATTTAACCGGTTCCATTCTTTATTATTCTCGCTGAGAATAACCTCATGCATGCGGTCTATCGCATGCATGGTGAATTCTTCTGTTATTCCATTCTTTATTATTCTGTTGGAATAACCTGTCTATGTGGATTACCGCATGCATGGTGAATGATCCTTTGTATTCATATGAATAGTATTTTCATTCAAAAGGGGTTTCGCTAGGCGCTTTTGTAATTTTTGACCCTCAAAATTTTTCTCGAAAAATTGAAATGATAATTTGATGAGTTTTCTAGATTGTGTCCAAAATGGTAATTTTTGGATGTATAGATTAAGAGTTATGCATTTTATGGGAAAAGACTATTTTAAAAGTAAACCCTTATAACTCTTTGTGGTTAACTCCAAAATTGGTGAAATTTTTATTGGGAGTACATGTATATAATGAGAGTATACCCTCAGTGTAAATTTCGAATTTTTGGACAAAAGTAAAATTTATGATAAATGTCTAAATATTCGCGCTTTTTGGCCATATGAAAAATAGTAAATGAATTTTAAAAATTCGAGAAAATATATATGTTCAATATGGGACTATATTCGCTAAATCCCAAAAAAAATATTTTTGGGACCGATTTGGTATTTTTCATGAAAATGAACTAGTTATGAGTAAATGAATTAAATATGTTATGTGAAGTAACAAAATTGGAAAATAGGATTTTATGGCTTGGGAATTATATATATAGGGTATATCTTTTTGATGAGGGATTTGATCATCGGTGATGAAATCTTATGAGTATCGCATTTTTGAATGATTAAATGCATTATTTGGTAAAGTGTAAACAATTGAAATAAATTGTTTATAAGTTTAAGAAGTGATTAAAATATTGTTATAATATTAATAATATTAGATTATGAGTTTATTAAGTGATTGATAATATTTGGATAAATTTAAAGTTTTTAATATTTATCCTTATTTTCGTTTGATTAATGCTTATATCATTATCATCATCCTCATGCTTATATTGTGATGAAAGTCATCTTTGGCTTACGTGCATAGATGGACTTGGTATGATTATGACCAGAGATTATTCGGTATAATCATGACCGTAATGTGACGAATGATGTGGTGAAAGTCCTCAGTGGCTTGAAGTGCATTGATGGACAGTTTTTGGTATGATTATGACCAGGGATTATTCGGTATAGTCATGACCATTGATGATTTAATGAATATCCTTGGCCCGTAGTGCAGGGATGATTCGATGATGTGGTTTATTTATTAAGCTGAGTCTCAGCGATAAAAATTGATGAAAACATTTTAAATAATAGAAGTTAGTAGATATCATGCTCTACTTGACTCTTCTAATGGATTGCTTATTCACCGCAGCTTAAACTTGATGTCTATTGTATTTTATCGCTTTAACATTGTTGAAGACTAATGATAATTTATCCTGCATTATCTTAGTCATAATATTTCTTACCGGGCTAGTTGAGCTCACCCTTTTTGCTTTCATTGTTCTCTTCGAAAAATGAGAACGTAAATGGACTAGTCCTGGGAATGGAGTGATGGTCCCGAGATGATAGCATTAGTAGTCCTCACTATTCTCATTAAATAGTATGACAATAAATGTAATGAGGTCTCCATTGAGTGTGGATATTGTCTAGATGACAATATTCTTATTAAAACTCTTAGATTATGTTTTATCGTATTTTACACGACTGTTGTATAATTAAGTTGTATTTCAATTTTGTACCATGTATTTGGTGACTCAAGATGGGTTATGTATACCTATTTTGGGGGTGTCACAGTTGGTATCAAAGCTTAGGGATATGATCCCTGGCTGAGATGTGAGACAAGAACTAGAAGGGAGAGACGGGGAATTCCTTCGCTAGTATGACCTACCTAAGTTTATTTGGAATTTAATTGGTCACGTCGTGAGTATAGGGATAATATGTGATATGTTAATTAACCCTTATTTTTTGACAGTGTTTGAAAATGGCATCTGAAAATGTTGAGATCAGCAATGAAGCACATGAGACCGTTGAGTCACCAACAATCAATACCCAGGATAATGTGCAACAGGAAGATAATAATCCTCAGGTAAATAATAATACCGATCAAATGATGAACGATGGGATGTTCAGAGGCTTTATGCAATTCATGCAACATCGGTAAGAGAGACTCTGCTCAAAATATAGGTGAAAATAATGGCAACCACTACGGTCACCACTAAGCAGTTCAAGGAGCTGGGACCACCGGAGTTTTTGAGAAAGCCAGAACCACTTAAGGCGGAGACGTGGTTAAAGTAGATCACCAAGATATTTGATGTCATGGGATGCTCCGAGGAATAAAAGGTTCGCTTTGCCACCTTTATATTGCGTGAAGAGGCAGATTACTGGTGGGAATCTGTAAAATGTACCCAGCCTGACGCACTCGAGATGTCTTGGGAGAAGTTCCAAGAGTTGTTCAATGACAAGTACTTTCCCGAAAGTATTCGTCACATGAAGGAGGTGGAGTTTATCAAGTTGGAGTAAAACAATATGACCGTGTCGCAATACGAGGCTAAATTTGCGGAGTTATCCCGGTTTGCATCCCATTTGGTCGATAATGAGGAGCGAATGAGGCGAATGTTTCTAAGAGGTTTGAAACCTGATATACGTCAATACCTCATTTCTCACAAACTTTGTTTATAATTCAGATGTTGTGAATAGGGCTCAGTTATTGGAGCGCGATAATGAGTTAGCACAACGAAAAGGCAATGACCAACAACACGATAATAATCATACCGGCTGCAAACGGCCATCTAACAATGATAACCATCGTGGGGGAAATTATCATGTCAAGAATGGTAACCACTTCGGTGGTAATCATGACCAAGATAATAGGAGTGGAAATTTCAAGAAGAGAAGGTTCAACAACAATGGAAAGACAGCAGCACCAACACCCGTTTTCAAGGAAGGAGAACGACCACCAATTGTACGCTTTAAATGCTTCAAATGCGAGGGGAGGGACATATCACCAAATCGTGATGATGCAAACAAAAAGCATGTTACAATTGTGGAAAAAAGGTCACCTAGCCCGATTTTGTCGTGGCACCAAAGTTAAGTCCAATTTGGACGGGTGGCACCAAAGGCGATACTGACAAAACAAATTTGGTGATTTCAGGAAAAGCGTTTTTCGTGACTTCTCAAAAAGCGAGTAACCCGAACGAAGTTAGCACGAAGTTAGTTGATTATAAATTATTGCAAGTCTATACCTTATTAGATACCTGCTTCTACCCATTCTTTTATCTCTTCGCTTGCGCTCAACGCTTAAATTTAACTCTGAGAAAGTTAGACTTTGACTTATCGATTGAAACTTCGTTAGGAGAAACCTTCATTTCTTGTGCTATCCAAGTCTTGGATCAGAGTCACAGTTTTTAAATGATATTTCTATCGTTAATAAATTTCTTGACGTATTCTTGAAGACTTCTTAGCTTACCCCTAGAGCGTGAAATCGAATTTTGTATTGACCTCAGTACAAAACCCATTTCTAAAATCCTCAAATATTTCTTCAACTAAAATGAGCGTAACATGCGCCAAAGACGTTGGCTCGAGCTGTTGAAGATTACGATCATACCATTCAATATCATTGTGGAAGAGAGAACGTGGTAGCTGACGCATTGAGTAGAAGATCGTATGCGTTTACGAGTGCGATGTTGTTAACACAAAAACCCATTTCGTATAACTTACAAATGATGAAGATAGAGTTAAAGACTCTAAGGACCCACGTGGTGATATCAAATATATGAGTAGAATCGACTTTAATCGATAAAGTTAAAGTCATTCAAGCTATACACCCGAATTTGATGAATGTGAAGAAGAAGGTTCAAGAAGGCGTTATCTCAACCCTCGATTTAATTGGCCCATTTGAAATCCTCGATGGAGTAGGAACTATGGCCTATAACTTGTTTTACCGCCAAGTATGTCGCGTGTTCATAACGTTTTTCACGTATCGATGTTATGTAAATATGTGGATTACCCGAACCACGTTGTTAAATTAAAACTAGACGAGATAACAGAAGATTTAATGTATGAGGAGATACGTGTTAAAATCTTGGATAAGAAGGATCATATTCAACACTCAAAGGTTATACCTCAAGAGTTGGAATATGAAATGAAGTCAAGGTATCCTCACCTCTTCGGCATACGAGGTACGTACGTAAATTTCGAGGTTGAAATTTCATAAGGAGGGGAGATTGTGAGACCCCAAATTTTATGAATAAAGATTTAAATTTCTCGAAATATTTTTTTGAATATTATGGTGTGGATTTGATATAATGTTATAGTTGTGGGTAATATTTACAAATTTTGCAAAGTAAGCAAGTGGTTATATAATATTCGATTGGTCGGAGAATATTCTTTCTGTCGGGGAATATCCGTACGATGACACAATCATTGGTGGACCCCACAACAGAAGTATTGTCGTAGTTAAAAAATGACAGAATTATCTTTTTTATAAAAATAACTACGAAAATGTTACCGTTAAAACCGTTAAACTACCCTAGTAGTAAAAGTACAAAGAATACGCTGTGGTTGCATAAGTAGCACACCAGTATTGATTATTGATGCTTACGTAAGAAGTCACTCGCTTATACTCAATTATTGCTACATTAATTGTTTGATCATATCTCTCATATTATTGATTCAATTATTGTCTCAGTATCATCTGCATAATATGTTATATTATTAAATCAATAATTGAGACGACAAAGTTATTCATATTACTATTTGAAATATTGACAACGTCTAGAAGTTTTGTCAAGGAGAGGTTTAGTCACCTAATTGCGCCAATAAGGATAAATCCTTATAGGAAAGCCCCCTCTTTCCTGGAAATGACCTGGTTGTTAAATATTGTGAATTATAATATTAATGATGAATAAGATTGTGTTGATTAAAGATGAAATTGATAGTTCCATTGTGTTGGAATTATTAGTGTTAGTGAAAATCGACATTAATTCCGATGATAATTGATGTTTGGGGGTTATATTGATAAATCGGGTAATTAATCGGATAAATGAGCAATTAATTGCTACTAATTCACATGTTTATATAACTATTTATTCACATGTGTGTACTATTGAATCACATTCTTGTACTATTAGGGGAGTTGGTGCAAGATTAATAATACTTGCGTGACTAAGTTAAAAATGGAGGTATAGATGGAGGTACTATACTGTAATTTATATTTTCACATGATTATAACTATTAATTCACATGATTGAACTATTGATTCACATTATTTACTATTAGGGGAGGTGGTGCAAGTTTGATAATATTTGCAGGACTAAATTAAAAATAAATTTTTTTTGGAGGTATTGTATTGTAATATTTCGAACCCCAAAATGCGCAATTATCGAAACTATATTTTCCTATAAATAGAAGCTCATTCTTCCTTCATTTCTCACCAATTCACTAAAGCTTTAGAGCAATTATTTTAGAGAGAAATTATAGAGAGAAGAAGAAGAGAAGTCTCGCTACCTCTCTTCCAAAGATCCAGCTTTTTTTTTAAGTTAAGGGGTATTATTTCTTTCAGATTCATGAAGAGAGCTATTGTTATTCCATTCCTTATTATTATGTTGGAATAACTCAATATGCGACTACCAGTATACATGGTGAAATTCTTCTCATTATTCCATTCTTTATTATTATGTTGAATAACATGTCATATGCAAGTCTGCATATATGGTGAAATTCTTCTATTATTCCATTCTTTATTATTCTGTTGGAATATTCTGTCTGTGCGGATTACGCTAGACCTGGTTCCATTCTTTATTATTTTGTTGGAATAACCATTATGCGCGGGCTACATCGCATCTGAGGTGAATTCTTCTGTTATTCCATTCTTTATTATTCTGTTGGAATATCCTGTCTGTGCGGTTTATGCATGACCTGGTTCCATTCTTTATTATTCTATTGGAATATCCTGTTTGTGCGTATTACACATGACCTGGTTCCATTATTTATTATTCTCGTTAATAATAATGCATGCATGTTGATTTATGCATTTGACCTAGTTCCATTCTTCATTATTCTGTTGAGAATAACCTGTCTGTGCGGTCTATCGCATGCATGGTGAATTCTTCTGTTATTCTATTCTTTATTATTCTGTTGGAATAACCTGTCTATGTGGATTACCGCATGCATGGTGAATGATCCTTTGTATTCATATGAATAGTATTTTCATTCAAAAGGGGTTTCTGCTAGGGGCAGTTTTGTAATTTTTTTGACCCTCAAAATTTTTGGAAAATTTTGAAATGATAATTTGATGAGTTTTCTAGATTGTGTCCAAAAATGGCAATTTTTGGATGTATAGATTAAGAGTTATGCATTTTATGGGAAAAGACTATTTTAAAAGTAAACCCTTATAACTCTTTGTGGTTAACTCCAAAATTGGTGAAATTTTTATTGGGAGTACATGTATATAACAGGAGTATACCCTGTAAATTTTGGAATTTTTGGACAAAAGTACAATTTATGATAAATGTCTAAATATTCGGCAGTTTTGGCCATATGAAAAATAGTAAATGAATTTCAAAAATTCTGAAAAAAATATATGTTCAATATGAGACTATATTCTGCTAAATCCCAGAAATAAAATATTTTTGGGACTGATTTGGTATTTTTCATGAAAATGAACTAGTTATGAGTAAATGAATTAAATATGTTATGTGAAGTAACAAAATTAGAAAATAGGATTTTATGGCTTGGGAATTCTATATAGGGTATATACAGATTTTTGATGAGGGATTTGATCATTGGTGATGAAATCTTATGAGTATGGCATTTTTGAATGATTAAATGCATTATTTGGTAAAGTGTAAACAATTGAAATAAATTGTTTATAAGTTTAAGAAGTGATTAAAATATTGTTATAATATTAATAATATTAGATTATGAGTTTATTATGTGATTGATAATATTTGGATAAATTTAAAGTTTTTAATATTTATCCTTATTTTCGCTTGATTAATGCTTATATCATCATCATCATCCTCATGCTTATATTGTGATGAAAGTCATCTTTTAACTTACGTGCATAGATGGACTTGGTATGATTATGACCAGAGATTATCTCAGATAATCATGACCGTAATGTGACGAATGATGTGGTGAAAGTCCTCAAAGGGCTCAAGTGCATTGATGGACGCTTTTGGAATGATTATGACCAGGGATTATTCTAAGATAGTCATGACCATCGATGATTTAATGAATATCCTCGGCCCGTAGTGCGTGGATGATTCGATGATGTGGTTTATTTATTGTCGAGTCTCAAATGATAAAAATTGATGAAAACATTTTAAATAATAGAAGTTAGTAGATATCATGCTCTACTTGACTCTTCTAATGGATTGCTTATTCTGCTGCAGTTAAACATGATGACTATTGTATTTTATCAGTTTAACATTGTTGAAGGCTAATGATAATTTATCCTGCATTATCTTAGTCATAATATTTCTTACTGGGCTAGTTGAGCTCACCCTTTTGCTTTCATTGTTCTTTTCAGGAAATGAGAACGTAGCCGGGACTAGTCGGGAAACGGAGTGATGGTCCAAGATGGTGTTATAGTAGTCCTCACTATTCTGTTAAATAGTTTGACAATAAATGTAATGAGGTCTCCATTGAGTGTGGATATTGTCTAGATGACAATATTCTTATTAAAACTCTTAGATTATGTTTTATCGTATTTTACACGACTGTTGTATAATTAAGTTGTATTTCAATTTTGTACCATGTATTTGGCGACTCAAGATGGGTGATGTATACCTATTTTGGGGGTGTCACAGTTGGTATCAAAGCTTAGGGATATGATCCCTGGCTGAGATGTGAGACAAGAACTAGAAGGGAGAGACGGGGAATTCCTTCGCTAGTATGACCTACCTAAGTTTATTTGGAATTTAATTGATCGATCAGAGTATAGGGATAATATGTGATATGTTAATTAACCCTTATTTTTTGACAGTGTTTGAAAATGGCATCTGAAAATGTTGAGATCAGCAATGAAGCACATGAGACCGTTGAGTAACCAACGATCAATACCCAAGATAATGTGCAACAGGAAGATAATAATCCTCAGGTAAATAACAATACCGATCAAATGATGAACGATGAGATGTTCAGAGGCTTTATGCAATTCATACAACATCAGGTAAGAGAGACTCCTGTTCAAAATATAGGTGAAAATAATGGCAACCCACGGTCGGTCACCGCTAAGCAGTTCAAGGAGTTGGGACCACCGGAGTTTTTGGGAAAGCCAGAACCACTTAAGGCGGAGACGTGGTTAAAGTAGATCACCAAGATATTTGATGTCATGGGATGCTCCGAGGAGTAAAAGGTTCCCTTTGCCACCTTTATGTTACTTGAAGAGGCAGATTACTGGTGGGAATCTGTAAAATGTACCCAGCCTGACGCACTCAAGATGTCTTGGGAGAAGTTCCAAGAGCTGTTCAATGACAAGTACTTCCCCAAAAGTATTCGTCACATGAAGGAGGGGGAGTTTATCAAGTTGGAGCAGAACAATATGACCGTGTCGTAATACGAGGCTAAATTTGCGGAGTTATCCCGGTTTGCATCCCATTTGGTCGATAATGAGGAGCGAATGAGGCGAATGTTTCTAAGAGGTTTGAAACCTGATATACGTCAATACCTCATTTCTCACAAACTTTGTTTATAATTCAGATGTTGTGAATAGGGCTCAGTTATTGGAGCGCGATAATGAGTTAGCACAACGAAAAGGCAATGACCAACAACACGATAATAATCATACCGGTGGCAACGGCCATCGGAACAATGATAACCATCGTGGGGGAAATTATCATGTCAAGAATGGTAACCACTTCGGTGGTAATCATGACCAAGATAATAGGAGTGGAAATTTCAAGAAGAGAAGGTTCAACAACAATGGAAAGACAAAGAAACCAACACCCGCTTTTCAAGGAAGGAGAACGATCACCAATCAGATGCTTCAAATGCGGAGGAGGACATATCGGTCAAACTGCGGTGATGCAAAGGCAAAGCATGTTACAATTGTGGAAAAAAAGGTCACCTAGCCCGATTTTGTCGTGCACCAAAGTTAAGTCCAGCTGGGACGGTGGCACCAAAGGCGGATACGGACAAAACAAATTCGGTAGTTTCAGGAAGAGCGTTTTTCGTGACTTCTCAAAAAGCGAGTAACCCGAACGAAGTTAGCACGGGTTAGTTGATTATAAATAGTGTGACAATAAATGTAATGAGGACTCCATTGAGTGTGGATATTGTCTAGATGACAATATTCTTATTAAAACTCTTAATTATGTTTTGTCGTATTTTACACGACTGTTGTATAATTAAGTTGTATTTGAATTTTATACCATGTATTTGGAGAGTCAAGATGGGTGATGTATACCTATTTTGGGGGCGTCACAGAGAAAGTTTTTGATGTCGCCAGAGTCAGAGAGGACTAGAAAATCGCCTACGTAACATTTATGCTGAAATCCGAAGCCAGTTATTGGTGGCAAGCAAATAAAGTCCGGGGAGGAGAAGGTGTGATTACCTGGGAGTGGTTCAGGGAGATGTACTTCGAGATGTATTTTTTGACCAGCTCGTAGAACCAAATGGAGGTCCAGTTTCTAGAGCTGAAATAGGGGAACATGTCCGTATCAGACTACGCAACAAGATTCAATGAGTTAGCTAGGTTTGCCAATATCAAGTGCATACTAACGAAAGAAAGGCTAGGCTGGGGTGCTGGAGAAGGCTATACTCGTCGAAGGTGGAAGCGATGCGGTAACCAAGTATAACCAAGATTAGAAAAAGAAGAAGAGTGAAAATAAGGGAAATAACAAAGCCAGTGGCAGCAACACGGGAAGAAGTATCAATCAGAAAAGGAGGTGGACTGACAAATCGACAACGGGAAATCAGCAAGGAGGTCAGAATAAGAGAATCAAAGCATGCCCGACCTACGGGAAAGCTCACCTAGGGGTTTGTATGAAGGGAAAATAGGTGTGCTATAATTATGTTTAGGAAGGCCAAATAACACCTAACTGTCCTAACCCAAAGAAGGGCGCCTTATTCACTTGTGGCTTAAAGGACCATCTGGCAAGGGACCGTCCCAAGAAGGGATCTGGAGGGATAAGATCGGGAGGGAACATGGGAAACAATGGTGGAAGTGCTTTAACTATCACGGGACCAACCGCAATCAACCGACCGACCGCCAGGACATTTAACATGACAGTGCAGGATGCTGTGCAGTCTCGCTATGTGGTGTCAGGTATCATTCTGATCAATAAAGTTAATGCTTATGTATTATTTGATTCGGGTGCTACTTATTCATTTATATCCGATGACTTTGCTAAGAAATTAGATTTTCCTAAGGATGAGTTAGAATACCCCATGAACATAGAAATTGCGAATAGAGAAGTGATCCCTGTTAAATATGTACAGAAGAACTGTAGGGTGGATATTAAGGGTAACATTATGAATGTAGACCTTATCCCTATCAAACTTGGGGAATTTGACGTTATCTTGGGAATGGATTAGCTATTCAATTACGGGGCTGTAATTGATTGCCAAAAGAAGCGTATTAACCTTATGACTCCGTCAAAGGTTGTGTTTTATGGCAGAAAGTCGCATAGACAAGTGAGTTGTCTGACGATGATGTAGGCCAGGAAGCTATTAAGACAAGGCTGTGTAGGATATTTAGCTTACATAGTCGACAGTCGTAAGAAGAACCCAAAAATAGAGGAGATATCAGTAGTGAGGGACTTTGCAGACATATTTCCAAATGATCTACTAGGACTCTCGCCAAAAAGAGATGTTGAGTTTGTGATCGATTTGGTGCCAGGAACAGCTCCAATATCGAAAGCACCGTACCGAATGGCCCCGGTAGAGATGAAAGAATTGATGGTACAACTGCATGTGTTACTGGATAAGAAGTATATCCAATCGAGCGTATCGTCGTGGGGAGCGCCGATGTTATTTATGAAGAAAAAGGATGGGATGATGCTGCTTTGCATCGACTACAGAGAACTAAATAAGGTCACGATTAAGAATAGATATCAAAGATAGACTTAAGGAGTGGTTATCATCAACTGAAGGTGAGGCCAGAGGATGTGCCGAAGACAACATTTAGGACTCGGTATGGTCACTATGATTTTCTGGTGATGTTATTCGATCTAACAAATGCTCCTACAACGTTTATAGACCTGATGAACAGGATATTTAAACCATTTTTGGACAAATTCGTAGTGGTCATTATCGATGACATTTTGGTATATTCGAAGACCAAGGAAGAACATGTAAAGCATTTGAAAGTAACGTTAGAGGCGTTGAGAAGAGAGAAGTTGTAAGACAAAATTTCGAAATGTGAATTCTAGATTGAAAGAGTACAATTTCTTGGACATGTGATCGATTGATAGACCCCTCTAAAGTCGAAGCTGTGATGAACTGGGATCAGCCGAAGACGCGATGAAAGTAATAAGTTTTCTTGGATTGGCAGGATATTATAGAAGATTCATTCAGGACTTTTCCAAGATCGCGACTCCGTTGACGAATTGGACTAGGAAATCAGTGAAATTCATTTGGATGGAGAAGTGTGAGGAAAGTTTCCAAGATCTTAAGAAGAGGTTGAGTTCGGCACCTGTGTTATCTCTTCTGGATGACACATGAAGTTTTGTGGTTTATAGTGATGCATAGCATAAAGGACTTGGCTATGTACTTATGCAAAACGACAGGGTCATTGCATATGCGTCATGACAATTGAAGGACTATGAGAAAGGATATCCGACCCATGACTTAGAATTAGCTGCAATGGTATTCTCTTTGAAGATCTGGAGACACTATCTCTATGGGGAGAAGTGTGAAATATATACAGACCACAAGAGTATGAAATATATTTTTACATAGAAGGACTTGAATATGCGCCAGAGAAGGTGGTTGGAGTTAATTAAGGACTATGATTGTGAGATTTTATACCATTCGGGTAAAGCAAATGTGGTTGCCGACGCCTTAAGTAGGAAGGGTCGAGAGAAATTGATGATGTTTACCACTCAAGAGAAGCTAATTTCAGCAATGGAAAAGCTGGAATTGGGAGTGAAGTATCCTATGGAGGTTGATGAGAAGCTGTTCCAGATGCAAGCTGGTACAACTTTACTGGATAAAGTTAAGGAGACTCAACTTCAGGACGAAGAATGTGAGAAAGTGAAAAAGAAGATATCTTAAGTGTAAGACCCCAACTTTTATGAATAAAGATTAAATTTTCTCGAAATATATTTTTAAATATTATGGTGTGGATATGATATAATGTTATAGTTATCGGTAATATTTACAAATTTTGCAAAGTAAGCAAGTTATTATAAAATATTCGATTGGTCGGGGAATATTCGTTTTAACAGGGAATATTTGTACGACGGCACAATCATTGGTGGACCCCACAACGGAAGTATTTTCGTACTTAGAAAACGACAGAATTATCTTTTTATAAAAATAACGGCGAAAGTTTTACTGTTTAAACCGCTTGAACTACCCTAAGTAGTAAAAGACAATGCGATGTCTGGCGTGGTTGCATAGTAGCACACTCAGTATTGATTATTGATGCTTACGTGAGAAGTCACTCAGTTATACTCAATTATTGCTACAGTAATTGCTACATCATATCTCTCATATTATTAATTCAATTATTGTCACAATATCATCTGCATAATATTTTATATTATTAAATCAATAATTGAGACAACAAAGTTATTCATATTATTATTTGCAATATTGACAATGTCTAGAAGTTCTGTCAAGGAGAGGTTTGGTCACCTAATTGTGCGCCAATAAGGAGAAATTCTTATCGGAAAGCCCCCTCTTTCCTGGGAACGACCTGGTTGTTAAATATTGTGAGTTATAATATTAATGATGAATAAGTTCGTGTTGATTAAAGATGAAATTGATTATTCCATTGTGTTAGGATTATTAGTGTTAGTGGAAATCGACATTTATTTCGATAATAATTGATGTCTGAAAGTTATATTGACCAATCAGGTAATTAATCGGATAAAAGAGCAATTAATTGCTATTAATTCACATGCTTATAACTATGTGTTCACATGTGTGTACTATTGATTCACATGTATGTACTATTAGGGGAGGTGGTGCAAGATTGATAATACTTGCATGACTAAATTAAGAATGGAGGTATAGATGAAGGTACTATACTGTAATTATTTTTTTCACATGTATAGAACTATTGATTCACATGAATGTGCTATTAATTCACATGATATACTATTAGGGGAGGTGGTGCAAATTTGATAATACTTGCAGGACTAAATTAAAAATGAAGGAAAAGATGAAGGTATCATATTGTAATATTTCGAGCCCCAAAACATGCAATTATCAAAACTATATTTTTCTATAAATAGAAGCTCATTTTTCTTTCATTCTCACCAATTCACTAAGACTCACAAGAGCAATTATAGAGAAAGAAGCTATACAGAGAAAGAAGAAGAGAAGTCTGCTACCTCACTATTCCAGTATCCAATCTTCTTCTGAGGTAAGGGATATTATTTTTGTTCAATATTCATAAGGAATAATATTTTCTTCCATACTCTGTAGTATGTGAGTAATAATATTTCGTCTTGTATTCCTGATTATACCCTCATTCTGTTAAAGTATTACTTCTATACTCTGTGAAATTAGTAGAATATCCTTAAAATTTGTGCTTCATATAGTATCGTTTCACAAGGATATTTTCTGCACATTCTTATTAAATTTTAAGCTTTTCATGTCGGAGTACTGTCCATGAGTACTATTCATTTATACGGTACTATTCATAAAGTACTGTTCATAAAGTACTATTCATGAAGTACTATTCATGAGTACTATTCACAAAGTACTATTCACAGGGTACTATTCTCGAAGTACTATTCACAGGTTACTATTCACCTGAGTACTATTCACCCGCAGTACTATTCATAACAAAAATTAATTTTTTTTTCGGTCCAAATCATTTTTGATACAATAATATTCTTGAATTTTACTCCACAAAGCAGTATCATGTTGGCAATTTGAACATTATTGAATTCTGGATAAATTAAATTATAAATCTTTAAAAATTTATCCTTTGTTTCTATTAATTGAATTCTTATATCATTGTCATCATCCTCATGCTTATATTGTAATGAAAGTCATCTTTGGCTTACGTCCATAGATGAATTGTTGATTGGTATGATTATAACCAGGGATCATTCGGTATAATCATGACCCGTAATGTTACAAATGATGTGGTAAAAGTCCTCATTGGCCTGTAGTTCATTGATGGACATTTGTTGGTATGATTATGACCAGGGATTATTTGGTATAATTATGACCATTGATGATTACATGAATATCCTTGGCCATGGTGCAGGGATGATTCGATGATGTGGTTTATTTAATAAGTTGAGTCTCGGCGATAAAGTTGATGAAAAACTTTTTAAATCATAGAAGATAGTAGATATCATGCTCTACTTGACTCTTCTAATGGATTGCTTGTTCCGCTGTAGTTAAACTTGTTGTCTATTATATTCTATCAGTTTAACATTGTTGAAGGCTAAGGATAATTTATTCTGCATTATCTTAGTCAGAATATTTCTTACTGGGCTAGTTGAGCTCACCCTTTTCTTTCATTGTTCTCTTCAGAAAATGAGAATATAGCTGGGACGAGTCAGGGAATGGAGTGATGGTCCAGGATAAGTGGCTTTAGTAGTCCTCACTATTCTATGAAATAGTGTGATAATAATTGTAATGAGAACTCCATTGAGTGTGGATATTGTCTAGAAGACAATATTCGTATTAAAACTCTCAGCTTATGTTTTGTCGTATTTTACACGACAGTTGTATAATTAAGGTTTTATTTGTATTCTGTACCATGTATTTGGCGACTCAAGATGGGTGATATATACCTATTTTGGGGGCGTCACATTAAGGGACTGAACTGAGATTCAAAATAGACAGTGAGGGACTACTAAGATTTGAGAGCAGAATTTGGGTATCGCCAGTGCCAGATATTAAGGAAGACATTTTGAATGAGGCTCATAGCTCACGATATTCGATTCACCCTGGTAGTACTAAGATGTACCAAGATCTTCGACAACATTTCTGGTGGCCGAATTTGAAACGAGATGTTACAGAGTGTGTTGCCAAGTGTCTGACATGTCAAAAAGTGAAAGTAGAACATCAGATGTCGAGTGGGTTGCTACAACCTTTAAAGATCCCAGAATGGAAATAGGAACATATTACGATGGATTTCGTGATTGGCCTAATGACAACTCAGAAAGGCTATGACGCAGTATGGGTTATTGTTGACCGATTAACGAAATCCGCACACTTCCTTTCGATCAAAATCAGATTCAACTTAGACTAGTCGGCAAGGTTATATGTGAAAGAGATTGTTTCAAGACACAGATTTCTGGTGTCAATTGTTTCCGATAGGGATCCGTGCTTTACATCAAACTTCTAAAAATGACTACATGAATGCATGGGTACACAATTGAGAATGAGTACGGCATATCACCCTCAGACAGATGGGCAGAGCGAAAGAACGATTCAAACATTAGAGGATATGCTGAGATCGTGCATCATAGATTTTAAAGGAAATTGGGATGATCACTTACCGCTCGTTGAATTCGGTTACAACAACAGTTACCACGCTAGTATTGGCATGCCACCTTACGAAGCGTTGTACGGCAAAAAGTGCAGAACTCCACTTTACTGGGATGAAGTTGGCGAGAGACAGTTACTAGGACCAGAATTGGTACGACAAATAGTAGAGATAGTCAAACTAATCCGGACAAGACTAGTAGCAGCTCAGGACAGGCAGAGGAAGTACACCGATCCACACCGTAAGAATGTTGAGTTCGAATCGGGTAGCTTTGTATTCTTGAAAGTATCTCCCTGGAAGGGAAAGATTAGATTCGGTAAGAAGGGAAAACTGAGTCCGAGGTTTATTGGACCCTTTGAAGTTTTGCGAAGAATTGGTGAAGTTGCCTATGAGATAGCCTTACCCCCGTCTTTAGAACATATTCATAATGTTTTCTATGTTTTTATTTTATGACCCTACAAACCTGATTACAAACACGTTATTGAATCTGAACCCCTGCATTTTGAGAAAGATCTGTCCTATGAAGAAGTTCCTGTTCAAATTGTTGATAGGAAAGAGCAAGTTCTCAGAAATAAAGTAATACCTTCTGTTAAGGTAATTTGGAGGAACCACAGTGCTGAAGAAGCTACGTGGGAACTCGAAGAGAATATGATGAAGAATTATCCTCATTTATTTACTTAATTTATGTGTAAGTGATTCTGGGAACAGAATCTTTGTAGGGGGGGGGGGGAGAATGTAACGGGACGAATTGATTGAGTCGTGATTCTGGGGACAGAATCCTTTTAAGGAGGGAAAGATGTGACGAATGAGATTTTGTAATCTAATTTGAATATCTATTGAATTAAATAAATATTTTCGATGATTTAATTATTGATTGAATAATTAATTATTGAATTTGTGGTAAATTAATTTAATTATGTAATGATGTGATTTAATGTCGAATTTTATATTTTATTTAAATTAAATTAAATAAGATATTTAACTTATTTCTTTAATGGGTGTGACATTATTAAACTATATTATAAGAGATTAATTAAATTAAATGGAAAGAACCTTCTAATAGTTAGCCAAACAATGCCTTATGAGGAGTTGAGAGCAGTTAAACCATGTATGGATTAACTGAGCACAACTGTGCGCATTAATCAGTCTTGTTTCTATTACGCATTTCATTTATCAGACTTCACTTAGAAAATTCAAAGAGAGTTAGAGAGAAGTTGAGGGAAATTGTGTGATTGAAGAAGATTCTGAAAGGATTTCATCTCCTACTAATCTACACTGCTAGGTAATCTCTTTAACCAAACCTTATTTACGTACTTAGAAACTTTTCATGAAAATTGGCTTTTAGTTTTCTATAATTAAATTTTCATGGCCAATTGTTAAATTAATGATGTTATATATGTGTATTAACATGTATAGTTTAATTATATATGATTTATATGTGTTTTAGAATAATTAATCCATGAAATCATGTCCAAATTGGAGTTTTATAGTTTTACAGAGAAAATATATGAATATGGCTTATAAGCACAAATATTTATGTTTAAATTGCATATGAATCGGTGAATTGATGAATGACTACGTTTATACATGTAAAAACGAAAAGAACGAAACTTAAACGGACTGATTTGGTCGAAAAACGAGTTCGCAGTGGTTGATTTCATTAATAATATTAAAAATGGAGTTTTTCATAAGAATAATGAAATTATGTGATTTGATTCTAGTAATTCCATGAATTAAGTTGTTAAAATCATGCTAGAAAGGTTGGGTAATGATCATATATGAATTAAGATATTTGAGTATGCTTAAATTAATGTATGGACAAGGAAATTGGAAGTTATGGCCATATTCGTGTTCTTCACAAAACATATAGTTGAACTTGTGAGAGATTTTTTGGCCTAATTTGACCTTGTTATATTCGCGAACTGCAGAAACTGAGTGGGCGTTACCAAACTAAATTACCCGCCCTAGTGGGCAAAATAAAAATAAAAATAAATAATAAATGAAATAAAAAAAATTATAAATAAATAATAATTAATTAAAATATTTATCAAATAAAATGAATATTTTAATTGAGATATTTATGGAACAAAATAAATATTCGATGAAAATTATTAATTAAAATATTTATCAAATAAAATAAATATTTTAATTGAGATATTTATGGAATAAAATAAATATTCGATAAAATTATTAATTAAAATATTTATCAAATAAAATAAATATTTTAATTGAGATATTTATGGAATAAAATAAATATTCGATGAAAATTATTAATTAAAATATTTATCAAATAAAATGAATATTTTAATTGAGATATTCGTGGAATAAAATAAATATTCGATGGAAATTATTAATTAAAATATTTATCAAATAAAATGAATATTTTAGTTGAAATATTTATGAAATAAAATAAATATTCGATGGAAATTATTATGAAATAATTTATTCGAGTGTAATAATAGTAAGTGAATGAAAATATTCTAATTTAATTAAGTAATTAAATTAGAAGGGTAATGATTTGTTAAATAAAGGGGAGTTTATATTAAATAATTATGTGAAAATGTAACTAATGAATGTCGTGAATACATATGGTATGTGTGTAGGATTTGTGGTGAACGAAAGTAGTAATCATTTAGTCTACCCACGAGGCAAGTTCCTTATTCTATCTTGTTTATTATTGTTCAAGTCAAGATTTCATATTAGATGTTATCATTCTTTAAAAGCATAATTCCTGTTATACAATTCTTATTCGATTGTATACATCTTGAACTTTATTATTCAAATTGAATATCAATTATTGTTGAACCTTGTAAGACTAGCGTTCGACTAGTCCATAGTTGATGAACGTTCTAAATTTCAGAACCATTGTTGAGCTGATCCAAACTAAACTTCCTTTGGTGCGGACTCTAATGTCAAACTGAGATGAACAACCTTGTTATAGGGGATTAATTACGCTTTAGCGTTAAGATATTGTGTATAGTATGGTACTAAGGGCTGATCCCCATAAGTACGAGAAGAAGAGTCCATAGTCTTATGACTGTTAAAGGTTTCAAGTATAAACACTTGACAACCTAGGACAAAGTTTAAGGTCTTATGACCCTCAGAAGTTCATTTGATTCTTGTTATTCATTCTTGATTCAAAAGTCGAGTTTTCTTGTTACAAAAGTTTTTGATTCACTCACATGTTATTATTTTATTGTTGTATTATTATACTTGTGGGCAATCGTGCTCACTCTTGCGTAATAATAACATTGCGCTTAGAACTCAGTCTCACGAGCCTTCTACTAGCAAAAGCAAGGGCAAAGCTAATAAGTGATGAAGACTTGTTATTTAATTTTACGAATTTTTATTGTCAAGAGTTGATGTTGTTTAATATTATTTGTTTATGTTTCTGCACAAATGTTTAAGGTTAGTTTGACCTGGGATTGTATTTATTATTCAGATGTTGTAATCCCATAAGGGGAGGATTTATTTCTATGTATTGCATGGTTTGCATTTATTATGGGTAGATAGATAGATGATATTCAGTGAACACCAAATCCCGTGAAATTGAAGTACCCGAATTTGGGGGTGTCACAGTCGACCTATAGTACAGTGACCTAGAAAGCATTTAACCCTTTGCGCACATATTAAGAAAAATAAAAGTAGAGAAAATACAACAAAAAAATTCAAAATTTATTCTTATTGACCCTCCAATATTATATAAATTGATGAGTACTTTTATTTTTTTATACTAATGGACCCTACTAAATTACATATTTGCCCTTCATTTTATATACTTTATCTTATTCTTTTGAGGACAAAAAAACTTTTACATTAAGTCATCCTTTTGAAGACGAAAAGGAGTATATTGTTAGAGCAATAAATATTGTTTAAAGTGTCAAATATCATTAGCATTATTTTTACTCGAAAAATACCTACTGCCTAATTTAATCATATATTATTTCTCTGTTCTACAAAAAAAGACATTTTTTATTAAAAAAATCTCCAAAAAAGCGTCCTTTATTTATCACTAATAATGTAAAATGACATAATTTTCTTGAATTTGTCTTAATAATTTCATAATCGTGTCACTACTATTAAATTAATAACTTATATTTTTTTAAAAATTAAAATAGGTTCTTAATATTTGTATTTTGTTAGATGAGAGAATTCTAATGAACACTTGCAAACTAATTTTTTAGGTGAGTCATGATTTAGTGCAACAATGAACACTAGCGAATTGATTAGATGATTAACACCTAACAGGTTATGTGACACCCCAAAATCCAGGTACTTCATTCCCACAAGACTTGGTGTTCACTTTTCATTCATTCATATCTTACTACCCAAATATAATAGAATTAAACCATAAATCCTCCCATTAAAAGGGTTACATCATTAATCAAAAAGTCTCCCAGGTTATCTAACCTTTACATCAATCAAATGCAAAAATAAAATAATTACATCACATTCTTAAATATAAAATCTATCATCATAACAATAAGTAAATTACAAGTCTTCATCACTTGTTCATTTTCCCTTTTCCCTTGCTAGTGGTAGGTTCATCAACCTTCTCAACCTTAGCTGCAATAATTATATTTATGCAAGAGTGAGCAAAACAAATGCCCACTTGGAATAACAATGAATAACAATAGCATAATAATTGCTAATGAATAAGCTCATCAGAGTTGAATAATACTCTGTCAATGATAATCAAAAACTGATATCAACATACAAAATGTAACTGAGGGTCACAAGACCACGAACTATGCTCTAGGTTGTCAAGTGTTTATACTTCAACCTTTAACAGTCTAAACGACTATAATCATCATCTATGTCCTAGGTTAACAGATATTTTTACTATAACCTTTAACAGTCTAAACGACTATATGGACCATCATCTCGTACTCCAGGTGATCAACCCTTTGTATTATGTATTGAGTAAATATTTTAACGCCATTGCGTAAGTTTAAAATAATCCCCTGATATAGGGTTGTTCTTCTCAGTTTTTTTAGAGTACAAGTCTGCACCAAACAAAGTTTGGTTTGAATAAGCTTCAATGGTAATTTAGGGTTTCACGACCATAAACTAAGGGATTAGTTGAATCAACAAGACTTAACAACACTACAAATGATCAATAACAGTTTAAGGTAAAATATTTAAGAATAATAGGCACGCTTAGAAATAATCAAATACATAAGCATTGAATGAAACAATAAACCTTGCTTGAACAATATTAAGCTAAGGCTATGATCTCATTAAATAAGATATAGAATTACTGAACATGTTTTAACTGATAGCAAGCTGAAAGTAAAACTTGCTCAACATCATAATAACTTGTGCAAAGTAATTGAAATAAGACAGTTCAATAATAGGAATTGTAATTCAAGAAAACGTATTCACTATACAAGAGTGGAATTAAAGAAACTTGCTAAACTATAAACAAGTTAGAATAAATCAATAACTATTGGAATTCAAAACGTGTCCGAATAAAGATAGGGTTATAGCTTACTCAAATAAAATTTAGGAACAAAGCTTGCTCAATAAAAGTTTAGAGTAAGGAACTTGCCTCGTGCGTAAGCTATAAATTTACAACACACGTTCACCTACATAGTATTAGAATCACAATATCTATTAGATATACTAACATCCACTTTCCACAATAACACTCACTTCTAGTTAAACTTGATATTTAGTACAAGTCTTACTTTACCTTATACATTTCAGAAATCATAAGTGTTAACTTTATAACACTTATTCACTATTCATTATGTACACTAAGTCATAACATATCACGTTCATAACTTACTAATCCTTTTACAACTTTGAAATTATTAATGACATGATAGGTTCTGTTTTAACCTCCTCATTACATGTTTGTTACCTTAACATATCATTATACTAAGTTATAATAGGTCTCCAATATCTGTATAAATAACAGGAATCACTGCCTCAGATTAGGGTATATGCGTCTCACTACTTATACATAAACTTGGGATCGACGCAATTGCAATTGCCTTGGTTACGCCTTGACACCAAATAGCATTTGCTACCGTGTGTACGTGATGAAACTATCTTGGGCTTATAATAGTGCTCTATTTAGCCCAACTAACACGAATTTCACCCACAAAACAGTAAATTTAACATATGCAATTGGTATAGGACTGACACAAACATGATTCCTCACATATTCACCAACTAAGAACAATTAAACAACAACTTCAACTAATTTAAATCCTTAAATTTCATGTTTTTGTACAAGAACTCCAATTTTGACATCGTTCACAAAAAATCACACTGTGATCACAATTCTATACCAATTTGACTCATTCAAACTACATTCTCTTCGTTTCTTAATGAAATAGCATATTCAAGGCCCAATTTACATATTAGCTTACAAATTAACCACCAAATTTGGTACTTTCACAAGCCATATGTATAAATATGCACTGTAAATTCTTTTCTTCCTTTTAAATGTAATTATCATATTAATTCTTGTCTAAAGACAAACTCTAACATCATAATTACTCACAAATGCAACAACTCAGTTAATATAACAATAATTCAAAGAAATTGAATTCACAGAACTTAGAAGTTTATGCCGTAAGACGTATATATATATATATATATATATATATATATATATAATATCAAGGTTATAAGAATATACCTTCTTTTGCTTGAAAATCCTTGCTAACCACTGAAATCTCTCAAGTCTCTCGCAATTCTCTCTCAACTTTCTCTGCAAACCTCCTTCTTTCTTTCTCAGTTTCAACATAAGCCAACTTCTTTTCACGTACATAAAATACCAACAGCGCATACATCCCAACGTCCCAAAACCGACGTTTTACTAATGACCATAATAAGTTATCAGTTACCAGAATTTAATATATATTATTTATATTTTATTTATATTATTTGTTATAATTAAATTTCAAAATTCAAAAGCCATAAGGCTTGTTTGGCAAAAACTTTTTAAAATAAAGACTTAATATTTTAAGCATTATTTGGGTAAATCCATTTAATTTAATTTAATAAATCCTTACACTATAGTTTATAATCTCATATTATTTATTTGGATCTCCATATCCAACATTAGTTTATCAAACTAATTACACATACTAAATTTTAAATAAATTTTTCACTTAAGAAATATCACAAAATTATAATCTCATTATAATTTTATTTAATAATTTCACATACCATTTTAATTATTAATTTAAAACATAACATTCCATCTCTTAACTATTGAATTAAATTAAATCGTAATATTATCTAATAAATTTAATTCACCAATATTTATTAACAACAACCACATCAATAAAATATTTATTTAATTTAATAAATATTTTAAATTACAAATAATAAAATCTTGGATTGTACAGGTTATGACTTAAGTTACTATTAATAATAATTTGGTACATTATATATATATATATATATATATATCAAATTATCTTGTATGTTTCGTTGTGGGACTAGGTATTACAAACACTCCTAATTATACTCGGCTTTTCTGTCTTTAGTTATTAACCTTTCAATTTCTATCCATTGCTATTTTTATTACCGTTCTGATCCAATTCTTTTTTACCGTTCTGATCAATTATATCCATTGCAGTTGTAGGCTTCTCCCTTCGTTTTCTTCACTTCAGTATTCTTCTCCTTCATCTCCTTCTTCAACATCCCTTCATCTCCTTCTTCTTTTTCTTCATCCTTTCTCCCATTTAAATATATTAAAATTATAGTCCATGAAATTTTCTTTCCTTGATTTGGTGGGTTTGGGTCACCAGAAAAATGGCTCGACTATATTTAGTCCATCTGCTGGAGCAAAATTTGCTTCCTAGACTAATATAGTCTAGGATTTTCACTACTCCGGGCTCCTGGAGTTGCTCTAATGTAAGACCCCAACTTTTATGAATAAAGATTTAATTTTCTCGAAATATCTTCTTAAATATTATGGTGTAGATTTGATATATTGTTATTGAGACACCCCCAAAATAGGTATACATCACCCATCTTGAGTCGCCAAATACATGGTATTGAATACAAATATAAACTTAAATATACAACATGAGCTGAGAGTTTTTACACGAATATTGTCTCATAGACAATATCCAAACTCAAGTTCAATTCTCATTACATTTATTATCATACAAAATAATGAGAACTACTAAAACAACCAACTCGAACCGTCACTCCATTCCCCGAGTAGTCCCGACTACATTCTCATTTCCTGAAGAGAACAATGAAAGCAAAAGGGTGAGCTCAACTAGCCCAGTAAGAAATATTATGACTAAGATAATGCAGAATAAATTATCGTTAGCCTTCAATAGCGTTAAACTGATAAAATACAATAAACATCAATTTTAACTGCAGCGGAACAAGCAATCCATTAGAAGAGTCAAGTAGAGCATGATATCTACTATTTTCTGTGATTTAGAAAGTTTATCATCAATTTTATCGTTGAGACTCAGCTTAATAAATAATCCACATCATTGAATTATCCATGCACTACGGGCCAAGGATATTCATTAGTATCACAACAACGAATTATCCATGCACTATGGGCCAATGATATTTGTGTTTTCACCAATGGTCATGATCATGCCAACAACTGTCCTTCAATGCACTACGAGCCAATGAGGACTTTTACCACATCATTTGTAATATGATTATACTGAATAATCCCTGGTCATAATCATACCAAACAACAGTCTATCTATGCACTACGGGACAAAAATGACTTTCATAACAATATAAGCATGAGCATGATGACAATGATATAAGAATTCAATTAAATGAAAGCAAAGGATAAATTTTAAAGATTTATAATTTAATTTATCCAGAATTTAATAATGTACAAATTTTCAACATGATACTGCTTTGTGGAGTAAAATTCAAGAGTAATATTGTATCAAAAATAATTTGGACCGAAAAGAAATCAATTTTTATCATGAATAGTACCCCAGGTGAATAGTAACTAAGTGAATAGTATCCCGTGAATAGTACTTAGAGAATAGTACCCCGTGAATAGTACTCCGGCATGAAAAAGTTAAAACTTATCAAGAATGCTCAGAATAATATTTCCAAGAAAAGATACTGGATGAAGAGCAAATTTTAAGAATATTCTACTAATTTCATGGAGTATAGAAGCCAAAACTTAACAAAATGAGTGTAGAATTCAAAATCTTAAACGAAATAATATTACTTACATACTACAGAGTATGGAAGAAAATATTATTTCATACCAATATTGAACAAAAATAACATCCATTGCCTTAAAAAGGAGAGTATTCCAACTGGTATAGCGGGAATATTCTTGAAGAAAACTTTCACTGTTTTCTATGCTCAAAGCTTCTTAAAACTCTAAAGAAATATGCTCAATATTATAGAAGAAGAATTCTCTGATTCTGGTGTGATTTTCAATTCTAAACTAAGCATCCTATTTATAGGAGACTGGAAGGATACTATTTAGAAGAAAAAAAATTCACGGACGCACAGTATTTTTGAAAATCACAGACGCCGAACTTCTGAATAATTCGATTTTCTTACTATACAAATACTATGCAGACACTATACAAACACTATGTATAATAAAATATAATACAATCTATTTTTCATTAAAAACAAAACTTATTATAATATATATATATATATATATATATTACAATCTGTATACTCCTCCCGTGAAATTTTGTAGGATTCCACCCCCACCCCATTTTTTTCTTCCAACGTGGGCCCCACGTGTTCCCCCCACCAACATATCACCATCACAGGTGGATCCGACCATATAATATTATACTGAATAACTTTCTACTAATTATTTTGAAAAATAAGTAAATGGGGGTCCATATAATAATCAAAATTTACCACAAATATTTCATAAAAATTCCATCAATATTGTTAACAACATTTTTTCATCCTTATTATAAATCGCAATATTAACAACCAGATCGTTCCCAGGAAAGAGGGGGCTTTTCGATAAGGATTTCTCCCTATTGGCACGCAATTAGGTGACCAAACCCCTTTCTTCGACAGAACTTTCTAGACATTGTTAATTATGCAGATAATAATATGAATAACTTGTCATCTCAATTATTTATTTAATAATAAAATATTACAACAATAATTGAATCAAATAACGTGAGATACTATGCATCAATTACTGTAGCAATAATTGAATAAAACTGAGTGACTTCTCACGTAAGCATCAATAATCAATACCGTGTGCTACTATGCAACCACGCATATTACTGTACTTTTACCACCGGGTATTTCAACAGTTTAACGGTAAAACTTTTGCTATTATTTTATAAAAAGATATTTATGTCGTTTTCTCATTCCGACAATAATTCCATTGTGGGGTCCACCAATGATTGTGTCGCCGTACGAATATTCCCCAACCAATCGAATATTTTATAAAAACTTGCATACTTTGCAAAATTTATAAAATTTACCCACAACTATAACATTATATCAAATCCACACCATAATATTCAAAAATATATTTCGAGAAAAAATAATCTTTATTCATAAAAGTTGGGGTCATACAACCTCCCCTTCTTATGAAATTTCATCCTCGAAATTGGGGTACGTACCTGGTATGTCAAAGAGGTGAGGATACCTTGATTTCATTTCAGATTCCAACTCCCAGGTCATTTTCTCAACATCATGGTTTCTCCACAAAACTTTGACTTGAGGTATAACCTTGGAGCGTAGAATATGTTCCTTCTTATCCAAGATTTTAACAAGTACCTCTTCATACGTTAAATCTTCCGCTATTTCATTCGGTTCTAACTCAATAATGTGGTTCGGGTCTTCCACATATTTACGTAATATAGATATGTGAAAAACATTATGAACACGAGACATACTTGGCGGTAAGGCGAGTCTATATGCCACCGTTCCTACTTAATCGAGGATTTTGAATGGACCAATGAATCGAGGATTGAGCTTTCCTCTCTTTCCAAATCTCGTAACTCCTTTCCATAGAGCAACCCGTAATAACACATGATCCCCAACATTGAATTCCACGTCCTTTTGATAAAGATCAAAATAACTCTTTTGTCGATCTTGTGAGGTTTTTATACGTTGCCGGATCATTTGAATATTTTCCAATGTCATACGTACCAATTCCGGTCCCAACAACGTTGCTTCACCCACCTCATCCCAACATACTGGAGAACAACACTTGCGTCCATACAACGCCTTGAATGGAGCCATGCCAATACTTGATTGATAACTGTTGTTGTAGGAAAATTCCACTAATGGCAAGAATTTGTCCCAACTTTCCTTAAATTCAAGGACACAGAGTCTTAATAGATCTTCAAGAGTTTGAATAGTCCTCTCCGACTGCCCGTGTGACGCCCCCAAATCTAGGTTCCTTTGAACCTCAAATTCGGTCCGCCACGATACTACTATTGTCAAACTATTTATATTTTGTATTCATAACTTAATGAATATAAATTTACTTATTACAATTTAGAATATAAATTCTTTCCATTTCCAGGATCTGTGTAATGACCCCAAACTTTTATAAGTTTCTAATCTTGGTCATTTACTATTCCTGTTTTACATCACATTCGATGTTATACAAATATGCGGAATAATTTAAACTTTTTCAATCTCCTTTGAAAAATAAATCTTTTATTGATATCTTAACTCCAATCAATTACAAATTCTTGAATCAAATTATTCTATGATTCACTTTGTTCAATTTCCGTATAAATCTTTACATCTCGATTCGAATTTCTCCATGTATCACATAGTACAACTTAACAGATATTACACATTATAAACTACTATCATGTACATCTACTAGAACCTAAACATAGTTCAAGAGCATCTAGTTAAATAATAAATCAATCTCCTTCGATACTATTGAACTTTATCAATCAAGTAGCACGTAACCTTTACCGTGAATCCTTAACCTGCAAAAGTGATTATTTGCAAGGGTGAGCTCGATAGCCCAGCAATTCTAACAGTTTTCATGCAGCACATAGCATATAATAGCATATTCAGTTCATGCATTCATAATCAATTAATATTTACTACGCATGTTACTTCACATATAAGTATGTAGAGATTTAACAACATAAGCATATCATCAAAGATCAACTTTCACATTTCATACATCTCTCATATGCATTTCATATATATACATCAACATTTGCATAGCATAATATAGCTCAACTAACAGTTATCGAATTTATATAACAAATAAGAACTGAAAGACTTGCCTGATTCGTAGTTTATTAACTACGACTTAACTGCTTAAAGCTTATCTGCACTTCGTGTCTTCCTACACAGTTATATAATCATGGATTTATATCTATTAGTAACATATTTCATGCATTCTCAATGTAATATTATTGTTACATTATTCTTTAACTAGGTTCGTAAAACATACACTTCACTTTCTTATCATACGCTTATAATAGCTAGGTATGTCTAGGTATACCTTAACCACTCGTATATGACATCAACATTCATATATAGCTACCACACACTTGACTCACTAGATGATCGATGCATTTAAAACTCATAGGTAAGTTCAAACGTATGCATAAACATCTAACTTAGTTGTAACTTCATACCACATCACCTATTCTATATTCTCTTAGCACACATCATATGGCAATACATCACAATTTCAAACAACGTGTCATTGCATTATATCTTGAAAACATTCCTTTGGACTTTAACATTTTAAAAGTCTTAATTAACATTTATCTTTATCACATAGCATGCTTCCTAACACATTACATAGCATAGTGGTCACATATTGCAATTTAAAGTAATTATACAAGCATGCTTCAAACATTAGATCAAAAATAGAGCTCATTTCAAATCTGCGATGCGGTAGCACTACGCCTACATCTGAGCTTAGGGACTCAAGACACAATTTGCTTGTCTCGCCAGAGCAAGACCTGAAGCTTTGCACTTCCTATTTTCAGTCCATACTTTAATACACTTAAGATACTTACGCTTAACATGCATACACGCGCGCTAGAGGTCTTTACATACTTGTATGACCATTTCAAGTTCAACCTTATATGTTAGAGACTTTAGTTTAGGATTTCCACGAATCAAAACCAAATAGTGTTATGAAATCACTAGGTGTACTAATTAGCCTTATGTTCTTAAAAAGAGGTCACATAATCTTTACTACACATGCTCGTACATATTCTCATCTTATACCAATAGCTATCATCGTTTAACACTTTAAAATATGCTTTAACCTCATGCTTGGTTTACTTCCATTATGTTTAACATATATAACTTATGTTTAAAGACATAATGAAACATAACATGGCATCTCGAGCCTTTAAAATCTAAATACTCATATGTAATGCAACTTAATTTCTAAACATGGTTTCCTTTTAAATCATTTTTCAAGAATGATGCGATTTAGCACATATAAATCATATCTAGGGATTTTATAGACATAACATGTCATATTAATCCTTTAGAATCAAGATATCCATGTGATGCAACTAAATTTCAAAAATATGTTCAAGTTTGCCTTTGAAACTACTTTAAACTTGAACAATGCCATTCAACACATACGAGACCACTTTAAAGCTCTATTCATACATAGTCAAATCATGTTAACATGCTCGCAAGGTCAGAGTGTAAATCATGTAGTAGTCATGTATACTAGCTTATTATACTAAGCTTTTTCTTGAAAAACTACTCTAACACAAAGCCTAGTAAGGTGCTCATGAACAAAGACACTACCAACGCCATATCATGCTCATTTATATTTGAACTCAATCATGTTTATAAACCACTAAGTTCAGAACTTATAGAACATAAGATTCCACATTGTTTGTTTTCAAAATCTCTAAGTTTCTTTTCATAACACATACTAAATCACGCTAAATCATTTCATTATGAGTATGGTAATGTTATATGTCATGTCTAATATCATGAATTTTCATGTTACATCACTTAGAATAACATATTCCATCGTCGGGAGCACTATACTTACGTATGTGCTCATTCGACGCCCTCCAATCGCATCCTATTACGTAATAGTCACAAAGATGATTGTATTGACCCTTCCTAACGACCTCAAATTTAAAAACCTAAAGAATAAAAGTTGTAGGTCTATTCGTTCTCATTCCGGATCATCTTGAATCACCTCAATCGGAGTTTGTATGAAAAGGTTATATCTAATTTACTACAGACAGTCGGAGGCGGTCTACCAAAGATCAAAGCTCGCCAAGTAAATTGCCCCTAATTGGTTTTAGGGCAGTGGCACCTTTACCTCAGGAGGCGAGAATGGCCCTTAAGGTTCTACACTTCGCGATTTTACAGACCTCTTCTCCTTCCGATTTTCATAACATGAGTTATACTCATCCAAATCAGTCCATTTTCTATTCTATGGGTTCGTAACTCATAAAACTACAACATACCAATTACCCAACAATTAACATAAACATTAACTAACCCAAATATCAATCCAAAACTCATGTTCATACTCAGATTTCAAGTTTTGAAAATTTTAGTGAATTCATTCACTACGAATTCGTTTCTAAACCAAATTAGTCTGTTTAACTTTCGTTGTTTTCACATTTGACTATATTAACAACATCTAACCGAAATTCATGGATTGCAACAAGTTTTAGCCATCAATTTTGTGACTTAGAAATAAGTATTTCTTACATTACTAAGAAATTTAAAACTTAGGAATTCAAGAGTATATATATAGAATCATTACCTCTAGATGCTTAGTTTTTCTTAGTTCCTCCTTCTGAGATTGCTAGACTTCACTTTGAACAACAAATACTCTCACTCAATTTCTTAGAATTTCACAGACCCATTTCTCAGCACTTGGAAAAATGGAAGGAGAGCTCTCATTTATAGAACATCTAAAACCTAGACAATAACATTCTCCCCTAAATCAAACTCATGTGTTAAAGGATTGCATGGAGGTTAACAAGGAGTGGTTGGATGGTGGTTGAATTGCATCATGAGCACCACTCCCCTCATGATCATTGCCTAGCAAGCTCGGAAGGAAGAAAAGAGAATAGGCCATAGCCTTTTGGAGAATACGTGAATGAGAATTAGGGAGCAATTGGGACACATATTTTGGGACAACTCCAATATATCTCAACATTCTTGTATACTCCTACACATTCTCACTCTTATGTTATATTTTAATGCACATCTCAACCATATATTATAACCTAATGTCACAATATAACTTAACATTTCAAGGTAGTAGATGTTATGCAACATACATATAATCCATGTACATTAAATACACGCATTAAAACAACGCAGGTAGGCATTATTATCCGGGTATTCCCATAATTATCTCTACCACTCATATAACCACATTTTAACATTATTTAATATTAATGTTTATTCAAACATTTTAATCTCCTACCCAGTTTCTAGAATACACAGATATTTAATAATTTCTGTATTACCACTACATGTGATTTCACTGTACCACTTAGTACCTTATATCATTAGTCTCAATTAAATGTCACACCTCACGTATTCTTAAGCCGTAGGTATTATATGTTACTACTGCTCACCTTTTCCATATTACTCCTAGTAATATTATTTAATGATTATACCCACATTAATATTTTAATTGGGCTAAATATCATTTAGTTGGGTACTTTCAACCCACACAATAATTAATTAATATTAATCATTTATCTTTCCAATATCAACCCTTTTATAAATTACAAAACTATGTAATATATTAAAATGTCAAATAATAATTCACATATTTCTGTCATCCTCTTATGCTAAACACATATGTTAACTCACTATCTTATACAAGTGAACTAACCCTTTTTCATTTAATTTATTATCATGCCATTGCCATACAAGGATTATAATATAATATTTCATAATATCTCTTAATTAACCATGTTTATTCCGGCCTAATTAATTAAATCTTTATTCAAGTCATGTTTTGCTAACTAAGTTTCTTCATGAACACTAAGTCACCATTCATGACCTTATAAGAGTTACTAGTGTGCATGGGTTGAAATCACATTTTCATAAACTAACTTTCGAGTTTTCTCTGAGGCCAAGTAATTGCTATACAATCACAGAACTTGAAATGGCGCAGCTGAGCCATACCAAAATTAGTGGCAGACCAGTTCTGCATCAGCAGAACTAAAACCTACGCTTCTAAATACTTTACACATCCTCCTTAAGTGTTATCTCGTCTAAAATCAACGCCCTCTTTGATTCCACATCTTGGGTTACTATTTTCTTTAACAATTTAAGGATCACACTTCAAGTTCTAAAACTCTATTTCTCTCAACTATAAAATCTCATTTATAGTACTTTTTTCCACCAATAACACAACACTCGAATATAACACATACATAAATTCCTTTAATCTTCACTTCTCGCTGTGTATCAATTTACTCAATAATTCTCTAACCACTTTAAAGGTATATCGATTCTCTTCTCTCGTTAACAATGTGCATATATACAAGTCCAAACCTAACACACCTCGAGTCTTTAATAGTATTCAATATAGTACACTGAGTGGTTTCCCACAAACAACCAACAAATCGGGTTTTCGTCTAAATCTACCTTTGTTTTCACATTGAGTTAGATCGATTACCAATTAAGTATATACCTCTCGCTCTCTCCGAAAGAATCGTTTAGCCCACTCCTATCGTCGAACCATTAAAGAGTAAGATTGCACTACCTTAGACTTGATATTCACTCATCTGAAACACTCGAGAAATTGGTGATTATCAAAGATATATTTTAATGTCACCAACCTACTATTATAAAATAATTTCACATAAATTATTTAACATCAATAGATAATTTTTATCCAATAAATAACAAATATATAATAAGGATATTTATTTAAACACATCAATTACTTATTACATAGTTCATTTTACCCTATGTAACTCAATACCACATATTTCGTAACACATTATATGTTTTTATTTAAACCCTTCACATGCCTTAAGAATTTTATTCACTAAATTCTTATTTTAATATTTTCTGAAAATTTGGGTTCTTACAGCCCGTCCATTTGAGGATAATATGCCGAATTAAAATATAAATCCGTGCCCATAGCTTTCTGTAAACTAACCCAAAATCATGAAGTGAATCTTAGGTCTCGATTAGAAACTATGGATTTTGGCATACCATGCAGTCTAACAATCTCATTTATGTATATACGAGCAAGACGTTCAAGCGAATAAGTTTCTCGTATAGGTAAGAAATGAGCAGACTTGGTCAATCTATCCACAATGACCCAAATCGCATCTATGCCTTGAGAAACTATAACGACCCCAAAATTTAAATTATTTAATTCTTATCTTTGGTCGTTAACAATACATTCAACCTCTAATTTTACATCCTTAAACGATAATACAACCATTAAAATTTGCGGAATAATTAAAATTTTCTATTACAAACTATTCTCGTTCGCAAAACTTTTAACCTTTACATCTAAATATATCGGAATCATTTTAATGCTACAAGAGTTTACTTCACAAACGATATTACAACTTAACATTAATACATTATTCTGAACCTTAAACATGGTTCCAATAATAATAATAACTCAGCCAAAGTGTATAAATCTTCAAGCATCACATCTGATTCATGTCTTTCAAGTAGCACATAATTTTACCTTGAATCTTTAACCTGCAAAAGGGGTTATTTGCAAGGTTGAGCTCGATAGCCCATCAAAATCTAACAATTTTCATGCATCACGTAGCACATAATAACATTCTCAACATATATCTCATAAACATTGAACTAACATAACATACATGCTGCATTTCATATAATAAGTATAAAGATTGAGTTCCTTACTCAATCAGCATTCATTACTCAGTCAACGTAGTCATAAATTGACTTTAACATTTAATATTTTCAACATATATATAACACATCATGCTATTTGCAATAAAGATTTAAAACATTTCATCATCAAGTTCACATAGCAAATAGGAACTGAAAGACTTGCCTTGATCGTTGTTTACGATAACAGGTTTAACGACTTACATTATCTCGCACTTCACGTGCCTACACACAATTATATAATCATTCACATTAACTATTAGTCACATAGCAACACATAGTAGTTGTAATTTAAACTTTACTATATATCTCATAACCCTTTCTATTATCAGTACAGAATGTTCAATTTGATTGTGTTAACTTTTGACTTACATCTCACTGTATTACTTCTTATGTCGTACTCAAAGTTAATTTAAGTGTTTAAGTCTTGTTAGAAATCATTATTGGTTTTATATTAAACCCATTTCATATCTTATAATATTCATTTCATTTGACTTAAAACACTTTTTACGTTCATTAACATTTGTTACGGCGTTTCGACGTTCATTCGTCACACGCCCGATTTGTCTTTCTTGGGTATGCTTAGTATGCTTATACAATTTATCTAATACATTATTTATTAATGTTAAGCATCATTATGTTTACTAACATTCATGTTTTATAACTTAGAACAACATCTTTTATCATCAGAGGCACTACACTTGCATACGTGCATGCCCAACGCCCTCCGATTGTCCCCGAAAACATAACAATCCTAATATGACCATTTTTACCCCTATTCCCGACCTCAAATAGAAAAACTTAAAGACTGAAAGTTGTAGGTTTATTTGTCCTCGTTCTAGATCATCTTGAATCGCCCCAATCATAGTTCTTATGAAAAAGTTATGCCTATTTTACTAAAAAGGTCAAAATAGTCACACCTGACATACTTTGGGTGCAATTGCACCCAATTAATCCTTGGTCACAGTGCAACTGCACCCCAAATGACTTAGGGCATAGCGTAACTGCGCCCGTTAGCAGAAACGGGACTTTGAAGTTACTGTTTATGCGATTTTTGATCCTTTTCTCCTACTAATCTTCATAACTTAAGTTATACACATCCAAATTAGTCCGTTTTCGATTCTATGGATTCGTAATTCATAGAACTACAACATACTAGAATTACAACAATTTTCAGAAACACTAAATAGCCTAAATTTTGACCCAAAAACTCATGTTCATACTAAACTTTCATGTTTTAACATGTTTAGCAAATTCATTCACTACGAATTCATTTCTTAACCAAATTGATTCATTCAACTTGCGTTCTTTCCATTTCTTATCGTATTAACACAATCCATCACCAATTTTATAATTATAACATAAACTCCTAACCAATTTTAGTCTCAAAACAGACCTAAAATACATATTATAAGCCAAAACTAAACTCTTCTTATTTATCATCAACAATATGAATTTGTTTACCGAAAACTCAACAATAAACAATATAGAACAAATTATATATACTCAAGAACATATATAACAGATTCCTTAATAGATTAACCATAAAAATTCATTTTTAGAGTAGTATACTTTAGAAAATAAACAAAAAAACTTTAGAAATTGCCTTTGATTCTTCTAAGCTCAATTAGATGATATTAATCTCCTTCTTCAATTAGATGATATTATCTATTAATTCATTAACATTTCACTTTCCCTAACATTCTCGAATTAAGTCCGCAGGCGAAAAACTGCGTTTACCATACTCGAATTATTTGTTACATAATCCATCTTCCCTTGATATTCTATCATTATGTATTTCTCGGAAGTTCAAAAATAATTTCCGAGCAGAAATTAGTGAATAGTATTTTTTAGAAAATTTCTCGGAAAGCTTTTATTTTCGTCTTGAAAATTCAAACACTTTAATTCCTTCACGTAGTCAAAATAGTACAATATTCTGACATATCTAGGTTATAGAATGACATTCATCTTGCTGACACATAATAATAACAAATAATATAATTTTATTCATTATTTAATTAAATAAAATTATTTTACAATAAATCCGAATTTCTCGGTCGTTACATCCTTCCCCCCTTATAAGGATTCTGTCCCCAGAATCTCGTCCTACATTAAAAAAATAACTGAGGAAAATTCTTCTTCATCTTTTCTTCAAGTTCCCACGTTGCTTCTTCGGCATCGTGGTTCTTCCATAACACCTTTACTGAAGGTATAACTTTGTTCCGCAGAACTTGTTCTTTTCTATCGATGATTTGAATCGGCATCTCTTCATACGTTAAGTCCTTCTCGATATGAATAGGCTCATACTCTATTATGTGCTTATAATTCGGTTTATAAGGACGTAACACAGAAACATGAAACACATTATGTATTCGTTCTAAGTCTAGAGGTAATGCTACTATATAAGCTACCTCTCCTACCCGTTTTAATACCTCAAAAGGTCCTATAAACCTTGGGCTTAACTTACCCTTCCTTCTAAAGTGTATCTTTTCTTTTCAGGGAGAAACCTTTAGAAATACATACGAGCCTACTTCAAACTCCCTATTTACTCGATGCGAGTCCGCATACTTTTTTTTGTCTGTCTTGAGCTGCTATGAGACGCATCCGTATCAGCTTCACTACATCCGCTGTCTGCTGCACCAATTCTGGTCCTAGAATTTGGCGTTCTCCCACTTCGTCCCAACACAATGGTGTTCTACATTTCCTTCCATACAAAGCTTCATAAGGCGGCATGCCTATGCTTGCATGATAACTGTTGTTATACGCAAACTCTACTAATGGTAGATGATCATCCCAACTACCCTTAAAATCCATGACACAAGATCTCAGCATATCTTCTAACGTCTGAATTATTCTCTCGCTTTGTCCATCAGTTTGTGGATGATACGCTGTACTTAGCTTCAACTGTGTTCCCAACTACTCTTGCAGACTCCTCCAAAAATTTGATGTGAATCGTGGATCACGATCTGACACGATCGAAACTGGTACTCCATGTCTGGAAATAACTTCCTTAACATAAAGTTTAGCTAACTGGTCTAAGTTATACTTGACCCTAATTGGCAAAAAGTGAGCCGACTTCGTCAACCGGTCCACTATTACCCAAATAGCGTCATACCCCTTCTGAGTAATTGGAAGTCCCACCACAAAGTCCATCGTGATATGCTAAATAACATTAGTTAATTTAATTAAGTTGAAAATTATATTATGAAATAATATAATTCGATTATTATGCTTTATGGCAATGAAATTGGTATGCATTAAAATTTTATAAATAATGAGAGTAATTCACTTAATTAAAATGGTGAATTAATATAAATATATTTGATGGTAATTGTTATGGAAGTTGGGTGGAAATTGTTGATGGAAATATTCTAATTCAATTAAATAGTTAAATTAGAGGATTAAGAATTTGTTAAATAAAGTTATAATTATAATGATTGAATATAAATTATATTTATATTGATAAGGTTTGACTTAATTTATTAATGACTTAAGTTTAACTTTAATTAATTTAAGAATGTAGGATATTATTTAATGGGTGTGACAAATGGATCATATAGTAATGAAAATTATAAAAATAAATTAAAAAGGGTTTGTGGATCTAGCCAAACATGGCCTTGTGACCCTTTGCCTTTTGTAACAGCTAGGTCTCTTGGTTTGTTTAACTGATAAAGCTACGTAAAGACTACTATTCAGTCATTTTGTGTTACGCTTATTATTTTCATAAGTTTGAGAGCAGAGAAGAAGAGATGAATTGAGAGAGGAAATAGATTCTCTGAGAAATTGAGAGAGTTTTGAGAGTCTAAGGAGGAAGAAGAAGGAGATTAATATCATCTAATTGAGAGCAGAGAAGAAGAGATCAATTGAGAGAGGAAAAGAACAAGTTATGCGGAACAAAGTTATACCTTCAGTAAAGGTGTTATGGAAGAACCACGATGCCTAAGAAGCAACGTGGGAACTTGAAGAAAAGATGAAGAAGAATTTTCCTCAGTTATTTGTTTAATGTAAGACGAGATTCTGGGGACAGAATCCTTATAAGGGGGGAAGGATGTAACGGCTGAGAAATTCGGATTTATTGTAAAATAATTTTATTTAATTAAATAATGAATAAAATTATATTATTTGTTATTATTATGTGTCAGCAAGATGAATGTCATTCTATAACCTAGATATGTCAGAATGTCGTAGTATTTTGACTACGTGAAGGAATTAAAGTGTTTAAATTTCCAAGACGAAAATAATAGCTTTCTGAGAAATTTTCTAAAAAATACTATTCACTGATTTCTGCTCGGGAATTATTTTTGAACTTCCGAGAAATACGTAATGATAGAATATCAAGGGAAGATGGATTATGTAATAATAATTCGAGTATGGCAAACACAGTTTTTCGCCTGCGGACTTAGTTCAAGAATGTTAGGGAAAGTGAAACGTTAATGAATTAATAGATAATCGTATAATGCGTAAGTATTGTATGAGGTAATGAATACGAGTATGATACGAGGTATTATACGAGTATGTATGCATGATGGTATGTCGTATATGTTGAATAAGTATACGAGTTAGTATACGAGAATAATACGTAGATGTATAAGGCTTTAAGCCAAGTGTATTGGACTTGTAGGATGTAGGAGGAAGTTGTAAAGTCCAATTGGAATTATGATAAAGCCCTATACTAATTAATGTTAAGGCCCAAATGTTTATGAATTGCAAGCCCAAATTAAGAACCGGATCTATGGATCGATCCAATGGGTAAGGATGACCCATGGGGCAACCCATGTGGGCCCCATGATCACATGGGTGTTCTTGGTGGACAAGCAAAGGATAAAATAAGTGATGTCCAAGTTATGAATAGTAAGGAGGTGGAATTAAGGAGGTGGGATGGTTTAAAGACTAAACTACCCTAATCCAAGATTTCCTATAAATAGAAGACTTGCTAGATTATTATTAACTTGTTAAATTTCCTCCAACATATAAGTGTTTAATTTTTAGAGAGAAAAAGTAAGGAAAAGCTAGTCTTTCATAGTTGAAGAAGAAGAACAAAGTTGAACTTTAAAGGTAATGATCCTAGACTATTAATCTTCCATCTCTTCAATTATAGGTTGATAGAGAAGTGTTGATTGGTAGACATGTATGCTAAGAAGTGATGAGAACGACTAATCAAGGGACTTAAGCCTTAATAAGTCATGATAAGTAATTCATACTTATATTAGTTATGAACTTATAAAGAACATGTAAGAACTTATCATTTGTATAAGTTATTGAATTATGTTGGTTAGGATGTTAGTAAGATGGAATGAATCCATTTGAAACGATGTAAAAATCTCAAGTAACAAAGTTATGGCGAAATTCACGAGATTAGACGATAATCGTCGAAATCGTGAAATTCTCGGAATGGAAGTCAAATTTTGACATTTAGCTCAGAAATGATGGTTTTTGTTTTTGATGAGATAAGTCTTGTTTGGAATTATAGAGTTGTGGACTCGAAAATACCCGAATTCCGACTTAGAACGAAGAAACGAGCGTTAAACGTTCACGAACGTTTATCATTTTCCTTAAAATGAACTTAAAGGTGAATTTTGAGTTAACGGATTCGAAAATGTAAATTTCTTACATGAACACTTAGAGTATGTGATTTGTGCGCTAATGGCTTTTGAACGAGCCAATTCGGACTTAAAATGAACAATTTAGGAGTCTGGGAAGTTCATTAAACTATGAAATCTAACAAAGTTGTCTGGTGCTGAGGTCTGGAACCGTAACGCCAGCCAGGGCACAATAAGTGGCACTGCAGCGTCAAGCATGTCTATAAGCTATTGGAGTTTCAGATGCATGATGCGGCGAAATGAAATAAGACTCATACCAGCAGTAGTGAGTCCCACCTCGACCCATTTGGAGAGTGGCGTATAGTTACCAACACTAGGTTATGCACAGTAATGAAAGCTTATGAAGATAGAAGGGAGTTGGTTGATTACTAATGATAAGTAATACATTAAAGAACTTGGAGTAACATCCTTAAACAATGTTAAAGACCTTAAGTATTACAACTAAAGGTCGACGAAAGATTTATTTAATGCGAGAACAATGTAATACGACAAGCTAAAACCAATGATAAACAATCTAAGGTATGATTAGATTGAGAAGAAGGGTAAGATATAGTAGTAAACATACTTGATTATATATGACCTAATGTGGTACGTTATGTGAACATGTGTTGTAGAATTCTTAAAGACTCAAAGGGAAAGTATATTAACAGTAGCAGATGCTAAAGGCAAGTGTTTTAACCCTTGTCTATGTTCAATATGGACAAGCTTTGTGATTCATGTATCTTACGCATGAATTGATGTATGATGAAGTCAAAGCCAATTACTTCGGCTAGACTTAAGATGTTTTGGATTTCTTATAATCTATCGAACTGTTGTCAAAGTTTTGCCAAACTATTTTGGTATGGTTTTCAAATGAAGACTGAGTATGCTAAACAAATGTTTTTTCGTCAAACGACAGGCACGTGAGGTTGCCAAAACTTAAACGTACATACGTTTAAAGAAAGTAGTGTTGTACAACATAGAGTACTATAGGCTGATCACCTAGATGTGCTCGTAAGTAATGTCAAACTTACGGACTTAGTGTCGGGTTGTCCTTTTTCAAAGAAAGTATGAAATGTTCAAGGTCTTGGACCAGAATTGATATTTTACTGAATGTTATTCATTGTGAAACGTTTTAAGAAAAGTGAAGTGCTATTTTGAATTATCGATAGTACTTCATAACTATTGTTCAGTTATTGAAGATATACGATTCCTATGTTTCAAGCATACTGTTTAAATGGAATTGGCATACTTGCTGAGCTAGTTATGCTCACTCTTGCTTGAACCATATGAATGCAGCTAAGATCGAACGAACTGAAGGATCCGGTAAAGATAAATGGAAGGCTAAGGCGAACCTATAGATTACCTTTGTAATAGTATAGGTGAATGTTGTTATTATTTGATATTATGACAAGAACAAATGTAATGGTTATACAGAACCTAGGGAATGGTAATATTGTTTTAGAATATATATAAGACATATTTGTTCTTTTGAGATATTTCAATTGAATGTGTGTGTGAACTGTAGCACCGTGTAGCACCATATGTCGGGTTGGAAGATACTCGGATTTGGGGGTGTCACAATTTCATTATGTTCTGTGATGAGAATGGTATAAGTCATAACTTCTCTGCTCCTTATACACCACAGTCAAATGGTGTAGTTGAAAGGAAAAATCGTTCTTTGCAAGAAATGGCTAATACCATGTTGAATGAATATCATCTTCCAAAATATTTTTAGGCTGAAGTTGTGGCAACATCATGTTACATTTTAAACAGAGTTTTATTAAGACTTATTTTGCTCAAAACTCCCTATGAGCTTTATTATAAAAGAACTCCAAAAATAAACTATTTTCGTGTTTTTGGGAGCAAATGTTTTATTCTAAATACTAAAGGACATTTATTAAAATTTGATCCCAAATCTCATGATGAAGGAATATTTCTTGGATACTCTCTTAATAGTAAAGCATACAGAGTTTTTAACAAAAGAAGTCTAGTTGTGGAAGAATCAATGAATGTGACTTTTAATGAAACTCAACCTCCTCCAAAATATAAAGAGCTTGTTGACAATATGGAAGAACCAAAACTAGATAATGCATCTCCACCTATTAATGGGAATCCCCTTGAAAACCCAAACCCTCAGTTAAATGATTTGCCCAAGGAGTCTCACATTATTAAAAATCATCCTATAGAAAATGTAATTGGTAATATTGATAAAGAGGTTATCACTAGATCACAAGTACATAATCTAGCTGGTCACTTATCTTTCTTGTCTCAAATTGAACCTAAAAATATAAAAGATACTTTACTTGATGAAGACTAGATAATGGATATGCAAGATGAACTTGAACAATTCACTAGAAATAAAGTCTGGGAGTTAGTTCCACAACCCGAGGATGTTTCAATTATTGAAACTCGGTGGGTGTTTCGTAATAAACTTGATGTTGATGAAAGTGGAACTGTTGTACGTAATAAGGCAAGATTAGTTGCACAAGGATATAATCAACTGGAAGGTATTGACTATGATAAAACATATGATCCTATTGCTATAATTGAATCTATTTGTATGTTATTAACATTTGCATGTCATAAAAATTTTAAGCTGTTTCAAATGGATGTCAAATCTGCTTTCTTGAATGGTGTCATAGAAGAGGAAGTTTATTTTAAACAACCTCCTGGTTTTGAAGATTTTAGTCATCCTGAATATGTCTATAAATTACATAAAGCTTTATATGGTTTAAAACAGGCCCCCAGAGCATGGTATGATCGGCTGAGTAATTTTTTTCTAAATAATGGTTTTAAACGGGGTACTGTTGATACTACATTTTTACTAAAAATAAAGATGATGATATTCTGGTAATTCAAATATATGTTGATGATATTATTTTTGGTTCTACTGACATTACTATATGCAATGACTTCTTTGAAAGTATGAGTAAAGAATTTAAAATGAGTATGCTGGGAGAATTAAACTTCTTCCTCGGACTGCAGATCAAACAAGGAGAAAAATGTATTCATATATCTCAATCTAAATATTATACAGAAATGACCAAGAAATTTGGCTTAGAATCTGCAAAACCTCTTAATTCTCATATGTCAACTACTGATAAATTAACTGTTGATGAAAATGGAAAAATTGTAAACTCAAAGAAATACATAGGAATGATCGGAAGTTTACTATACATAACTGCTAGTAGACCTGACATTATGTTTAATGTTTGTAAATGTGCCAGGTTTCAAGCTAATTCTAAAGAATATCACCTAGTCACAGTGAAAAGGATTTTTCGGTATCTTAAAGGAACAACTGAATTAGGCTTATGGTATCCTAAAGATCAACCTTTTAATCTTGTGTGTTTCTCAGATTCTAACTATGCAGGTCATCATGTCGATCGAAAAAGTACTAGTGGAACCTTTTAGTTTCTAGGAGGATGTTTAGTTTCTTAGTTCTCTAAGAAACAAAACTCGGTATCTATTTCAACCATTGAAGCTGAATATGTTACTGCTGCACGTTGCTGTGCACAAATACTGTGGATGAAACAAACCCTTGCAGACTATAACTTGAAATTTGACTGTGTCAATTCTATGTGATAATACAAGCACTATCAATCTTAGTAAAAATATAGTTCTGCATGCTAGGTCAAAGCATATAGATATTAGGCATCATTTTTTACGTGATCATGTTAATAACGGAATTATTAAACTAGAACACATTGACACTGAATTAAATATAGATGATATATTCACTAAACCACTAAGTTCAGAAAGATTTTATAAATTACGAATTGAAATAAGTATGTTAGATTTTTCCTCTTAATTTCTTATTATTTCATGTATTTATTATTATATATATATATAAATTATTTCGATATATTTATATTACATTGGTAAAATTGTGTTTATAAATTCTACTCACAAAACATTAGTATATTTGGTAATTAAAACGTTAATATCATTTATCTAATTGCTAATCATGTTTTTAATTAATTGTTAACAATCTTTTAGTTTATACATATATCAAGGATTAAATCAGAACCATTCATAAAAAAAATAAAAATCCAATGGCTATCTGGCTCCATCCGCGCCCTCTCTAATGGACCAATCAGATTTAATCATCAAGGGACACACGAATCGCCACTTAAACCGCTCGATCAAAACTGAGACTCCATCTCAGCTGTTGGATCCATGTTATCTTAAGAAGCACAATTGTTAACATCCCAGATTAAATCCAAGCCTTTAATTTCAATCCAGGCCCGATCTCCACCGTTGGATCAACAAGGCTAGTCAAACTATATATATATAATTTTATTTATTAATTCATTTCTTATTCTTCTTTCTCTCTATTCTCAGTTCACGCCTCTGGTTCTCTCTCACAGTCACTGACTCTCTCATCTCTGATTCTCTCTATCTTCCGGTTCTCTCTGATTCTATCTCTTCTCTGCTCTATCAAAACATGATGAAAGTCACTTCTCTCGTTATCAATATCTCAGATTCTTCCAACTCGAAAGATTGTCAGATCTACGATTTTGTTCTATTCGTTTAACTTTTAAGTTTTCGACTGAAAAACAATGGAAATCGTTTCTCTTGATGATTATTCTCTCGAATCCACTATTTTTTTGTTTTGATCTTCGAAAATCATTTGGTCTGCTGATCTATTTTAAAATAAATGCCCTAATTTTTTTTAACATCCACAATTACCTTTCTATACTTTCATCTTCTGTGATTCAAAATCACCATGTTTTGTGTTAACATCCACTAGTTCATCATTTTTATTTCTTAAAAACCCTAATTTCGTAACAGTTCAGGTTTTAAAATCTGTCCTTGAAAGTTTTTTTTTAAAAAAACCTTCATTTTATCTGCTGGTTCATTTTTTAATCAAAACCTTAAATTTCTCTTTCCAAAGTTGGTTAACCCGTTCAAATGATTAGTTTAAATCTCAACCCTTTTATATTCAGATCTGTGAAATTTATGTTTTAGGGTTTCGAGTTTTTGACAAAAAGACGATTTCTACTAAGACTCTAATTTTTTATTGTCTATGCTCTTCCTGTTTTTTTATCTCTCTGATAAACCAGTTTTGCTTCTCAAAAATCCTAAATCTATGTTTTCATAATCCATTTAATATTGTTCTTATGGTTACAATACCATGAGTGTTTTGAGAATGTTCTCCACGTGTAACACTCATTTGATAAATGCGTCCATGCATATGTTCCATTTCCATGTCCAACTTCCTGGGAAACTCCTTCATCACGGCCTCCATTATAAATTTTAGAAACGTTGATGGATGTTCTTCAAAAATACCATTATTCTTTATGTCAAACATTGTTCGCTGCAAAACAAGAGTTCATAAAATAGCAACTCCTCACCACTCCCTCACATGTATCGCTCCAATAATGATTCACTACATGCTCATGTATACACTCAAATGGCTTTTTTCCTCTTTTGAGCTCACCTCTCTTGCCTTTATTCCCTCAAGTATTTTTCTTTATGTTCTTTTATTGAACTAATTACTAATCAATGTAATCTATTACAACCAATCAAAAGTTTATCAAGAACAATCTAAATTGAAAGTATTTAGGCGACTTTGATGCACACGGTCTGGAACACTTTTTCTCATATTATTTGCTTCGGTTGGACTTGGTTTGTTTCTGATTTTGGACTGACTTGCTTCTTCTATACCTTTAAATTTTCATGAAAGCTTTTTAGGCTTACGGAATTTTATGGCTTAGCTTATTCAGAGTTGATGATGATGTATTCGAATGAGGATGGTTGATAGTTACGAATTTTAAGTAATGACTGACACTTCGAATTTGGGTTAACACAAAATAATAAAACGCTGATTTTTTTTTTCTTCTTTTTTTTACTTTATTTTTACGCAACAAAAAAAATAGAGGGTAAATAATTTGCTAAAAATTTAGCTTTGATACCAAATGATAGACTCTACGATACGTTTGCGTGAGGTGGTTGTCTTTCGAATTGTTCTAGCAATAATTATTGGTGGAACATTAATGAAACCTTGACGCCTTGCTTATATTGAAGCGATAAACCTTGGTCCAATCAACAACTTATGTATTGTAGAAGAAACCATAAACACCTATGGATTGATGCTTGATAAGTCGGATTGATCGCCACAGACACACCGATAAGATCAAGAGTTTTTAAAAAGAACAAAAATAGAATACTCGTGAAAACCCTTGGCCTTGAAGCCTATTTATACTAGTACAAGGACATAATTGCCTTAATTTTACCATAATAGAATCTTTAGAATTATAATCTAAATAAATCATGCTAAATTACCTAAAACAAAAGGAAATAAAATATAATATAGTTTGCTTAATATTTTAGGAAACAAAATCTTTTCTAATTTTTTAATTGAGCTTGTATCAAATTAACTCAAATTTGTGTCTCATGCTCTTTAGGTTCCTCTTTGGGTTTCTTTGAGTTAGCTTTGGCCCAAACATCTTGGATCAATTCATTGAGACCTTGTTTGAATCTATTAATTCTAGCCTTTGTAATTAGTCCAACTGACACTTGAATTGGATCATCCCTCATTCCTTTAGTGATGTTTGAATCAACTCATATCATGTCATCATCATTAAACCTAACACATGCCCATTCAAATTAAATTTTCTTTCAAAATTGATTTTTTACTATTCATTGGTTATGTATGTTTAGTTGTTAAAGAAATTGGTGAGTTATCCCTCCCTTTCTTCAAATAGTTTCGATTACAATTACTAGAAAACTCTAACATAGTCGCACATTGTATTTCGATACAAACATTCCAAAAAACATGGTAAATTTTCGTTCAATATTATCAAATATGACTATTTAAAATTTTTCTCCCTATTTAAAGTTCTGCTGCACAAACATAATTACAACTTTGCTTTATAATCTACAAATGAGAAATATCTTCTCTTATATAGTCCTTGGACCTTACACCCAATGACTAATATTAATTATAATGGAATGCTAAGAACAACTATGTAGAATCACCCTATATTATCTATGATATTTATAGAGTATAAAAATTGCACAAGTAAATTTAAAAGCCTCTATCAGAAACCATAATATATAAAAGAAAGTTACAGGAACTACCAATCAATGTAGCCAAAAATGAGTGTCTTGTGGGTGTCAAGTAGGTAATGACATGGAGTGGTCTTGTTGAAAATACATTTGTTATGACATTACAATTAGGAACAGTTCAACCAATTAGAACTATATCTCAATTAATTTTGACTATTATTTTTAATAATTATATCTTTTTAGAAAGTTATTCTCAGCTTACCGCGTTAAATGTATTTTGTACCATCTAAACTATTCAAAAAGACCATTTCTTATCATCTAATTACAAAAATGATATTTTCTGTTCCCAAATTCATTCTTTGCATCAAATCACGATTTAAGTAAGATTGCTTGAAATAAGATAGTGGTCGTGAATCATGAAGAGAGTGTTGAAGATTTTCAAAATCTGTCATATAATAAAAATACTAAATGTGGAATCTAAATCAAAATGTGCATTGGTTCAGTGGTAAGGTCTGTTGGTTACTGTTGTGCCATGATATTTTATGTAGTGTGCCGGACTGTTCGGGCCAAATTCTTTGGTAAATCCATCTGGTCATTTCTATTGGGCTTGGCCAGTTGGGCCAAATCAATGGGTTATCTTTGTTGGATCATGAAAATATTGGGCTGGATCGTTGGGCCACCCATCGATTGACTAAATATCTACATTTTTGGGCTTTGACCAGTAATGATGAATAAGATAATAGTTGACCGATATGTCTGCAAGGCATTAATGTGGATGGGATCTAGTCGGCCGGCAGTGGAGAACAGTGATGGGATGGAGCAGGTGAGCTGCTTGTAGTCGGCTGAGGTCACCATAGTGGGGGACTGTGTCAAATAGTAGTGGGTGGCACAAGAAATCGGACATAAGAGTATATGTATGCAAGGACATCACACAAGAAAAGGTAACTAATATTTCTCTTTCTCAATACACTAGATATTATTTTCCTCCATTGTTAACCTTGTGATCGTCTGTACTTACTCTCACACCGAAGCTATCCCCCGACGGTCGAAGCCGTCAAGCTTTTGGTGTTGTCTTGTTTACTGTGCAGGATCGGACGTGTCTTACATGATTGGGGTGCGTGGAAAGATCTTAGCGTTAACATTGGCGCTAGAAGGAGGGCTTTCTAGTGTTCTTGAGTTTTCAATCATAACTTTTTAGTTGTTCTACGTCGAAAGTTATGGTGAGGAGTAGAACGGTTACACCGAAAGGACAGCCAATGGCTTTAAGTTCGTCTTTACAACGTATCTCTGTCAAGGTTTGGTTGGGTCATTCAAAGAGTGCTCATAATAGCACGGCTTCCAAACATAATTCAGAAGGTTCTCGTTCGAGAGCCCATGGTGATGCGAGGAGGAGATTGGTTTTTGCAGCTGATAAAGAGCGTGATCATGGTTGGAAACGGGTAGAAGGTACACCACCTAGAACTAGACACCGAAGTGGTCAGGATGATAAAGCTTCCAAGCTGGTGAAGATGGCAGACGAGGCAGATAAAGCTTTGGAGGTTCTTCTGAAGCAGAGGGAGGATATAGCTGAGCAGATGCTTCGTATGGCCGAACTGAAGGACGAGGCGTCAAGTTATGTTTAACCCGAGAGGCACAACAAATCTAGAGATGAGTAACCAAGAGAAAGGAAAGAGCATGTACACTCTGTTCCTATATCTCGAGGCCGACCTAGGGATCGAAGGAGGTCAAGAAGCCGTATTCCTGAGGTATTAAAGAGGGTGCCTCACCCCATTGGTTCTCGGGGTCATGGTGGCAGCAAACGAAGAAGTAGGTCCAGGGAGTACACACCAGAGAATACGAAGAAGGTATTCCGTCTTGAGTATCCTCAGCACGAAGACAGAGCCCCACGCTGAAGTAAATCTAGAAGTCATACTCTTGAGAATCCACTAAGGGCACACCACTTTGCGGATACTCATCGTCAGAGAAGTCCATCAAGAGCAGGGGGTTCTGATGGAAGAGGTCGATCAACTCACAAGAAGTAGATTTCTCCGGAGAAGGAAGTCTCGTCGCAACCAGAAGGAGTGGAGTTTCTGGTTAAAGAATTAAAAGAGCTTCGAAAGAAGTTGGCCGAAGTTCAACAAGTGAAGGATACCTCGGGAAAGAAGGTGTCTCCTTTTTCCTTGGATATTCTTAAGGAGAAAGCTGATCCTACCAAGAAGTTGCCTCACATGGAAAGTTATGATGGATTTGGAGATCCCTATGACCATAGTCAAGCGTTCGATAGGCTGATGGATTATTATGACTTTACCGATGCTACTAAGTGTCAGACGTTTGTGACGACGCTTAGGAAGGATGCAAGGCAGTGGATGGGCACTTTGCCTTCGGATTCAGTCTCGTCATAGATAGAGTTATGCAACGAATTTCATGCTCATTTTGGGAGCAACAGAATGAGGGGAAAGCCTACAAGTTCGTTGGCTAAAGTTCAATAATATTCAAATGAGTCCCTGGGCCAGTATGTGAAGCGCTTCAGGGAAGCAGTTGGCCAAGTAACGGATCTCAATGATCTTCAGGCTGTTGGATTATTTCAGAACGGTCTAGATCTGGTGAAGTCAGAGAAGTTAGTGAAAAAATTAATGTTTCACCATCCAAAGAGTCTAGCCGAAGCTTTTGATAAGGCTGAAGGCTATATTGTGGTAGAAGAAGCTATGAATAGCTTAAGGCGTCCTTGTTCAGACAGATTAAAAGAGGTGGACACCAATAAAACCGAAGGCGATCATAGGATGGGTGGAGGGAATAATGATCGACCAGAAGGCAGCTCAAAGAAGTACAACAACTGGCGTCAAGGAGGGAATCATCTACCTGCTCCCTCCCAAAAGGTGAATAAGGTATACACCAAACTGAATACGGATAGGGTTGTTATATTGCATCAGATTAGGAACCAACCTTACTTCGAACCACCTCGTGACAACATTAAGCCTGGGGTGGGCAATACTAGCAAGTATTGTGGCTATCATCAGGCATCAGGTCATGACACGAATGAATGTTATAGTCTGAAGGAATTTATGGAAAGGAAAGTTCAAAGTGGTGTGTTGGTCCAATATGTGGCCGGAAGGGATCTTCAGTAGGAACAGCCGAGAGATGATCGGACTGTTACAGTGGTTCAACTTGTACAACCTGTTCCTAATCAACCACCAAGGCACGTCGTTGATATTATTACTGGGGGGACAACAGGAAAGTTGGTAGGGAAGAAGAGACGTGGATACCTGGATTCGGTCATGTCTGTGGTGGGTGTTCTCCCGAAGACTGATAGACCATATCCAAGGACAGTCATATCCTTTACTGATGAAGATTATCCTTTAGAGCCCATAGAACCCCATGAAGGAGCACTGGTGATTACTGCACAAGTGGGTTTAGTTGACATGAAGAGAATGATGATTGATAACGGGTCTTCTGTTGATATTTTATATGCCCATGCTTATCAAAGGATGCATTTGGATGGGCGAAAGATGGAGGTCGGACAGGAAGCTCCACTATATGGCTTTAGCAATGATCCAGTCAAAGTTGCAGGGATTATCGAATTACTGGTTATCTTCAGTACTGCTCCCCAACAGGTAGAAATAATGTACAAATTTTATGTTGTGCATGTAGATTCGGCTTACAACGCCATTTTGGGAAGACCTACTTTAACTGCACTACAAGTTGTGACGTCAATCCCTCATTTCAAAATTAAGTTCCCAACGACACATGGAGTTGGTGAGGTAGCAAGGGACTTGGATCTGGCTAGATGTTGCCATCGGAATGATGTGATTGCTTCGGGAGTAGGGGTTAGCAAGCAGAAGCAGACTATGGCGTTAGAGATAGAGCCCTTTACTGAAAGCAGTTCAGAGCCATTGGTCATCCCAGCTGGAGAAATAGAAGAGTTCGAGTTGATTCCTGGCAAGAAGGACAAAATGGTGAAGATAGGTTCAGGTTTGCCGGAACCTCTTCGGACAAACCTTATAGACCTTCTTCGATGTTATGCGGACATCTTCGCATGGGAGCCCAATGATATGCCCGGAGTGAGCCGAAGGATTGCAGAACACAAGCTAGAAGTGGACCCATCGAAAAAGCCAGTTCGATAGAAAAGACGGATCTTTGCCCCAGAGTGACAGAGGATCATTGATTAAGAAATTGCAAAGTTGTTGGCTTCCGATTTCATCTTTGAGATCGACTACCCGGAATGGATGGCGAATGTGGTGCTAGTCCAGAAGCAGAATGGGAAATGACGAGTTTGTATTGATTACACAGATTTGAACAAAGCTTGTCCGAAGGACTTTTATCCTCTACCTCACATTGATCAGCTCATCAATGCGACTTCGGGGTATGCATTACTTAGTTTTATGGATGCTTTTTCAGGTTATCACCAAATTTTTATGTGTAAAGAGGATGTACCGAAGACGACATTCATTACGCACCGTTCGGTGTATGCCTATAAGAAGATAACATTTGGCTTGATAAACGCTGGAGCTACTTATCAGAGGATGACGAACTTCATCTTTCAAAAGCAGTTGGGGAGGAACATGGAGGTATATGTTGATGACATGATAGTGAAGAGCATGATAGTTTAGAAACACTTGGACGATTTAGAAGAATGCTTTCAGACGGTCCGTTGTCACAACTTGAGACTAAATCCAACCAAGTGCACACTCGGGCTTGGTGCAGGGAAATTCCTAAGTTATCTGGTCAGTCAGAGGGGTATCGAAGCCAATCCATAAAAGATCCATGCTATTCTGAATATGAAGACTCCTCAATCATTTAAGGATATTCAGCGTTTAACAGGGAGAATAGCAGCTTTGAGGAGATTCATGTCTAAATTAGCAGAAAGATGTTTGTCTTTTTTTGATAAGTTGAAAGGGCCGAAGAATGCAAAGACATTTCAATGGACTTCGGAGTGTGAAGACGCCTTCCAGGGAATAAAGGCGTATTTGTCTTCGGCACCTTTGCTGGTGAAGCCAGTTCTTGTTGAGCCATTATACTTGTATCTAGCAGCTAGTTCATTGGCAGTGGGAGCGGTGTTGGTTTGAGAAGTTGGGGGAAAGCATCATCAAGTTTACTATGTAAGCCATGTCCTTAGGGATGCTGAGACAAGGTATCCGAATATCAAGAAGTTTGCCTTTGCTTTGATGATAGCTAGTCGAAAGCTTAGGCAATATTTTCCAGGTCGACTCTTGGTGGTTTACACGGATCAGCCTCTGAAGAAGGTGATGAACAAGCCTGAAGTTTCGGGGAGACTTGCTTCTTGGACAATGGAGTTGTCTTAATTTTTCATAGAATATCATCCCCCCACTGCTATAAAAGGTCAAGCTTTAACCGATTTTATAGTGGAATGTTCGTTTTCAGAAGTTGATGATGGTTTGGCAGAAGCTAAAGTGTCTGATCGAGCAGTTGCAGTGCTTCATCCCGATCAAAGTTCGTGGATGTAGTATGCAGATGGGTCTTCTACTTCGGACATTAGTGGGGCAGGAATTATTTTGACAAGTCCGGAGGGATTCAAATTGCAGCAGGCCATCAGATTTAGGTTCAGAGCAACGAACAAGGAGGCAAAATACAAAGCGGTGCTAACAGGAGTACGACTGGCAAAGAGTCTTGAAGTTCAGAAGCTGATTATCTATAGTGACTCTCAACTAGTCGTCAAGCAAATTTCAGAGGAGTATGAAGCACGAGGACCAAGAATGATCAAGTACCTAGCAGAGTTGAAGGATCGGCTTCAGTATTTCCTCTCCTAAGAGTTTCAAGGTGTTGAGCGCAATGATAATTCTATTGCTGATGCATTATCAAAGCTGGCTACTATAGATGCTAGTAATTTTGATGGACTAGTTTATTTGGAGGTTCTGCAGCAACCTAGTATCCAACATGAATCGGTGAAGTATGTTGAACGTTCTAATTGTTGGATGACTCCATATCTGGAATATTTAGCAGATGGCATCCTTCCTTCGGATCAGATGTTGGCTAAGAAAGTTAAGTACAAAAGTGCTAATTTTGTTCTTATTGATGGGGATCTTTATCGAAGGGCTTTTTTGTCTCCATTGTTGAAGTGTTTGGTTCCATTCGAAGCTGAATATGCTCTTCGAGAGATTCACGAAGGTATTTGTGGTGACCATATGGCTGCTAAGTTGTTAGCCTACAAAGTACGTCGGCAGGGGTACTATTGGCCTACCATTTTCAACGAAGCTACCGAGTATGTGAAGAAATGTCCAAAGTGTCAGTTGTATAGTCCTATCCCACATCAATCACCAGAAGAGTTATACTCGATTCTATCTCCTATACCCTTTGCTGTCTAGGGGGTAGATATACTGGGTCCATTGCCGAAAGCTAAAGCTCAGGTCAGTTTTGTTATAGTTGCCATTGATTATATGACCAAATGGGTGGATGCAAAGCCACTTAGACTGATAACGGAATAGGAGTGTTTAAAGTTTCTGAAGGAATCTGTAGTGTTTCGTTTGGCATTCCGAAGGTGGTAATATCAGACAACGGATGCCAGTTTGTGGGATAAAAGTTTGAAGCATTTTTAAAGGAGTTGGGGGTTCAGCATAGACAGACATCAGTAGCTCATCCACAGTCTAATGGACGGGTCGAAGTAACCAATAGGACGCTTCTGAATGGGATCAAGCGTAGATTGGATGAGGCTAAAGGAAGATGGCCTAAAGAGCTACTAAGTGTATTATGGGCTTATCGGACTACAACGAGGACCACCACGGGAGATTCGCCTTTCAGGTTGGCTTATGGTACTGATGCCATAGTCCCTGTTAAGATTGGATCTACCAGTCTTCGGGTTAGTCAGTTTAAAGAGATCTACAATGATGAAGGGCTGAAGATCAACATGGATTTGCTGGAAGAAGTTAGAGAGGTAGCTTTGATAAAGCTGGCAGCCTATCAATGAAGAGTAGCTAAGCATTACAATAAAGGGGTAAAGCTTCGAAGATTTGAAGTAGGAGATTTTGTCCTTAGAGAAGTCGAAGCATCTATACCTCAGAATCTGGGAAAGCTAATGCCGAACTGGGAAGGTCCTTATGAAGTCATTGAAGTACCGAAGTAAGGGACTTATCGGTTAAGGGCATTAGATGGGTCTGAAATCAAGAATACTTGGCATGTTGGTAGGCTTCGAAAGTATTTTCAGTAAAGACAGTATCAGTATACCAGAGTCTGTAAATATTTGAATCATCATCAATAAAAGATTTTTTTTCCAATTGATCTTCTCTTTATTCCTGCAAAATTTCATGGTTGAAAGGAGGTTTAGGTAGACTCGCTGACCATTCGATGGTAGCCTATTTGGCAGGTGGTAATATGAATTTGTTAGGCCCCGAGTGATAAACAAATTTCATGGTTGAAAGGAGGTTCGGGTGGACTCGCTGACCATTCGATGGTAGCCTATTTGGCAGGTGGTCCTTATGAATTTGTTAGGCCCCGAGTGGTAAACAAATTTCATGGATGAAAGGAGGTTCGGGTGGACTCGCTGACCATTCGATGGTAGCCTATTTGGCAAGTGGTCCTTATGAATTTGTTAGGCCCCGAGTGGTAAACAAATTTCATGGATGAAAGGAGGTTCGGGTGGACTCGCTGACCATTCGATGGTAGCCTATTTGCTTGGTGTATCCTCAAAACTTGTTAGGCCATGTGTGGTAAACAATGTCCAAAAGATGTAAGGAGGTTCGACTAGATTAATCTTTTACATGATCTGTCTCACACTTCGATAACGATAAGTATTGCATTACTCTCTTACTTTATTTTGTTTAAGTGTTGAGTTTGGATTGTTTTATTATTGATCTTAACTGTTATATACTTGATTAACAGTTTAAGTTAAGTTTAAAAGAAGCTTGTACATTTTTCAAGTTGATTGATACTGAATTATTGACAAGAAGTAAACTACACATAAGTTATAAGGAATAAAGTAGATATTTCATTAATTGGACTGTTTACAAAAAGATAGAAATTTTTATAAAATCCTAAGACTAGGAAAATGAGATATCATTTTTAAGCATCGTCCTCGCCATCTGAAGAGTCAAGAATAGCCGGATCTACTTTGGTTGCGATAAGCTTTGCTTTGCCACTACTTCGACACATTTCATAGCCTTCAGAGTACATCTTAATGATTTCTTCGTTCAAGGCATCTGATTTCCGGTAGTCTTCTTGGATTTACTTACAAAGCTCTTCGGTTAAGGCCGAAACTAAGTCTCGAAGGGCCTGAAGCTCCCGAATTTCTTCTTTGTGTTTTTTACGCCTCTTCAGATGACGAGCTTCTTTGGTCTCTAGTTTGTTGACTTATTTGGCCAGGCTCAGATTGGCTTCAACTAGCTTTTCGTTCTTAGTCATCATTATTTTGTTCCTTTGGACTAGGTCCACGTTCATATTGACAATTTCTTGATGATTGGCCTTGGTTGTCTTCAGCTCTTCCTTGGATGTCTTCAGCTCCTCCTTGGTCTGAGCTAAGTCCTTCCGAAGACATTCATTGTTAAAGAGAGCGATATTATGATCACCTCTAACTTTTGCCAAAGCCAATTTCAGAATGACATTCTCTTCGAGCGGCATCCTCTTCAGCTTCCTTATATTTTGGACGAAGACACCCAAAGACAGCATTTGCCTGCATATATTCAGCATTATTCAATTAGTTTCAAATATATGAGCATGAGGATAAGCGAAGAAGTTAAAAAAGTCATTTACCTTCGCCTGGTACTTCATTCCTTCATCGATTAGGTCCATGATTGAGCTATTGCCGAATCGATGGTCGTCAGTGTCCCGAACGAAGGCATCATAAAGCTTGAAGGGGAAGTTGGCATTGAATTTCAGCCATAAAGTCGGTGATGCCATGGCTTCATTTTGAAATTCGGAAGATAAAGGTTTTGAAGGAGAAGGCATGGGTCGTTCAGGAGTTAGTAATGGATCGATGTAAATGTTTTCGGGAGATAGGGGTCGAGCTGGAATGGGTTCACATGTTGGCGATGAGTCAAATATTGATCTCGATTGGTTGTCAGAAGGATGTTTTCTTTTCCGAGAGAGTGAAGGCATGGGCTCGATTGGCTCGTCATCATCAGCAACTTGAATCTCTATAGGGATTATTGGGGGGAGATCGGTTGTAGAAGAAGGTACTCGAAGGTCATCGGCAGACAGAGGGGTAATTTTGGTTCTTAATTTCTTAACACGAAGGACTCGAGTCCGTTCGTTTAAGGGCATATCAAGCAAACTTCCTCTGGTCGGGGAAGGTTTTGATGGTGCAGGGGTTTGTGCAGTTGAAGGGTTGGTTTCTAGGGGAACGGATCTGGGTTTCCGGGCGGCTCTCTTCTTTCAACGAGGTTGAGTAGATTCTTCGGGTGGAGTGGGGTCGTCAGCTTGTGGATCACTGGTTTGGGGTTCAGTAGTAAGTGTTTCAATGGTGGGAGGATCAACATGTGGGGATTCTACTATTGGGAGTTCAACAGTTACTTTTGAAGTTTTCCCAAATAAAAAATCTTCCAAATCTCTTACATCTGAAGAGGATGGTTTAATCAAAGATATTGCAAAGGGTAGAAAGTTACATATCAAAATTTATATCGTTAAAAATTTCAAATAATTGTACAGCAAAATAGTTCAAAACTTACATTTGTGCTAGTACAACTAGGCTTGTTTGGTGAGGAGTCCATAATTCCACTCCTCATTTGGGAAATTCTCGAAGAGCTCTATCATTTCATTTTCTTGCTCTTCAGGAATATCACCAAAATCGGCAGAGACCTTTTCCTGAGTGATCCAGTTCGGCAAGGAAGCAATTTCGGGTCCCTTGATGAAGAACCATCCCTTGTGCCATCCTTTGTTGCTAGAGGGAGTAGAAACCAAAGAGCATCTTTCAAACTTCTCGCCTATCTTCAGTGACTGTTTGCTTAGAGCTTTAAATCCCTTCTCTCAGGATTGACTAACTTTGTAGACAGTGAAGAAGAAGTCAAGAGTGGGTTTGACGCCTACTTCGTGGCAGAAGGCAATGAAAGCAAGGATGTGAATATAGGAGTTCGGAACTAATTGACCGAACCCAACACCAATAAACCCTAGGAGGGTAACAAGGAAAATTTGAAGAGGGAATCAAACCTCCTTTTCAAGCAAAGTCACCGGAATGGTCATCCAACCCTCTGGACGATGATACATTCGCTCGTCAGACTTAGGGGCTCTTACCAAATGTATATCAGGGATCTGGTAACGAGTCCGAATCTTGCGTAATTCAATCTCAGAAACGGATGAAGGGGTGTTGGCATGAGGATATTGTTCTTTATTTTTGAAGAATTCAGAGGGGTTAGGAAGGGGTTTTGGAGGCAGAGACTTCTTGCTTGGAGTGGCAACTTTAGGGTTGGAGCTCGAGGCCTCTTTGCTAGAGCTCAGGTTAGGTGGAACAGATGTAATCAGAGTTATGCGAAGGGGAGAACTTTGCTCGGAATCCTGAGAGGCCATTGATGGAAAGTTGTAAAGAAAGAAGGAAATTCGAGAAAGAGAGAAGTCGAGAGCTCGAAAAGACGTCTGAAATTTGAATTGGCAGGTAAAGCTATCAAATTGGGGGAAAATCACCTTTTATACTTGCGGTTTCACAGAGCTCGAGGGCGGCTGATTTTATGTTAGTAATAATAAGGAATTCGAATGGGTAGCGTTTGATTCAAGTCTCAGGTATTAATCGGGTTGGGCGTCTCAATTGGACTTCTGGTTTTAATTCATATTGTTAGGTAAGCTTGGATAGCTAGACCTAAATAAGTTTTATTTTGGGCCTTTAATGATTTTATCATATTCTTTTTATTATGGACCGAGGACCTTTGTACTCTTTCATTAAACAGTCTGTTTAATAAAAGACTGGGGGACAATGTTGGGCCATGATATTTTATGTAGTGGGCCGGACTGTTCGGGCCAAATTCTTTGGTAAATCCATCGGGTCATTTCTATTGGGCTTGGCCAGTTAGGCCAAGTCAATGAGTTATCTTTGTTGGATCATGAAAATATTGGGCTGGATCGTTGGGCCAACCCATCAGATGACTAAATATCTACATTTTTGGGCTTTGACCGGTAATGATGAATAAGATAATAGTTTGTTAGTTTCCAGTAGGCACAATATAGATCTAAAAGGGGGGGTTGAATAGATCCTTTTTAATTTTAAATACTTTTCTCATTTATTTTATATTGCTCATGAATTAGCATATGACAAACATAAGAATCTTTTCAAGCACAATGGATTAAGTAAAAGATCCCCTTCATTGATATATTCATAATCAGACATACATTGTTCTTAGAGTTAATTTAGCAGTAAGCAGTTAAAATATACACAGCAGTTAATATACATAATGTAAATGACATAAAGTAAAAGACACAAGGAGTTTTAAGTGATTCAGAGACTCAAGCTCCTAGTCCACTCTTCTGCTTTCAACTAGCAGGATTTCCACTAAGGAAGGGCAGCACCCTGAATCACTAAGATTCCTTCAACATTGGCAGCTTTGGGACTTCAGTTCACTAAGAACTCTTCAAGGCCAGCAGCGTTGGAACTTCTCTAGTTTCCTAGGAACTCTTCAAGCCCAGCAGGCTTAGAAACTTCATTTAGTCCCTCCGGACAAGGACCCCTCAGTTCTGCTTCTTGTTGTTGTAGTTGTTGTTGTTGGTGGTGGTCTTGGAGTGCTAAGATGTCATTAAGCTCTAAACATCTTTTGTACTTAGCAGCTTGGTGTGGTCCTCTTTGCATTCTGCTTTGAGTCTGGACCACATCTTCTTTGGTGCAGCTGATCTTTACTCTTTTTTGCTCATGTTCATCTGATGTCAGCTGTGCACCATCACCATCTGGATTTACTAAGTCCCTGAGCTTTTGGTAGACTTCTTCTGGCACTTAGCAATCCCTGAACCCTTCTTGAATATTTTCCAGACATGGTTCTGCACTTGTTCAGTGTTAGCTTTAGGTTCATGGTGATTCGTAGAGTGGCTCTCCTGATCTTCTTTTTACTCTGCCACTTTTCTAAATGCTATCTCTTTGGCCTTCTCGGCTCTCAGCTTGGCTTCCATCTTCAATGGCATTCTCATCTTTGTTGAGTAAAGCTCTAATCCGTTTAAGTCCTTCTTCAAAGCTGCTTCACTTTCACCTTGGTAGTCTCACTATCACTGAGACTTGTTCTGTTAATCTTTGGTGGAACTCATAGAGTCAACAATAGCATTCAACAACTCAACGATTCTGCAATGTAGCAGTCATCAGCAACTCTTGATCTTTGAAGCTCTGTTGATTTATACTACTTCTTAATCTTCCCATTGAAAGGTAGCCGTTGAAAGCTATTCAAATGGCTTCACAGATCTCGAGTTATTTGGTGCAGACTGCAGATGTGACATGACATCTTTTTCTAACTTTCTGACACTGCAGTCTACTGTTTCACCTACTCCGTCAGATATGTTACTTTGATGTCTCGGGTAGGTTGACCACTTTATTTCCCCCTTCTGATTTCTTGATCAGAGGTTTTCCTTGCATCGATGCTCTCAATAATCTTTTGTCCGAATGCCAACCTTCAGATTAAACCGTTGCCAATGCTTCAATCCTCAGTTGTTCGAACTCTACCATTTTGACGCACTTCTTCTTGGACCTGATCGTAGTGTCTTATTGACTGATGCTTATTGACATGTTCAACACTACGATCTTTGAAGAGTGTTCACTTGATCTCTAGTAAAGAACAACTTTTCCTTCTTTCGTGCAGTGCTTCAACACTTCTGTTTGCCTCAACTGCTTCGACATCTCGATGGCTTGACTCCTTGCTCTGGCCCCTTCTGAATAACAAGACACTTCAGATTTGTGGCGTGTCCAGCTCGCTTTCTCCTTGTGATTTCCCGTTCACTTATCATCAATGGACTGACCCAATGCTTAATCACTTTAGCCTTATTCTTCAAAGGCTGACCAGTATCTTTGTGTATACTCCATCAGTTCCTTCTTCGTTTGGCAAACACTACGATCCTGGTTACTTCCAAGATCGTTTTCATCTTTCCACTTGATAGCTACTACATATGTTGACTTTCCTTAGTCAGCTACTGAAGTCTTCTTATGATCATCTTGTGGAAGACTTCATCTTGAATGGCTTCACAACTCAATCTGGATGCTGATTGGGTTGATGCTTAGATCTTCTATTAGCTTGCATGCCATTCGTTGAGTGTTCTCTGGCTTCCTTTAGGTGAGATGTATCTTTGCCGTACCAACCAAAGGCTTCATTCCTTTGGATATTCTGGGAGTGCTCAATTATTGAGATTCGTGTTTGCTCTACGATTCTACCTTGGCTTTGTGAGCACATCTATTGAGGTCTTAGCTCTGCACTCTACGATTCAGCTTTGGCTGTGCAGACACTACGACTCCAAGATCAGATCTTGACACTACGATTTCTGTCGTTGTGCTTGTTGTCTTCATCTGATCTTGCTCGACTACGATCTCTGCCTTTGATACGATCAGTAGACTCTACGACTCTGAGTGTAGTCTACGATTCTTGACTTGGCTTTGACATTAGTAGACTCTACGACTCCGAGTGTAGTCTACAATTCTTGACTTGGCTTTGGCAGATACTCGGTCGGCTCGTAGGCAGGCTGTCTTTACGATTCTGAACATGACTTCCTCAGCAGACTATGGCTCCGAGGAAGCTTTACTCGATACACTACGATCCTTCTTCGTCTCTCCTGGCAGTCTCCGAACTCCGAGATCTACTATCTTTCAGACTATGATTTTGCCTCGATAGCTCTCGAGTTATCCTTGACTCTCCTGGCAGACTACGATTTCCGGTGCAGTGCTCGATTATCAGACAAGCCTATCTATTACATCATTCGATCAACCTAACATTCTTGATCTATCTATGTTTATAGTCCTTGTACATCATTTCTTTTTAAGGACTTTACAAAGTTATCTTGCTTATGTAGGATCAACCTAACATATTTGATCAATTCATTCTAAGTCCTTGTACATATGTTTCTATAATCTATCAGAGGACTTTAAAACTTTTCTTAATGCAAGAATACTTGCATATTCATTCATATATATCATAATCAAATCATATATAAATAGGAATATCATTCATATGCTTATTCTTGACAATCTCCCCCTATTTGATTATGACAAAAATAATGAGTGCATATGCATGTTATGAATGAATCTTATATACAGTGAGCAACTGTATTTCTAAAACAGATAATCATGAATGTCATTTATAATGATGTGAAATTTAATACACTGACATTTTACATCCTGGATCCAGAACATACCTAACTAGTTAGAGATGTACCTCTTTTGGCTCCTTGTATGCTTCCAGGATGTCTATTGACCCAACTATTCATCTGTTTGATTTCTTTATTTCTGCTTCCCTTGGGATGTTGACTTCATTTCTTTTGTTTGCTCCTCTGCAGATGTATGCTTCTCTTCTTTTTCCTGCTCCTCCCCTCACCTTTTTTGAAATATGGCTCATCATCCTTTGCTCCCCTCGGATGATGAACCAAATTTTTTCTTCTTATGTCTTCTTCTTTGTCTTCTTGTCTTGTTTCCTTCTGCTCTCCTTGCCCTTTCTTGAATACCTTTTACTCTGCCTCTTTCTATGCCTCTTTTTCTCCCCCTTTTTGTCATTAATCATTTGGGGGAGCTGCTCCATGTTGGACATAAGCTGCTCCATCAGATAGGAGGAGTTAGCAATTTCAAACTTGATCTCTTGTTGGCTCAGCTCAAGTTGCATGGAGAAAGACTGATTCATGTTATCAATCTTGTTAGAGAGGACTTAGAGTTGTTCTTCATTTGCCTTCTGTGCTCATAGTGCATCTGCCTTCTGATCATTTATGACCTTCAGATAGATGTGATCTCTCTCTTTGATTTTGAGAGATACATCACCATAGTGACTTTGAGTCCGCTCTTGAACCGAGGTATCTTCTATTGTTGTCAACCTCTTAGACTCTTTCAATTGATTAGAGACATCTTCTCAATCGATCATCGTAATTTTTCATCAACTCCCGCCCCATAGGATTTGGTCATTTGGTTGGGCGCCTCTTGTTGAAACACCGATTGGACTCTACAATTTTCATCCTTGGACAGATTTTCTAAGGTGTTGAGAATCTGAAAAATCGTTGAGTAACAATCGCTATTGGAGGATGAAAAAATGTCGGGCAATTGTGCTTGAGCAGATGGAGGCTTTTTATTTTGGACTTGAACACCATCAGTGGTAGAGTGAACAAACTCTACGATTATCTCCTTGGCCATAATCCTTCTACCTTCAGAGTCCACTCTACGATCGTAGGGAATGTAGTGATTGCCAGCATGTCAGTAGACTTTGTAATGGGGCTGGTCATTGATCATCATGGTTGCAAACTTCTTTACCCTTGGGAAGTTTTGTGACACCAGCTCCAGATTTGGAAACTGAGAGTAGCACCAGCTAAAGTAGCTCTCATCTTTATCAGTATGTGCCTTTAACCATGGCATCCATGGGAAAAACCATCTCATCAGAAGATCTTCAGAGTTATAGAGTATCGTTGAGCAATCTAATTCCATATTTTTCCAATTATGAAGCACTTCATCTGTGGTTATTCTTACAACTCGAAGTTGTTCATTTCCATGATTTATCCATCTTGCTGCCGGTTCAGCTGGTGATTCATCAAAGACTTCCACTACTATTCTTTTGCTAATTCTGGCTGGAGAGAGAACGTGATAGTATTCCAGTTCCTCTAATTCCTGATGTGCAGAATCAAAACCTTTCTCCATCTCTTCCCTTTTTGAGCCTGAATCTTACTGACTCCCTTCATCAGATTCATTAGTGAAGTCTTCTTGTAGATTTTCATTTTTAGAACCTTCTTTAACAACATCTTCCATGGAATCATCTTCTTCAATGCTAGTCTCATCTTTAACACTTTCTTCCTGTGATTCATATTCCTCATCACTTAATTCAATGACGTCAGTAGAGTTATCAATATTCTTTTTAGAGGCAAATTTAGCAATTAATCTGTAGCTCTTCCTTCTCCTTGGAGGTTAAACTATGGGAGAATCAGACTCTTCTTCTTCTTCAAACTCTGAGGCCTTTGAGTCATCAGGCAAGCTTCCTTGACTCTCAGCATTTGCAGGAGCATGTCCTTCTTCTTCAGAATCACCATTATTTGACCATTATCTGGGCTTGTTGGAGCATTTGCATTTGGAGATGTAGTTGGGTCATCTTGTAGCTTTTCTTTATCATCAGAGTAAATGCTCTTAGAGTTAGTTACAGGATTTGCACATTCCTTTTCTTCATCATCAACCTTGGCTCTTTCTTCTATAGATTCAACTTCTTCTTCTTTGTTGAACTTGCTCCTTGAGGGTTCAATCTTTGAACTTTCAGTTCCCTTCCTATCTTCAGACTCTTCATGTTCTTCTTTGTTGGATGGACTTTCCTGGGGAACTGGGGCTGGTTTGTTTACCACCTTAGCTCTCTTTCTTGAAGGTTCCTGAAGCAGTCCGTTGCTTCTTCTTCTTTTTGGGTTTTCAGCAGTTAATGCTAGTTTTTCTTCTGCTTCTTGTTTCTTTTTATCAGTGGAGACATAGCTTGACGAAGCCTTTGCATTCTTCACATTCTTAGACTTCTTCTTTGCTAGTGTGGCAGCAACTGATGTAGAGTCATCAGCCTCAGAGCTTACTTCCTCCCTTGTCTTTCTCTTCTTTGCAGAGACTTTTCTGCTGCTTTCAGTTTGTGTTAGCCTCCTGTTTTCCTTAAGATTTTTCTTCCAATTTATAAATAGTTGTGGAGACATTACTTTGTGGACATTCAGAGGTTCTCCCTCATCATCCTTGATCATGCTTCCCAGCTTTTTCTTCATCACAATACTTAGCAATCTTCCATGAAATACTTTTATAAGTGGTTTCTCTATAGACTTTTTCGACTCAGCCTTTTCTATCCATTTGGAGATTTGATCGAATAGGATGGCTCCAAAGTTGATTTGCTTCTTCAGAACTAATGCAGACATAATCTTCAACTGCTGGTCAAGTACAGTGTCATGTGCAGTATCCTTGCATAGTATACATTTCCCACTATCTTAACAAGGAACTCGAATTCCTCAGGAAACTCCTTTTTCTTCATGTCCTTTAGGCTAGGGTTTCTTTGGTACCGCATTAGTCTCTTGCCTTCTTCAACATCGACTTCATCCAGGTTTATCAGACCTTGATTGGGAAACCCTAGAAATTGATTGATGTCTGATGCTCTTATATTCAGACTAGATCCTTTCACTTTAGTGGTCAGTAGCCCAGGACTCGTTGAAGCATTTGAGTAGAACTGCTTCACTAGCTCCATATAGACTGGAGTGTCGGCCTCCAAGCACTCAGAGAACCCAGCTTTCTTCACAAGCTCAAGTATGTCCTTGAACTTCGTCTCTGATTTTTCAAACTTTGTGAAGCTGAGTTAGATTCCAGTTATGACTCGTCATTCTGCCATTTGAGAGGTTCGAGAGATGAGGGCTTATGATTCGGAGAGATTTTTGAGAGATAGCTGATTGTGATTTTGGGTTCTTGAGGTTTAATTGATTTAAGCTTTGAAGAGGATTCTAGGGTTTGAAAATGGGAGGGAAAGAGGTTCTATAGCTCCAGGTAACTGTTTGCAAATTTTGAATTTGTCTTTATGGCAGTTCCTTCTAACTCTGCATTCGCTGTGATGTGTCAACTAGCCATTGGTTGCACGATACCCAGTAACGAGCTGTAACTCCCCATTAACTTTTCAGTTAGATGTCTCTTTTAGAGGAGTAGACGTTTAATTGACGTGGATTGACCGTTGACATCTTGAGTTTGTAGAGTTACATGATAAGACAGCTATGGACTCTACATTTTCCTTTGTTGATTCAACGATCAACTTTTGAGAGATGTTGCAGTGGATGGTTTTTGGCATTACTTCTCATTTTGAACCCGCATGGTTCAACCAAACGATGTGCTTTTTATGAAGCTCTTGGCTTCTTTTAGAAAGAAATCTTTCTAACCAACATTCGAACTTATCTCCTCACAATTTGAATGGTTGAGCAATTGTCCTATTTTTCCAAACTCCTCATTAGTTAAGAGTAGCCTCCTGTAAGACTGTGATCGTCGATTCTGTTTCTACGATCACTAAGGTTGTACCACGATCGTTGAGGTTACATCACGATCGTTGAGTTCTCTCAACCTCTACTCTGCGATCGTTGACTGTCTGGTCCTTGAGATGAACTTGATCAAGTAATTCTTCTGGGTTAAGGTAGCTCAGGAAGGGCCAACCTCTTAAAGTGAGCTAAGGGTCAGATTTGTCCCTGAGGCGCTTTCCAGATGAAGTACTTTAGGAGTAGTTTGTACTGATATCTAATTTGACCTTTTCTAGTGGGGAGGTCCTTTACCAACTTTAGACAATTGAATTTGTTGTTATCGTAGTGTCCTCCTGCTCTTACACTACGATCAGATGTTTGATCGTAGGCACTCCACGATTTTGAGTTGGGTGACTGATAGGTTATCAGTAATACATTTTGAGACGTTCCTACTGACTATGGATCTTCATTTGGTTCATCAGCTACAAAGTTTTGGGACTCTGTAGCTGGTACATTGCTTCATAGAAAATTTCAGTGTTGTTGTTCCTTAACAGATCACTGCTCCCCCATGGTTGATGCTGTCTTTTCAATGAGGTGTGATTCCTTTTTCTTCATGTACATTAGGAAGCATCTCTGTATATCTCCTTTTGACTGAAGTCATTAAATCTTCTTAAAACGTAGAAATAAGTATCTTCAGGGTTGATCATTCTATGATCCTATGACAGTACTATGAACGTAGGTTTCCTTGTCAGCTTGTACTTGTGGAGTTGTGCTCCCGTAATGAGTTTCTTATGTTTGATGCTCGATGATCCTCTAATGTGAGTTTTCTTGAGGATAAGTTTTGCATGCTTGAGCATCTAAGACCCTTTTTCATCTTCGGTTGAGTGGCCTACTTTCATAAAAGGTTAGCAGCTATTTGAGCTTCATTTAGATTAGCTCAGCAGGTCTTCAAGGACAGGCTTTGACATATAGGAGTTTTATCAGAATTATTTCTGAACAGTCCTAAGCCTTCTGCTGGTTGACTCTTCTTGACTGAAGTCTTTTGCTTTAGCATTCCTTAGTGTGGTCAGATGAACCAAGTACCTGCAGGTGATAAATTTCTATTCTTGGTACCCATGGTTAGATGGGTCCTACTAGGTTAGTTTTCTAAACCCCTGTTCCTCATATATTTGGATAATCATTATATTTATCACCAACAGTCATATTCATGCATGTAACTAATTTAGATAATGAATTTTGAGATGCATGATGATGAGTGTGTGTAAGATTTGCTATTTTAATAAAACACACTCTTTATGTGATGGTTTCATCATTTTCTAGGTTATGTTCACAGGATTTAAAAGTTCACAGAGTGAGAATCAACTCTACGATTTATTTGTATATGGTTAATTCATGGAGGTGATCAGTTTCTACGAATCTTCAAGATGCTCTTATAGAACTGATCATACTCTATGTGTTATTAAACACTTAGACCATAGGTTGTTCATACGTACTAACCCATCAGCAAAGATTACTTCACATGAAATTGTTTTAACCTGTGATTCTATTATGACCCATTTCAGATTTCTTTCCAGATGTCATCTTCAACCTAAAACTTGGATGGAGAGAAAGTTTATAGGCATTTGAGTTTCCACCCTTAGTGTACTTTCTCTCTTCACCTTTTTAGGCAGATTATGATTCCTTAAAAGAATACTGTTATAGTTCATAGAAGGTGCAATCATGATGTACATATTTATATAAGTGAGGAACCGTACCTTTTTACTGTCAGTTTCTTAACAGTCATTTATCTAAGATATACTGAGTTTAGGCATTGATGTGCATAGTTTCTCAATTTCTCCTGACAACTAGCTGCTCCAGTTGACCTTCAATCAATTAGTTGTGGTTTTGAAGATGCAAGCTAAGAGACTATCAGCATCTTTAGTTCTTTGACATCCTTGAGTTCACAGGGTTTACATCCAGCTGCAGGTTGGCCAGACACATGTTTGAGAAGTTCTTCTTTCTTCTCTGGATAAACATTGCTTAGCATGTATGGCCTTTTCATTTTTTCAGGCTGGTGGATGTTTGATTATTTTCTGTTGATGTCTCCTGAGCTTTCTAGCATGGTCTTCAGACTACAAGATTGACCGCGAGCAAGGATTGGTCTTGTTGATATGACAATCAAGAACATGGACCAATCTGAGCAGCTTCAGGTGTATATGCATATTTACCTATACACAATATTTCCAACATGTGAGCTCATCTACATATAACAAGTGACTTACTACTAAACTAAGTTTTAGAACAATGTTTGTGCTTAGGATCAGACTCAAAGCGATTAGCTTTTGAATATAGCATGAGAACATGCTCTGATACCAATTGTTAGTTCCTAGTAGGCACAATATAGATCTAAAAGGGGGGGTTGAATAGATCCTTTTTAATTTTAAATACCTTTCTCATTTATTTTATATTGCTCATGAATTAGCATATGACAAACATAAAAATCTTTTCAAGCACAACGGAATAAGTAAAAGATCCCCTTCATTGATATATTCATAATCAGACATACATTGTTCTTAGAGTTAATTCAATAGTAAGCAGTTAAAACATACATAGCAGTTAATGTACATAATGTAAATAACATAAAGTAAAAGACACAAGGGGTTTTAAGTGGTTCAGAGACTCAAGCTCCTAGTCCACTCTTTTGCTTTCAACTAGCAGGATTTCCACTAAGGAAGGGCAGCACCCTGAATCACTAAGATTCCTTCAACGCTGGCAGACTTGGGACTTCAGTTCACTAAGAACTCTTCAAGGCCAGCAGCCTTTGAACTTCTCTAGTTCCCTAGGAACTCTTCAAGCCCAACAGGCTTAGAAACTTCATTTAGTCCCTCCGGACAAGGACCCCTCAGGCCCTGGCTTCTTGTTGTTGTAGTTATTGTTGTTGGTGGTGGTGCTGAGCTGCTAAGATGTCATTAAGCTCTAAACATCTTTTGTACTTAGCAGCTTGGTGTGGTCCTCTTTGCATTCTGCTTTGAGTCTAGACCACATCTTCTTTGGTGCAGCTGATCTTTACTCTTTTTTGCTCATGTTCATCTGATGTCAGCTGTGCACCATCACCATCTGGATTTACTAAGTCCCTGAGCTTTTGGTAGACTTCTTCTGGCACTTAGCAATCCTTGAACCCTTCTTGAATATTTTACAGACATGGTTCTGCACTTGTTCAGTTTTAGCTTTAGGTTCATGGTGATTCGTAGAGTGGCTCTCCTGATCTTCTTTTTACTCTGCCACTTTTCTAAATGCTATCTCTTTGGCCTTCCCGGCTCTCAGCTTGGCTTCCATCTTCAATGGCATTCTCATCTTTGTTGAGTGAAGCTCTAATCCATTTAAGTCCTTCTTCAAAGCTGCTTCACTTCCACCTTGGTAGTCTCACTGTCACTGAGACTTGTTCTGTTAATCTTTGGTGGAACTCATAGAGTCAACAATAGCATTCAACAACTCAACGATTCTGCAATGTAGCAGTCATCAGCAACTCTTGATCTTTGAAGCTCTGTTGATTTATACTACTTCTCAATCTTCCCATTGAAAGGTAGCCGTTGAAAGCTATTCAAATGGCTTCACAGATCTCGAGTTATTTGGTGCAGACTGCAGATGTGACATGACATCTTTTTTTGACTTTCTGACACTGCAGTCTACTGTTTCACCTACTCCGTCAGATATGCTACTTTGATGTCTCGGGTAGGTCGACCACTTTATTTCCCCCTTCTGATTTCTTGATCAGAGGTTTTCCTTGCATCGATGTTCTCAATAATCTTTTGTCCGAATGCCAACCTTTGGATTGAACCGTTGCCAATGCTTCAATCCTCAGTTGTTCGAACTCTACGATTTTGACGCACTTCTTCTTGGACCTGATCGTAGTGTCTTATTGACTGATGCTTATTGACATGTTCAACACTACGATCTTTGAAGAGTGTTCACTTGATCTCTAGTGAAGAACAACTTTTCCTTCTTTCGTGCAGTGTTTCAACACTTTTGTTTGCCTAAACTGTTCTCAGATACTGATGGCTTGACTCCTTGCTCTGGCCCCTTCTGAATAACAAGACACTTCAGATTTGTGGCATGTCTTGCTCTCTTTCTCCTTGTGATCTCCCGTTCACTTATCATCAATGGACTGACCCAATGCTTAATCACTTTAGCCTTATTCTTCAAAGGCTGACCAGTATCTTTGTGTATACTCCATCAGTTCCTTCTTCGTTTGGAAAACACTACGATCCTGGTTACTTCCAAGATCGTTTTCATCTTTCCACTTGATAGTTACTACTTATGTTGACTTTCCTTAGTCAGTTACTGAAGTCTTCTTATAATCATCTTATGGAAGACTTCATCTTGAATGGCTTCACAACTCAATCTGGATGCTGATTGGGTTGATGCTTAGATCTTCTATTAGCTTGCATGCCATTCGTTGAGTGTTCTCTGGCTTCCTTTAGGTGAGATGTATCTTTGCCGTACCAAGCAAAGGCTTCATTCCTTTAGATATTCTGGGAGTGCTCAATTATTGAGAATCGTGTTTGCTCTACGATTCTACCTTGGCTTTGTGAGCACATCTATTGAGGTCTTAGCTCTGCACTCTACGATTCAAATTTTGGTATGTGCGAGACACTCACGACTCCAAGATCAAATCTTGACACTACAATTTCTGTCGTTGTGCTTGTTGTCTTCATCTGATCTTGCTCGACTACGATCTCTGCCTTTGATACGATCAGTAGACTCTACGACTCTGAGTGTAGTCTACGATTCTTGACTTGGCTTTGACATAAGTAGACTCTACCACTCCGAGTGTAGTCTATAATTCTTGACTTGGCTTTGGCAGATGCTCGGTCGACTCATAGGTAGGCTGTCTCTACGATTTTGAACATGACTTCCTCAGCAGACTACGGCTCTGAGGAAGCTTTACTCAACACACTACGATCCTTCCTCTTCTCTCCTGGCAGTCTGCGAACTCTGAGATCTACTATCTTGCAGACTACGATTCTGCCTCGATAGCTCTCGAGTTATCCTTGACTCTCTTGGCAGACTACGATTTCTGGTGCAGTGCTCAACGATCAGACAAGCCTAGCTATTACATCATTCGATCAACCTAACATGCTTGATCTATCTATGTTTATAGTCCTTGTACATTATTTCTTTTTAAGGACTTTACAAAGCTGTTTTGCTTATGTAGGATCAACCTAACATATTTGATCAATTCATTCTAAGTCCTTGTACATATGTTTCTATAATCTATCAGAGGACTTTACAGCTTTTTTTAATTCAAGCATACTTGCATATTCATTCATATATGTCATAATCAAATCATATGTAAATAAGAATATCATTCATATGCTTATTCCTGACATAGTTGACTGATATGTCTGCAAGGCATTAATGTGGATAGGATCTAGTCGGCCAGCGGTGGAGAACAGTGACGGGATGGAGTAGGTGAGCTGCTTGTAGTCGGCTGAGGTCACCATAGTGGGGGACTGTGTCAGATAGTAGTGGGTTGTGACGCCCCCAAATCCGGGTACTTGAAACCCGAACTCGGTGCTTCACGATACCATTTTTATGAGCGGAATAATACAATAATAATGACAATAATATAGATAACAAACTTAATTTACATATGCATCAAAGTCTACTCCCAGGTACGTGACCTTTAAACATTCATTACATCATAGATAATAAGTATCATTTTCTTAATAAACTATAACTATTACATATAATATTATAAATCTCATTCGAACTGCTTTCCTTTCCCCTTGTTCTTGCCTGATCCTTCGGGTTGATCATACTTAGCTGAAAACATTTAAATTAAGCAAGGATGAGCATTTGAGTGCCCAGCAAGTAATAACAATTATAAATATTAACTGAAAGGGTTAAATGTTTTCTTTGTACTACCCTCCTACAACAAGTCAATAGTTGTGAAGTAATCTGAACCGATAATAATAACATAACAACTCTCTATCAAATTTTTGAAACTACGTATTGACTATAAATAGGGTTAAGGTGACATACTATGAACATTGTTTTCTATTTTTGAAAAGGTTAAACAGAAATTCATATGCAAACTGTCATAACTTATGGGCACGGGGGGTGATCAGCCCGTTATACCCTGTATTGATCAATACAACATGCAAGAACGATGTTATCGTTCACTCTGTCCGTCTTGGGCGCATAAAAGTTTTCCTGTGTTCGGGATGTTCATACTTAGTCGAGAATCCGAACCAAAACAATTTGATTGGATACAAAAAGGTTTTATCATATTCAACTATATTTCTAAATTTGTGTATAGCTGGTCAAATAGCTTCGACGACTCTTTGTTATCGTATACATACTGGTATCAATAGGTATAAATATATATATCAACATGTGATTAAATACAATGATTATTGTGATAACCTGGGATTCCGAATAATCCAAATTTCACGAATAAATTTATATATATATATATATATATTGACATTGACTATTAATATTGTAATGTGTATCTGTGATACGAGTATCGAGAAGTAGTCAATTTGTGTATTGACTTAGAAATTAGAGTAGAGTTGTGCTTAACGGAGAATAGAAACCCTAACCCTAAGTCCGGATAAGGATTCGATTGAAAATATATTGAAATAATTATACTGATGAGTACGTGTTTGTAAGACCCCGAAATTTTTTAAATAAAAAGGAATTTCCTTTATTTATTATTTTGAAATAGTAAGGGTTGATTTGATTAATGTGGATAGTTAAAGGTTAAATACGCAAATATTTCAAAATAAGCAAGTGGTTATAAAATATTCATTGTTGTTTGGGAATATTCGTTTGGTCGTGGAATGTTCGTCTCGTTTGTGGAATATTCGTATGCGACGGCAGCAAATGCATGTGTGGGCCCCATAACGGAAAGCGATTGGATGAGGAAAACGACAAATATAAGTTGGTTAAAAATAACGCGTGTAGTTGTTATCAAGTAAGACCGTTGAATACCCGGTGGTTAAAATACAAGAATACGCTGTGGTTGCACAAGAGAGTAGCACCAGTATTGCATGATAAAGATTGTTGAATTATTGATTCGTGACGTAAGATGGCACTACTCAATAATTTTCACAAGAGTTATCGCTCAATATTTTATTTTATTGATTCAATAATTGTCGCGTTGATATTTTATATTATCATTGTTCAATAATTGTCACCGCATGATTTCCCATTATCGATCAATAATTCATATTATTTGAATAATATTATTAGATAAAATTATTGGCAATGTCTAGAAAGTTCTCGCTCAAGGAGAGGTTTGGTCACCTAATTGCGCCACCAAGAAGGAGAGATCCTTATTGAAAGCCCCTCTTTCCGGAACCGCCTCGTTGTCATAAATGTGATTCTCAGTAATATTATTTGTGAATAATTAATTATTGATTCATATGATAAGGAAATATTTATTTTATATGAATATAAATGATGGATTTATTTATGTGGTTATTAATGAAGGAATTAAATGTTTTATTTGTATTTTGCTCTGATTGGAGGTATTAAAAGATCAAATCGTTGTTATTATAGCTTTATTGTGTGAGTTATAATATTTAATCCGACCGTTGGATCGTTGTAATTTTTGGATATGTTATACATATATAAGTTGAGTATATGTCCACAAATTTTGAACCGCTAAAATGAACGAATGATTTGTTATGAATTTTAAGAGGTGACCGATTCGGAAATTAGGGTTATAATTGATTTTGGTGGAAAATTCTAGAATTGAGTGGGCCCCACTTGTGGTTGGTGAAAAAATGTGCTGAATTTTATTTCAAATGTGGTGGGTGGCAATAGTAGCGTGTAAAGCCATCATCGTGTGGCAGTCAAGTCTGCTTTTTGGGCTAACATTTTCCTATAAATAGAGGGCTGTTAGAATTGAAAATCACACCGTAAACAAGTTTTCTCTTTTCTCTCTATATTATTGAGCGATTTTGTGAGTATTTAGATACTTTGAGAGTTGTTGTTCAAGATAAGTTTCATTCAAAGATCACTTCCGACCTTTCCTTCCGGCAGTAATCGATTCTTTGAGGTAAGGGATGTTATTTTCTTCTCAAATGATATTAATTCTTCAATATCATTATCTTTGAAATATCGGTTGGTACTTTTATCAAATTTGGAACTTTTTCATGCTCTGGGTTACTATTCATGAGTTACTATTCACGAGTTACTATTCATGAGTTACTATTCACGAGTTACTATTCACGAAGTACTATTCATGAAGCGTGAAGATGTTTTTTTGTGGAATTTCTATCTTTTGGTGTCTGAGTTACTATTCACGATACTCAGACTATTCACGATACTCTGAGACTATTCACGAATCATCGGCACTATTCACCGAAAATGAAAATTTTTCTTTTCGCCTAAAAAATATCTATTCGGATACTAGCTTTGATTGTATCCATGTTTTGATCATTCTTGAATTTTACACCACTCGTGATTATTTTTGAGGTATTTTTTTGACGTGGATAAAACCAAGTACGAATCCTTAATCCTTGTCATTTTGTTTCACCGGATTCGCTTTCTTAAAAATATTTTCATCATCCTCGCCTTAAATGATGATATTATTGAATATCTTTGGCCCAGTAGTGCAAAGATGAATGATTTCAAGAATATCTTTGGCTAGTAGTGCAAAGATGAATGATTTCAAGAATATCTTTGGCCCAGAAGGTGCAGATGAGCGTGTGTTTAAATGAATACGACCGATCGATGAATATCTTTGGCCTTTAGTGCAAAGATGAATGTGTGTTTAAATGAATACGACCGATCGATGAATATCTTTGGCCTTTAGTGCAAAGATGAACAGTGTTGAGATGAATACGACCGATTGATGAATATCTTTGGCCTCAGAGTGCAAAGATGAATATTTGATTTGAGATGAATATTGATTGATGTTACAGGGATAAAATATTGATGATGGACCGTTAAATTCATAGATTATAGTAGATTTCATTCTCTACGTAACTCTTCTACATGAATTATTATTTCACCGCGAATATTGATCCGAAACTTGTCATTTATTGTATTCTATCGATTTTTTCCTCGCTTGGAGACTAACGATAATTTGTTGTATATTATCTTAGTCATAACATTCTTTATCGGGCTAGTTGAGCTCACCCTTTTCCTTGTTGTTCCATTTTTCTTCTCGTGAGGCGAGAATGTAGCGAGTACTAGTCGGGGTATGGAATGAAGGTTCTAGAGAGAGTTGTTTAGTAGTCCTCACCATTATTGTAAAATAATGTATCAATAAATGTGATGAGGATTTATTTGAGTATAAATATTGTCTAGAAGATAATATTTGTATTTAAACTCACAGCTTTTGTGTTGTGATAATAAAGTTGTAGTTATTTCGCACCATGTATTTGGCGACTTCGTAATGGGTTGGATGGAATGGACCTATTTTGGGGTCGCCACAGCTTGGTATCGAGCTTAGGGATATGATCTCCGGCGGAGATCGGGAATAGAACTAGAGGGGAGAGACGAGTAAATCCTTCGCTAGTGTGTCCTACCTAAGCTTATTTGTTGGTTGGTCAAGATATATAGGATATATTATGTGATATATTGATTTCCTTAATTAACCCTTGTTTTATGACAATGATTTGAGAATGTCGATCGAGAATATTAATAGTGGAGTAAATGAGACCGTGGAGATGCTCTGTATTTAACAACGAGGAGAACGTGCAACAGTCGACAATGTACCTCCCCGTGAATAACACCACCGAAAGTAGATGATGAACGAGGGATGTTTAGAAGCTTTTTGCAGCTCATGCAAAATCGCATTTGTGGAGACTCGTGCTCAAAATATAGGAGGAAATGATAGTAATTCACGGGTGGTCACAAACCAAGCAGCTTCAAAGAGTCAGGACCACCGCACTCTGGGAAAGCCAGATCCGATCATGGCGGAAACACGGGTCAAGCAAATTACCAAGATATTCGATGTCTTGGGATGCACGAAGGAATAGAAAGTTCCATTCGCTACTTTTATGTTCCGTGGCGAGGCATTCATCGGTGGGAATCAGGAAGCGTACTCCATTCACCGCACTCACTCAAAGATGTCATGGGAGACGTTTCAGAAAGCCTTCAATGACAAGTACTACCTCGAAAGTATTCGCTATATGAAGGAAGTGGAGTTTATTAGATTGAGCGTAATAACATGGCGGTCCCAAAGACGAGGCGAAGTTTCATGAGTTATCCGTGTTCAGACCTCATTTGGTGGAGAATGAGGAACGTATGACGCGGATGTTTCGAGAGGTTTGAAACCCGTATACGCCAAGATCTCATTTCTCATAAATTTTCTCTATTCAGATGTTGTAAAATGTGGCTCAAATTGTTAGAGCGAGATAACGAGTACGCTCAACCGAGGGACCATAACCAGATCATACCAAAGATAGCAATCCATCGTAATAACGATAACCAAAGTGGAGAAAGAAGAATACGGACAAAAGGCTGAACCACTGGTGGTAATCGTGGCCATGAAAATAGAAGAAGCGAGTTGGGAGGAGATTTTAAAAGAGGAGATTCAACAACGACCATGTGAAGACGCGGCGCCACCAAAGTGGCAATCGGTTCCAGGGAGGAGAAAGACCACCGGGTCAGATATGTTACAAATGCGGAAAGAGGGATATATCACCTCAAACCGCCCACAACAGCTTTAAGGTATGTTATAATTGTGGAAAAGAAGGACATATCGCCGAGATTGTACGATATCGAAACCTAGTGCAATGGGCGTTGACTCAAAAGGATGTCCCGTAAAAGTCAAAGTCAACGATTCTTGGAAGAGCGTTTGTCGTGACCTATCAAAATGCGAGGAACCCGAACGGTTAGCACTCAAGTTAGTTAATTATAAATTCTTGCGAAGTTTATACCTTACTAGATACCGGCTTCTACCCATTCTTTTATCTCTCTTGCTTACTGCGCTCAACGTTTGAACTTGACTACGAGAAATTAGACTTTGACCTATTTGTGGAGACTCATAGAGAAACTTTCATTACATCCGTTGTTTAAAAAATCTTGTTTGACTCAAGTCGGCACCATTACCTTACCGTTGACCTTATCTCTTTAAAGATACTTGCTTTTGGGGATTGATTGGTTAACTACTCATCATGCCAAAATTGATTGCTTTTGTAAGGTCATTAGTTTTCATATTCCTAAGCAACTCGTTATTCAACTCAAGCAATCAAACCATTGTAGTCAAACATTTTCATATCAAGCCATGAAGTCATTCGCTTATTACTTGGATGTCAAGTTTTCTTAGTCCATGTTATGGATTTGAATAAAGACACGCCGATTTGAATAATATTCCCGTTGTTATTGATTTTTCCCGACGATTTTCCAAGAATTTCTTGGCTTACTCCCAAAGCTCGATATTAAATTTTGTATCGACTTTGAACCCAGACAAAACTCATTTCTAAAATCTCATATCGAATGGCTCCTATTGAACTTCGTGAGTTAAAAATTCAATTATAGAATTTGGTACCGAGCCTTTATCTTGTGACTTCTTTGTGGAATGCACCGCCGCACTCTCTCTGTAAGGGACGCTATATTCGTATGCGATAGTAAATCGATAGGTGTCATTGTGACGTATATCCAAGATTGGGATATAAGTCACAGCTTGAGAGCAACCTAAGTCAAGAATCGAAATACGTAGCTTTTCAGGCTTAGTTGGTTATTATCTGAGATTCGTTGAAGGATATTCTCGAATCGCTATTCCATTAACGAAATGACTCATAGAGATACAAAATTCAAATGGAGCAAGGAATGTGGTAAGAGCTTCAAGAACTCAAGAGGAGACTCATTTCAAAGATATGTTCACCATGCCATCCCGGAAAAGCTTAACGTGGTAGCCGACGTGTTGAGTAGAAGATCGATATAAGCACGAAAGTACGATATCACAAAGACTCATTTCGATAATATACAAATAATAGAGATGGAGATGAAAACACTAGGTACCCACGTGATGATATACGAGTACGTGATGATATACGAGTATAATCGACTTTAATCGATAAAGTTAAAGTCGCTCAAGCTACACACCGAGTCGATGAATTTGAAGAAGGAGGTGCAAGAAGTTGTTATTTCAAAAGCGAGAATCGGTGAGGTGAGGAAAGCTCAAACCTTCGATTTATTAATCCATTTGAAATTCTCGATCGAATAGAAACGCGCGCCTATATAGACTGCTTTCACCGCCAAGTACGACTCGTGTTTCATAACGCTTTTCACGATCGATGTTACGTAAATATGTGGACGACCAATTCAACCACGCTATTGAAGTTAGAACCCAGGACGAGATAGTCAAGACTTAACGTATGAGGAGGTACCAGTAAAGATTTTGGATAGGAAGGAGCATGTCTTACGCCAAGAAAGGTCATACCACAAGTTAAAGTTTTGTGGAGGAATCATGCTATAGAGGAAATGACCGGAATTGGAAACGGAAATGAAAGCGAGGTATCCTCATCTTTTCAAACACTGTATGTACGCCAATTTCGAGGACGAAATTTCATAAGGAGGGAGGTTGTAAGACCTCTAAATTTTTAAATAAAAGGAATTTCCTTTATTTATTATTTTGAAATAGTAAGGGTTGATTTGATTAATGTGGATAGTTAAAGGTTAAATACGCAAATATTTCAAAATAAGCAAGTGGTTATAAAATATTCATTGTTGTCGAAATATTCGTTTGGTCGTGGAATGTTCAGACTGTCGGTGAATATTCGTATGCGGCAGTGCTAAATACATGTGTGGGCCCCATAACGGAAAGCGATTGGATGAGGAAAACGACAAATATAAGTTGGTTAAAAATAACTGCGAAGTTGTTACCAAGTAAGATCGTTGGAATACCCTATGGGTTAAAATACAATGTCGCGCGTGGTTGCACAAGAAGACACCAGATTACATAAAGATTGTTGAATTATTGATTCGCATGACGTAAGATGGCACTACTCAATAATTTTCACAAAGAGAGTTACCGCTCAATATTTTATTTTATTGATTCAATAATTGTCAAGGTTGATATTTTATATTATCATTGTTCAATAATTGTCACCGCATGATTTCCCATTATCGATCAATAATTCATATTATTTGAATAATATTATTAGATAAAATTATTGGCAATGTCTAGAAAGTTCTGCCTAAGGAGAGGTTTGGTCACCTAATCATGCCAAAAGAAGGAGAGATCCTTATTGAAAGCCCCTTTCCTCGAACTGCTCGGTTGTCATAAATGTGATTCGTAATATTATTTGTGAATAATTAATTATTGATTCATATGATAAGGAAATATTTATTTTATATGAATATAAATGATGGATTTATTTATGTGGTTATTAATGAAGGAATTAAATGTTTTATTTGTATTTTGCCGGATTGAGGTATTAAAAGATCAAATCGGTGTTATTATAGCTTTATTGTGTGAGTTATAATATTTAATCCGACCGCTGGATCGTTGTAATTTTTGGATATGTTATACATATATAAGTTGAGTATATGTCCACAAATTTTGAACCGTTAAAATGATCGAATGATTTGTTATGAATTTTAAGATGTGACTGATTCGGAAATCAGGGTTATAATTGATTTTGGTGAAAAATTATAGAATTGAGTGGGCCCTACTTGTGGTTGGTGAAAAAATGTGCTGAATTTTATTTCAAATGTGGTGGGTGGCAATAGTAGCGGTGTAAAGCCATCGTGTAGCAAGTCAAGTCTGCTTTGCCAAGGCTAACATTTTCCTATAAATAGAGGGCTAAGTTAGAATTGAAAATCACACCGTAAACAAGTTTTCTCTTTCTCTCTATATTATTATTGAGCGATTTTGTGAGTATTTAGATACTTTGAGAGTTGTTGTTCAAGATAAGTTTCATTCAAAGATCACTTCCGACCTTTCCTTCCGGCAATCGATTCTTTGAGGTAAGGGATGTTATTTTCTTCTCAAATGATATTAATTCTTCAATATCATTATCTTTGAAATATTGGTTGGTACTTTTTATCAAATTTGGAACTTTTTCATGCTCGGGTTACTATTCATGAGTTACTATTCACGAGTTACTATTCATGAGTTACTATTCACGAGTTACTATTCACGAGTACTATTCATGAAGCGTGAAGATGTTTTTTTGTGGAATTTCTATCTTTTGGTGTCGGAGTTACTATTCACGTATACGGCACTATTCACGTATACGGCACTATTCACGAATACGGCACTATTCACCAAAAATGAAAATTTTTCTTTTCGTCTAAAATATCTATTCTGGATACTAGCTTTGATTGTATCCATGTTTTGATCATTCTTGAATTTTACACCACTGTGATTATTTTTGAGGTATTTTTGGACGTGGATAAAACCAAGTACGAATCCTTAATCCTTGTCATTTTGTTTCAATCGGATTCGCTTTTTTAAAAATATTTTCATCATCCTCGGTCTTAAATGATGATATTATTGAATATCTTTGGCCCAGAGTGCAAGATGAATGATTTCTAAAGAATATCTTTGGCTAGTAGTGCAAAGATGAATGATTTCAAGAATATCTTTGGCTCAGTAGTGCAAAGATGAATGTGTGTTTAAATGAACATGACCGATCGATGAATATCTTTGGCCTTTAGTGCAAAGATGAATGTGTTTTAAATGAACATGACCGATCGATGAATATCTTTGGCCTTTAGTGCAAAAGATGAACAGTGTTGAGATGAACATGACCGATTGATGAATATCTTTGGCACGTAGTGTAAAGATGAATATTTGATTTGAGATGAATATCGATTGATGTTACAGGATAAAATATTGATGATGGATCGTTAAATTCATAGATTATAGTAGATTTCATTCTCTACGTAACTCTTCTATGAATTATTATTTCACCATGTAATATTGATCCGAAACTTGTTGTCTATTGTATTCTATCGATTTTTCCTCGTTGGAGACTAACGATAATTTGTTGTATATTATCTTAGTCATAACATTCTTTACCGGGCTAGTTGAGCTCACCCTTTTCCTTGTTGTTCCATTTTTCTTCTCGTGAGGCGAGAATGTAAATGAAGTACTAGTGGGGTATGGAATGAAGGTTCTAGAGAGAGTTGTTTAGTAGTCCTCACCATTATTGTAAAATAATGTATCAATAAATGTGATGAGGATTTATTTGAGTATAAATATTGTCTAGAAGATAATATTTGTATTTAAACTCACAGTTTTATTGTTGTGATAATAAAGTTGTAGTTGTTTCTGTACCATGTATTTGGCGACTCAGAATGGGTTGGATGGAATGGACCTATTTTGGGGTCGTCACAGTGTTTGTATTGTATAGAGTGTTAATCAATGATTGGTCGGGTAGAGTACAATATTTGTAAACCCTAATAAGGGATTGGAAACTCTAAACTCAAGATTTGAAACCCTAACGCGTAGTTAGGAACCCTAATCAAAAGCCAAGAAACCCTAATTTTTAATTTGGGAATCCTAAACCCTAATTAGGAAACCCTAATCCTAATTAGTAAGCTCTAAAGTGATTAGTATACTTTAATGTGATTAGTAATCTTTAATGTAATTAGGGAAAACAAATTATATTTTTGAACATCTTAATTTTCTATTTTAAAGATTCTAATTTAGAAAATCCTAGAAGCTAAAGTTGTAAAACTTTAGGGTTAGAGCCTTAGGGTTAAACCTTAAGGGTCAAACCCTACGGGTTAAACCCTAAGGGTTTGGTAAATTCCATGTATGCCATTAAAATTTCATGTACAAAGTCCAAAGTACCCCTTTACTTAGATATTTAGTTAGAAGATATGCAAGATCTAGTGAGTCATCACTTGAGATTATCTCATGTGCTAGAAATCAGCCCAAATCTTATCCATATCTTGCCAACTTGCACACTTGGATTCATTGCATCTAGGATATAAGAGATCTAGAGAGAGAAAGTTCATAAAACTTGCTCATTTTCAACTTTGCTCTCACCAACTCTTATTCTCTCTCATACCTCCGAAATTCTAAGGTAGACCAGTCCTAAATACAGCCTCTAGATCATCCAATAACAAATTAGAGAGTATAGATCAAGGATTGGAAAGCTAGAAGGTATAAACCCAAATTGATTTTTGATCTTTGTTGCTAAGAAAAATTTTGTGTTTAAGTGTTTATATTTGTGTTATATGGTGTTTTTAGTTGATCTATTGTAAGACCCCGAAATTTTTTTAAATAAAAAGGAATTTCTTTTATTTATTATTTTGAAATAGTAAGGGTTGATTTGATTAATGTGGATAGTTAAGGGTTAAATACGCAAATATTTCAAAATAAGCAAGTGGTTATAAAATATTCATTTTTTTCGGGAATATTCGTTTGGTGGAATATTCGATCGCTTCGGGGAATATTCGCATTTACGACATTCGTTAACCATGTGTGGGCCCCATAACGAAAGCGATTGGATGAGGAAAAACGACAAAGTTTGGGTGGTTATAAATAATCTACAGAGTTGTTACCAAGTAAGATCGTTGAATACCCGGTGGTTAAAATACAATGAATACGCGTGGTTGCACAAGAAGATACCACCAGATTACAAAGATTGTTGAATTATTGATTCGTGCACGTAAGATGGCACTACTCAATAATTTTCACAAGAGTTATCGCTTTAATATTTTATTTTATTGATTCAATAATTGTTTGCGTTGATATTTTATATTATTGTTGTTCAATAATTGTCACCGCACAAATATTTCCCATTATCGGATCAATAATTCATATTATTTGAATAATATTATTAGATAACATTATTGGCAATGTCTAGAAAGTTCGCGTCTAAGGAGAGGTTTGGTCACCTAATTGCGCCCCAAAGAAGGAGAGATCCTTATTGAAAGCCCCCTTTCCTGGAACTACCGTTGTCATAATTGTGATTCTCAGAATATTATTTGTGAATAATTAATTATTGATTCATATGATAAGGAAATATTTATTTTATATGAATATAAATGATGGATTTATTTATGTGGTTATTAATGAAGGAATTAATGTTGAGGTGTTTTATCAGTATTTTATCTGGATTGAGGTATTAAAAAATCAAATCGTGGGTTTTGAGATATATTGCGGGGTTATAATTTTTAATCCGACCGTTGGATTGTGGTAATTTTTGGGTATGTTATACATATATAAGTTGAGTATATGTCCACAAATTTTGAACCGTTAAAAATTCACGAATGATTTGTTATGAATTTTAAGAGGTGTCTGATTCGGAAATCAGGGTTATAATTGATTTTGGTGGAAAATTCTAGAATTGAGTGGGCCCCACTTGTGGTTGGTGAAAAAATGTGCTGAATTTTATTTCAAATGTGGTGGGTGGCAATAGTAGCAGGTAAAGCCATCAGGTAGCAGGTCAAGTCTGCTTCGGCGGGCTAACATTTTCCTATAAATAGAGGGCTAAGTTAGAATTGAAAATCACACCAGAAACAAAGTTTTCTCTCTCTCTCTATATTATTGAGCGATTTTGTGAGTATTTAGATACTTTGAGAGTTGCTTGCTCAAAGACAAGTTTCATTCAAAGATCACTTCCACCTTTCCTTCCGGCAATCGATTCTTTGAGGTAAGGGATGTTATTTTCTTCTCAAATGATATTATTTCTTCAATATCATTATCTTTGAAATATTAGTTGGAACTTTTTATCAAATTTGGAACTTTTTCATGTCTGGGGTTACTATTCATGAGTTACTATTCACGAGTTACTATTCATGAGTTACTATTCACGAGTTACTATTCACGAGTACTATTCATGAAGCGTGAAGATGTTTTTTGTGGAATTTCTATCTTTTGGTGTCTGAGTTACTATTCACGATACTCGACACTATTCACGATATACTAAACTATTCACGAATCACGCACTATTCAATTTAAAAAATGAAAATTTTTCTTTTCGCCTAAAATATCTATTCGATACTAGCTTTGATTGTATCCATGTTTTGATCATTCTCAATTTTACACCACTATTATTATTTTTGAGGTATTTTTGGACATGGATAAAACAAAGTACTAATCCTTAATCCTTAATCCTTGTCATTTCATTTTGTTTCAATCGGATTCGCTCTTTTTAAAAATATTTTCATCATCCTCGCCTTAAATGATGATATTATTGAATATCTTTGGCACCAGAAGTGCAAAAGATGAATGATTTCAAGAAATATCTTTGGCCCAGTAGTGCAAAGATGAGCGTGTTTAAATGAATACGACCGATCGATGAATATCTTTGGCCCAGAGTGCAAAGATGAACAGATGTTTAAATGAATACGACCGATCGATGAATATCTTTGGCCTTTAGTGCAAAGATGAACAGTGTTGAGAGATGAACATGACCGATTGATGAATATCTTTGGCCTGTAGTGCAAAGATGAATATTTGATTTGAGATGAATATTGATTGATGTTACAGGATAAAATATTGATGATGGACCGTTAAATTCATAGATTATAGTAGATTTCATTCTCTACGTAACTCTTCTATGAATTATTATTTTTCACGCGAATATTGATCTCGAAACTTGTTATTTATCATTGTATTCTATCGATTTTTCCTCGTTGGAGACTAACGATAATTTGTTGTATATTATCTTAGTCATAACATTCTTTATCGGGCTAGTTGAGCTCACCCTTTTCCTTGTTGTTCCATTTTTCTTCTCGTGAGGCGAGAATGTAGCGAAAGTACTAGTCGGGGGTATGGAATGAAGGTTCTAGAGAGAGTTGTTTAGTAGTCCTCACCATTATTGTAAAATAATGTATCAATAAATGTGATGAGGATTTATTTGAGTATAAATATTGTCTGTAAGATAATATTTGTATTTAAACTCACAGCTTTATTGTTGTGATAATAAAGTTGTAGTTGTTTCATGCCATGTATTTGGCGACTCGTAATGGGTTGGATGGAATGGACCTATTTTGGGGTCGCCACAGGTTGGTATCGAGCTTAGGGATATGATCTCCATGAGAGATCGGGAATAAAACTAGGAGGGGAGAGACGAGTAAATCCTTCGCTAGTGTGTCCTACCTAAGCTTATTTGTTAGTTGGTCAGTATATAGGGATATTATGTGATTTGTTAATTTATTTAATTAACCCTTGTTTTATGACAGTAATTGAGAATGTCGAATGAGAATATTAATAGTGGTGTAAATGAGACCGTGGAGATGCCTGTACTTAACAACGAGGAGAACGCGTAACAGTCGGGCAATGTACCTCCCGTGAATAACACCACCGAAAGATGATGAACGAGGGATGTTTAGAAGCTTTTTGCGCTTCATGCAAAATCGCACGAGGGAGACTCGTGTTCAAAATACGGAGGAGATGATAACAATTCACGGGTGGTCACAAATGCAAGCAGCTTCAAAGAGTCGGGACCACCGAGTCTGGGAAAGCCAGATCCGATCATGGCGAAACATGGGTCAAGCAAATTACCAAGATATTCGATGTCTTGGGATGCACGAAGGAACGAAAGTTCCATTCGCTACTTTTATGTTCCGTATGAGGCAGACATCGGTGGGAATCAGAAGCGTACTCCATTCAAATTGCACTCGGCATGCCATGGGAGACGTTTGAAAATAGCCTCAATGACAAGTACTTCCCCGAAAGTATTCGTTATATATGAAGGAAGTGGAGTTTATTAGATTGAGCAGAATAACATGACGGTGTCCCAAAGACGAGGCGAAGTTTGAGTTATCCGTGTTTGCACCTCATTTGGTGGAGAATGAGGAACGATGACGCGGATGTTTCGAGAGGTTTGAAACCCAGATACGCCAAGATCTCATTTCTCATAAATTTTCTCTCTATTCAGATGTTGTAAATGTGGCTCAATTGTTAGAGTGAGATAACGAGTACGCTCAACCGAGGGACCATAACCGTGATCATACCAAAGATAGCAAATCATCGTAATAACGATAACCAAAGGGAGAAAGAAGAATATGGATAAAGGCGGTAACCACTCGGTGGTAATCGTGGCCCATGAAAATAGAAGAAGCGAGTTGGGAGGAGATTTTAAAAGAGGAGATTCAAACAACCACCATTTGAAGACGCCGGCCGCCAGAGCAACTAGTTTTAAGGGAGGAGAACGACCACCCATCATATGTTACAAATTCGGAAAGAGGGACATATCACCCAAACCGCCCACAACAGCTTTAAGGTATGCTATAATTGTGGAAAAGAAGGACATATCGCCGAGATCAGACGATATCGAAACCCAGTCCAAATGAATGGTGACTCAAAAGGATGTCCCGTAAAAGTCAAAGTCAACGATTCCTCGGAAGAGCGTTTGTCGTGACCCTAATTAAAATGCGAGGAACCCGAACGGTTAGCACGGGTTAGTTAATTATAAATTCTTACATGTTTATACCTTACTAGATAACGGGCCTCTACCCATTCTTTTATCTCTCTTGCTTGCGCCAACGCTTGAACTTGACTACGGAGAAATTAGACTTTGACCTATTTATGGAGACTCAGTTAGAGAAACTTTCATTACATCCGTTGTTTAAAAAATCTTGTTTAATTCAAGTTGGCACCATTACCTTACCCGCTGACCTTATCTCTTTAAAGATACTTGCACTTGGGATTGATTGGATAACTACTCATCATGCCAAAATTGATTGCTTTTGTAAGGTTGTTAGTTTTCATATTCCTAAGCAACTCGTTATTCAACTCAAGCGGTCAAACCATTGTAGTCAAACATTTTCATATCAAGCCATGAAGTCATTCGTTTATTACGGATGTCAAGTTTTCTTAGTCCATGTTATGGATTTGAATAAAGACACGCCGATTTGAATAATATTCTTGTTGTTATTGATTTTCCCCGACGATTTCTGAAGAATTTATTGGCTTACTCCCAAAGATCCGATATTAAATTTTGTATCGACTTTGAACCCTAGACAAAACTCATTTCTAAAATCTCATCGAATGGCTCCTATTGAACTTCGAGTTAAAATTCAACTATAGAATTTGGTACCGAGCTTTTATCTTGTGACTTCCTTTGTGGAATTCACCTAAGCCGCACTCTCTCTGTAGGGGACGCCATATTCGTATGCGATAGTAAACTGATAGGTGTCATTGTGACGTGCTATCCAAGGTTGAGATATGAGTCACAGTTGAGAACAACCTAAGTCGGTAATCGAAATGCGTAGTTTTCTAAGCTTAGTTGGTTATTATCGGAGATACGTTGAAGGATATTCTCGAATCGCTATTCCATTAACGTAGCTAACTCGGTAGAGATACAAAATTCGAATGGAGCAAGGAATGTGGGAAGAGCTTCAAGAACTCAAGAGGAGACTCATTTCAAAGACATGTTCACCCATGCCATCCCGGAAAAGCGAACGTGGTAGGCGACGTGTTGAGTAGAAGATCGTATACAAGTACGAAAACGATGTTGTCAAAGACTAATTTCAGATAATATACAAATAATAGAGATGGAGATGAAAACTCTAGGTACCCACGTGATGATATACGATACGTGATGATATACTGAGTATAATCGACTTTAATCGATAAAGTTAAAGTCGCTTAAGCCACACAATCGGAGTCGATGAATTTGAAGAAGGAGGTGCAAGAAGTTGTTATTTTAAAAGCGAGAATCGGTGAGATGAGGAAAGCTCAAACCTTCGATTTATTAATCCATTTGAAATTCTCGATCGAATAGGAACTGTGGCCTATAGACTCGCTTTTACCACCAAGTATGACGCGTGTTCATAACGCTTTTCACGATCGATGTTACGTAAATAAGTGGATGACCCGAACCACGTTATTGAGTTAGAACCGACGAGATAGTCAAGACTTAACGTCACGAGGAGGTACCGTCAAGATTTTGTAGAGGAAAGAACACGACCTATGTAATCGAGGTTATACCATAAGTTAAAGTTTTGTGGAGAAACCATGCTATTGAGGAAATGACTGGGAGTTGGAAACGAAAATGAAAGCGAGGTATCTTTACCTTTTCAAAACACCAGTATATCGTCGCCAATTTCGAGGACGAAATTTCATAAGGAGGGAGGTCAGAAGACCTAAATTTTTTAAATAAAAGGAATTTCTTTTATTTATTATTTTGAAATAGTAAGGGTTGATTTGATTAATGTGGATAGTTAAGGGTTAAATACGCAAATATTTCAAAATAAGCAAGTGGTTATAAAATATTCATTTTTTCTGGAATATTCGTTTGGTCGTGGAATATTCAGAATCGTTGTGGGAATATTCGCATTTACCACAGCGAAACATGTGTGGGCCCCATAACTGAAAGCGATTGGATGAGGAAAACGACAAAGTTTGGGTGGTTATAAATAACTGGCGTAGTTGTTACCAATTAAGACATTGGAATACCCGGTGGTTAAAATACGAATGTCTGGCGTGGTCGCACAAAGAAGACACCAGATTGCATGATGATTGTTGAATTATTGATTAAATGCGTAAGATGGCACTACTCAATAATTTTCACAAGAGTTACCGCTTAATATTTTATTTTATTGATTCAATAATTGCTCGTTGATATTTTATATTATTGTTGTTCAATAATTGTCACCGCATGAAGATTTCCCATTATCGGATCAATAATTCATATTATTTGAATAATATTATTAGATAACATTATTGGCAATGTCTAGAAAGTTCTGCATCTAAGGAGAGGTTTGGTCACCTAATTGCGGCGCCCAAGAAGGAGAGATCCTTATCGAAAGCCCCTCTTCCTGAAACTACCGTCATTATAAATTGTGATTCGTAATATTATTTGTGAATAATTAATTATTGATTCATATGATAAGGAAATATTTATTTTATATGAATATAAATGATGGATTTATTTATGTGGTTATTAATGAAGGAATTAATGTTGAGGTGTTTTATTAGTATTTTATCTGGATTGGAGGTATTAAAAAATCAAATCGTGGGTTTTGAGATATATTTCGGGGTTATAATTTTTAATCCGAATGCTGGATTGTGGTAATTTTTGGGTATGTTATACATATATAAGTTGAGTATATGTCCACAAATTTTGAACCGTTAAAAATTCACGAATGATTTGTTATGAATTTTAAGAGGTGTCCGATTCTAAATCGTGGTTATAATTGATTTTGGTGGAAAATTCTAGAATTGAGTGGGCCCCACTTGTGGTTGGTGAAAAAATGTGCTGAATTTTATTTCAAATGTGGTGGGTGGCAATAGTAGCAGTAAAAGCCATCGGTAAAGCAAGTCAAGTCCGCCTTCTACGGCTAACATTTTCCTATAAATAGAGGGCTAAGTTAGAATTGAAAATCACACCGTAAACAAAGTTTTCTCTTCTCTCTATATTATTGAGCGTATTTTGTGAGTATTTAGATACTTTGAGAGTTGTTTCAAAGATAAGTTTCATTCAAAGATCACTTCCGACCTTTCCTTCCGGTAATCGATTCTTTGAGGTAAGGGATGTTATTTTCTTCTCAAATGATATTATTTCTTCAATATCATTATCTTTGAAATATTCGTTGGAACTTTTATCAAATTTGGAACTTTTTCATGTCAAGGTTACTTATTCATGAGTTACTATTCACGAAGTTACTATTCATGAGTTACTATTCACGAGTTACTATTCACGAGTACTATTCATGAAGCGTGAAGATGTTTTTTGTGGAATTTCTATCTTTTGGTGTCGAGTTTACTATTCACGATACGACACTTATTCACGATACGGCACTATTCACTTAATACGCAAGACTATTCAATTCAAAAATGAAAATTTTTCTTTTCGCCTAAAATATCTATTCGGATACTAGCTTTGATTGTATCCATGTTTTGATCATTCTCAATTTTACACCACTATGATTATTTTTGAGGTATTTTTGGACATGGATAAAACAAAGTACTAATCCTTAATCCTTAATCCTTGTCATTTTGTTTCACCGGATTCGTTCTTTAAAAATATTTTCATCATCCTCGGTCTTAAATGATGATATTATTGAATATCTTTGGCTGTAGTGCAAAGATGAATGATTTCTCAAGAATATCTTTGGCTCAGAGTGCAAAGATGAAAGCGTGTTTAAATGAACATGACCGATCGATGAATATCTTTGGCCAGTAGTGAAAAGATGAACAGATGTTTAAATGAACACGACCGATCGATGAATATCTTTGGCCTTTAGTGCAAATGATGCAGTGTTGAGATGAACATGACCGATTGATGAATATCTTTGGCCTCAGAGTGCAAAGATGAATATTTGATTTGAGATGAATATTGATTGATGTTACAGGATAAAATATTGATGATGGACCGTTAAATTCATAGATTATAGTAGATTTCATTCTCTACGAACTCTTCTATGAATTATTATTTTCACGCGAATATTGATCCGAAACTTGTTGTCTATTGTATTCTATCGATTTTTCCTGCTGGAGACTAACGATAATTTGTTGTATATTATCTTAGTCATAACATTCTTTATTGGGCTAGTTGAGCTCACCCTTTTCCTTGTTGTTCCATTTTTCTTCTCGTGAGGCGAGAATGTAGCGAGTACTAGTCGGGGTATGGAATGAAGGTTCTAGAGAGAGTTGTTTAGTAGTCCTCACCATTATTGTAAAATAATGTATCAATAAATGTGATGAGGATTTATTTGAGTATAAATATTGTCTAGAAGATAATATTTGTATTTAAACTCACAGTTTTATTGTTGTGATAATAAAGTTGTAGTTGTTTCTGTACCATGTATTTGGCGACTCAGAATGGGTTGGATGGAATGGACCTATTTTGGGGTCGTCACATCTATGATGATCCATTGTGGATCCATAACATTAAATGGCTTTAAAATGGTGTTTTTCCAAAACTGTCCAAGAACAGATTTTGTGCTCTGACAAGCAAATGTCGAATTACTCGAGATCTCTCGTCATTAATGTTTTGTTATGTTTTATGTGTTGAATCTATAGCCTGATATGGGGTCTTTAATTAGAAAGTGGAATAAGTGTCATTGGATAGCTAGATTGCAAGTTATACTCGGTCAAAGTCCGTTGACCGACGTTGACCGAGCAACATTCTCGGGTAACCTGTAACGTGATGATCTCGTAATTCCACAACATATTTCGTAGCCCAGATCTGTCAATATGTTTAGTTTTTGATGCTATTATTTCGTACATCTTGTAGCTAGTTATGTGTGCTATAGATTTATGTCTTGATATGCCTTAAAACATGAACGTATGGAACAGAATAAGTGGTCAAAGTGGGCTACTCGCTCAATTTTAACGTTTCTGAAAAAACCCAGAAACCTGAAGAACAGAACATCTGACATAGTTTGACCATTTGATTCCTGGTGATCCTGTTGATAATATACTTATTTATTGATTTCTTGATGTTCCTTGACATAAGGAGTATACATTGTAGACATTAGATCATGTAAAACGTGATCAGAACACTTAGATAATCGGGCTGCAAGGTGACCACTCGAACTACCTGGGTTTCTTAAAAACCCAGGTGACGTCTGACAACCTGTTTACACGCCCAGATCTTCGTGTCATGTTATGTTATGACTTGGATTGTGATCGTTAATTGTAGTGTTACATAAACACTACATGAGCAATATTTGACATGACCCAGAAATGATTTTAAACTGAGAGTAAAATCCAGTCAAACGTGACACCTTGAAACACTGTCTGACAGTGTTCTTGAGCTGAAGAACACCTAAGACGACAGATTTGTGTCGCTAAAGGCTTTAGCGACGGTTGCTATTTATTTATTTTCGGATTTTTCCGAAAATTAATTAAAAACAGAAAATAAATTCTAAAAATTACCAAAAAAGGTTTTAAAAATTATTTTTAAATTATGAAAAATAATTTCTGACTATTTGGAATATTTTTCTTTAATATTTATAATTATTTAAATATTAAAGGTATTTAATTTATTTAATTAGTGTATTAAATAAATTAGAGAAAAATGATTTAATATTATTAAAATCATTTTAAATAAGAATAAAGTGTTTAAAAATATTTTGAGTTATAAAATGTAACTTTTAAATTTTTCTAAGCTTTTAATAATTTATAAGCATTTATTATAATTTATAATAATTTTTCAAACATCTAATTATTTTTAAATGATTTAATTATCAAATAATCTTATCATTATTAATATTTAATAATATAAAATATTAATAACATACTTGTCAAAATATTAAAGTTATTTTAATAACTTAAAATATTTTAAATCATCAATATTCTACTTAAATAATTTTTAAAGTAATTAAAATCATTTTTAAATCATCACCATTAATAATCAAATATTAATGAAATTATCATCAAAATATTAAAAGTCATTAATTATAACTTAAAATATTTTAAAATTATTTTTCTCATTTTAAATGATTTTTAAATCAATTAATTCATTTTTAATTCATTTATTTAATATAATTAAATAAATATAATATCATTAATATTAAATTATTAATGAAAATTCTCTAAAATTATAAATGATATTTGACTTATCTAAAATAATATTGAAGCTTAGAGACCAAGTGTAATTGACAGTATCTGTGTTAAGTGTCGGATAGGGTGACCGGATCACCAAGAATGGACCGAATTCCAACCAGACCGAAATAGTTAGACTTGATAAGTGTTTATCTAGGTTATAAACACTGATGTGGCTATATGGTAATGTGCCTAGGAGAAGTTTGACTATGAATTACGTTGTTATGTATTATAAATTATCAGTCTTAATTGTGAGACCGATATTATTGGTTATAGGTCTTACTGAACGCAGATAAGTTTATTATTATGTAGTTGTAATCGTGGAAGAGGCAAGTTCCCTAACTCAACCTTGAGTTAATATTATTTAATTATTATTGGTGGTTAATTATTGCTAATTAAACCACGCCTGTGATTTATTGTTGATTATTATTGAGTTAAGTGCATGCTTAATAATTCAAATTGAATTATCGATTCGTAATATATATACATTCGTAGAATAACTATTGTTGGATATACATATCCGTAGAAGCTAGAATTGACAATATGATAATTCGCTTATGTGTAATTATGTTGAGAAATGTCTTAGCCAATTATTCAAGTTGAGACGAACATTTGTTAGAACTCGATAGATTCGAGAAGAGAATTAAATTATTATTGACAGATCGATGCCAATTATTTTGGCTAGATCGAGAAGTAAATAGAATTTGAAATCACAGTATTTCGTTGTAAAATCAAAATCTTGATTCTAAGACTGAGAAGAACAACCTTTTATATAAAGGGAATATTTTATCTATTTAGTATTCTACTTTTCATGCTGCGATTAAGTATTATGCATAATATAGGGTATACTAAAGCTGATCACTTTATATACTTGCAGAGGGGTATGATTTAATCTTTATGGTTATCTGATACACCTGGGTATATAAAAGTATATCTTTGATAGTTACTCGAGAAGAGAAGTTCAAGATCCAATGGATCGCTCAGCATAAATCTGGAAAAATATTCCACTTTGCTATTTCGTAGAATTAATTCTTGATTATTCATTTAAATATCGTAGAAAACCTTGAAAGCGTTGTACTATTTCATTATCGAATTATTTTTGCGTAGAATATGAGAAGGTTTGATATCGATTTCTATATCTTTATTGTATCTCTTAACTTGCGGAGCAAACTTGTTGCTCACCCTTGCTATAAATAAAACTTTTAAGCTAGGGATGAAGTTGCAGAAGGTGTTGCGAAGAAGAACAAAGGAAAAGGAATAGTTATGAATTAGTTATGATGAACAATATTATAATTATGTCGTATTATAAACCCTTTTTGTATATCTAAAGGGGTATGTCTGTAATGTTAAGGTTAGTAGACCTGGGACTTATGTATTAACAATCTATGTTAATGAGTTATGTATTCCTATTTATATAAAAATGGGTAGTTAGATGTTATTATATTGTGGATCATGAACACCAAACTCGGGGGTCAGGTAACCCGGATTTGGGGGTGTCACAATTATCCAAGTGGGAACACTTGAATAACCATATTTAGAAATTAATGAACAGAAAATATATACATCTGAATTACAATATAGTACCATGTTGATAATCAATGATCGGATATTAGATATATAACAATAGGGTTAATAATCTGGTAATAATAATAATATAATTTTGAAACTTCTTACTCATGTCTATTGCATAAAGAAAATGCAAAGGTATGATACTTGCCTGGTTCGCTGCTTACAATTCGCAAACTTAGTTTTATATTTTATGTAACAACCTATCATTAATCAGATCATTCGTTCGATTAGAAAAATATACTATAACACATAGTACTGCATTTCGCAGTCAGCACATAACCTAATCACATTATCACACATATCCAACAGTCATTGAATCACAAAAAATCATTAATACAGTTAAAATATCTAAGTCCAGATCAATTTACAAAAATGCTTGTGATACCGGCAGCTTTATTATCGCAATAATCGAGTCTAAGACTCTATCCAGCTTAGTTCAATAACCGTAATTATCACCATCATATTATTTTTAAATGACTTTTAAATAATTTTTAAACACTTATTATAATTTATCATAAATTTTCAAACACCGTAATCATAATTAAATGATCTAAATATTAAACAATTCTACTATCATTAACATTTAATCAATATTAAACTATTAATGAAACCATTGCCAAAATAATAAAGTTATTTATCATAACTCAAAATATTTTTAAAGTATTAATATTACCTTTAAATAAATTTTAAAATATTTAAAATTATTTTTAAATAATTATCATTAATATTTAAATATTAATGTACTACTTATCCAAATATTAAAAGTCATTAATTATAACTTAAAATATTTTTAATTCATTTATATCCTTTTTAAATAATTTTAAAATTATTAAAACCATTTTAAAACTGCTTTATTTAATATAATTATTATATAAATTTAATATCATTAATGTTAAATTAATATCATTAATATTAAATTATTAATGAGATTATCCTTTAAATATTAAAAGTTATATTTTATAACTTAATATATTTTAAACACTTTATTTTTATTTAAAATGATTTTTATAATAATAAAATCATTTTTAAATTAAATTATTTAATAAAATTATTAAATAACTTTAATATCATTAATAATAATTAATGAATGAATTTTACCTTTAAATATTGAAAGGTATATTTTATAACTTAAAATATTTTTAAATACCTTATTATTATTTAAAAGGATTTCTAATATAATAAAATCATTTTAATTTATTTATTTAATTCATTTATTAAATAACTAAATTATCATTAATATTAATTTATTAATGAAATATATCACAAAATATTAAAAGTCATTAAAAATAACTTAAAATATTTTTTTCTTATACCATAATATATTTTTAAATGATTTTTCAAGTATTAAAATCATTTTTAAATAATTTATTTAATACTATAATTAAATAAATTAAATACTTTTAATATTCCAACAATATTAAATAATTATGAAAATATTCAAAATTATTAAAAACTAATTTTTGGACTTTAAAATAATTTTTAATAATTTATTTTGTATTTTAATAATTAAAACTAATTTTCTATAATTATTTAATAAAACTATAATTTTATATAAATAAATCTGTCAAAAGATCACCTATATAATGGCTGTAACTGCCGCTATAGGTGTTCTTCATGTTCATCTTCAAAACCCAGAACACCATGTTAGATCCGAGGATGCTAGGTTTGACCATACTTAATTATATGTTCCAATCGATTTCTGGGCTTGCAATGATGTTAGAGTTGTAGTACAGATGTAGTACTACAACCACAAACAAAGAGTATAGCAATAACATGCCACAACAGTAAGATATGATTAATCCAAAAAGCTTGTCAGACATGTTCTTCATTTCTGGGTTACCCAGAAATGAAGAACAGTCTAGGGTGCCACTTTCCAGCCTCCACTACATGCTAGGCTTGTAATGTTTTTATGATATATAAGCTTCAGTGTGTAGCACAAATGTAGAACTATAGATCTATTACATAACATCAACAAAACATCAACCGAATCAACTTCTAATTCTGGTCAAACCATGTCGGAACACATGGCCATAGGTTTTCTGGGTTGCCCAGAAACCCGGATCCGTGATCATGCTACCTACTTTGACCAAACATTAAAATTGATTCATTTATTGTTAAGGAGATTTTAAGGCAAATTGACATATCTATTCGATCAAAAGCGTTGTTAGGGCGTTTCTGGGCAGTTTATGGGTTACCCAGAAACGCCAAGTCATGGTCGGTTAACGGCGTTTGACCGTAAATAACATGCAATCTAGACCAGATATAAGCTTGATTCTTGATCCAGATCAAAGACCACATATCAGACTACAATATCCAACACTTTAAACACAAAAATCAAACACAGACAGATATCTACAAGGCCTGACATTCACTGTCAGACATCAAAAGCAAAATTTTCTAGTTTTCCGTAAAATGCTAGATCTGAGCCTATAGATGTTATGGATCTAACATCTATCAACCCAAATCACTTAATTAGACTCCATACAACATATTTAACACAACAAACTTAACATTTAACAACAGATCAAAGGTCAGATTTTATGGCTAGGGTTTACCTCTTTATGAACCAATTCTGATTTCTTGGCTTATGATCTGTTATTGGAAGTTGTGGGACTTGATTTAGAGATTGGTACACCTTTCGATTTCGTGGGTTTAAGCTTGAGAGAGTATGGCTAAGTGTTTGTTGCACAAATGAACTTTGTTTTGCTTTTCTCTCTCTTGAATCTTGTATATCAATTTGTACAATGAATTTGGTTGATTGTAATAGTTGATGTGCTGGTGTTGTAGCTCATAGCTAGGTAGACTAGGGTGGCTAGCAAGATATTGCTAGATTTTCTACCAATAATTCATCAAATGGGACAAAAAGGGTAAAATGGTAATTTTGCTTATAACCTCAAGGGTATTGTTGTCCAAGGTACTTGAATCCAAGGTTTAATCACTAGATTTTAAATTTTAAAGTTTCCCAAATAATTTTTAGGGTTTGAAAAATTAAAATTAAAGTGTAATAAAATATTAATTAAAACACACTTATTAAAATTAAGGTTTTTAACTAGAAAATTAGGGTTTAAATAATTAGGGTTCCTTAATATCATTAGGGTTCCCAAATTAACCAATCAATTTACTAAAATAGTAATTATGGTTTCTAATTTTAGCAATTAGGGTTCCTAATTAATAAATTAGGGTTTCTAATTTTAGCAAATTAGGATTTTCGAATATTAATTAGGGTTTTCCCTAATTAATAGTAATTCTATAATATGCACATAATTCATATAACATAATTTCAGACCGATCTTAAATTCCAGTTTTGAGTTTCCAATTATGGTTTATGACAGTATTACTAAGATTTGCCGTGATACACCATAATTTCCTGACCATTATCAATCTACACATATACTGTATATATTTATAGCACTGAAAAATCAAAATATAATTAATATTATATTATTATTCTCATCCTTTAATCAAAACCCAAATTTAGGGTTAGGATTCCATATCTGATTTATCTTTCATATACAACATCAATAATTAACTTAAAATAATTAACTTAATTATTCCAACAATTCATATAATAAAATATTTATTATTATAATTAATAATAATAATATAAAATCATGTTTTTATGGAAAATAATTAATAAAAACATTTCGCTACAAAAAATTAATTACAATAAGAATATAATTTGTAATGATCAATAATTCTAAAATTATTTATAATTTTTCGTGTACTAAATATATTTGCATTTATCATACACATTACTTGACACTTATTCTCATCATTAAAATAAATAAATAAAAATGTATATGCAAAATTTCTTATTTATTTATATTAAAAATATCGGGTTATTACATTCACCCTCCCTTATAAGGATTTCGTCCCCGGAATCACCGTTTTAAAACTCATACGTACAAGGGTACATAGCATATACAATCATTGAAAGTAGATCTCGATCATATTTAATCGAACTGATCTTTAACTATTCAACATAAAGCTTGTCTATCTGATTAAACAGAAGTTTGATTTCTAAAAGAACTCAAATTCCTTCTTCAAAATTTCTTTATAAAATAATTTGCTATATATAGGAAAATCATATATATCAAAATATACAAGTTATTCAAATAATACATGGAGTTCCATTCCCAGCTGCCACAGTATCCTGGACCGTCATGTTGAAGACTCTTGCAGTTGCTTTTGGTGGTTTGTTGGTTGAAGTCAGTCCTGTGATCGCCAGAGTCCCGCTGCCTTTTTCTGTGGTTACACTCCCCGCCTCCATTCTCCTCTTTGGACAACCCTTCACCCTATGTTCAGTCGATCCACATAGAAAACACCCAATGTTCATCCTTGGGTTGGGGCAGTTGGGAGAGATATGGCCCTCCTACCCGCACTTGTAACATACAAACTTACACTTCAGACACTCACCAGAGTGATTCTTCCCGTAATTCTTACACTGCACAGTCTGTTTCTTCACACCTTCCTGCTTCACTTGAACATTCCCGAAATAATTTCCTTTTCTCTTTTCACCCCTACTCCCACTATTTGTTTCCACCTTTACAGCTCCTACCATCTTGCCTTTGTTCTTCTTTTCCTTGTTGTAGAGGCTCATGGCCTCACTCCCCTCCTCAGCTATGATAGCATTTTCCATATGTGCTGCAAAAGTATTAATTTGCAACACCGCCACCTTGTTGTAGAGCCGGGGTTTTAAGCCCAGCTCAAACCTCCTTGCCTTCCTAGCCTCCGAATCAACTTGATGCAGAGCGAACCTAGCCAACTCATTAAACTTTGCGGCATACTCCGCAACAGTCATGTTATCCTACTTCAACTCTAGAAATTTTACCTTCATCCTAGCTTGCATACTAGCTGATAGATAGTTTTTGGAAAACAAAGTTTTAAACCTAGCCCAAGTAACTACTCCTTCTCCTGCCCTAGTTTGATTTGCCTCCCACCAAAAGTTAGCCTCCCCTTTCATCATATAAGTGGCAAAAGCGGTCTTTTGCCCCTCATCTACCCTAGCAATTACGAATGCCTTTTCTATCTCGTTAACCCATGTCTGGACTTCTATATGGCCAGCTGATCCCCTGAATTCTGGTGGACCTACTGCCTTGAAGTCTTTAAATTTTGCCCAAGTGATTGTCTGGCTGGTTCCCTGCGGTTGGTATTCCCTGCTGCATAGCCTGAGCTACCATGTTTGCAAAGTTTTGCATCGGGTCTTCTTTGTTGTCCCCTCAAAGATTGTTGATGATTCTTCACCTTTTGGTTTCGAGTTTGACGCTCAAGGGCGGCATTATCTGGTTAAGTAAAACCATAAATTATACTTTATTAACTTACATTCTAAACCTTATTGCATAATTTTAATATATTAAACTTGTTTCATTTCTCAAACATAGATTCATATTCATTCATCGAATATTTTACATAGCATAGCACATACGGCTTTAAACATCAGCTATCCCTTTGTGACTACAAAAGTCGGGATTTACAGCCTTGATCAACACAAAAGTTCAGAATATTACATTACACAGACATACTTAGATATTACATTAAACATACCTACTCAACAGAACCTATACTACCTATTTACTACACCTTTTCCTTGGAAAACCTTTCGCCTGATGATCTTCTATCCCACAGATAAAACATGCTCCTGGTTTATAGTCGGGACAATATAGAGTGGTATGTCCCTCATAGCCGCAAAGGTAACATATTCTTTTTCCTTTCTTCTTATCAGTTTTTTCTAAGTCATGATCTTCTATCTTTCTTTTCCCCTTCTTGCTCGGAGCTGCACACGATGTGTTGTTTGTGGTTCCCATCTGATTAATTTGGATTTTAAGCTTATCTTGTTCTTCCATTGTTTCTATTAACGCCTGACACAATTGACTATTTAGCAGCTTTTCTATTTCCCACAACTTTTCCAGAGAAGAAACCTTGTTCCTCAGATCCTGTACCTCCGTTGATGCTTGATCAGCTTCAACTTTAGTGTCTGAATCACTATCTGTCAGCTCCACCATCTCTGGATTTGGTATTACGTTTTCCAAAATAACCACCTCATCCGAGTTGGTTTCATTGTGAACCTCTATTTCAGCTATTGGCTTCGATATTAGCTCGGGTGTATGGATTTGATCCTCCTTCATGCTATAAGTGTGACTCCCCCAACATCTTACAGTTCATATAACAAGTATAAAGATTGAGTTCCTTACTCAATCAACATGCTTTACTCAATCAACGTAGTCATAAGTTGACTTTAACATTTCATACATTCAACATATATATATAACACATCATGCTCTTTGCAATAAAGATTTAAAATAGTTAATCACCAAGTCAAAAAAGCAAATAGAACTGGAAGACTTGCCTTGATCGTTGTTTACCAATAACAGTTTAACAGCTTACAGATATCTGCACTTCACGTGCCCTACACAATTATATAATCATTCACATTAACTATTAGTTACATAGCAATGCGTAGTAGTTGTAATGTAAACTTTACTTTACATCTCATAACCCTTTTTATTAATCAATACACAATATTCAATTTGATTGTGTTAACTTTCAACTTATATCTCACTATATTTCGTATCCGAAGTTCATTCAAGTGTTTAATTCTTGCTAAGATTACTTATTGTTTTTATATTAACACTATTCAATATCTTATTATATTCATTTCATTTGATTTAAAACACTTTTTACGTTCATTATCTTGAATCACCTCAATCGGAGTTCGTATGAAAACGTTATGGTCAATTTACCAAGACAGGTCAAAGTAGTCACACCTGACATACTTTGGGCGCAGCTGTGCCCAATTAAGCCTTGGGCACGAAAGTACCAAGGCTTCTGAGGTAGTCAAGGTCCCAAATGACTTAGAAATAAAGGTAAACAAGGCTATAAGCGTAAACGGACTCGAAAGTTACTGTTCATGCGATTTTGACCCTTTTTCGCCTACTAATCTTCATAACTTGAGTTATACACATCCAAATTAGTCCGTTTTCGATTCTATGGATTCGTAATTCATAGAACTACAACATACTAGAATTATAATATTTTATAAAAACATTAACCAACCTAAAATTTGACCCAAAACACATGTTCATACACTATTTCATGTTTTAAACACATTTAGCGAATTTGATCACCACGGCTTCGTTTCTTAACCAATTAACACGATTTAAACTACGCCGTTTTTGTTTCTTAACATACTAACATAATCCAACATCAATTTACAGATTATAACAAGTATTGATCATGAAATTTTGTACTTTCTAAGCCATATTCTATAACATAAACACTGTTATTTAAAATCTTCTACTACCACCCAATTCTCACAAATTTGATCATCAAATAGCACTCACAAACGATGATTAACATATTATAAACCCTATATACAAGTATTTATATCAATCCAACCTAATTATCAATAGAAATTCCAAAAATAAAGTTAAAATTAGGGTTATACATTATTCCTTTGATTGTTTGCTAGCAAGAGATGATGTCAAGGCTTAGAAATTCCTCTCCTACCTCTAGACAATCTCAGAGCATTCTCTCTTTCACTGTGTTTTTCTCTTGCTTTCTTCAACACTCTCTCTATACTCTACTCTTAAGCCTTAGAAAAATAAGACGCGTGAAAACATAAACTGACATGGCCTCACCTCCCACGTACTTCAGTTAAAAAAAAACAAAAAGGCTTCAGTTAGAAACAAGCCAAAGGCCACAAGGCCTTGTTTGGCTAAACACATAATTCACATACTAATTTATTTTTATATTATTATATTATATAGTTTTCATGTCACACCATTAATTTAGTTAATTAAATAACTTTAGCTTTAGCTAATTTAAATAACTTACAATAATAATAAAATTCTTATTATCATTATACCTTATAATTAACAAATAATTATATATCTAATTTAATTAATAAATTAGACATATCACTTTGTTTAATTTATTTATTTCCTTTAAATTAAACAATTCCCTTAAATTAAATCCATCTGATAAAATTATCAATACTCAATTTAATTAACATTAATCAATTTAGTTACTAAATTAATTCACCACAAATTTCATCAATTATTTATTTTTCTCAATAAATAAATTATTTAAAATATTTATTTAATTCAAAAATATTTAAAATAATTGCCAAATTCAATTAATTTCTTCAATAGTTAACTTAACTATTAAACATCACTTTCCCAATACATGAATATATATATATATATATATATATATATATATATATATATATTCACACCAGATCACATATTTCAAAGTATATAGCACGTATATATGCATACTCAAACTCAAAACATCTCATAATAAGAATTTTAATTATTACATTCCTATTTTAATAACTTATAAAAATTCGGATTGTCACATTACGCACGAGGCAAGTTCCTTACCCTAAACTTTTATTGAGCAAGCTTTGTTCCTAAATTTTATTTGAGCAAGCTATAATTCTATCTTTATTCGGACAAGTTTTAATTCCAATAGTTATTGATTTATTCTAACTTGTTTATAGTTAAGCAAGTTTCTTTAATTCTATTCTTGTATAGTGAATGCGATTTCTTGAATTCCAATTCCTAATTTTGAACTGTCTTATTTTAATTACTTTGCACAAGTTATTATCATATTGAGCAAATTTTACTTTCAGTTTTCTATCAGTAATACATGAACAGTAATTCTATATCTTATTTAATAAGATCATAGCCTTAGCTTAATATTGTTCAAGCAAGGTTTATTGTTTCATTCAATGCTTATGTTTTTGGTTATTTCTAAGAATGCCTACTATTCTTAAACATTTTACCTTAAACTATTATTGATCACTCGTAGTGCTGTTAAGTCTTGTTGATTCAACTAATCCCTTAGTTGATGATTGTGAAACTCTAAATTACCCTTGAAGCTTATCCAAACCAAACTTCCTTTTGTGCGGACTTGTACTCTAAAAACTGAGAAGAACAACCCTATATCAGGGGATTATTTTTAAAGTTATGCAATGGCATTAAAATATTTGTGCAATACATAGTAAAAAGGGCTGATCACCTGGAGTACGGGATGATGGTCCATATAGTCATTTAGATTATTAAAGGTTACAGTAAAAACACCTGTTAACCTAGGACATAGATGATGATTATTGTAAGACCCCAACTTTTATGAATAAAGAATAATTTTTCTCGAAATATATTTTTGAATATTATGGTGTGGATATGATATAATGTTATAGTTGTGGGTAATATTTATAAATTTTACAAAGTAAGCAAGTTGTTATAAAATATTCGATTGGTCGGGGAATATTCGTTTTAACAGGAATATTCAGACGACGACAAGACAATCATCATTGATGGACCCCACAATGGAAGTATTGTCGTAGTTAGAAAATGACAGAATTATCTTTTTATAAAAATAACGGCGAAAGTTTTACTGTTAAACTGTTGAACTACCCGGTGGTAAAAGTACAGTAATACGCGTGGTTGCATAGTAGCACATTGTATTGATTATTGATGCTTGTATGAGAAGTCAATCAGTTATACTCAATTATTGCTACAGTAATTGATGCATAATATCTCTCATATTATTGATTCAATTATTGTCACAGTATCAATATTTTATATTATTAAATCAATAATTGAGACGACAAAGTTATTCATATTATTATTTGTAATATTGACGATGTCTAGAAAGTTCTATCGAGGAGAGATTTGGTCACCTAATTGCGTGCCAATTGATAAGTAGGTTTTATACCTACATATCTGGTATCTGTTACTTGAATTAGTTGCTCAAACTCATGTTTCTTAGTTACTTTTCATGCATTTTGTGTTCATTTTATAAATTATATGCTTGGGAGTTGTGTGAGCGACTATTGGTATGAAAACGCAAGAAAAGGGCGACAATTGGCATGAAGAAGCAAAGGAAAGCAATTCGGACATCTTTTGGACCAAAATACGCAAGCAAATACAAGAAGGGGAGATTGCAGGGTTTTAACACTAATTTGGATACATGTTCTTGGCTTAGAACTTGGATTATACTGTAGATCTTCTTCTTAGCTTTCCGGAATATCTTGAATCATCCCAATCAGAGTTCGGATGCGAGAGTTATGGCCTTTTTATCAACGAAGATCAAAGCTGAGAGTTCTCATGCTTGCAATTTACATAGGATCTACTTCAAGCTCGATTTAGATCTTGTGTTGGCCAGAATTTCTAAATTCTAAGTGAATTAAAGTTGTAGATCTCGTCGATATCTTCGATTTGATAGGTGTCACGCCCCGTAACTCCTCCGGGATCAAAAGTTATGGCCATTTTACCAGAGGACACTGCGGCAGAAAAAGGACCCCCGCCGGGGCGGGCATACAAGCTGCAAAATAGTAGGGACCCCCGCCGAGGCGGGCCTATTTAGTGTATAAACCCCCGCCGGGGCGGGGGTACGCGCAGAAAAGTTATTTTTTGTCCAAATTTGAGTCCAAGAAGGATTGGTTCGATCCGGTTGACTCAAGGACTTCCAAGAGGACTTAAAGACATGTAAAGAGGCATATAAAAGGAGGAGAATCACAAGGATTAGGGGATAGAGAGAGGATTCTATTAGATTAGATTAGAGTAGATTAGGACCAGAACACTAGTTCTTATGAGATTTGTAGATTGAAGCGACTTGGAGACCATTGAAGATTCAAAGTAGGAGCAAGGAGAGAGCATCAAATCTACAGACAATAGATTTTATCTTTTTATCTTCTTCTATCTTTGTCTTTTATTGTTTATTCAAGTGTGGATTCTTAGTTTTAATTCAATAAACTAATTTTTTGTTTGAGATTACAATAGATCTTATTGTGTAGTTTATTTTAATATGCTTCGCTATCAATTATTATGTTCTATTATGAGGATTGTCTATTGTGATTTGGACTTAATTATTTAATTGATTGGCCATCAATTACCATGATAATCTATATGAACTCGAGAGATGAAGTTTAGATTTAGATCTGATCATGATAGCATGTGTTTGTGATTTTTGCATAGATGAAATTCATGATTCGTGTTTAGGATAGTAGATATGCTTTTTCATATGTAAATCTTATAGAGAACTTGTGCTTTAAATCCTTTTTAATTGTAATTCACATAGAGATATAGTGGATTAGTTAATTAGGGTGTCTTGCTTAATTCTATCATATGTGAATTTAAGTGAGTATGGGTATTATGCATCGAGAGGTGGTTTTATCTGCTTTAGTGTTCTTCATTAACAATTCAGGATAGAAAATAATTGATGAGAAGTGTGTTAACTTAAATGAAGCAATAAGTGAAGTTGTGATCTTAAATCTCCATAATCTGATTTTTAATTAGTGGTAATTAGAATTAGTTTAGTTAAATAATTTAATTTATAACATTAAATTCATTCGTTTAAATAAAATTGAGTTGGTTACGGGTTAGTACTTGGTGATTTTTATTAAACAATTCCTCGTGGGAACGATACTCTACTTTCACTTTATTACTTGTTGACCACGTATATTTACGTGTTGTGCGTAATTAGATTTTACCCAACAAGTTTTTGGTGTCGTTGTCGGGGAATTAATTTAATAATTATTTGTAAATATTAATTTTAATCGAATTAGTCTTAATTTAAATATTTTTATTTTTATTTTTAATTCTCTTCCTATATTTCCCTCTTTTCAGGTACCATGGATGACTTTGCGTATCAATGGCCATACACGAACATGACTCAACCAAAGGAAACAGGGATTGATGAACTTAATACATTTTTTGTAGAGTCAGTACAAATTGAGGCAAATTCGAAGACGTTGGAGGTTATCGCAGCCCAACGGAGTTGAAGGATGGCAAACATGACTCAACCAAGGGAAACAGGGATTGATGGACTTAATGCATTCTCCAAACAGAGTTAAAATAATCAAAACTTCAAATTTAATCAACCTAGATGGTCAAAGGCAACACTTTCATCACACTAGCTCTGAATCACCCCTGCAAACCTGCCGGAAGAAAAACACAGCAGGAGCCAATTGCCCAGTACAGATAAAGATATACAACTGATATACGAAAACAACTGAGACAAAATACTAAACAAAGCCTCAAGTGTAAATACGGACGAAAATATAATCTCCAAAGATCTGAATGGAATATATCTGAATCAACAGAATTGACAAAACCAATAAAGAATAAAGAAATAACGAACTGGAGTAACTAACTCAATGAATTGAACTGAACAGAAACCAACAAAACTAATACAATAAAATAATAGGCTGAAATAAATGACTGGAGTTATTTCATACCGAATGAACTCAGAAATATACATTGCCACACAGGCAAGTCAAACTAATGCCACACAAGCAAATCAAATGATGCCACATAGGCAACCAAAATAATGCCACACAGGCACATCAAAATAATGTCACACAGGCAAGTCAAAATAATGCCACACAGGCAATCACACATTGGACCGCGAATCCAAATGTATGCAAATCGGATAGGTGTGTTTGGAACAACATCACAAATCCGCAGAACAAAAAACTAGGGTTAACCCATACACCTCCCACAACAAAACACCAAATGGCCCACTTCCTCCGGAGCCCAAACGGAGACGCCCATCGCCACGGAGAGTGTCATGTCTCTCGTGCCAAGACGACATGCCTGTGGTACCCCCACAGGTGGTTATAGCTCAAGTATACCCTACGGTATATTCTAACAAAAATATCATATCACAACACATGTGACAGAATACCAACAAAAGGGTTCTATGTGTACATGGTGAACCAAATCAAATTCTAGTCACATGGTTTCAAAAAGAAGGTAGCAACATGTACCACTCTACAATTATCAAAAAATACTATACATGATAACCTGATTCAAAGAGTACAAGTACGAGTCCAATGTGTCAACTCCAAAATGAAACAAATATATCAATTTCACAAGAAACAATTATGTGAAATAATAATAGAAATTCGAAACGAGGAACAAAACGAACAATTCAAATTTAACAAAAGTATCGCTGAAAGAGTACGGAATCCGTACCTTAATATAGTACCAAAATAATTCACCGAAGCCAAATATTATACCGGTAGAACTCCTCAATCCGATCTATATAATTATAAAAATAATACAACCATCAATTAAATTACTAACTTATACAATTTATGTTTGTTTTTTGTTTGTTTTTTAAAAAAAAAAAAAAACCTTCAATATTAGTACACGAATTTTATGTAATATAAAATAATTATGTTTTGCTATATAATATTATATACTAATGCATTTTTAATAAAATATGAAAGAACATTATTATTATTATTTTTAATTTGGTCCTGGTGCAAAGTTTATTAACTTACCATAATTTAGTAGAAAAAATATATTATAATTACATTAACCATTAAATATGCAGAAGAAGGATCAGGATCCCTTTATATAATTACAATCCTAAAACATCACTAGAAGATTTTAATAAGGCAGCAGCTTGACGTGCCAATTTTGAAAAAAAGATAGAATTGAAATTAGCCCAATGATTCAACCAATCAAAGTTGTTATAAATATAATATATGGAGTTTATTGAATTCTTTATTAGAAAATGATAACATATGTATATATGCAGGAGGATTCTTCAGCAAAAATAAGTTAAATAATAAATCAATTCATTATTTTCTTAAGTCTGTGGAGGCATGCATATATGGGAGTTTTATTAATAGTTTCAGTTTGGAATTCTTTCACAAGCCAAACGGAGATGAACAATCAATCAATTCAACTTAAATTTTCAAATACAGATTAATATTATCGCACCGCATTAGATTAAACAAACAACAAAATCAAATTCTCTAAAACAGATTGTAATCACGCTAATAAAATAACTATGCTATATTCAAAAATAAATTCAATAAATACCTTTTAGAGATACGATTATGTTTAATATAATCTCACAATCTTCTTCCCCAAATTTTTCTTTTTATTCCACATCCTTTCTTCCGCCTCATCTTCGTTGTTTCTCGTTGCATCAAAACCCTCTCTAGTTGATTATGTCGGTACGTGAATTAGGAAGGACCTTAACCTAATATATTAATGTTATTCCTATTCCAATTTAGTTTTTAAAACCCAACACTTTAAATTGGGCTCAATTAGTTTAACAAGCCCAACTTAAATAATTTGAAATTAGTTTGACCCAATTAGTATATAAAGGCTCAAATTAATGTAATCACATACTTATTATAGTCCACACAAATTAAATACAAATTGACCTAAACTGTCAAACATAAGAAAAGCCCAATTAAAATATGGATTTAAATATTATTTATTTATTTTCTATATTTTTTTTTTACCAAGTATTACATCACCTACCCCTTAAAAAGGATTCCGTCCCCGGAATCAAAAGAAGAACAAATATTTACCAATCATCAAAGATGTGAGGATACTCTTGTCGAATAGTCTCCTCCGCCTCCCAAGCAACTTCGCTCTGCAAATGATTTTTAGAAAAAAAATAAAATTAATATTTAATTATTAATAAAAAATCTGATTATTACATTTTTCTCCCCTTAAAAATAATTTCGTCCTCGGAATTCAAATAAGCTACATAAAATTTTATTTTTATTTTTATTTACATGGCACAATTATTCATAACTTTAGTTAAGACGTAACATCACCCTTTGTAACGATCAAGCATGGTACTTCCATCGGTCCTCACAATTATCCATGTACTTGTAAAAATTAAATACCACTTGTCACGCTTGAATTAAGATTCTTCATGTTGCATCAAATTAGATCACATGATCCACCGTTGGTGCGGGCTGTCGCTAATATCTTTGAGTTTCATTCTTTCAAACGTACGTACTCTTCGGAACATAATTCGAAAACACAAAATTTTCTTTTCATTTAAATACGATTCGAATACCCAAAATATTTAAAATTATCTTCAATTCGTAAAATGTTTATGTTCCACACATGACAAAGATTTAACAAATTATTTGCATTTAATTTTACATAAATTCACGCAAAACTCTAAAGGCATCAGTAAACAAAACAACTTAAATTATATCACCAACTCTCACTAAGTCCTCAAGAGTTTCAAAATATCATAACCTCAAATCAAATTAGTTCTCAAATAATATTACACCAAAAATATATTACTACTAAGATCTCTTAATTAATCACCATACCAAACTCCAAATCATATATCCTACTATCTGAATAAGTAAACTATAGCTTTCAAAATCTCTTAAAGATTCATCACTTATTGTATATCTAATCATTCAACGAATTAATCATTCTCTTAATGCAAATCTTAACCCAACAAATTCCAAGATCTTCTTATACTATCACTCGAAATTTCATATAAGATAACTCCAATATTCTACTAGAAAATAATCGCAAAATTCATTTACTCTAAAAGATTAATCTAATTACGTCGAATCTCTACAACAACTTTAAATTACAAGAGATCCTTTGTACTTAATAGTTTTCACATTATCATATCATCCCACCGATTCATGTACCTCAAATTATTCACAACATAACAAAAATCAGAATCTAACCCAAATAAAATCCTCAATTCTAAAATCATAATAATTTGTAATTACCTGAAATAACTCTAACAAATAATTCTCCAATATCAAAACTCACCGATACAAATGCTCATATCATAATCGTATAATCATTTCTTAACCGAACAAAATATGTCATTATTCTCCTTAATGATCAAATCACAATCCTTAACTAATATTATTGCTCCAACGCATATAACAATAATAATCTTAACAAGTTAACTCGCCTTTCTCAAATCAACTACAATTTAAAGAGCTAAAAACACTTGGTCAAAATCAAGACCAACTAAACAGAGAACAAAATCAAATCAAACTCCTACGTCGACCCAATGATTTACCCACAACTCATAGGTCAAACCTAAATAGGTTTTCGACAAGAAAGAACCTAAGCTCTGATACCATCTCTGTAACACCCCCTTCCCGAAAAGAAAAGAGTGGTCACGTGCAAATCACAACAAACTTCAAAATTAGTAAACAGAGCACTAATGACCTCAAAATATTAATAGTGATATCCATCAATGAAGTACTAAGTACAATTCTCCAAACAGAGTCAAAATAATCAAAACTTAAAATTTAATCAACTTAGATGGTCAAAGGCAACACTCTCATCACACTAGCCCTGAATCACCCCTACAAACCTGTTGAAAGAAAAACAAAGCATGAGCCAATTGTCCAGTACGGATAAAGATATACAACTAATATACGAAAACAACTGAGACAAAATACTGAACAAAGCCTCAAGTGTAAATACGGACAAAAATATAATCTCCAAAGATCTGAATGGAATATATCTGAATAAACAGAATTGACGAAACCAATAAAGAATAAAGAAATAAGGAACTGAAGTAACTAACTCAATGAATTGAACTGAACAGAAACCAACAAAACTAATACAATAAAATAATAGGATGAAATAAATGACTGGAGTTATTTCATACCGAATGAACTCAGAAATATACATTGCCACACAGGCAAGTCAAACTAATGCCACACAGGCAAATCAAATGATGCCACATAAGCAACCAAAATAATGCCACACAGGCACATCAAAACAATGCCACACAAGCAAGTTAAAATAATGCCACACAGGCAATCACACATTGGATCGTGAATCCAAATGTATGCAAATCAGATAGGTGTGTTTGGCACAACATCACAAATCCGCAGAACAGAAAACTAGGGTTAACCCATACGCCTCCCACAACAAAACACCAAATGGCCCACTTCCTCCGGAGCCCAAACGGAGACGCCGTGGACTAATCACACCGCCACGGAGAGTGTCATGTCTTTCGTGCCAAGACGACATGCCTGTGGTACCCCCACAGGTGGTTATAGCTCAAGTATACCCTACGGTATATTCTAACAAAAATAGAATATTCTTTTTTTCTATATATGGATTTAAATATTATTTATTTATTTTCTATATTCTTTTTTTTTTACCGAGTATTACATCACCTACCCCTTAAAGGATTTCGTCCCCGAAATCAAAAGAAGAACAAATATTTACCAATCATCAAAGATGTGAGGATACTCTTGTCGAATAGTCTCCTCCGCCTCCCAAGCAACTTCACTCTCCGAATGATTTTTAGAAAAAAAAATAAAATTAATATTTAATTATTAACAAAAATTCTGATTATTACACGAAGGATGGCAATTACGTGTGACTATTGTGCTGGCAACCATCAAAGTCATCAATGCACCGTCAGTTTTGAACCGGTACCATATAGTGGTGATTACCTCAACAACTATGCTGAGCCTAACTATCACCGAGATTGGGGGTATCACCCGGTATCTTCAAGGAGCTACTTTTATGATGACCAATATTACGCTCCAAATCCATCACCAATAGGGAGAAATCCTTATAGAAAAGCCCCCTCTTTCCTGGGAATGATCTGGTTGTTAAATATTGTGAGTTATAATATTAATGATGAATAAGTTCGTGTTGATTAAAGATGAAATTGATAGTTCAATTGTGTTGGGATTATTAGTGTTAGTGGAAATTGACATCTATTTCGATAATAATTGATGTTTGGAGGATATATTGACCAATCGGGTAATTAATCGGATAAATGACCAATTAATTGCTATTAATTCACATGCTTATAACAATTTGTTCACATGTGTATACTATTGATTCACATGCATGTACTATTAGGGGAGGTGGTGCAAGATTGATAATACTTGCATGACTAAATTAAAAATGGAGGTATAGATGAAGGTACTATATTGCAACTATTTTTTTACATGTATAGAACTATTGATTCACATGATTGTATTATTGATTCACATGATGTACTATTAGGGGAGGTGGTGCAAGTTTGATAATACTTGTATGACTAAATTAAAAATGAAGAAAAAGATGAAGGTATTATTGTAATACCCGAGAATTTCCGCATATTATTAAATAAATATATTAATGAAAATAAATATTTATTTGAAAATGAACAATTTCGTATTATGAAATGAAATAACTCAATTATATTAATAAATGAATAATTGAGAATACGTGGAGTTTGTGGTAAACTCGCTGAAAGCCTCAGTGGCATGGTGATGGAAATACTAATAGTAATGTTAATCGACGAAGAAATTTTAAGATGAGCAATTAAGTAATATTAATTGTTAATTGTTGTTGTAGTATACTATTAGTTATTAATTGATAATGATTATGGAAAACCCATAAATGGGTGGATTAATTAATATTGATGTTAATTAATTAAGGAAGTGCATGATTAATTTATTTAACATAAGTTGAGTAAGTTAGTAATATAATAATATTATATTGATAGTTATGTGCATGTGAACAATAAACAAATAATATATCTATATCATATAGTGTAGTGTGACAATTTGTGTGACTATATATTAAGTCTTATAAAACTATATTGCTTGGACATTGTAATTAAACATATTGAAACTATGTGTTATAAATATATTATCTATGTGACAATATGTATATGGGGCATGTATGGAAATTATATACCATGAACTATTAAAGTATACCAAAGGTGATTAAACGTACATAGATTATATGTATCCTACATTTCCATATTCTATCTACTACATTGAAACCTTAATTATTAAGTATGATATTTAATTATAATACATGGTTGAGATGTGTATTAAAAATATAACATAAGAGTGTGGATGTGTAGGAGTATACAAGAATGCTAGTTAATTTTTTTGTCCAAAATTGATAGTCCCATTTACCTCTCATTTGTCATTCACGTGTGCTAAAAAAAGGCTAGCCTATGTTCTTCATTTTCTTCCAACTCTCTAGCTCATGATCATGGGGGAGTGGTGATCATGATGAGTTCTAACAACCAATCTAACAACTCTTTGTTAACCCCCATGCAATCCTTTAACACATGAGTTTGATTTAGGGGAGAATGTTATTGTCTAGTTCTTTGATGTTCTATAAGTATGAGCTCTCCTCCCATTTTTCCAAGTGTCAAAGAATTTCTAGGTGAGAATTGAGAGCATACAAGCATCCTTAAGAGTTTAAGAGTTCAAGTAGTAGCAAGTTCTTTCACATTACAAAGGTATAATTCCATTACTAGATTTCCAATTTCAGTTTCTGTGAAAATGGAGTCTTGAGTATGCAAATTCAAATTCTTGATTTTATGGAATTATATGTTAATGAAGTTGGGTATTGGTTATATAGTTGCTAAATGATCATATAAGCATGTTACAATTGGTTTATGAGTGTTTAGAAGTGATATCATGTGAAAATTTTGAGGTTGAATGGAGTTCTACCAAGTAGATCGCTCTGCTTTGAACTGAAGCACTAAGCCAGCACTCTACATTTGTATTGGTAGAAGTATGAAATTTCTGCTAGGCTTCTTCGAAGTTCGATTTTTAATTTCATTTTGCAATCTGATATAGTACTATAACTTATAATAGCATGTAAGCATGTGTAATGTGTATGTGCATGTATATTATGATAAGTGGAGCATGTTTTAATAGTTTTGCATGATTAATGGAGATATATGGTTTAAATGGAGATTTGAACCTTAAGTTTTGAAAATAAACTATGTAAAGATTATGTTCTACAAATTATGAACCTTGTGAGCTATACATGACTGATTTTGCACATAGATGAGCATGTTGTGGTGTACATAGTCCGTTGAGCATGATCAAACTTGTTAAGCCTTATGTTAGGAATATTTTCAAGGAAGGACTTAGCCTAGTGAGCTAACTTGACATGATTAATATTTTGACTTTGCGAGCATGTTAACCTAACTTGACTACCTATGCTTAGAGTTTTAAAGTTGTCTTATGTGTGTTAGGTTGCATAGTTTGAGCTTAAAATGGTTTCAAAAGCAAACTTGAACATATTTTCAAAATCTAGTCGCATCACATGGATATCTAGATGCTAATGAGATAAAATGCCATGTTATGTCTATAATATCTCTAGGTATGACTTATATGTGTGGAACATGATGATTTCAAATAAAACATGAGTTTAATGCATGATTTCAAGCTTTAAACAATAATAGATGTGAACAAGCAATATAAATGCTACAAGTATATGCATTAACAGAATTTGAAATCTCTATATGGGTATATAGCCAAGTAACGAGTCATGGTAACCGCTTGATGATGTTTTGCTTGAATGCTATGTAAGACATAAGTTCAAACTTATACAAATGAACTCAAGAATGGTAAAGTGGTATATGAAAGCTTCTAAAGCATTCATGTATGTTAGACTATAGTGTAAATGGTATGTTAAAATGGGATGTAAACCGCAAGGCAACAAATTTCGATCTGAAAATCGGCGAGGGACAGCAAGAATCAATCTGGCTTCCTCCCTAGGTTTAGGCAATACCGCACATTGCCAAAGCGATCGATCACATGTCGATTCTGCTTTTTGGTCCGATGTTTGAAGCATGCCTACATGATTACTTTAACTTATCTTATACTTACTAATGTGTTAGTTAATATGTTAAGGAGCATGCTAAGTGATAGGGTCAAGTGTTGATCATAACTTTGGATGTTAAGTCCAAAGAATATCTTCAAGAAATCAAGACGCTCATTGTAATTGTGATGACTTATAAACTAATTTTGTACCATATGTGCTTACTTGTATCATGTCAAGCTTGATTAAAGACTGAGTTAGCTAATTAACATCTTGAACATATAATGTGTTATAAATAGGATTCGAAAGTGTTGATTTATTAACGTAGATAAACTACGCTTGAGGCAAGTATCCGAACCCTACTATTATTGTTGTGCAATACCATTGTATTATTTATTCGAACAATACCGTAATCTTATCCCTTTGAATACAAGTTACATTACTTTCTCGTTCAAATGAGTTAGTGTGTTAAACCCTTGTGAAAGTTATTATTCATATTGAAATTGGTATTGCCCTTGAATATTGTGAAAGAGTCGATGCCACTTGATTCGACTAGACTATATGCATGTTTATAAAAATTGTCCAAACCAATTGATTGGTGCGGAAATCTTGAAAACTGAGTTGGACAACCCTTTTGGTAAGGGGAGTGTATGTTGCTGGAAACCCCAACACATGAATAAATATTATTATGGTGTTATGCATAACGTAAAGTATTGTAGATTGATCATCTATAGTACTTGATATTTTATGGTTATCAGTTTAATATTTGTAACTCTAGTGGAAGTTCCATAGTCCTTAGTGACTGCTCAGTATAAATTGCTTATCCAGTTGGATACATTGTTAGCCGTTAATTTCATATATATATATATATATATATATATATATATCTGTTGATTTATATTGAATTGACATATCCCTTATTCATGATGTTATTCTAACACTTTGAACTATCCTAGAAATAACCCTTCGATATTTCAAACCTTGTGATATTATATCCTACACCCTTGTTGTATATTACTTGTTAGGCAATTTGTGCTCATCCTTGCTTATTAAAACCTTTCAGTTAAGGAGGAACAAAGAGGTGTCTCTGGAACAGACAAGGGCAAGGGCAAGGCTACCGACTAGATTGTTCTTTTTATGTTTAAAATCTATTATATTGTACTAAGACTATGTTTAAGCTTAAGTAGGATTATGTAATAGGTCTTTATTTGATACTATTATGTAATCTATTAAGTACTGTAGGTTGCGAGACTTGGGGGAATAATTATAATAAATTATTGTATATTATTCTATAGTTGATTTTTCGCTGTGTATGCATTATTTAGTTATTATGGTTTTACCATGAGAACGTGATGAACCGAATTCGAGTGACCAAGTGGAGTTCTGAATTTGGGGGCGTCACAGGTTGTTATCAAAGCCTTAGTTATAAACCTTAGGAGCGAGTGTCCTTAGATTATAACTTAAGGGAACTTAGAAGTTAGGAAGGAGATAAAACTCATGTAGAGTTTTCCTTGAGAGACTTAGTGTGTTATGAAATGTAACTTCATTCTATACGATGAACTTATGTTTATTTAACATTCTAATAGAGTTGTTGTTTATGTTGTCTTATGTTGGTGATTGTAGGATGACTGACATGGGAGGACCTACCCGAGTAGTAGAGGAAGAGCCGCGTGATATCCACGTAGTGTTTGAGACACCCTTGATAACAAAACCTATTTCAGTAGTAGCCCCTTTTGATGATGACGATGAGGAAGAGGTGGAGTCTGACCCTGAGGAGGAGCCTTTGGAGGAGGAACCCGAGCCTGTGGAGGACTCCGACGAGGCTGAGGCTGAGGCTGAGGCTAGGGAGAGGGAGTTTGCATTCCAGAAGTTGAGGGACGAGGACCATCAGAAGCAACTAGTGATGCAGGAGATGGAAGTGGAGATTGCTCACCGTAAGGAAGCAGGGATCCAGATGGGAGCTTTGTTTCACCGAGCGGTGGCAAGGAATGTTGAGGTGGCAGGAAAGCTGGAGGAATTAGAACATAAGGTGTTGAGTGAGAGGGCAGAGAAAAAGGCTCTCCGAACTCAGTTAAAAATGGAGGTGATGGATAGGATTCACTTCGAGGAGAAGTGGGAAAAAGCCAATGATAAGGCAGATGACCTAGAGGATGAGGTGCGGTGCAAGAGGAGGAAGATGAACAAGATGGGCTATGCTCTTCGCACGGCCATGGAGAGATTGATAGTTGGGGTACATCATTACCCAACTAAGCAAGGACAGACCCGACATACCATAAGCCGAGACATGGTGGTGCACATCACATAGAAGGAATATCAGAGCGCCGTTGAGCGTGGGATGTTAGATTGAGTAAAGAGGATGAAGACCGGTAGTGTAGTAGTTTTAATTATGTGTTATTAATATGTTGTGTAATCTCAGTCTTTTGTGTAAGATGTGAGATAGTGGTAAACCCCCAAATTTCTGAAAAGTATTAGAGGGGTAGTAAGATAGTATGTCCCTGTCTTTTGTGATATTAAGGGATATGTGATATCATTTATAGCAGTATGCTAGAAAAGAACATGTAATGTAACCCCTTGGCATATGAATATAAATGACCTTATTTCAGAAGCATGTTATAAACTTATAGTTCTTTTCTATTGAGAAATGTCTCAGTATTATAACTAGATATTAAAATAAAAATTTGTGATGCAGAAAATGCCGCCCAGACGTAGAATAACTGTCCCAGAAGAGTCAGTTAACGATGAGAGAGGTCCTGTAGATCCGATACAGAAATTGGTGGATTTATTGGGAGAAGTTTTGAGGGCAAGAAACGAACCCGTACCACCCGTTCCCCAAGCTGTCCCAGTAACGACCTTTAAAGATTTTAAGAGTGTAGGACCCCCAGAGTTCGCTGGAACCACTGACCCGATAGTTGCAGAAACCTGGATCAAGGAGATCGAGAAGGCCTTCACTATAGCTCGTGTGGGCGAAGACCAGAAGACAGTATTTGCCACATATATGATGAGGGGAGAAGCAAACTATAGGTGGGAAACTAATCAGCAGAGAGCAGGGGAAGGATAGATAACATGGGAGCGATTTACGACGCTTTTTTTAGAATTATTTTCCAAAAAGTATGAAGAGTAGGATGGAAGTAAAATTCCTAGAGTTAAAACAAGGTGATATGACGGTGGCGCAATACGCAACTAAGTTCAATGAACTAGCGCGGTTTGCAGAACACCAAGTTGTGGATGAGGAGAGGAAGGCGAGACGTTTTGAACAAGGGTTAAAACCGTGGTTGTAAAATAAGGTATCGGTCTTCTAGATTGATTCATTTACGACGTTGTTGGAGAAGGCAATCATTGCGGAAGGTGGCAGTGAGGCCTTAAGTCTGTATCATAAGGATAAGAAGAATAAGAACGCTTGTAGTGAGCATCGTGGAGGAAGCAGCAGCGAAGGGAGTAACTACGGGAAGAGGAAATGGGAAAATAACAACAACACAAGTAACAATCCAGGTGGGAATCACCAAGGAAACTTCAAGAAGAGGACCAAAGCTTGTAACAAATGTGGAAGAAGTCATCAGGGAGAATGCTGGAAGAGGAAGAACACCTACTATAATTGCGGCCAAGAGGGGCACATATCGCCAAACTTCCCTAAGCTGAAGAAAATCAGAGGATGTTTTGCTTGTGGATCAATAGAGCACCAAATAAAGGAATGCCCGAAGAAAGGAAGCGGTGGAGCTGGCGGAAGCCAAGGAGGAGGAAGTAAGTTGATGATTGGTGGACCTGCGCAACCCAACCGATTGACCGCTCGAACCTTTAACATGACCGTCCAAGACGTTGTGGTTGCAAAGGACGTGGTGTCAGGTATAATCCCAATCAATAATATAAATGCTTACGTATTATTTGATTCGGGTGCCACCTGTTCATTTATATCTGAAGAATTTGCTAATAAACTTAGTACACCCCAAGAACGTTTAAAAGATCCTTTGAACATAGAAGTTGCGAATAAGGAAATAATCCATGTAGAATACATTTATCGAAATTGTCGCGCAAACATTAGAGGACATGATCTGAGCGTAGACTTGATTCCTATTAGACTAGGAGAATTTGACGTGATATTGGGGATGGATTGGTTATATAACCATGCAAAAGAATAATTGACTCGTCGAACATATGTATGAACCTTCGCACTCGGGTAAGTCTAAGGTATTGTTTATGGTAGCTCATCGCGCTTAAGCAATCGTGTTGCGTTACGATGATGCAGGCCAAGAAATTGTTAAAGAAAGGATGTGTAGGTTATTTAGCTTACGTTGTGGATACTCGAAAAAAGGGAGTAGAGCTTAATGATTTACCCATAGTGAGTGAATTTCAGGATGTGTTTCCGGTCGATCTGTCTGGCCTCCCGCCAGACAGAGAAATCGAATTCGTAATAGATTTAGCACCAGGAATGGCACCAATTTTGAAAGCTCCAAATTGGATGGCGCCAGTAGAAATGAAGGAATTGATGATACAACTTCAAGAGTTATTGGATAAAGGTTACATTCGACCGAGTGTGTCTCCTTAGGGAGCACCAGTGTTATTCGTGAAGAAAAATAACGGATCGATGAGGCTCTGTATCGATTATCGTGAATTGAACAGAGTAACGATCAAGAACAGATATCCGCTACCGAGGATAGACGACTTATTTGATCAACTAAAAGGAGCGAAATGTTTCTCGAAGATCAACCTGCGGACGGGATATCACCAACTGAAAGTGCGGGATGAAGACATTCCAAAGACTGCGTTTAGAACCCGTTATGGACATTACGAGTTTTGGTAATGTCATTCGGTTTAACTAATGCTTCGGCAACATTCATGGACTTGATGAATCGAGTTTTCAAGCCATATTTGGATAAATTCGTAGTAGTTTTCATCGACGATATTTTGATCTACTCAAAGACGGAGGAAGAACACGCCGAACACCTGAAGATTGTTTTGGAGGCACTACAAAAGGAGAAGATGTATGTGAAATTTTCTAAGTGCGAATTTTAGATGAAGAAGGTTCAATTCTTAGGCCACGTGGTGGATGAGAATGGAATCTCAGTAGACCCCAAAAAGGTCGAAGCAGTGAGTAATTGGGAACAACCAAGAACTCCGGCGAAGGTGAGAAGTTTCTTAGGGTTAGCTGGGTACTATCGAAGATTCATCCAAGATTTTTCTAAGATAGCAACCCTGTTGACTAATTTGGCGAGGAAGACGGTGAAATTTGTATGGACCGACAAATATGAAGAGAGTTTTCAAGAGTTGAAGAATAGATTGAGCGAGGCGCCTGTATTATCATTACCATATGATACGAGAGGATTTGTGGTGTATAGTGATGCGTCGCATAGAGGACTTGGTTGTGTGCTTATGCAACACGACAAGGTTATTGGGTATGCATCACGACAATTAAAGGATTACAAAAAATGATACCCTACTCATGACCTAGAGTTAGCCGTCGTAGTTTTTGCGTTAAAGATATGCAGACATTATTTGTACGGAGAAAAATGTGAGATATACACGGACCACAAAAGTCTGAAATATATCTTCACACGAAGGAGTTGAATATGCGTCGAGAGAGAGGTGGTTAGAATTAATCAAAGATTATGACTGTGAAATTCTTTATCACCCGGGGAAGGCAAACGTAATTCTTAGAAGCTCTGAAAGCAGAAAGGAAGGAGAAATTGTTTCAATGACAACTCGTAAAAGAGTTAATAAGAGATATGGAGAAATTGGAAATAGAAGTGAGGGGAGCCGAGAGGTCTGCAGAAAAGTTATTTGTAATAGAAGCTTATCCGACATTGTAGGATAGAGTAAAGGAAGCCGAGGAGAAAGATGGAGAGTGTGAGAAAATCAGAAGAAGGATCGTGGAAAAAGAGGAAGAAAAATTTTGAATAGATAAAGATGGTATCTTAAGATTCGAAGGGAGAGTATGGGTACCGGTAGTGGCCGAGATAAGAGAGGAGATTTTACACGAGGCTCGTAATACGACGTATTCCATTCATCCGGGAGGCACGAAGATGTACCGGGACTTGAAGCAACATTTTTGGTGGCCAAATCTGAAATGGGAAATTGCAGAGTACGTTAGTAGATGTCTTACGTGTCAACGTGTAAAAGCAGAGCATCAGCGACCAAGTGGTTTACTACAACTGTTGGAAATACCAGAGTGGAAATGGGAGCATATTACGATGGATTTTGTGGTAGGACTTCCAGTCACACAGAAAGGTTTGGATGCCATTTAGGTCATCGTGGATCGACTTACGAAGACTGCACATTTTCTACCTATCAAGATCCGCTGCAGTTTAAATCAATTAGCGAGTCTATACGTAAAGGAAATTGTTTCACGACATGGAGTGTCAGTGTCGATTGTTTCTGACCGAGACCCGCATTTCACGTTAAAATTCTGGAAAAGCTTGCAAGAGAGGATGGGAACACAGTTGAGATTGAGTACTGCTTATCATCCTCAGATAGACGGACAGAGTGAGCGAACTATACAAACGCTAGAGGACATGCTTAGGACCTGCGTGATGGACTTTAAAGGAAATTGGGACGACCACTTACCCTTAGTCAAATTTGCGTATAATAATAGTTACCATACGAGTATCGGCATGCCACCGTATGAAGCTCTTTACGAAAGGAAGTGCAGAACGCCTTTATGTTGGGACGAAGTCGGAGAACGACGAATACTCGGACTAGAGTTAGTACAAAAAACTGCAGATGTGGTGAAAGTGATAAGGGCAAGACTTGTAGCATCTTAGGATTGCCAGAAAAAGTACGCAGATTTGCATCAGCAAGACCGAGACTTTGAGGTCGGCAGTTTTGTATTCTTGAAGGTAACTCCGTGGAAGGGTAAAATCCGTTTCGAGAATAAAGGAAAACTAAGTTCAAGTTCATAGGACCGTTCGAGATACTAAAGCGAGTGGGCGAAGTAGCGTACAAAGTTGCACTACCACCTGAATTGGAGCACATCCATAACGTGTTTCACATATTCGTGTTGCGTCCGTACAAGTCTGACTACAAGCACGTGATTACTTATGAACCCATTCAAGTGGAGAAGAATTTAGCGTACGAAGAAATTCCTGTCCAAATTCTAGATAGGAAAGAGCAAACCTTAAGGAATAAAGTTATTTCTTTTGTAAAAGTACTTTGGCGTAACCACGATGTCGAGGAGGCAACGTGGGAGTTAGAAGATAGAATGATGAGGGATTATCACCATCTGTTTGTCTAACCTTGTAGCAATTCCGGGACGGAATTTTTATAAGGGGGGGGAGGATGTAATACCCGAGAATTTCCGCATATTATTAAATAAATATATTAATAAAAATAAATATTTATTTGAATATGAACAATTTTGTATTATGAAATGAGATAACTCAATTATATTAATAAATGAATAATTGAGAATACGTGGAGTTTGTGGTAAACTCGTTGAAAGCCTTGTGTGGCATGGTGATGGAAATACTAATAGTAATGTTAATCGACGAAGAAATTTTAAGATGAGAAATTAAGTAATATTAATTGTTAATTGTTGTTGTAGTATACTATTAGTTATTAATTGATAATGATTATGGAAAACCCATAAATGGGTGGATTAATTAATATTGATGTTAATTAATTAAGGAAGTGCATGATTAATTTATTTAACATGAGTAAGTTAGTAATATAATAATATTATATTGATAGTTATGTGCATGTGAACAATAATACAACTATATCATATAGTGTAGTGTGACACTGTGTGACTATATATTAAGTCTTATAAAACTATATTGCTTGGACATTGTAATTAAACATATTGAAACTATGTGTTATAAATATATTATCTATGTGACAATATGTATATGGGCATGTATGGAAATTATATACCATGAACTATTAAAGTATACCAAAGGTGATTAAACCTACATAGATTATAATGTATCCTACATTTCCATATTCTATCTACTACATTGAAACCTTAATTATTAAGTATGATATTTAATTATAATACATGGTTGAGATGTGTATTAAAAATATAACATAAGAGTGTGGATGTGTAGGAGTATACAAGAATGCTAGTTAATTTGTTTGTCCAAAATTGATAGTCCCATTTACCTCTCATTTGTCATTCACGTGTGCTAAAAAAAGGCTAGCCTATGTTTTTGTCATTTTCTTCCAACTCTCTAGCTCATGATCATGGGGGAGTGGTGATCATGATGAGTTCTAACAACCAATCTAACAACTCTTTGTTAACCCCCATGCAATCCTTTAACACATGAGTTTGATTTAGGGGAGAATGTTATTGTCTAGTTCTTTGATGTTCTATAAGTATGAGCTCTCCTCCCATTTTTCCAAGTGTCAAAGAATTTCTAGGTGAGAATTGAGAGCATACAAAGCATCCTTAAGAGTTTAAGAGTTCAAGTAGTAGCAAGTTCTTTCATTATTACAAAGGTATAATTCCATTACTAGATTTCCAATTTCAGTTTCTGTGAAAATGGAGTCTTGAGTATGCAAATTCAAATTCTTGATTTTATGGAATTATATGTTAATGAAGTTGGGTATTGGTTATATAGTTGCTAAATGATCATATAAGCATGTTACAATTGGTTTATGAGTGTTTAGAAGTGATATCATGTGAAAATTTTGAGGTTGGGCTGGAGTTCTCATCAAGCAGATCGCTCTGCACTGAACTGAACTAAGCACTGCCAGTAGCCACGCCTATACATTGTATTGAAGCGCAGTAGCCAATTCTGCTGCTTCGGCTCTTGAAGTTCAGTTTTTAATTTCTGTTTTGCAATCTGATATAGTACTATAACTTATAATAGCATGTAAGCATGTGTAATGTGTATGTGCATGTATATTATGATAAGTGGAGCATGTTTTAATAGTTTTGCATGATTAATGGAGATATATGGTTTAAATGGAGATTTGAACCTTAAGTTTTGAAAATAAACTATATAAAGATTATGTTCTACAAATTATGAACCTTGTGAGCTATACATGATTGATTTTGCACATAGATGAGCATGTTGTGGTGTACATAGTCCGTTGAGCATGATCATACTTGTTAAGCCTTATGTTAGGAATATTTTCAAGGAAGGACTTAGCCTAGTGAGCTAACTTGACATGATTAATATTCTGACTTTGCGAGCATGTTAACCTAACTTGACTACCTATGCTTAGAGTTTTAAAGTTGTCTTATGTGTGTTAGGTTGCATAGTTTGAGCTTAAAATGGTTTCAAAAGCAAACTTGAACATATTTTCGAAATCTAGTCGCATCACATGGATATCTAGATACTAATGAGATAAAATGCCATGTTATGCCTATAATATCTCTAGGTATGACTTATATGTGTGGAACATGATGATTTCAAATAAAACATGAGTTTAAAGCATGATTTCAAGCTTTAAACAATAATAGATGTGAACAAGCAATATAAATGCTACAAGTATATGCATTAACAGAATTTGAAATCTCTATATGGGTATATAGCCAAGTAACGAGTCATGGTAACCGCTTGATGATGTTTTGCTTGAATGCGATGTAAGACATAAGTTCAAACTTATACAAATGAACTCAAGAATGGTAAAGTGGTATATGAAAGCTTCTAGCATGCATGTATGTTAGACTATAGGTGTAAATGGTATGTTAAAATGGGACAAAAACTGCAAGGCAATGTACATTCGATCTGGTCTAGCAGGGGACAACAGTAATGAGCCAGTCCCCAGACTCTAGACACGGCATGTACCAAGGCTACGTCAAGAGCGATCTACATGTCGATTCTGTTTTTGGTCTGATGTTTGAAGCATACCTACTTTAACTTATCTTATATGACTAATGTGTTAGTTAATATGTTAAGGAGCATGCTAAGTGATAGGGTCAAGTGTTGATCATAACTTTCGGATGTTAAGTCCAAAGAATATCTTCAAGAAATCAAGACGTCATTGTAATTGTGATGACTTATAAACTAATTTTGTACCATATGTGCTTACTTGTATCATGTCAAGCTTGATTAAAGACTGAGTTAGCTAATTAACATCTTGAACATATAATGCGTTATAAATAGGATTCGAAAGTGTTGATTTATTAACGTGGATAAACTACGCTTGAGGCAAGTATCCGAACCCTACTATTATTGTTGTGCAATACCATTGTATTAATTATTCGAACAATACCGTAATCTTATCCCTTTGAATACAAGTTACATTACTTTCTCGTTCAAATGAGTTAGTGTGTTAAACCCTTGTGAAAGTTATTATTCATATTGAAATTGGTATTGCCCTTGAATATTGTGAAAGAGTCGATGCCACTTGATTCGACTAGACTATATGCATGTTTATAAAAATTGTCCAAACCAATTGATTGGTGCGGAAATCTTCAAAACTGAGTTGGACAACCCTTTTGGTAAGGGGAGTGTATGTTGCTGGAAACACCAACACATGAATAAATATTATTGTGGTGTTATGCATAACGTAAAGTATTGTAGACTGATCATCTATAGTACTTGATATTTTATGGTTATCAGTTTAATATTGGTAACTCTAGTGGAAGTTCCATAGTCCTTAGTGACTGCTCAGTATAAATTGCTTATCCAGTTGGATACATTGTTAGCCATTAAATTCATATATATATATATATATATATATATATATATATATATATATATATATATATTCATTGATTTATATTGAATTGCCATATCCCTTATTCATGATGTTATTCTAACACTTTGAACTATCCTAGAAATAACCCTTCGATATTTCAAACCTTGTGATATTATATCCTACACCCTTGTTGTATATTACTTGCTGGGCAATTTGTGCTCATCCTTGCTTATTAAAACCTTTCAGTTAAGGAGGAACAAAGAGGTGTCTCTGGAACAGACAAGGGCAAGGGCAAGGCTACCGACTAGATTGTTCTTTTTATGTTTAAAATCTATTATATTGTACTAAGACTATGTTTAAGCTTAAGTAGGATTATGTAATAGGTCTTTATTTGATACTATTATGTAATCTATTAAGTAATCTTGTGAGTTCATGAGACTTGGGGAATAATTATAATAAATTATTGTATATTATTCTAAAGTAGATTTTCCGTTGTGTATGCATTATTTAGTTATTATGGTTTTACCATGAGAACGTGATGAACCGAATTCGAGTGACCAAGTGGAGGTCTGAATTTGGGGGCGTCACAATTATACTGTAATATTTCTAGCCCCAAAACGTGCAATTATTGAAACTATATTTTCCTATAAATAGAAACTCATTCTTCTTTCATTCTCACCAATTCACTAAGACTCACAAGAGCAATTATAGAGAGAGAAGTTATCAAGAGAATGAAGAAGAGAAGTCTGTTACCTCACTATGTGGCAACCCGTTTAAAGTTAACGGATTTTTTAACGGTTTGTAAGTAAATAAGAGTTCAATGACTCATTTTTAAGAAAAAAAAGTTCAATGACCCATTTGTTAGTTGACCTATAGTAAAGTGACTTCAAAAGCATTTAACCCTATTTGAAGTCTGTTACACATTACACAAACCTCACCAAGCCTCAAATATCTGACATATATACTTGATGCATTTTGAAGAGTCTATGTCTCGTATACGCTTACTTGCACCAGAATTCTAACATCCAAACGAAAGGGAAAACAGTGAAAGAATGTCCCAATATCAGTCCTCAGACATGAAGGAAAAGCACATGTTATATGCGAAAATTGAAAAGCACGATAATTAATAATTATGTTGGATCTTCATGTCAAACAAACACCATGTCCAAAAACATAGCAGTATAGCACCGTGTCATACATAACACAATGTTATAGTTAAAGAACGAATACATTGCCTCATTAGTTTTTTTTATCAATTTTTGACAATTGTATAGGCACTCACAGTATTACCATAATGCCAAAAATATATTAATGATGATGAAAATGATTTACCGAATGCTAGTACTTAATACATCATGCAAAACTACAATATAGATAATAGAATGCTATAAATGAAGAAGCCATAAATATAAACACCGTGAGATATAGTCCACAAAATGAAACCATAGCCCCACCCATTGAATGCACTGTCATCATAATCTGAAGGTTTCCATATAACTGCTTTGCACTTTTAACAGTATTTAGGATTGTAAGATTATCACATTATCATTGAACCATAGGTACCAGGATTATCACAATTAAGCTTCTTCCAGTTTAGGTCTTTAATCCAGTTATGTTTATTGAATGCAATATATCCACACAAACAAAAATTAGCACTTAAAAGATCTTTTTAACCGTCGTTGCAATCTTATAAATATTTGCGACAGGAATTTATGGCAATCGTCCTCTTTCAATTATCAGATCTGAACTTTGTTTTGTAGGATCTATTTCTAATCTTTGATTAGTGATTTTCTGATCTTTGCATTCCTCGGTTAGTGTTTATAATATCCTTGTAGGGATTTCTTTCTATGTTCTAATCTGAACTCTGTTTTCCTATTTGTTTCTCATAGCTGTTTGGGTTTTGAGCGAGTCATTCCATGGGTAAACAAATGAAGAGTTCGAAATCTAATTCGGCTTCTAAGAAACCTCGACCAAAGCTGGTGCACGGCTCCTTTGGGAATGCTAGTGTGGATGATAAATCCTTTGGCTCCTCAAGAACTTGTTTCAAATCAGCCGTATCAAGTTTAAAAGATATCGGGTTTGATCTTCCTGATCAATTCAGCTCCCCCGATGGCGAAGATGATGAGGTGCTGAGTCCTATTTCTCACTCTGTTGCACCTGAAAATCTGTTGAATATGTTGAGTGGATCTCACTCTCTTGAATCTGCAAGTGTGCCTCATGGCCTTGGGTCCCACGTTTCTGCCGATAGCACCCTCAAGGAGCTTTCTAGTCTTCGGGTGGGTGAGAATGGGGTTGACCGTGGGTCCCTTGTTTTAGACAAAGTCTCTAGTTGCTTTTTTGGCAACGAGTCTCCAGCTAGTGGGAGTTGTTCACGTGGGACTGGTGGGGTGCCAACCTTTTATTCACCAATTCATTTTGGTGACCTTGAATTAGGGACAGATCCTCGGCCATCTCCCCACCAATCTGCTCCTAATAAATATAAACAGCCTCATGATATTTCAAACCTCATAAATCATAACGTCAATCTTCTTTATAATCATGATATTGTTGCTATACCTCCTGAAATCTCACAACCCGGGATCACTTCTTGGTCTCTTTCTCTTGTGGGCTATTTTATTGAAGGGAAAAAGTCTATTCACTATGCTACCTTCTGGGCAAAACAGATTTGGGGTGACAAGGTAGCAAAGGTGTATTTTAAAGGAAATGGCCTTTATTTCTTCTGTTTCAGGACGGAGGAAGACCTTATTCCAATTGCTGCTCGTGGGCATACTTTGGTAAATCTCTTTTGACCCTCCAAAGATGGCAAGCGGGTATGGATTTTCTTAAACATGATCCTACAATTGTTCCTATCTGGGTCAATTTTCATAATGTCCCACTCCCACTTTGGCACGATGATGGGTTTGCCTATCTTGCTAGTCATTTTGGCAAACCTCTGTTTATTGATGATGCTACTAAATTTGGCAATAAACTCTCCTTTGCTAGAGTTTGTATTGATATTACAGTCACAACTAAGTTACCTAAGTCTTTTAAAGTTCAAATTGAGAATTGTGCTCCTCATGAAATTCATATTGATATTCCCTTGGCAGCCCCGGAAATGTATGCTTTGCAAAACCTATGGTCATTCCGATTACACCTGCTCCCTACAGCCTCGTGAGGGGAAAAAGGAGGAAATGAAATCTAAGCCCAGGTTTGATTGGAGGGAAGTGCCAAAAAGGAAGGATTGTCCATCTTCTGATCCTTGTAAATCGGAGAATAGTCCATCACCTTTCATAAAGAATGATGTCTATCGTGGAAAAAATGGGGAAGAGCATACAATCTACAAATATAGATACAAGTATTCACCCACGTATTCCATTCTAATCTTTGTGCTTCTTAGAAATCCTTTTATAAGGTAAAAAAGCTCAACAGGAAAAATTATTCCTTCACCAGTTAGCAAATGAAATATCATTGATACTGAAAAGCAAGCCATAGAAGATTGTGCAAAAAGAGATGTATTCACACAGTAGCCAGTGGAATTTTCTTCTTCAATACTTGAATATGTCTTGACCGAATATTCCCGCCAAAGTCCCTAAACACAAAAGGATAAATTATTGTCAAGATCAGCAAAGGGTTGAAAATCTAAATTTCTTGCTATGGTATACTCTGCCATCTAAGATTCATGAGTGGACAATTAAAGGAATACTAATAGAATAGTGATCTGAAGTTTACTTAAGATCAATACTAATAGTAATCTAAAATAGCAATATTGAACAACAAATGAATTATTCTCTATCAATATGGCAAATCAATTCAGCTGTATAAATGAGGCAATCTATATATGCTGGTAGACACGAACGGGCACAAAGTACAAACAGAAACCCCTAGTATTGAGGGATTATACAATTTATATCAACACTTTCCTCAATAAAACTCATATTCTAGTTGCTTCAGATGAAAAATGTAAATGTTTAAATTCCTGTTTCCATTATTACTCTAGCTGAAAGAAGAAAATTAAATTGAATTAACAGATCACTTTCATGCATTCTGCTTGTTTTCTACCATAAACACCTTAGAACTGATGCATCACTCTGCAATTAAGAAACAATCATTTGTACCTTAGTTTGTCTTCTACAAAATCCATCTTTGTTTCAATGACATGCTTGAGAGCTTTTAGATCAATTACTATCTTCACACCCTTTTCCTCAACCAACTCATCATATTTCCCTTTTTCATCTATTTAAATCAGAGACAAAGAAAATAAGAAATCAACAAAATATAATCAACCAACTATATCACAAATTACTATAGATAATTAATAACATGAAATATGTAATGACGAAAAGGTTGGTGGCAAACCGGCGTAATTAAGGGTGTAGGATAAGCCGTTGCAGCCACGAGCCTTAACGCCAAGCTTGAGAAAGGGGCGCTGGCGAAGATGGAGGAGTTGCCATATTTGAATATATGATCCCAATTTAGAGGAATTAGGGGAATGAATATATGTTTTTTACAGCATCATATATTATGTTAGCTGGGTATTTTTATAAAAGGTAATAAGGAGCATTAATTAAGATGGATTGTGTCATGTACTGTGTTTTAGAAATTAAATCCAGTTAGGTAGAGCATTTTCCCAACATGATTTCCCTTACCCTACCATTGCATTAAGAACACAACTCCTTGTTTTGGTCCCAGGTTCGTAATTATGGACATATAGAGGTGCAATGTTTCTTAATTACAGTTATAGTTATAAAAGAAGGGATTAATTGTTTCTATATATACTTTGGGGGTGTTTCCACAAGCAAATTCTCTAATTCTATGACAAAGAATTTATATGTGCAAATGAAATGTGCGTGTAGTGTGTGTGTATAGGTATAGGTATAGGTAACTTTGAATTGCATTGCATGGTTTGACATGTTTGGAGAATTGACGAGTTCAAGTAATACACATTATGTCTGATTTGTTCAAGTGTATGATTAGATGATTTTAGCATCTTTTAGTCATCTTATAAAACACATTAGTATAACTTTTCTTTCTTTATCATTTTTATGCTATGCTAGCGGAGATATAATGATCAGGATTTCGACTTACATATGGATGATATAAACAGTCAGAAAAATAGAACTCAGAACCAATTAATGAATAGTAAGACACGCACCGAACTAATAAATAGTAAGACAACTACTCTAGTACCGAACTAATCATGTACTGATATCAAAGAGTTTTGCGAATTCCAACCAACTGAAAAGAGGAAATCCCTTGATAGAAAAAAAGATTAATTATTGAATTAATTAAAGAGGCAGGCTTTTGATACAAAACTAATAGTAAGCTAAAATAAAAATAAAAAAAAGTCTTACAGATTGAAGGTTTGAGAATTTGTTCTTGAATGCTCTGAATCTATCCTTTGGGTTTGTTTCTTCTTTGCCATGGTGTGCTTACAGATCGAATGCTCTGATTATTCTTCTTTGCCATGGAGGGTCTTGAATATTTGCACATACTCATTTTTGGAAGAAAAAACTTATCACATGCACTTCTGTACACGGATCATACAGTGATTTGAGCCCACTCTGCAATCTTTTTTGAAGGAATAAAAAAGAAAGAAAGCAAAGCAGTTCTGGGTTATATAAGGGAGTCATTGACAAAGAGTGCAATTCAGAAAATATAGAGTTCACATTGTACAATTTATTGAAAAGGTTATTCAATTATTCCTGTAAATTTTTATACTGTTCAGCTAATAACCAAGTTTAGGTCAATGATTAAATACTCAAAAGTCCCCCAAAATTTTGTATTGAAGAAAAACACATTTTACCAAAAGATTGCAATCAATCAAGTTAATCTTCTAGTGGGTTTTGCATTTTGCAACAGCCTATCTTTTTTTACAAATCAAAAGAGGTACTTACTTCTTCCCCTCAACTGAATATATGTGGGTACACATCCACATAAATCATTAAAAATCAGCCAGACAAATTAAAAAATTAAAATAAAATTCAGCCAAACAAATTAAAATCAATCAGTTCAACACCAAACAGAATAAAACAAAGGGGTATCATATCATAGCCAAAAAAACATGAGAGAGAGAGGAACCAGATTGTCATCGTGTTCAAGACATGCATATACAAGCTTCGTCTGGTCGAACTTACTGTATCATATTTACTCGAAAAAAATAAGCAATAATTCAAAAATGAGATTGATTTGGATAATTTATGACTTCCTGAAAGAAATATTGGAGTCTTAATTTGGGATTGAATCTATAACTAAAACACAGTGGCACGAATGATAGAACAACTGGATTATCATCCAACTCTTGTGACAAAAAGCTCTCTCAATGCATTATCAATTAAAAACATAATTAAACAGATGAAGGAAAACTTACCTGAAATAAGATTTTCCGAACAACAGTCTTTTTGATTTACCGACTAAATCCGTGACTCAACAGAAAGATTTTTCCCTTTCTTCTGTTTCGTGACTCAACAGTCTTTTTGTTGATGAAATTCCAAATAAAGCGCTAATTCCTGTCGTGGTATGCTTCTTCCGATTCATCAACAAAGCGTTAATTCTTGCCGTGGTATGCTTCTTCCGATTCATCATTTGGTGCTAATTATTCTTCCTCGTGTGAACGCCAAAATTGAAGACAGGATTCCAGTTGTTATTTGAACGTATTTGAACGTCAAAGTTGAAGATAGGATAGGTTTCCAATTGTTATTTAAACGAATTTGAACGCCAAAGTCGAATATAGGATAGGATTCCAGTTGATATTCTACAGCGGCACTGTTGTGAACAGTATTTTGGTTAAAGATATTTAGGAGTATTAATTAGAATGGACAGGTGTTTAATTTTTAAAATGACATATGTTAATATATTGTGTTATATAATGTGATTTAGTATATACTAGACTAAATATAAATTCGCGCGTTGTGGCGGAATTATTCAGTTTTTTAATAATAAATGTGTACGGAGAATTAATAAATTAAATTATAATAAGAATATGATAGATTGTTGTGCGATGATCAAATTTTACACAGAAAAATAAATGAATAATGATTTTACCGGTTTGTGCATTATACTATAAGTATGTGACTAATTTTTTTAGGCTAATAGCAAAGTAAGTAACCTCAACTTGTGGACAAATTATTTTTTATACTCTTCCCTTTTTCTATTCAAGACATTTTTTATACTCTTCCCTTTTTCTATTCAAGACATTATCTAAGTGAACCGTATCAAGTTTTTAAAAGAAAAAAAAAAACATTTGTTACAGTTACTTGTCGATACTTATTTTTAACGATACTTATTTTTAACGAATGACACAATACACTCATTCATTACACAGTGAGCATGAATCTTATTTTTAATTGTAAAAATAACTATAAGTAAACAAAAGTATAAGAATTGTTTTGGGACAGTAGAATATGGCATGTTATACACCAATTACCAACTACATATTTTTTCCGAGACAAATAGAAAATTACACATTCAGCTAATCAAAAGTAATTCTGTGTACTTTGATTAGTAATCCGATTCTTTCATCTCATGGAAGTAACGGCTAGAAGGTGCGCCATCAGGCATCAAAGCCACCATTGTAAGAGCTCTAGCACCTTCCTCTAGGGTCAAGTGTCCTGTCTGAAAAGGGTCCTGTCTCCCAAGAAGCTTCAGAGTCTCCTCAAGCATACCAACACAACAAGATCCATTTATAATGGTGTTATGAGTTACTAAATTAAGCTCAATCTCCCTTTAATCCATGTCTGCAATAAGCTCAAATGCTACTGTGAAGTTGTTCACTTTGAAGAGACCATTCAATAGCTCATTAAAAGAAGTAGCGTTAGGTGAGCATCCATTATTTTCCATCTGATCAAACAATTTCATTGCCCAATCTATTCTTCCTTCAGCACACAAACCTTTAATAAATGTGTTCAACATAACTGTATTTGGTGAACAGTTTTCCATCAATATATTTTCGAGAAGGTAATGAGCTTGGTCAAACATGAAATAAACATGAAATTCCTACAAAGAACATCCAACATGAAGGTGTATGCCACAACATTAGGATGGCAACCATGGGTTATCATCTCGTTCCACGTCTCAGATGCACCTATCAAGTACCCAGATTTTGCAAACTCAGCAATGAGCACAGCAATAGGTTGTTACATTCGGAGGCCAACTATTTCTCTCCATTTGATTACAAACAGTTTCTGGACTAAATTCCTCAGTTTTTACTGTCAAATCATCAAAACAATTATGATGAAAGCCTTGTGGCATCACCCCACCTAAGGATCTCAATTTGTTGTCAGGCTTCGAGGAATACTGCAAAAGAACAGAAGAAAAGAAGTGATAATCTAACACAGGTTTAAAAATTCACAAAAGTTAAATATCTGCAAATTAGATATCTGCATGATATTGAGCACATCACTTTTGATGAATTTCGCCTGAACTCATATGGCTAAAAATTAGTGTAAAAAATTTAAGAGTCAACATCAAAGCCCCTTCCCATGTGAGGAGAATGCCTATTTCAGTATGTTAGTGATAAACTGAAGAGCAATTCCAATATATGGGCATTCTTATTATAAATTAATGATTAGTTTTATATCCCTCCTAAGAAGATAAAACAGTTTTACAAATTAATGAATGACACATTACACATACTAAACCAAAAGGAAATGTTAAAATTTAATTGAAACCAGTTTGGTCTGTACCAAGGGTGAGGATTCCAATCTTGTTGTCCCTCATCTGAGAAAATAGTTCCTCATTGTCTTGTGCCTTTGTAGATGATCAGTAGTGAGAGTTAACACCACAAACAGATAACAGAAGAATAAGGGAGAAAAGAAAAAGAAGAACATGAAGGTTAAATAAAGTTGGCAAACATAGACCAGATCCTAAATTGTTTATCCAAAAAATGTAAATTTTAAGATGCAAAGTAAGATCATGAGTGATTGATACCATCTAAAGCAATCTTCATGAAACACTGAAACCATGGTACGATAATAGTACTTGCCAAATCATAATATAATTGTAAGGTCAAAAAGAAACTAATTAGTTCAAGGCCTCACGTATGTTTAAGGAGCTGCCACGAAGAAATAACACCACTTTGTGGACACGTCCAATCTCCAAAACTATCTAAAATATCAGGAAAAAAAGGTTCAAGAACAATATTCATAAGAATTTGATGTAAATCTGATCTATTCCATGCCCTGACCATAGGAAAGTTTTCTACATGCATACACCACTGTTCTCTAAAACGCACGCTTTGAATGCAAAGAAAACCTGTCTTTTACTAATATTCTGAGACTTCTCCTCCTGCCAATCTCGGTATATTGAAAAAAGTTCCATTAGCACATTCAGATTTACTATACCTGCTTCAACCACAAGGCAATAAAAATCAATAATTTGCTTGCCCACAAAATTTTCGGTATTTAGTTCAATGTGCTTATTTTAGTTATACTGAAAACATGGGAAAGATTGACAAATGGCTTTAATATGGAGAAAGCAACTATTGAAGTATAAAAACCAGTATATTGGGACCTCAAAACAATGCAAAAAAAAAAAAAAAGAATTAGATTGCAACATTTACCATATGTTCATATTACAGAGGAAAAAGGGTCAAGGAGTTTGATGTGTGCATGTTGTTATTAGATGTGCATGTTCTCCATAAACGTGTTCCATCACAACGTAAGGCCTTCATGTTCTTCCAAAAAACCCATCGTCATATGCCGACTGTATATACATATAGCCCTTATATATTTATATCTTATAGTTTATTGTTTACATATTATATATTTATATCCCCTAACCTCTATATATAAGTGTATTTGTAATATTAAATGAATTGAAGAGTTTCATTTTATTTTATGATGCAGATTTAGTGAAGTGATTTCAGAGGAAGCCCAGAAACATGGCAAGTAAAGCAGTAGTAGTATTTATATAACTTAAAACATCATTAACTGCTGCAAGAACATAGCATGTCAAAGTAAAACACTACACCAAATCAGTGACACGCCAACTGTCTTAGGGAGGGAGGGAGGGAGATTTGGAAGTTTTTCATGGCCTTCAAGTCTGTTGGATGTAAATATGTAATCCCATTGAAATCTTAAAAGAGCGTACGACACCACAAATAACTTGATATTCAACCAATTGTATACTTACAATCTACCATTACAATGCAATATACCTGTAAAAGCGACACGTCTCTCAGTATTTCTAGGTTGTCAGGATCAATCCTCAATCCTTGTATTCTCTGTCTGACCTATATAGAAGACCATAAACATGCCAGCAAACATGACTTTTTAAGTCATTCTGCATTGAAACCAATGTACGTTTAAGCTTCACATGAGAAACATGGAACAAAGATGTTGAGCCAAGTAATTGAAGTACAATGAAACATTTCTAGATATACAGACAGCAAAATAAAACAATATAGATATTATTAATTTTGTAGTAGTGATTTAAGGGATTATAAATTCAATAAATTAAGAGATAACAATTAAATTACAAAGGATAATATAATAACATTATGCTATTAACTAAAACTGTTTAGATTTGTAGTGATTTAGGGGATTACAAATTCAAAATATTTATGTGGGAGTATAAAGTAGTGATTTTAGTAGATAATATTTGTAGTGATTTAGGGGATTATAAATCAAAAAAAAATTAATTAATAAATCAAAAAAAAATTATGTGATAATAAGGCAGCCATTAGTATTACAAACGACCCAGTACAACACGATAGAACAAAGCACATTGAGATTAACCAATGATCTTATTTGCTTACCTTTCGTCAAAACAGAACATCAACTTGCTGATATTTTGACTAAGGGTCTTAGTAGTAAGATGTTTCATCCATTATGTTTCAAGTTGGGTATGTGAGACATCTATACACCAACTTGAGAGGGAGTGTAAAGATATCGCATGATTATAGTTTCCATAATCAGGGTATACACATTACTGTAATTTAGGAATTACCATAACTAATTTAGGATACTTGTGTGTGTGTGTGTGTGTGTGTGTGTATATATATCAACCTATGTAATAGAAGATATTCAATCAATAATATTAAAACTATTCAGTTTCTTCAGAAATAATTTCTAATCAATAGCCTCATAAAGATAATTAAGATTCAATAAAGGAAAAGAAGTTCTCAATTTCTGTTCTACACAAAGATTTTTCAAGTACCATATATCATTAAGAGCAATAAAAAGTTCATTTAAGTTCATAAGAAATACCCTGTCCAATCAAAGTTGGGAAGCTTTGGTGTTCGAGACTGTCCTTTTCTCACACAGTATAGCCAATCATCATTTGGTGTGGCTGAATTTTGTTCACCTGTGGTAGTGGATCCAAGCGATGACAACTTTGCCTTCAAGTGAATGGATTTATGAGAACTCCAGGATGCCTTAAAACAGTATTAAATGCTGTTAAGAAATGAAAATTAATTAATACAAACACACAATTATAGTCATGGAAAAGAAAAGTATCAGGAACGAAAATCAACAAATCAAAATTAAGGACAAATTCGAGTTCTATAGGTTTGAATCAACAAATCAAATTGCAACGTCATATTTTAGTTGGAAGCTCCCTCCCCTAGCTAAATTTTTCTTTACAATACCTCTACATTATAGTAATTGAGCTCCTTAGCAATTTTCATTCCACAAGCCACTCTTCATTCAAATGTAATTAGAAATAAATATTCAAAATTTTCAAACGTTAAAAAATTGAGCAAGGCAAACACCATATCCTGTGGTCAATAACAGATTGATAATTAGAAAAAAGCAATCAAGACTGATTTATGTGGGCAAAATCTCCTAATCAAAACTTTTATGGCCATATCACCTCCTCCCTTCTTACCATTCATTTCAACGGGGTTCCGATTGGATGAGAACTTTGCTTGACAGTCCTCGCCTTGATATAACATGTCAGGAGATGCACCCACCGCAATTGTCACATCTTTTGATATATCAACTCTGTTGTATGATAGTGCTTTCTTTGAAGAGGTAGGAACATTATCAGATTGCTTCAAACTTAAATTTGATAAATGTCCAGAATAACGACTGTCCACCAGCAAAATATCAGTAAAGTACTCATCAAAACATCCGGAGGGACTGCCACCTTTGTTGTGCTCAGAGCCTTTATTACCATGTTCCTTGTCAGTGCAAGGGTTCGATCCACAGTACAATTGGTTATTTGGTTTTTCAGATTCACATATAGCTTTATTATTGGTATTGTCTTTTATCAACATCCTGCTGAGGTAATTGAGCACTGGATAATTGAGGGCATTGAGGCCTGAAAAAAATAAATAAATAAACTTGCATGCTAAATTCTCAAGAGACATCTACCAACGGCCTATCTTTTTATATTAAAAGAACTACTCCAGAAGTAGACTTCACAAGGCACAGAACACCAAACCTTTTAAGAAAATCCGATTGACATTGTGGATTGATTTGCGGTGATGTGAATACAAGGGGAGGTGAATTAAGTCCAGGAAAGCCTTGTGCAACTGGTGCCTTTAAAGGTTTTATAGGAGACAGCTTGCTGATATAACTAAAAATAGGGGAATCCTGAGTTAAAGGGAGCAACAGTGAGCAAGTAACAGTTAACAGAATAAAAATAATAAATCATAAACAATGGTGGCTCATTCCTCAGTGCTCTTTCCAGACTCCATCCAGACCATCACCTATGAGCTAAAATGACACAGAAATCACTACAAAATTAAGACAATCATGGTTATCACAACAATTCACCAATAATGCATCAATTTATCCAAACCAAATCAATTGAACGAAACACCTGTCTAGAATAAACCCAGAAACAGATAAGAGCATAGTTAGCCATATAATGTACAACTATAGTTATAAAACCCAATCAAAACAGATGCCCCATTTACAATGAAGGAATTCAAATTACCTAGAGCAATAATTCTTCAATAATTGGAGGGAATACTAAAATACCCACCAAAAAACAAAGCTAAAAGCCGATACATCCATTCAATTCATAAAGCAATATATAAAATTTTTAAAACAAATAAAAACCAGAACAGATGATAATGTGAATGAATCATGATGCTAATAATTACTAATGCTTATGGTCACAAATTGATACATATACACAAACATAACCTGTAGTTTTAGAAGGGGGTTGAAGGCTAATTTTGGGTACCGGAGAAGAGAGGAGACCGGTAAGTAATTGTATCTCCATGACGGAGACGAATCGCTTCATCTCGTCTAGCTGGCGGCTGAGCTCGGCCTCTCGAACCCTGGCTCGTTCTAGCCGTGCCTCGGTCTCGGCTAAACGAAGCCTCAGACCCTCCACCGCCCTAGAAGGAGTTTTGGATGGCAATCGATGTGAACCGTAACACATGTTTTGATGAGTCTGAGAATTGAGGAGAGAGAAAGATCGGTTGAAATGGAGAATCTGTAACTAAACCAAATGGTGAAAACCAGATATTCAGCAATCTACTGGATGTTTATCGTTTAGATTGAGTCTTTTTCGCATTTTGAATGAATTTAAATTAATTTAGTTGCCATATTTAAGGGAATTTGGGAAATGAATTTATATTTTATGTTAGATGGGCATTTGTGTAAAAGGTAGTTAGGAGCGTTAAATAGAATAGACATATATTAATTTTTTTAAGATGACAGATATCAATTTATTATATTATGAACTGTGATTTAATATATATAATAGATAATAGATAATATATTTCATTGTAACATTTTGTATTTTATAAATGAGAATAGATTTTCATTTGGTTCGGGTGACACTGTTATTATTTTTTTTCAAAATTTCAACAATGTCGTATATATAAAAATTATGACCGATAGTCCTAACTATCCAATAGCTATTCAATCCTCATTATCCACCCGCTTTAAATCTCTTCTAAGAATCCAAAGGTTAACTTTGCATTACGGGTGGATGGGCAGTGGCGTCAATTGATTTCACTGAATATTTAGCAATTAATTTTTAATTTGATTTTAATTTTATAAAGTATTTAGTGAAAATAAAAAATTCAGACTAAAAAACTATTAAATATCTCAAATTTCTACTAACACCAACACTCCAAACTTTTATATATTGTTTAAGAACTTTACATTGAAAGATGATATTTTTTGCATTTATTGAAATGAGACTATCATCACGATAGTTTCAAACAATGAAATCTCGAAAAATGTTATTATAAATAATATTTTAACAATATTATTTAGTTTATAATTTATTTTAGAGGACACCAGAAGTGTCTCTTATAATAACAGTGTTTTAAAAAATTATAAAATATCATTTTATATATAACATAAGATCAAGGAAGTGTATTCAATTATATAAAATAATATCGATTTTATTTGATAGCTCACACAATTATTTGCAATATTCTTCACATTCTGCCTTTATTTTATTGTATTTTATTTTTTTTATAAATTTTTATTTTAAAAAAGTTAACCCCACTGAACTAATGAGTTGGATCCGCCCCTGCTTTGCATGTTGCATACCGGGATAGGTGGATTCAGTCAGCAAAAGTCCTTTCAACTCGATCAATATCAACATGTGGTGCAAGAAAATAAGAGTTCTTCTATGAAAGAGTTCTTCATCCTCTTTCATAATCCTTTACCTGAATGAGAGGCATCGGTCATCATTTTCATTGTTGCTAATATTACTTCATTAGCATTATTATTTTTGGCTGGTGATAACCCGGAATCGGTAACCTGAGTCAGCTAAGAACTTTTATAAACAACTTCTTCCATCCCAAATTAAATGTCAAATTGACTTTTTAAAGTTAAATTGACCATTTTAAAACAAATTTTTGTACCCCATTTTTTGTCAAAATATAGGTCAAGAGACTATAACTAAAAGAAATACATCCATTTCACTACTAACCCCAATTTTAATAATTTTAAAAATATATTTATATATGCTTAATTATTGATTTTAAAAATTGTCAATTTAACTTTAAAAAGTCAAAATTGAACATTTAATTTGAGACTGAAGGAGTGTTCGCATGACGAAATTCTTGTTTTGACAAAATAATAGCTCCCATAAAAATTAAGACGCTCATAACCCAATATCTTCAGCAAACTCATTCTTTGTTCCAGGTCTTAGCCCAATGTTTCAATCGCAACAATGAGGTCTCGTACCAAACAATGTAGTTGGATTGTTGATGATACATGAAATAATTCTTCAAATATTCGTTATGCTTCAACTATCTTTTGAATTGCCATGGCAGTTGGAGCTCGTCCCTTCTTTTTTTTTTTTTTTGAAATTCTGCAAATGATTCAATAAATTGTTACTCCCTTCGTTCCAAAATTAAATATATATTTATAAAAAACGATGACTTTTAAGGACAAGTTTATATTCTTAAATATAACCTTAATATTAGCTAGGAATTCAACTATGATGGTTTGATAAGGAAAATAATAGTAAAAAGGTAATGACAAATTAAGAACATCATGTTACTTTATAATCTTAAAATATAAATGTATTTCTAATTTTAGAATGTATTAAAAATAAAAATGTCTCTTAATTTCATAACAGAGTATCTTTTTCTAGTTGTTTCTTATTCGATTCCTCCATGGTATCTTTTCATGAAAGCACTATTTTTAGCAAGATGTTTTGAGTCAATAACTCCATTAAAGAGAAGAAAAGAAATGAAGAACGAAGATCGAGCGGTTAATTCATTGATGTCTAATTAGTACAAACCTGGACTTACTTAATGACGAGGCAAATTCTGGAAACTTATCATACCCATTGATTGTAAAAGCTAATCTCATTCCTTGGATTAGTTACACAGACTCAAATAAGCAATATCTGCAAACAGGCATTTATGTCATAGTTGTGGATCCAATCTGACCCCGTATCTTGTTTGCAACTCTTTTGAACAATAACAAACAACCCTCGCTACATATGTGGACAAATATATGTCAATAGTAAATAATGATGTATGTAGAATAAGTAAGAATTAAAAATTTTATTTTATCTTCACTTAGAGTTGTACATTAATCACAATTCAAATTCATCATATATTTTGCCAACATAAATCATTGAGTCTTGCTATGTAGTTCAACAAATTTAAGCCAAATTCAAATTAGGAAACTTATTGATATATGGGATTGATAAATATTAGTATATAAGAACTCCACTTATTACATATCTTTTCAAAAAAGCTACAACTAATATTTATCTAACTGATAATCAAAAAATCTGACAAACATTCTCAATATATATCATTTTCTTAAATCATTTCCCAACAAACACCAACATGTGGCAATAAATATACCTTGTTTGCGATCCTTTCGAAAAAAAAAAGAAACACCAGCATACAGCTACAAAAGAGAACGTAGATACAGATATGTATCTACATGTTGGGGGAGAGAGTTGAATCTACCATATTCCCTCCCTATTCCACAAAAAAAAAAAGTTCATCTAATTTTTTCCTAGTCAATTTTCAAAATCTTGAAATTCAAAATTAATTAGAATATATTTGTTTACTTTAATTAATGCAATAGTTAATAGTACAAAGTACTTAAAAGGTATTACGTCTGACAAGACTGTTGTTTTGAAAAATAAAAGTAAATTCACATAACAATTTAAATTAATTATGATCAAAATCTTAAGAGACTATTTTTGTTAAAGAGAGATGATCAAATTAACCTCAGAACATAGATTTTGCACCAATTATCTGTTTGCCAGTTATAATAAAATAAATAAATAATATAGAAACAGAAGGTTAAAAAAACTCTTTTGAAAGGCTATACACCCTGACAAGTCGATTAACTCACAAATTGAAATGGCTTACTATACAAAGTAAACATGTCTATACTATATAATATACTCTGGAGCTATTCAGCTATGTGCATTATCTATGGAAGACAATGTTCCCCTGTTACCCCTGTCCTGGCTGGCTGCATGTCGTTAGTTCTATGGTGACAATAAAGCCTCTTTTTATCTTTTTTTCCATCTCTTTGCGCTTCGTTATTTGCACTGTATACCCCATAACTAGAGAAGAATGTGATAGCAAATGACTCAGCAACTTCAAGAGCCTAGACAGCAGCGGATTCCGCCTCTCCAACAAGCTGAGAATCCGAAACCTAAAGACTCGAGCAAACTGATGGGAGTTGAGACAGTTCAGTAGTTATGTTGAAGCTCAGATTGTACCCAATGAGCTCTCATCAAGATTAATATCAGAAGGATCTCCGATCCATGGTTTACCCTCTCTCCACTGAAACTTGATTCTTAACTTCCCATTTGCATCTACCCCAACCACCTCACCTTTGCTTGCATGTGTCTCCATCCCCCATCCCCATCGTGGAGTAATCAGCCCATCTCTAATCCTAACCTTGTCCCCCACTTTAAAAGGTCTGACCCTCTCCATTTCACATGCCTTGCAAAGCCAAAGCTTCTCTGTAAAACAGAATGCCACCCAGAGATCCCCATCTTCAATGCGGTGCACCACTCCAATGCTTAAATGAGTTACATCTCCCCACTGATGAGTCGGGGTCGAAACTGATGCTCTAACCTTAACCCAGTCTCCAATGTGAAGTTCCTCGTCCTCCACCAGCTCCACTTCAGATGGATCTAGCATCCATGCTTTTGAGCCATATAGTGTATATATTCTCAACTTTCCATCGGCGTCAATTGCTGATATGATTCCAACACTTGAATGGCTGTGGCCAGACCATCCAAACCTTGGCTGCTTCACATGGTGTTTAACCCTAACTCGCTTGCCAATCATAAGCTTATTTACTCTCTGAAGATGAGTTGTAGGCCCAACCCATTGGTCTTGTTCCCCACAAAATGCAACAAAAACAGTTCCATCCCATTGATCTCCTTCATAACCAATCCCTTGTACTACTCCAATGCTACCTGGCCCAATGGACTTCCAACTACTTGCATTCTCACTCATTTTTACCCACTCTCCCACTTCAAATATATGTTCCATCTCCAGGTCTGCGGGGTCTCCTCTCCACAAACCTGGCAAGCCAAAAAAAGCCACCCTCACTTCTCCATCAGCATTAACACCAGCTATAATGCCTCTTGAATCAGGCTTGGCCCCTCTCCAACCCCACCTTGGCTCCACTAGTCCAACTCGAAACCTAATATGTTGTCCAATTTTGAATCCTGGAACCTTTTCAACATCCGTGTAATGAGTAATCCACTTCCCTTTCCGGAAACAGCATGCTAACTCTAAATATCCAGTATCAGGAACACTATGCACAACTGCTAAACTTTCTTTTCCAATACTATTCCAATCATAACTGGGTCTAGTCCCCAAACTCGGTTTAGAACGCACCCAGTCCCCAACTTCAAATCCGGAAAGCCGTTCTGCATCTCCAGGTGAAACTCTCCACAAGCTGTGTCTTCCAGCTACGTTAACCTAATTAAGAAAACACAAAGGCCATATATAATCAGCAACTGAACTGACTGACCAAAATGAGATTCAGAAATGACTGAATTGGCAGATAGGAAGAGTTCTTTCAATATTATTATGATTGGCTATTATGGACGCCATAACCATTAAAAGAAAATGATGATCTTAAAAGACAATCTTTTCAACAGCTAGAAAGTCTCGTTCAGTTCATCTGTCTTTACGTTTTGGGAAGGGAGGGTTCCCATAAAATTGGTAACAATCCGGCTCTAACATCACACAAAAATGCAACAAGTTTATAGAGCAATGTGATTGTAGGGGAGTACTTGGTCAATGAAAATAAGCAAAAGAAGAGAATTCTTACATTCAAAGTCCCATCCATGTCGATTCTCAAGATCTTTCCGACAGTAGCTGGTGTTTCATTTGACCATCCAAGCCGTGGCCGACTCACAGATGGCATCATATGAATCTCTTGCTTTACTTCAAAAGGAAGTACCTTCTCCACATCTGTCACAGAGCAACAGAAAGGTTTGCTCCTGAAACAAAAGGCAATCCCCATATCACCATCCTCCTCCAAACTGTGGATCACCCCAATGCTATTTCTTGTGATATCCTCCCATCCATATTTTGGGGACGAGACTGAAGCCTTCACTCTAACCCAGTCACCAACCTGCTCATGTTGGAATTGCAAGAGAGAAGCAATTAAGTATTTTAGCTAGAAAAAGAATTTTTGTTGATAGAAAAAAATAAGGAAGATGATGGAAAGACCAGCGAAAAGTCTACCCTAAAGAGAAAAAATGGAAATACGAAAAGAGGGGGGGGAGTCGGTTCTAAATAAACGAAGCACTGCAGTCCCTACTTAGGTTCAAAACTAAAAAGCCTTGAGATGCTCGTATTATTGTACACCAATAGAGAAGCAAGATAACTTGACTCAATCTTGTGAGAGAATCAATTGTCACACTAGACATAATTCAACTTGTATAAAACATTATTCATGTTACCTTGAAATCATCCACCTTTTCCATGTCAGAAGGATCAGCCTGCCATGGTATGGGTCGATTTGGAATGTCAATTATCAGGAGACCATCACTCTCTATCTCACTTATTCGTCCGACACTGTGATGGGTTTCATACCCCAAGCATATCTTGGCTCTGCAACGGAGCGCTTCACACATACACGGTCACCTATCTGTAAACATAAGAGAACACCAAAAAAAAAATTTGAGAAGGCAAAATATAAAAGATGAAATAACGATTATGTTAAAAAGACGGGGAAAAAATGCATTACCTTGAATGGATCCACAGGTTCAACTTCTTCTGGTTCACAGTGCCATGGATTTGGAAGATAGCTCAATTCCAACAACAAACTGTTATCTGGTCTGATGCAGTAAACTATACCGATGCTCCCTGGTGTTACAGATCCTAATCCATGCTTAGCTGTAGTAAGGGTGGGACGTATACGAACCCAATCTCCAACCTTGAATTCCTCAACCCTTTCCATTTCTGCAGGATCAGCTTTCCATCCTCTAGATGCTCCAGGAAAACCAACGCGCAGAATGCCATCATCATCAACACAGAGAACTGTTCCAATGCTGTCACGCGATTGACCACGGAAACCAAACCTGTACAAACAAGATTCAATTATGAATTTTATGAACTGTAACATGCTGACAATACAACATATACATGTCGTACAACCTGGTATACACCGTGGATTAATTACATTGATTCAAAAATAGAAGCGTACACTGAAAAAGCAGCGTAAACACTAAAGACTTGGTCGATTTGTTACCAAAAATTAGAACTACAGGACACCACATTAGATGCTTCTTAGCAATAGAGTTATCTATCACGTGGCGAATGAAAGCAAGATACATAACAGTAAAAGTATTAATAATTTTTGGGTCAAGTACGCCTAACCATGGAGGACATTCATAACTAATCCTGATTGTCACTTAATAATGATTTGCCCCATGTTATGAGTTCTATAAAAAAGTCCAGGGTATGGCAGGTTGACAAATCTGTAATCAAGATAGCTATAATTCCAAAACAATGGACATGCATTTCAAACACTACATCGAAAATATATGCTGCATGGTAGTTGTAAGTATTCATTTATTGATCCACATAGGTATTACATTTCTGAATCCCTTATCCTCTCTTTTACTTTTACTAAAAGAAGCAGTTGATCAGAAGTTTCAAAGAGGAATAATTTTCTCTTCTCTCTCTCTGTATATGTTGTGTGTGTGTATATATATATATATATATATATATATATATATATATATATATATATACATACACACTAATCCTGATTGTCACTTAATAATGATTTGCCTGATGTTATGAGTCCTATAAAAAAGTCCAAGGTCTGGCAGGTTGACAATTGTGTAATCAGGATAGCTATAATTCCAAAACAATGGACATGCATTGTGAACACTACATCAAAAATATATGCTGCATGGTAATTGTACGTATTCATTTATTGATCCACATCTTAGTTATCAAGGCGACAAGTCGAGGCGATAGTCGGGAGCTTAAGCGCTTAGGCAACCGACTAGTCGTCCGCAAGTTGACAAGTCGACAAGTCGTTTAAAATGTAAATTTTATAAGTAGATTACTATTTCACAAGCAATACTCTTAAATACCATTAAAAACAAAAACATATTAATATTTCACATTTATATCTCATTTACATAAAAACTAAACTAATGAATAGAGAATACTGAAAATATGAGGGGGTTAAAATGTAAACTCAAAAAACTTGGGGGTGATTATGAAAGAAAAATCAGTGTTCTAAAAATCCCCGCTTAGGCGCTAAGCCCTGGCGCCTCACCTAGGCCAAAAAATCCCTCCAGGAAATTAGATTTTTTTTAATAACTACCAGATCTTGATATATTTATTTTTCTAATGATTTACCATATTCATAATGCATGTTTTAGCATATCAAATCATAACAAGATCAAGTCAAAATGGATAATTTTATTATAGTTGTAATTCTTTGAACTTGTACCAACTTCAAATTATATAAATGATGAAACATTTGTAATATTTAGTTTAATTCAATATAATTCTTAAATTTATGTTTAGTTTCTTAAGTTTTAATATTGAATTGAATTCTTGAAATTTTAAATTTTATTATTTAATAGCAGTCTAGTTTATGAATAAAATTAATACATTAAAGATATGTGTTTGAACTTTAGGCAAAGGCCTTTATTATAAATTATTTTGCTTTATACTATTGTTTTGTTTAGACAAATGTAAGATAAAATATTAAAATTGGCTTAAATAAAAAATATCGCCTAGGCACCCTAAGCGCTAGCCCCCCCCCCTCCCGCCTTTTAGAACATTGAGAAAAATAAGGGCTTAAATGAAAGTCTACAACTTAAAGGACTAGATATAAAGTTTAAGAAAAATATGAGGTACTAATTGTATTTCATCCAAGATATTTTTAAATCTCAGTCTCCATTTTCTTTTCTTACAAAAAAAGCAGTAGTGGTAAGATGAAACCAGTCTCCTTTTTCTTTTCTAACACAAAAGAAGCAACAGGAAGATGAGATCGAGAGGCATCTTCAACAATCGACACAAACTACGATGGTCGACTACGAAGTTGACTCCGGCGATGGCGATGGAAGCTTCCGAAAGTGACGATCTCTTCTTTTCTTCTCTCTTTCATTTCCTTCGATCTCTTCATTTCATTTCTTTTTTTCTCTTTTCCAGATCGCATGCCTTGGAAGGTAGTCGGCCAAGGCGTCGCCTAGGTCACCCAAGGAGACGATTTCTTCACCAAGTCATGCGACTTAGCTGCTTCTCCCAAGTCATCCTTTAGACTTGCTACCGCTCAGACGCCTAGGCGTCGCCTAGTCGACGACTAAGAAACAACTTGATAACCTTGATTCACATGGGTATTACATTTCTGAATCCCTTATCCTCTTTTACTAAAAGAAGCAGTTAATTAGAAGTTTCAAAGGAATAAATATTTTGAGCATGCATTCTAACGTTAATTATTTCCATTGAATAACATTCTTAAGTAATAATACAACAATAAAAGTAGTTAATATAAAAATTTATGTAATTAATAATGTAATTTTATTCACAAATACAAAGGTAGCTATTGTATTATCACATTTATATATTTTAAAATTAATATGATTTATTTATAATTTAAAAATAATACATATTGTAATGTATTATTTTTAGAAGTTTTAATAAATTAATAATACACATTACAAGATGTATTATTTAAAAAATATAATTTATTTACCCCTCTGCTTTCAAAATTAAAATACATTTTTGACTTTTTAGAGTCGATTCACGAAATCCTAAAATTCAAAATTGATATGAAGTTATTTAGTTTTAATACAAACAAATATAATAATTGTAAACTAACTATAAAGTACTACTAATTATCATATTTGTTGTTTTCAAAACTTTAACAAAATTATATCAATTTTGAGTTTTTAAGATTTCGCAAATTGACTTTCTAAAACGTCAAAAATGCATATCTAATTTTGGAATGGGGATAGTATAATTTAAAAATAATACACATTACAAGATATATTATTAATTATAAATAATACACATTACAAGATGTATTATTTTTAAATTCTAAATAAATTATATTAATTTTAAAATTTTAAAGTACATCAATGTGACAATACATTAGCTATTTTTGTATTTGTGAATAAAATTACATTATTAATTACATAATTTTTTATATTAACTACATTTATTATTATATTATTACTTAAGAATGTTAAAATAAAGAATTAATGCATGTTAATGCATGCTCAAAACATTTACCAAATCATAATATAAGGGGCGGAAGTGGTCAAGCCATTTCTATAATTATATTAATATATGATTGTATCATTTCTCTCTCCCTTCTGGCCATGTATGGTGAGGAAGCTTAAATTTTCTTTTTCTGCTTAGTTGTTGGATCATTTCGTGAATGGTCATAACACTAGTTATGGATTAAGCTCCATATATATATATATATATATATATATATATATATATATATATATACACACACGCACACACATACACGTACATATTGATAGTAATATACTCATTTCTCTTACAGCTTAACTCTCATTTATCATTTCTTCTTCTCCATTCTCTAATGTTCAGTATCTACCATTCCACCTCAGTGGCCCATGGCAAATATCATAAGTCCAGTAACTTCCATCAAATAGCATTCTTCAGCATGCCTAGGTTACATGTCATATATGAAGTACTCAACAAGTCGGTTAAAAGAAAGTTCAATTTTTTTCTGACAAGTTATGCTTTTGACCCCTAAACACAGCAATGTCGTTTGATGTATTCAGTGCCATGTTACTTGATCCTTTTCATCAAGTTTGAATACTGATTTGATTTGTGTATTATAGATTCCAGCTCCTTAAAATATAGTTGTAGTGTCTCATAAAGCATGAACTTCATAAAAAGAAACATGAAACACAATGCTAAGATACTTTGGAAGTCTGCCATCTTCTCTGTGTTTCAGGAGATGTGGACAGAGCGCAATGGTCAGCTTTTTAGAGATATCTATATTTCTATTTCTTTGTTGCGAGATATGATCTTTTTTGCTGCTTCATGGGACTCAGTTATAGGTACCTTTAGGGGTATTAGTTGCGACTGATATTTGTAAAGACTGGAGAGCTAACCTCTCTTGAAGTGGTTATGCTTTTTCTTCTTTTTTTCCCCCTTCTTAGGATGAGTGGACTCTTTGTTCCCCTTGTGCTTCTATTCTCTCTTTTCATCCAATAAAATTTCTTCTTTTATCTAATGTTCTAAAACAAGGTCTAGGCGCCGATCGGGCACTAGGTGCTGCCCAACCTTGGCTAGTAGGTGCTAGGGACCCCCTAGCCACCTAGGGGCTGACCATGAAATTGCAGACCACACCATCATTGCAATTTATGGCCACTTTCTTAAAGAATGTGGTGTTGTGATCTGTTTTCTTTTAACATCCCAACATTAGATATTATCCTTTTAGTTTGTTAAAATCACTATTAATGCCCCAAAATTATTTTCACAACTCAAGCTTGTCCCCATAATAGTGTTTTTAACAATCCCTAAACTTCTTTTTTATAAATACAACACTAATATTATTATTAAAGACTAACATAATAGACTTAGTTTTATTACAAATATAATAAGTTAAAACAAAAATAAACAGCCTAAAGAAGCTTACCTAGGTCACGCTTAGGAAACCGCCTAGGCCCCGCCTTCCCGGTCTCCATCTTCCGCTTATGGACCTAGCACTTTTTAGAACACTATTTTTCTCTAATAAATAAAAAACTCAATTTTAAAATTACATGTGGAGCCCATCTCACGTCCCTCTTCAAAGGATCACTCTATTATCCCGCCTAGGCCCTGCCTGGGAAAACTCCTAGGTCCCGCCTACAAGGTCTAGGAGCTCAAAGCTCCATCTGTCGCTTACGGACCTAGCGCTTTTTAAAACACTGTTTTTCTCTAATAAATAAAAATTAAAGTGTTAAAATAACATGTGGAGCCCATCTCACGTCCTCTTCAAAGGATCACTCTATTATCTCACTCTTGGGCAATTGTGAAACATAAAACATAAAACAAAATAAAAATGTGTCCTCGACTTCTAGTTAGTTAGTGGCTATATTATTTTAATGTTTTCTAGTGTTGAAGTTAAAATTCCTATATTGGTTCGGAAAGCTATCATTAGGTATAAAAGGCCAAGACTACTTATTATTTTTTAGAGAGAATTATTATTAATAATCAGAATTTATTTAATTGATTGCGATTAGTTATTTAAAATTTTGCCGGCGAGGATCCTAGGATACTGAGGTGCAGATCCTCACCCTAATTATATTTTCCTATTTTTCCAGTTATTCAAGCTATTTCTTCATATTCATCGTCTTTATAATCCTGTCCTACATCAGCTGATATCAAAGTTGAACCTTGTGAATTTCTGAAAATCGAAATGAAGCTCTGTTCATTTGTCAGGAACCTATTGTAGCGCACGTCGAACCTAACTCGAGTGCCGACTTTGTCGAAGTTTTCCAAACACACCCATCACCATCCTAGTCGCTGTCAAGTGTCAATGACACCTACAACTATCAGCCATATCGCCATATAAGGTCAAACCCGCACCATAGTTGTCTACCCAAACGGCCATATCCAGTGACCAACATCAATCTCAATTGTTAAACTTATTCACACCTCCATCACTGGAGGAAAAATTCCATATCTGAATCTTTCAGTCTGTTGTGACTCGGTCACAAAAAGCCATCCAACCAAAAAAAAAAAGTGTCAATCATCTTCAGCACGTTCCACCAGAAAAAGTAAAAAACAAGATAAAATCTCCATCTATCAACCACCATGACAGCTTATTCTTCATATCCTAACGCCACATTTCCAATCATTGATACTAGCCTGGTCAGACTTGCATCACGCGTTAATAACTCAATCAAATGATTTCAAGGATACTTAAATTGGAGCTCAATTCAAGCGAACCGCGAGGAGGATAAATTATATGATTTGGTATTTCCAAATACAACATATTTAGGAAGACCAAATCAATGCAAGTCAAGTCATCAATTCTGTATTCATTCTTGTCATCTAATCTTTGACAAAGATATGTTTCAATTCATAGCGGGATTAACGTTCACGCGACAATATGGATGTCCAAGAATAGCAAGGAGATTACAAGCTCACGTGCGACAACACAAGCTTGAATTACACGGAACAAAGGAAGGGATCCAGGTTACACGGCAAGGCATTCATTATGGGATAAGTTATTAAGTTCATTAACTTGGTCCAATCAAGGGTTCACATTTGGTGGAGGAAGTAACAGGGGAGCAAAGAATCAAGTTAGAACGAAGGAACAATTCCGGACTACTGGCGCTTTCGCGCCGGATTTAGTGGGGGAAACGGTGCCGCCACGCCAGGATGCAGACAACGCTCTGGAAGGTTGGCGCAGTCGCGCTAGTTGCAGGCCAAAGTGTGGTGCTTCCGTGCTGGAGACGTGACACGAATTTCGAGGAACACGTTAGATTTTCTTCCATATTTTTAGGGATTTATCAGATCTTTTACAATTCTAATATAACTAGGATGTTTATTAGATTTAGATAGGATTTGATTTCTAAGTTGATTTGTTAGCTAGGATTTAGATTCTAATTCAATTTGTTATTCCTTATAAGATTAAAGTTTATTGTTATTAGTATAAATATGATACATATGTAAAAAAACATTATTCTTATTCAATAAAATTACTTGGAGATTTCTCTTCTTTTGGTTCTTTGAAGAATTCCTAAGTTATTATTATTATTTCTTTGAGATTCAATTTTGACTTATCATACAACAATATACATAGTTGTGTGGCGTCTTCTACCGCATCAATCTTCGATTGTACCAAGGGTCCAAGCTTCTTGCTTCTTATGAGGTTTAAGCGTCGTTGGTGTTTCATTCAACGCGGACTTCCTTGCGCAAGTGATTGTACCAAGATTCTGGTCTCAATATAGGCGAAAGGTTAAGGTGCTGTGAGCATTCCACCTTACGACTTCGCTAGAAACGATCCAGACAACCACCTCACGCAAGCGTGCCGTATCACTAGACCCCTTAACTCCACCAATCCCCTCGCAACTATCCACCAGCCAAAAAAACGAAAGAAAAGAAGTAGTCAAGGTCTATCGCCGTTCTGTCGTTATGAGTCACCCACCATTGTGGGTGGCCCTCTTGCAGTCGTCTGAAGGGCATCTCCTTCGAATTGATTTGCTACGAGGAGGAATAATAAGCGAGAAACTTATTCTATCGACACTGGTACCTCAAGGTTATAATCTTATTCTATAGTTTGGTATTGTTACCTTTCACCCTAAGCTTTCAGAAGCCCTTGTTTTTATGGTCTTTCAGTTATGCCCCTAGTTTGATTTTTTTAAAATTAAAAATAAGGAACGAGAAAAAATGATGGAAGATATTTTGGATGCTCTTTTCAAAACATTAGATAGAATGGAAATGTTCACAAAAAAATACCAATCTAGATAGACGCCAGAATAGAAAGTCGAGTCCCCAAATCATCTAGTGTTGTACCAATATCTTCCATTATCATTCCAAGTCTATTTATCAAAAAGAATAAACTGGAAATGATAATGAAGAGATTGGTATAACATCTAGAAGATTTGGGGAACTGACTTGGTGTTCTAGCAGAGAGACGTGTGAATGAGCCTAGATAGACAAGGATGCACACCACAACAATTGAGGAAAATACAAAGACAAATTCAGCTGTCCTAATTACGAATCCAGGTGAAGTGAAGCTATTGAACGAACATAGTGAATGCACTTTGGAAGATATTGCTAAATTACTTTTTGAGTTGTCCAATATCAAAGACATTAAAGACAATTTCTACCACTGACAAATGTAATTGCGGTGGCCTTGAATGAATATTTTACTTCCATAAAGCAACAACTTGAGGCTACTCCTGAAATCAAGACTGGATTCCAAGTTGGGGTTAATCAATGTGAACGAAAGATAAGGTTGGAAATCGACAAACACTACAAACAGTTTCGTCTTTTGAGATGGATCATTTGACTTCTCCACTTGCATCAGACTTTCATCATTCTTACCATTGTTTTATGAAGGTTATCATGTGAAGAGGTAATCCAAGGTGAGGAAATATTTTCTCTTGGTGCAGTTGAGTTTGTAGCTTATTCTTGTCTATTATAAAACGGGAGATATGAGTGTTCACCAATCAGGGGAGAATGATAGGAACCACAAAGGAAACGAATGTGAAAAAAATTATATTTGTATAATAAACAAAAAAAAATACAATTAGATTATTAGTAAGTACTATTAAACTAGTCATTATTAGTATTAATCTAATTATTTGTTTAGTGTATATCTACTTATTTGTTTAGTGTCCATCTACTTGGTAGTAATTTAATTATGTTAAGAGCTTTATTCTGCTTGTGTTTCTATTCCGATATTGATTAGGAAAGTTATCATTTTTTATCAATAAAAGGCCAAGACTAGTTATTTTTATACACAAATTATTTTTTGATACTGAGAATTTAATCAGTTACTTGTGCTCAATTATTTCTCTGTTCTCAGCTTGAGGATCCTAGGGGCTGCAGAGCCTCAACCTTGTTATATTTTCTTGTTTTATCCAGTTATTCAACCTATCTCTTCATATCATCACCTTCAGAATCCTGTCCAGTATCAAGTTGCCATGTTCTCATGTGTGAAAGCACGAGCATTTGACAATTGTACCAAACAACGTTTAGATTCAAAAGGTTATTAAGGATTACAAAGTGTGGACCACCACAATGAAAATACTGACAAGTTCGAAGGGTTACAAGCCCAACATTTGACATTATTTTCATACCCGCAGCTCCAACTCAAACCATGTGTTCTCACGCTTAAAACGTAAGAGCATTTTATGATTTTAAAGCATTAAACATACTTCATAAAATAAATTAGCCACATGCTTTTACAGAGCACATTGATGCATGACAAAGCCCATAGCCTAATGATTTTTTGATTGTTTGGATCAGGTTGTTGCAAAACTAAGCAAGCATAAGGTGCTCAAAGCACAGGGTTCACCTCACTGATAGAATTGAGGTATATATAATATATCATACACAATGCACAGTAACAAATGGTTAATGATCATACACAATGCGTAGTGTGTAACAAATGATTAATGTATGTAATTTAACTAAAACTCTGGAGTACTTTGCTTTAAATTAAGTTGTAATTGACCAAACAGCATATAAAATTAGTAAAACTTATCAATGAAAAATGAAAAACAGCATTAGGAAAATATTTTTTTTTCTTTCAGGTGGTGGCAGTTGGGGAGGAGAGAGAAGAATTGAATGAAAAGTGAGCAAATAATCACAAACAGCATTCGCAATGAAAAAAGAAAATTAGGGTTTTTTTCCTGGTGGCAGTTGGGGAGTGAAGAAGGTGCAAACAGTCATTCAAGTTCGCATGACAGTCCAAGACAAAGACAACTCATCCAAAACCATTGAACTAAATCAATTATACTGTTCAAATAATGTTAGAACAAACCTTGGCTCTTCCACATCTTGCTTAAGTTGCACATGCTGCCCCCTATCTAATGGAATCACTTTTATAACTTCATTTGCCAGTACACGAGCTTCTCCAGAACAAAATGAAACCATGAGATTGTCCTTGTCTGGAACACTTTGAACAAAGCCAACACTTTTATGATTTGCGCCTTGCCACCCATAAGTTGGAGTTATAATACTTCTTTTGAATTTCACCCAGTCTCCTACTTGGTATCTAAACAACACATTGCATACAGATAATAAAATATATTGTAGCCATGAACCAAATATGCACAAAAGAAATAGCATAGAATATGGAAAAATGCACTCTGAATGATTCTTCACTCACATGGTAGGAAACAAATGAACTCCCTTATTTATGAGTGCCTCCATCAGATCTTCAGAAATCCATTCTCGGGGAAGGGCCTCCAAGAAGTCACGTAATGTCTTACCACTGTCAACATCATATATACATTGTATAGCAAATTTATTTGAGCACCCATTGGATACTGTAACAAATTTATATAGCCTTTCACATGAACTAAATGAAACTTAAAAGCAAAGGAGAAAGTTACTCTTTTTCCCATTGTTAAATTGATATAATAACAAAGACCATATGAAGAAGAAATTCCAATAGAAGGGGCTTACCTGTGATTCCTTGTGTCAACAGCAGCCTCTGGATACCTAAGCATTATGATGATCCACTCAAGATTTTCACGTATCATTTTTGCTGAGTCAGCAGCTATATGGAAAGCATTGTCACCTTCATCATCCTGTTAAATAAGGATTTTTGAGTGGAAAGGCAAGAAAAATTGCATAAATCAGTTTTTAATAGATTCCCTATAAACACGTGGTATCAAAGTTAATATGCACTTAAACCAATTTATAATGGGTACATTTCAAAATACCATTTTGCAAATAAAATCGGTGCGACATTAGGCTGCACAAGAAAACCCTTAGGTAAATAAAAGCAGAATTGAGTCAAGATGATACGGGCACATAATAGATCGGTATGATCATATATATTGTTATAATTGAAATCAAGTTAGAAACAGAAAGGGAATTAATCTTTTCCATTATTGTATTTTTGTTTTCTAACTTGATACATTTCATTCCAATAGTTGTTTGATAAATTTATCTTGGTTTTTATATGAGATATTTGTGATGCCCACAGGCTTATAAACATACGCAAAATGGCCATGCCCCTCACGAACCCAATGAGGAGCACCTGATTGCTTCTTATAACACACAAAATTACGAGCTGTAATAACTCTTGGCTCATTTGGAGAAAACATGAGCCTTGATTCTTTTGATCCCTATTCAAAAGAAACTAGTGCTGACAAAGTTGCAGGTTGCAGGTTGCAGGTTGCAGGTTGCAGGTTGCAGGTTGCAGGTTGCAGCACTGAACTTAGACTTTGTCTCTGACTACCAGTAGTATTGCTGTTTAGTTGCCTTGATTCTTTTGATCCCTATTCAATTGAATGTAACTGAGAACGACAGCAAGGGACTGAATCCTGTCATAATCAAAAAACCAAATCCTTGATTCCTTTAAATTCACATTTCCAGCACCATTCATAGTTCTCTCACATGAACCCTCAGATCAGGGAATGCGTGACGGAATTCTGGTTAATGCAAGTGTTCCACAATCCCAGTAAGTAACAACTCAACGCTCAAGATCAGTGGTGCTTCAAATAAAGCCGAAACTAATAACACTAAATTAATTTACTGACATCTGAACGCTCACCAAACCTCTTCCTCTTATCTCCAACAACATACATATAGATTAAGATACTAGTAGTTGGTGAGGAAACTTCATGGTTTAAAATTTGACTACTGCAGCATGCAACAGAGACTTCTTTATCTTTCTCATGTATTCTTCAGAATATGATCAATGTTTGGGCCATGTTTAAAAGGCATAACAAAAGTCAGATCCATATAATTGTCTACAATAATGTTGCTACAACTTAACTATTAACAGACCTGGAGATTACAATTTGCACCGGTGGATAGGAGCAACCCAACACATGATTTTGCTCCTCTAGCCAATGCCACATGAAGAGGAATGGTATTGTGCACATTCCTTAGATTAACATCAACTCCAGCATCCAGAATAATCTGTTGAGGAAATTCACAGTCATATATCATATAATCTTTAGCTAAATTTAAATATCCTACAGCCATAAGTATTATCATTTCCACAATTTACAATTCAAAACATTGTTTATCTATCGCCAATGAGCAGTATATCCTCACACATTAAGTGCTAGGGGAAATTATTTGGCTTACCTTAACTAGCTCAACATCGTTAGCCATAGCAGCAGTATGCAAGGCTGTGCGCCCATGTTGGGTGTCTTGTGCAGTAGCATCTGCTCCAGCAGCGAGCAGTAAACATACCATTTCCCTCCCCTCTGCAAGAGCATTGAAGATAAAATGGTAAAATCAATGAAGCAAACTACTAGATATAAAAAGAAATGAAAGCACAAAGCAATTAACCACACTGCTTCTTTACTCGCATCAGGAGTCAATTAACAGGTGAAGGAATCAATGATTTCAAGACCCTAGTTTTACCAGCTTCATGATCTTTCTTCAAGGCAGCTGCCATACACAATGAGGTGCCCACAGTACTTGGTACATCAATGGCATTGGCAATCTCTTCCAATGATGCTAGTTCCACCCATCTTTTGACAACGGTAACATTCCATGTTGATACACATAAATGCAAAGGTCTGCAAAAAGAAAAATAAAGATGTGTGGCACAGGATAGCAACTGACGAAACCTAATTAAAACATGGAAAGTACAATACATTAATGTACTACAACCACCAGATTTCATAAACATTATATATATATATATAAACACACACACACACACATAAAAGCGTCTACTAGATCATAGAATCAGTGATAATCAATGTATTCTGCAATATGTGGTCATGTGTAAATTTACTAAATTAACATTCATTTATCCAAATAATTTAACATTCATTTATCCAAATAATTTGTCCATACAAGATGCTCATTATAGGTCAGTAGGTCACGTACTACAATGACTATTCACAGGCCCAGGTTAGGTGACTTAAGCCAGGTGACATCTTGGCTCAGTGCATGTAAATGGTGCGCCAGGATGATCCATGTTAATATAAATGAACTGTGTGACCTTTTATTGGGTCTCTAGTGTTAATATAAATGAACATTACCTTTCTTAACTAGTTTCAACTGCATGTGCCTTCATTCCAACATTGGTCATGGTGGGCCTGTTTGTTTCAGTTCTTTTCCTACTTCTTGCTTAAAAAAAGATACAAGTCATATTGAGCTGTTTGTTTTCACCTTTTTTGGCTCAAAAGAAGTGATTTTGTCCAAAAAGAGGATTGTTGCAAAATTGATTACTTGAGTTTGTATATGTTTAGACTCTTTTACCTTCAAAAGATAATAAATCAATAGCACCCTTAAATAATGATAATACCATTTTTTGTAATAAATTTGAGTAACAAAAAAATAGGGAAATTACTAAAATGTTAGTTCAGAATTATTTTCATCACAAAGAAACAGACTTTCCAGATTATTTCAACAATCACTTCTAAATAAATTTTGACTTCAGCAAAAATCACATTTTAGCAGTTACTTTCAGCTGAAAGCCTGAAACAAACCGGCTCAATATTAACCACATCAATTATCACTACGTTCTAGGGCATTACTGTCCATGGCTAGACCTGCTTGGTTTATTCTCTTTGATATCTAACTCCATTTGCTGCTTTTTATCTTTGATGATATATATATATATAGAGGAGGATCTAAAGATCTAAAGCATACCTTTTTAATAGCATATCTTTTATTAAAATTACGCTGCTTTTAGAGTTTCTTTTTTTAAAAAAAGTGGGGTCATGGTGGCATTTTTGTAAATAAAAGGAAAGCAAGTGGGAGTGGCAGGTGGGACCACTCTCTTTTAATATTATTTTGTTTTTTAAAAAAATCTTCAAAACGACGTAATTTTAATAAAGGTATGTTATTTAAGAGAGGTATGCTTAAGATCCGTTCTGTATATATATATATATATATACACGCACACATGCGCACGCATACACATAAGATAATAACCCTTGAGCAATTTTAACCTTACCATTGTTCAGTTCATAAATTAAAGCTGGTTCTTCTACATGGTTATGGGCTTTAATCCATATCAACTGCAGCTACACAGTACTGAATCATTATTCTAATTATCTGGCCGATTTCCTCACATGATACTCTTACATAATAATAATAATAAAACTCCTATGTTCGAAGCAAGATGGATGTTGTCTAATTAGACCACAAATTACAAATGTCTGGAAAAGCTCTATTACTATTTCGTGAGACAATCCACATCAATGTAATGAAAGTGAGGGGCCCACGACAATAACGGAACGCCCTGAATAATTGACCCGTTTGCCAAGAGTCTCAAGAAATCTTGCCTCTTTGCCTTCAATTACATCTAAAAATAACTTGTAAACTTTATTATGACCGTCCTTGATTGTCCGCAGATCCATTATCAAGAAGAGTATCCACGACTTCTTGCGCCAATTTCTCCCGACAAGTTACTAATTCTCCTGGTGTTTAATAAAGTTTACACATTAAAGATTATGCCTTAATAAAGATATTCACTCTACTACCAACTTGATATTATACCTTTCGTTACTTCTCGCTGAATAATCACAAATCCAATTCTTTAAGTTATCTTCTTACAAATCGACTCAAGGTTTGCCTGCTTAGTATCACATAGTATTAAAAAAAAAATCGAGCCGAGGCTTGCCACAAAGTCGTAGGAGAAATCACATAACAAGCAAAGGCTGTTTTACTCAACTAAACTACCTAATGAGTCACCCCAATGAAAATAGAAATCATGGTCCTCGTGTCTTCGAGAATAATAATACAACCAGTTTGGTTGGATATGTCAAATGTCTAGATTATCCTAAGCACGTTCAATGCGCCTAAGAGAACTCATTAAATTTATACGAGTTCTACAGATTTTAAACTAACTATTGTTAGCACCAGTCTTCCATGCCAATAAATGGACGCATCGGTAGGTCAAGTTCCAGGAATAAGCCATTGATGACCCAAATACAACAGAAAACTACCGTATTTCATTTCTAGGTTGTTAGGACTGACAAAAAAAAGAAAACATCTTAACATATATCGTGGGAGGAAGAAAAGTGTGTATACTTACGTCAAATTCTTCGAATTCAGGATACCCATTGATTTGCAACCCCCATTTTCCAAAATCACTAGAGCACAGGCTGTATAATTCTTAGCAACTGCTCTATGTAGCACCGATTCTCCTTCATCATCCACTGCATTTGGATCAGCCCCAGCCAACAGCAACTCCTGTTGTCATCCCAACACATCATAAAAATAAAAAAAATAAAAATAAAAAATAAAAACTTTGGAAAAGGATACAGAAGACATAACATAAAAATCCAAAAACTATCCAAATTCCCCACGAGGTTCCTTTTTCTACATTAACTAAAAGGATTCGTTTTGTAGGCTGCTAGTTTAATGGTTTAAGATTTGTCCCCAACATACCTTCTCGAGAGTTTATTTTCGTACTATCACTATTTTTCTCTGTTATATTTCTCATCCTCTCTCTATATACTGCTTATATATCCAGTTTCAAACTAAAATATACATAGTATAATATAAACATAATATGCAGTATATGGTAAAGTATAACCTACATGCATGCAATCTGGTTGACCATGGTAGGCACAGACATGCGCAACTGATGGACCAAAGCCATCCCTCAACCTAGATCTGACATTAGCATATCTTTTAATAAGAGCACGAACACATTCTGGGGATCCAGCTGCCAACGCAAACACAAGTGGAGGATCACCATCCTTGTCTAAGACATCAACATTTGCCTCTTTGTACTCCAAAATGGCATCAACAAGATCCGCACTACCCCGTCTACAAGCCAGGTGAAGAGCAGTTTGCCCATCAGTATTATGTGCTTCTAATAAAGAATATAATGAGCTGGCATTGTTTCTTGATGCAGCCTTCGCAAGCAACTCTCTGCACAAACAGATGGCAAACAGAATACGATATAGAAAGAAACAAATTTTCTAATTGAAAATAGGAAAATGAAAACCAGGAAATGAGTATCGGATAGTGGACTGACCTAACACCACCCAAATTGCCTTCAGATACAAGCTGGTGCAGAAGGCTTGGATTATCTTCGGGAACTTCTGAATCGGATAAAGAAGATTGTTCCATCCCATTTGCTTCAGGACAAATGGCCATATCACTGCATATTCAGACAGCGAGTGCAAGCATATTTCCGTATGAATACAACAAACTAAATAGCCAATACATATGTATCCACAAAAGACACTCATCCCTCAAGTTTTAGAAGAGGGTCAAAACCACTGGAGTTACACATAAGGTTATTAATCCTTTTATAAGATATATGGTTATTAGATTTTGCTCCAAGAATCTCATAAAATTCTTACTTGAAGCATTCTTAGTTTCGAACAAAGATCAGTCTAAATGATAGCATGAAATTGACAACAATAAAGAAGAAAAATCAAAAAATAAAGGTCAGGTTCTTACTTATCAGGGCTTGCAGGAGGGCTGCGAGGTATCTCTTGCAAGTGTCTAAGAAATATTGCTAGCATTGCATTAAAAGTTGGTCTTTTAGATGCCTTGAACTGCAGGCATTCACCAATCATCTTCCACAATTGCCTAGGTATGCCAACACCAACTACACTTGCATACTGGGGAGGTTGCCTCCGGGCCTTAACAACGGCCTGGTAGATTTCCTCCGCACTCAAGCCAGCCCACCTGCAGGATAAATATCAACAGTTGTTGTCAAGTAATAAACTAATAATGTTATTTACGAGTAGAAAATAGATTGCAGTAGGCTATGTATGACAAGAGTAACTCCACATACGGGACAGTTCCAGTGCACATCTCCACCAGAGTACAACCAAAGCTCCAGGCATCCGACTCATTGATATGCCAATGGCATCATCCCAGAAAAGATTCAATGACTTCTTTACTGGCTCCCACGCCTCAGGAGCAGTATAGTTTGGGCTGAGCAGCGTACAATCCATGCATGAATGAATTATAGAGGAATCACATTCTGAACGAGCTTTCCGGCATGTAGATTTCTTTAGAATCAATGGAAGTCCATAATCAGAAACCACAGTACGACCATTTGCGTCTAAAAGAAGATTGGACGGTTTAAGATTCATACACACAACACCTGCTGCGTGGAGTTCAGCCACCCCACGAGCAATGTCTGCCCCATATCTACACGAAAGAACACATAATGCATCAAAAGAAAAGAAGAAACACATGCTCAAAACTACTATTATAAGCTACCATAAGCAGAAATACGAGCAGCATTTGTTAAGAATATGGAAATTAATTTAACTTCAGCTATCATAAACTTAAAGTGAACATTCCAATTATATTAATTTCAGCCCAAAAAGGTTCAATTTACCAAAAATATGGCAAGACTAAAAAAGACACCAATAGGCATAAGCATTCATTTGTTGTGATCTTGAAAGATTTTGCCTTTGTGTATTAACTGCAAAGTGTCAAATTGTTTCTCAAAAATCGGCATCTCCCAGTGAACTTTTTGGGCAAGTATTCCTAAATAAGTAAAAAAGAAAAAAAAACAATAAGTACAACAGATGCATCAAGAAAAATAAGCACCATAGTTTCTTTCCACATCCTAAACTTCCCTGGAAAAGAGACAATAAATATATACATGAAATGAATTTCAATTAATCAAGGTCAAATGGGATTCAACTTTATTTTTACTCCTCACTTCACCCTTCTCATCTCTTGCGTCTGTTCATAACACTGTCATCCTTATATTTTCGTTTATCATTTCTTCGCTAAATAAGGTAAACTATTTTAATAAAATCATTGACCAACTATACCCTGCACCTAGATATAACTACCCAAAAGAACTCCCCAAAAAACTAAGTTATCAATGTGCATCAAAACTCTCAAGCAAAATTTCCTAAAAACTTCCGCAAAGGCAACTTTAGAACCATGAAAACCTCTATCCAACAAGAAATGGAGCTTAAACATTAAGAACTAAATCTTTAACACAAATAGTTCATTGCTTTCAAAGCATTTTCTGAAAATGAGGAGAGATACTACCCATCTCCTTTTAATGGTACTCAACAACTCAAACCCCTCACCTACTACCCACCGTCCCTTTCAAAACCAAGAAAAGCTACCAGAACTCACAAGCCAAGTTACACTGAAGAACTGATTATCAGGTTCCTGGCAACTTTAATATATACAACAGCAACTAACCAAGACGTTAGCCTCCTTGCACTATCAAACAACAAAATAGCACCCAAAAGAAGAAGAAGAGAAAGGCATGCCTCCAATTAAGCGTCTGCACCTTAAATTGCTAGGCTATTGGATGCTAAACAAACAAACACTTAAAAATGGATAACACTCCACATAATTAACCAGCCATTTAAAGATTAAAAAAAACTGACCTTCATTTAACCTCATAGCTATGACTCCTTGGAAGAGGAGCCTTGTACATACTCCCAACACAACAATAAAGTTAAGCTCCAAACCATATAAATTTATAGCAGCAACCAACGGGTTTCTAGGGAAGATTCAAAAAAAGTGTACACATTTAGACCATGGAGGGAAGACAGAAATGTTAAGAACAATGTTATGGAAGAAGACAACATAGAGGATTTTCACCAATTCTATTAAGGGAAGACACCAAGCAGAGGAAGGCAATGTTACTAGCAAAAAGGGGTAAATATCCTCAAAGTAGCAGAGAACATCGTGTTGTGGGTTTGGTTAGGGACGCACGTGTCCTATTAAGTGCTTTTATAACCATGGAATACTTTCAAGAAGTTGACATCAAAAACACACTAAATATACACTAAATTTACACAAAACCACACTAAATTTGTCAAAACCACACAAATTTAAATTTACAGCAGGCTTACATCAAAAGTAAAAAACCACACTAAATTTACAGATTTTCAAAAGTAAAATCCACTAATAGATTTTTATAGCTAGAACAATCTCCATACTTGGGGCCAAACTTACCTATCAAAAACACTTTAAGAAAAAAGAAGAATTAGAAAATAACTTTTATAACTAGATTATACATTCGTATTTACACCAGGTGTGCTACCATCATGCATTACATAGTATATTTTCCATACTTCTAACATGACGTTTTCGTTTAGGTTTTAAATTTTTTTTTGTTAAAAAAAATTATATCTAAATTTCTATTTGAGATATAACTCTTAATAAAAAATTCCTTCAAGAAAAAGATTTCTAAAGGGAAGCTGGGATCTGACACCATTAAGGAAATGAAAAATGAAAGAAATGGAAAGGAGAGAAGGAGGACAACATTTGCATTAGACCAATTGGAGATATTACTAAGCCAGATTCCTAATTGATTTTGTGTATGTTCCCCCTGTTTGAAATAACTAGTACTGAAACTAAATAGATGCAAGTAAGAGCTGCTCATTTCACAACTTATTCTTTATTCTCTTTTTAGGTAACCATTTCACTAATTATGATATGGAACATAATGTAATGCTCCAAAGTCAAGGTTTTTGTTGGGGCATAGAGTATATTTTTGCAAACAAGGTATGTAATGACAACAAAACTGAGGAGATTAATTCAAAACTAGATACGCTGGCCCAAGTGGTGCATGAATCAATCTCATGCTATTAAGATTTTGATCCTTGTTGGCAGATAAAAAAGAGGACAAGCCTTTAGCCAAAGTGGTGTACAAATCTAACACACATGAGGGATTATCATGTGGATATTGTTGAGGTTGGAAGGGGACGTATGTTCTCTATTTAAGTTTACATGGGCTTTTCCATGACAATTGAAGCATGAAAATTTAATTCAGTAGCAAGAAAGGACCACTGATGAATGGAAAGAACACGGGGATTCAAAATCCAATTAAAGCTAGTTTGCTAAAGTGAGTTCATGAATCCTAATGCCAATGCAAATAGAACAGATAAGTTTATGAGAAAGAGGAGATGTTTGCGTATATTAACCTTTAGGTCGTTCACGGATTATAGAATCACAAATGCCTTGTATTACTGGATTATAGATAATCCCGAGAAACTAAAAATAATTAATTTTCTCATTATGTCCTTCTTGGGGTATTACTGGCCTAGTAAGAATGGAAATATTATGCAAATTATTTTTGAAAATAAAAGAAGAAATTTATTAGATGAAAAGAGAGAACACAAGCAAAGCTAGACAAGAAGTTCACCCAACCTAAAAAGGAAAAAGAAGAAAAACAATTTAAAAGGGGGCAGCTCTCCAATCTCACAAAGATCAGTCACAAAAATACCCCTAAATGCACCAAAGCCAAGGTAAGAAAATCCTATCTTGCAATAGAACAAGAAATATAGCTCTCTCTAAAAAGCCTAGCATTGTGCTCAGCTCAAGTCCCTCAAAACACTAAGACCATCGCAAATTCTAAAGCACCTTCAAATCCTTACTCCCTCCAAAATCTTTGGATCATACAAGTAACAAATCTTCCACTGAGGCAGAGCGAACCCATTCTTCTTTAAACACTCCAAAAATAGAGTTCCACCGTGGCAATGCAAAAATAAAAGAAAGAGTGTCTCACCATTCTTCTTACAAATAAAACAAATATTTGTAGATATAGCCTTGTGAGGTCAAGAATATTATACTCATGATATACATGTCGTACCAACTGCACAAGGCCCTCCGAAGAGCTGTCTGAAAGGGTCAGATGTAACATAGTCATGCCTCTATTTAGATAGAGGTTGTTTCAAAGACTTGAACCAATAACCAAGCATACAATAAGTCGTAAACCACCACCTTCATTTTACTTATGATATGAAGTAGTCAAATAAGTAAAAAACTAAGTCAAAGCTTTATTGAAGTAAAAGTGACTACCCTAACTAGTAAAGTCAATAAGTCATTTAATAGCCAAACTGGGGACTATAACTATTTCCTACCTTCATCAAATTACGGGATGAGGCCTAACCGCGCATTGATTCTCCTATAGATTCTATGACAAAGTCCAGCCTTCACTAAAACCAAGGTACTGTGGGTAGAAGAGGGACTACCCATTTTATGCACATTGAACTTAGGTAGGTCAACCAGCAGAGATAAATTTGTGTTCAAATTTGAACCCATATTATGTGTTGGAGGCTCTAGGATGTTGTTTATGTTTCCCAAAGAAGTGGCGGAAGACTTTGAGAGTAAAGACTAGCAAATTAAGTTTTTTGGTTTGTCAGTCAATTATGGTTTGTTCTTATCTCAAGAAAGTTTTGTCACTAAATACAATGTTCTACATCAATTGAACCCCATTTGGCCTCTTAGTAAAAAAATTGAAGTACAAAAGAAAGCGAGAGAAGACAGATTCGACAATCAAACTAATGCATCACTTGAATTTTCCCTTCTTCATAAATGAGACTAAGAATAGCTTTCAATCTATATCAAAATTCGCGATAATGTGTATTGATTCTAGAATGCATTGAAACTCTATATCAAGCATTACTAATGAGAATTAATTCATTAAAGATTAAAAATTCAAAAGAATATTTGGGATCTTTGGACATCATGGCTAGAAAGTAAAATCAGTTGCCGAAATCCATCTCACAACAAAAGAAAATCAATCAAAAGAACAAAAGAAATATATATATATATACACGATTTTTTTCCTTTTTTTATTTTGATGAGAAATTATTGGAATAATTCAAGCAATACAAAGGATATTTTTTATTTGACAACTTTGAGATTGATTCTTGTTGGCGTTTTTCCTCACACATCACGTAATCTTGAATAACTAGATCAGGATTCAAAAAAATGCAGTAACTAGGTTCTCATTTCATTTTTCATTGGTCACACATCACTAAAATTAGATACCAATACTATAAATGTTAAAAAACTCTAATCACAACCACCTGAACACTAGAGTATGGTCCGCTTTTTGGCTTTCTGTGGGCTACCAATTTATTCTATTCATAGGGATTGGGTTGCTTGCCTAAAATTCTTAGGTTACATTTATAGTCACGTGGCTAGTTACTAAGCGAGTACAAATTTGATTTACATTTCCAAAACTAGATAAAAATTTCAAGAAAGAGGAATAACGTTGTAGTTGAAATACAATAACAATTAAGTTATTAGATCCATACTAATGTGAATTATATTTGTACAAAATCATCATACAATGTGTCTCTTCCATCTCATTGTCAATAATATTACAATGCTGATTCTTTACTACATTTGTCAAATTCATCCATTTATCTGACTTCAATTAATTAACTAGTTCACACTCATTGTCTCAACTACCATTCTTGATAAGTACCACAATTATTAGACATATAAGAAATTGTACAAGACAAAATCAAACTAGATTATATGAATACCAAAACCTTGTGCGCCAACAATATTTAGGAACAACCTTCCAAAAAGTTCTGCCGTTAATCTTAGCATGTACACGCTCCTACTGTCTCCAACAAATTTTATATATCTTCATACCTTTATTTGATTGTCCCAACATAACTTCACATTTAAACTTTTCAATTGTACAACATCCAGTAATATTACCATTCAACCCAAAATCTTCAAATAAGTTAGCAAATCGATCTTAACTTATTTAACCACAGAGAGGTAGGATAAAATTGAATCTTGCATAATTTTAAATTATATTCTCTTTTCCTTTTATCAAAAACAAAAATAGCACTCTTCTCTTTCTTAAACGGTGTTAAATCCTAACGGGAACATCTAAATTGGGATGGAAAGAGTAATAATTTCAAATAATACAACAAAACATAATATTTAATAGAATAACTTAGAGCAAAACCTCAAAATTTGTTCAAGTGTGAGTCTTCCTCCATTCCTTTGCATCTCTGACAAAACAGACCCACTGCACTTATCCATTACAAGATTTAGACAACCCTCACTCTTCATCATTCCATGAAACGCGCACACATTCCTACACCACATTGAAGCCAGCCGCAAATTCTCCAGCTGGCTCTGCACCCAAACCAAATCCATATCCTCCCCAACAACAATCTTTTTAACAGCCACACTGTGGCGGCACCGCCTCCCCCCACTGCCGGAAACCACCCCCAACCACATTTCCACCCCATTTCTCCTCCCCTCCCCAATCAGATTAACCAAGCTCAAGTCCTGGTGAGACCCCAGCTCAATTAATCCCGAACTCGATGCTCCAGCCTGGCACCGGCGCCGCTCCTTTAACTCATTCTCATAATCATCATCAACCTCATCCTCCTTCTTATCCTCATCATCATCATCATCGGACCCGGAGTTTGAGGCGGCAGACTGAATTATTCCCAAAACGGCGTAGTTTTTTTTTAGGGCTTGGACGGAGTTGCCGACAAGAGACACGTGGCGGCACCTAGGGCAAGGGAGCGTATTGTCGGTTGAGGCGGTGAACATTCTAGAGACGCACTCTTTGCAGTATCCATGGCCGCATTGGAGTAGCAATGGACACCTTTCTTCTTCGTTGTACTTGTTTTGGCACACTGAACAAGAAGGAATCTTCATTTCAGCTCCTTTCTCTCTCTAAAAATTTCTCTGTTATCTTCTAAATACGAATTTGGCGATCTTCAAATCAGAAATGACAGATCCATTATTGAAATCTAGAGATGCAATTGGCAGGTAGAGATTAGAGAGAGAAAGTGGGGTTTTTAGAAAGAGAAAGAAAGGAGTAAGCTGAGGGGTTTTGTTTTTTCTACAACTTTTCTATCGGCTGGTTGCAAACTTCTGGGCGTCCGATTCTTCAAGCAAGCAAATACTTTTGTTGTACTTTTGAACTGAATGTTTTTTGGACAAAGACCTAAAAGGGTAATTTGACCGAAAGAAAAACAAAAAGAGAGACGTGGAAGGGGTTTCTTACCGAAAATAAAATACTTGCAAGGGTAAATTGGGAATATCATCCCTATTACTTGCCTAACGCCATGGCCTATGGTGCCGTTTCATTTGAAGGAATGAAGAACGATTGAAAGGAATCACTAGATCGAGCATTTCTTTTGGATATTTGGTACAATAATTTGGGTGACAACAATTAGAAATTAATTACACTATTAGTGTATCTATAAAATAATTACAAAAATAACGCAATTCACATTAATAAGAAAATCTAAAATCAAGAAAAAATAACTGTCATAATTAATAATTTAAATTTAAATATCTGGGATCTAACAACAAAAATAAATTCAAATTCAAATTCAAATATTCATCTCCCTCACAGTAGCCCTCTCCTCCACTACCCCGTCGCGAATCTCCTTCTTCCTCCTCTCCCTTCGCCGGTGAGACAGAGCGAAAGTCGACCACAAAATGGTAGATGGGAAGGATAAAGGAGGTGGATATTTGATTTTTCACAATTTCTCAAAGTCCAGAAATTCCAATTTCAATTTCATGTCCAAAGGAAAATAAGAACAATGCATAGGAAAGAGAGAGATAAGAGAGTGATGTGTAATGTAATGTTGATAACCAAACCAAGATAACCAAATTTTTATACCAAGATAACCAAACCTTTACACCAAGGTAACCAATCTACCTCCACACCTGCAGTATGAATTGGTTACCTTTGTGCTCGAAAAGTTCAAGCAACCAATCGCATGAAAGTTTGGCTACCAACTACATCACATTCAAAATAAATTGGTAACTTAATAAAACTGAATTGGTTACCTTGGTATGAAGGTTTGGCTACCCACTGCATGAAAGTTTGGCTACCAACTGCATCACATTCAAAATAAATTGGTAACCTAATAACACTAAATTGGTTACCTTGGTATGAATGTTTGGCTACAAACTGCACTATGAAAAAACTGCTTGTGTGGATGTGGATTAGTTACCTTGGTATGAAGATTTTGTTACCTTGGTATGAAGGTTTAGTTACCTTGGTGTGGATATTTGGTTACCAACTGCACTATGAAAAAATTGAAGGTGTGGAGGTGGATTGGTTCCCTTGGTATGACGGTTTGGTTACCTTGGTATAAAGGTTTGGTTACCAACTGCACTATGAAAAAACTGCAGGTGGTGGAGGTGGATTGGTAACCTTGGTATAAAGATTTGGTAACCTTGGCATGAATGTTTGGTTACTAATCTTTTTTATCAGTTGCTAATTTTGGATCAAATCCAATAATCAAGGTAAGTATTGGAATGAATATTTTGTACTGCCTTCTTTATAGGCCATTGATATTCTGCAATTCGCCACATTTGATTTGTCTAGTGATTTGAGCCTTGCCTTGATGATTTTGGCTTTGCGAAGAACGGAGACCATATCAGAGTCCATCTGTAACGCCCGAGAAAATCGGATTTTTATGACAATTAAATTTTTATTTGATTATGTGAATTAAATGAATTTAATTGATTATTATGTGAGTAAGTTATGTGAAGGTCGTTCTATGACCTAGAATGTGCTAACATGGTTAGTATTCTGGCTTTGTGCTAGAATTATTTGTTTGAAAATTTCAAGACGAAAATAACTGTTTTCCGAGAAATTTCCGTAAAAACACTTTTCATCCGTTTCTGTTCGGGAAATTATTTTAAAATTCTGAGAAACGCGTAATGATGGAATATCGTGATAAGATGGAATATCTGATAATATTTCATTTATGACAAACGCAGTTTTCGCCTGCAGACTTAAAACCTAAGGGTTGAGTATATTGATTTCCGAGAAGGAAATAATATGCGTAGAAGGAATTGTGTTAAGGTTAATGCGAGTGTTATACAAGTATGATACTATTTAGTATCTATGTATAATACGTTGAGTAAATCTGATACAATATGATTATTATGCGTGTAGTATACTGGAAAGAATACGTGAATTATGCGTGTAGAATACGATTAAGTATTATAAATTAAGATTAAGTCTTAATGAATAAGTCATTTGAGTTGGATTTCTATTAGTCCAATTATTAAATGACCAAGCCCAAGGAGATTAGTGAGTTGAGCCCAAGTCAAGGCCCAATGTTTATTTAGTTAAGCCCAATTCATTTAAACCGAATCAGTGGATCGATCCGGTGGAGTCACCGATGGGTAAAACCCATGGAGCAACCCATGGGATGTCACTTTTGCAAGTGGTGGGCCTACTTAGAGTGGAAGCTAAGCATAAGGCTTGGTCACCAAGTATTTTACTTGGTGACCAAGAGTGAATAATAAGGAGGTGATGGTTCATTGTCCAAATTACCTCCATTCTCATTTCCTATAAATAGAAAGCTAGGTTGATTCATTTTGGAGTTTTGAAATTTGCCAACCTAGATTATTTGAGAGAGAAAGAGAGCTAGACTTATAAAACATACACTTTGGAAGCTTGATCTTCTAGTTTTCCAAGAGAGTTTCACAAAGATTCTTAAGGTATAATCCTTACCTTTCATCTCCATCTCCATCTCTTTTTGATTTTTCTTTTATCTTGAAGAATCATAGATGGGTAGTATATGTCTTGTATAGGAGATTAATGATGGCTTATCATAGATTCAATCTCTAAAAGTCATGAGATTATAAAAATCATAAGGTTTAATACAGTTTTGAACCATGAAAATATTGTTTGTTGAGATTGATCGTTTATAAACGATTGAACTCCATCAATAGTTAATATTTGCATCTTGCTTGGTTAGGATGTAGATATGAAATCCATGGAGTATTCCATGTGATTTGGCTTAGAGAACCCTAGTAACGAAGTTATGGCGAATTTTAAGTAATTAGACGTTAAACGTTGAAAACGTTGAATTTCAGATTAGAGGTTAAAAGTTACCGTGAGACTTGAAAACGTTGGTTTTCAATGTCAACACGTGAGATAGGGTGATTAAGAGTTGTGGGTTCGAGAATCGTCAGATTCCGACTTAAAACGAAGAAAATGAGCATTGAACACTCTTTAACGTTTACGAACGTCTAAAAATGAACTCAATAATGAATTTTGAGTTATCGGATTCGAAAGTGTCAAATTCTTATATGAATGCGTAGATTATGTTATTTATGACGTGTAGGTTTTTGAACGGACCAAATCGGACTTATAACGAAGAAGTTATGGCCCCGGGAATTTCACAAAGTTTTTCAAAATTTGTTGGAATCTGTGCGAGGTGCAGCGGCTTTCTGGACATAGTGTTAAATGTCACACCAATGCCAAACCATACGATAAAGTTAAATCTCGCTAAATAAATGGCGCATACCGCGGATCGAGGCCCAGACATCGCTAATCAAGCCGCAGCACCTTGATCCCCATCTTAAGATAGTAGCCACATTCATGATGAGTTAAAGAATGTTGTTAGTGACTTAGGTTTTGAACTTCATTTGTTCAGGAACCTAAAGGGGTAATGTTTGTACACTTCATAAGTGTATTAAAGATATTCCTATACTACCTATACTCAGGTATATGGTATTGAACTTAGGAGCTGAATGTATGTTAATGAGTTATGAGTAATGAACAACGTTGGTACCTCGCCGACAATGTTAGAGTCCGGTTAATAACGTAATTTGGTTAATAAGCCGGGACGAAGGGTAAAAAGTTGAGTTGACTTTATTATTGATAATAAGTTAACTAAGACATAGAAGAGAAAGAAGCTTGTAGAAACAATGTGAAAATTTGTTTGATAGCTAATTATAGTGTGCTATGTGAATATATCATGTAGATTCTGTAAAAGGCCGTGATCGATCGATTAAATTATTTGAAGATCTTTGAAAAAGGCAAGTTTTTCTTAACGCTTGTCTAACTTTCAAGTTAGCCAAGTTTTATGTGATTCGTTGAATCAATTGCAAGACTTGTTTTAAAGAAAGGGTCGATGCGATTTTAACTTGGCTAGACTATTAAGTAATATATAGATTGATTATTATTCATATCATTCTATATAGCAATGTTAACGCTTATCCTATGCCAAGTAATTGAATACAGACGTGAAGGTAAGGTTTGTCTATGAACAAACAAAAGTATTTTCATCGATATTTAGATGGGCACGCTTGAGTTTGTCAAAAATATTAAACGTAAATCGTTTAATGAATGAAGTGTTAATCAACATAGAGTACTATAAATGATCACCTAGAAGTGCTCATAAGTTATTGGATGAAACGGCCTTAAGTCTTTGTGGACTCCTTTTCAAGTATGAAAATTGAAAGTTCTCGTTCATGGTCTATCGTCGATCTGTAATTCCTAATCTATTCTATACTTTGGGAATTGATGTTATGAATCTGTTAAAGTATTATTGATTCATAATACTTCATAACTATTGTTCGATTATGTCGGAATTGTTATATAATTCACGAATGTGGTATTAATGTTATCATTGATTAAACTTGTTTGGTATCATACTCACTTCTTGCGTGAATTATATAACCTGCGAGCTAAGGATGAAACGTCTTGTGAATGCCAAGAGAGATAAGTGGCAAAGCTAAGATGGATGCTTAGGCATTGTGTAATAATTTAGTAAGTTTGTATGTATTATACATTATGAACAATAAACGGTGTAACCGGTTTATGAACCTGGGAAGGATTTTTACTTTGATTGTAATAAGAAGATAGTAATTACATTCATTTTGTTGTATTTCAATGGAATGATTGTATGGATGTTAGTACAGTGGAGCACCATATGTCGGGTTGAAAGATACCCGAATTTGGGGGCGTCACACCATCCGATCCCTTAGTCCTCAAGGAACTTTAGCACTGTGAGTGGATTTTGTCTCTTCATTCAGGTTTTGAAGATCAAACAGGAGACTAGTAATATCTTCCAAATTGACCTTAATGGCCTCGGCTTCCTGAAAGAAGTGAGAGAGATTCTCTTCATCCGTGGGGATAAATTGGGATTTTTCTATATCTGTATCGGCTTGAAAATCAATCTGGGCTTGTTTCTTCAATTCAACATAACTTAAAAACGACTGTAATTAGACCATTCATTTTTCGCAACAAAATTGCAAAAAACCCAACTACACAGAAAATCAAAAATTTCATTCATACTGCAAGAACATAATCATGAGTATTCATATATAACATATACTTATAGAGATAGACACACAGACAATCCTAAATCAAAAAGAGAGGGATGAGAGATTGCGGTGTTGAGAGTGAATGAATCTGCGTCTGATAGAGAGATACTAACGTGAAAATCAATTTAGAAAATAATAATTAACGGGAAGAGATAAGAGAGATAATCATGGGCCATGATTAAAGGAATCCTAATTGCACTGATATTATAAATAAATATGGAAAAGTGTATTACTTTTGTAATTATTTTATGGATGCACCATTATTGTAATTATTTTTAAAAATGTACTAAAATATGTAATTAATCCCAATAATTTTAGGCTGACCGTTTTCTACCGATCCGTCTAGTGATTGGTCCAAATTTTATTTTCTTTTTTTGAAATCTCCTCCCAAAAAATGTATATTATTTATTCTAACTGAATTTTTTACAAAAAAAATATTAATTTAGGTATAATTTGGATATACGTACAACCCTATTTTTGTACGTCTATCCAAATTAACCTAAATTACTTTTTCTATAAAAATTTCAGTTGGAATAAATATTATATATTTTTTGAGAGGGGATGCCAAAAAAAATTAAAAATTAGATCACCACTGGCCAAATTAGATTACATAAACTATTCTTGAGAAGGACTCTATTTGGTATCATTAAAATTGAAATGATTAGAATAACTATTTCAATGGAATCTTATTTTTTTTAATACATTGGAATCGTCATTCCGACAAGTGATGGAATGAAATAAAAAAAACTTGGTGTGTGTGTATATGTGACGCCCCCAAAATAGGTATACAACACCCATTATGAGTCGTCAAATACATGGTACAGAAAGCAAACTACAACTTTAATAATACAATTGTCGTGCAAAATACGACAACACATACTGTGAGTTTAAATACAAATATTGTCTTTTAGACAATATCAACACTCAAATAAGTCCTCATTATAATTATTCATACACTATTTTACAGAAATAGCGAGGACTGCTAAAACATCTTTCTAAAACCATTACTCTATACCCCGACTCGATCCTGCTATGTTCTCACCTCCTGAGAAGAAAAATGGAACAAAAAGAAAAGGGTGAGCACAACTAGCCCAGTAAAGAATATTATGACTAAGATAATATACAATAAATTATCATTAGTCTTCAACAGAAAAAAAATCTGATAGAATATAATAGACAACAAGTTTTAGATCAATATTCTACAACGAAAACAACAATCCATTAGAAGAGTCACGTAGAGAATGAATTCTACTATCTTCTAAGATTTAAAAGTTCATCATCAATATTTTATCCCTGTAACAACAATCAATATACATCTTTAATCAAATATTCATCTTTGCACTACAGCCAAAGATATTCATTTTAGATCACCAATTGGTCGTATTCATCTCAACACTGCTCATCTTTTTGCACTACGGGCCAAAGATATTCATCAGTTAATCATTCATCTTTGCATTACAGGCCAAAGATATTCAGTAATATCATCATTTAAGACTGAGGATGATGAAAAATATTTTAAAGAAAACGAATCCAGTGAGACAAAAGGACAAATATTAGGGATTCGTATAACAGTTTATCCAAGATCAATAATACTTCATAATATCCGATTGTGAAACAGAATTCAAAAATAGCGATCAAAACATGGATATAATCAAAGATAATAGCCAAAATAGACATCTTGGATAAAAAGAAAATTTTTTATTTTTTGGTGAATAGTGCCGTATTCGTGAATAGTGCCATATACGTGAATAGTGCCGTATATGTGAATAGTAATCCCGACACAAAAAGTTCCAAATTTGATTAAAAAGTTCACCAATATTTCAAGATAATGATATTGAAGAAAATAATATCATTTAAGAAGAAAATAACATCCCTTACCTCAAAATAACTGATATTTCGATCGAATATCTGGATAAAAGCCAAGGAAGCTTAGACCAACAACAACTCTCAAAGTATATAAATACTCACAAAAATACGCCGATAATCTAGAGAGAAAGAAACTTGTTTACGGTGTGATTTTCAATTCTAACCTAAGCGTCTATTTATAGGAAAATGCTTTAGAAAGATAGAGGAGACTAAAATAATAAACTAATATTATTTCTTTTTAATTTCCTACGCCTCCTACCATTTGAAAAATCCAAGCATGCCTTCTTGGACAAAATCAGCAGCCCATGTGTCTAATCAAGACCAACCAAAAAGTGGGTCCCACCCATAAATTAATAATAATCATTTTATTTTTTGAAACTTCAACAATTCATAGAAAATAGTCCGTTTATCAGAAAAATACAAATTTTATGTCCATTCTGCCTGAAATCGAATTCTCTACAACTTTATAGAAGAAAGTTTTTCCAAATTCCCAACAGAAAATATCCAAAGTCCACAAACGGGTGATTTTTAATACTTTGCTTCCGACAAAATACTGATAAAACACCTCAGCATTAATTCTTTCATTTATAACCACATAAATAGATCTATCATTTATATCCACATCAAATAAATATTTTCTTATCATATAAATCAATAATTAATTATTCACAAATAATATTACAGAATCACAATTATGACAACCAGGCCGTTCCTAGGAAAGAGGGGGCTTTCCAATAAGGATTTCTCCTTACTGGCGCGCAATTAGGTGACCAAACCTCTCCTGCATGTAATTTTCTAGACATTGCCAATAATGCCATCTCATAATATTATTCAAATAATATGAATTATTGATCCGATAATGGAAAATCTTGTGCGATGACAATTATTGAAACAACAATAATATAAACTATCAACGCAAAGAATTATTGAATCAATAAAATAAAATATTAAACAAAGAATTAATCGTAACAATTATTGAGTAGTGTCTTCTTACGTATGAATCAATAATTCAATAATAATGTGTAATACCGTAGTATCTTCTTGCAACCCACGCCAGACATCGTATTTTAACCACCGTAATCCAACAATGTTAACGATAACAATTACGCCAAGTTATTTATAAAAACTCATACTTTGTCGCTTTCTTCATCCGATGCTTATTCATTATGAGCCCCACGAATGGTTCGCACTGGTCGCATTTAATATTCCCAACAAAAAAAGAATATTCCACGACCAAAAGAATATTCCCCAACAAAATGAATATTTTATAACCACTTGCTTATTTTGCAAAATTTGCACATTTCACCCATAACCAAAGCATTATATCAAATTAACACCTTATTAATTTAGAATAATGAATAGAGAAAATTCAATTTATTTATAATAAGTTGGGTCTTACTACAAAGATATATATATATATATATATATATATATATATATATATATATATATATATATATATAGGTCCTCATCCATGACAACCGATTGCTACAGATATTATTTCAACAATCACATCTTACATTGTCTATCATGATATTCAAACACTGAGATTAAATTGGACTTGAACCTTGTCGCTAGAATGGGTAGCTGCAGTCATACTTTTTCTAGCTCCCCAAAAAATTACCTAAATATCCTCCCCTTAACCTAATACATGCCGCTAAAAGGAGTAGTGGTTGTGACAACTCAGAAAATCGGATTGTCCAGAATTTAAGTTTAAAGAATTAGTTATTAATAAAATTAATTTTTATTAATAATATTATGTGATATGTGTTTATTAATTATTCTAGAATCTAGGATGATTATAAGACGAGAGGATTCTGGCTACGAGCTAGACTGAACGAGTAAAAATTTTCAAGACGAAAATAAAAAAAATTTGGGAACAAAAATATTTTCCAGGAAAAAGACGAAATATGCACTATTCACCCGACGAAACCCTAAGGGTTAGGATTTGAATAACCTCAGCCTTTCTGAGAGATCGGTATATCGAAATGACATTCCGTCAAAATATTTGACGATAAGATGTTGTGAAAAGTTAAGTTAGTCAATAAAAGTTTTTCTCGAAAAACGTACAGAAATCAGACAAATAAAAACGACAAAAAGTACTGTTATGTACTTTTCATCCATTTAACTATGTTAGGGGAAAACGTGAAGGAAAACGCTTAACATCAAAAAGTATTTTTTTAGTTTTTCAAAGTTCCGAAGAATGCGTAAAAGTTAATCTATTGAGGAAAGACGGAATATCTAAAAATATTTGGATTCCGAGAATCACAGTTTTAAAACTATCGGACGAATCCCGAAAGACTGGACAACGAAGCTTCCAGGAAAAGCTTCATGAATATTAAGGAGGTATGAATAGTAAGACGGTTTGCCAAATGACCAAAATGACCGTAGCCTTGAAAATCTATAAATGAGAAGTTGGAGAAGAAGAAGAAGGAAGGGAAAGAGCATGGATGCTCGGATCGAAGAAGATCGAGAAATAGAAAAGCTAGTAAATTCTCAGCTCTGTCTAGAGGAAGAAGAATAAAAAAGAAAGGTATTAAAAACCTAACTTCTAAGTTAATTTTATTTATGTTTCATATGTTAAGAACATAGCTTAATGAAAATAGAAGTAAAAGATGTTAAGAATGATTTTTATATGGTTGAAATCATGAGAAAACGAAGAAATAAGAATTAAAAGTTTAGTTATAAATTTTTTAAAAGATTTCTTAAAGAAATATGAATTGCTTAATGAATTTGAACGATCCGAATGAATCATGTGAACTATTCTGTGAAATAAGTAAGGAATGATATTTTATAACACCATATTCCAAGAAAAAATAAAATCATAAACAAAGTATCGATAAACATAAAGAACGAATGAAGAACGCGAAGAACATGCGAAAAACACGAAGAACATTGATGATGGACAAATTTAAAACCATCGTAATTAGAACTTATTGTTGATGGACAAGTTTAAAACCATCGCGTATGAGTTAGATGCTTATTGCTTGGTTAGGAACGATAGAAACGTTCATGAAGAACGGATTGAACTTAGCTATAACGAAGTTATGGCGAAAATTTAGTATAAGACGAACGAAACGTAGAAAATATGTAAATGAACCTGAATGTCTAGGTTTTCATAAGAATGTAAGAAAACGTTAAAAACGTGAGTCGTGGACTCAAGAACGAACGAATTTCGAGTTTGGATGACCGAATTACGGACGAACGAATGAAGAACGTTAATAATGTAAAATGAGCAAATGAAGAAATTTAAGCCAATCGAAGGGCATGTTAGAATGAAATTCTATCTAAGGGAAGTTGAAGTACGTAATGAGGGTAAGAAGATGGCTTTGGAACGACTTCGTTCCGAGTTATAACGAAAAAGTTATGAGATCGCTGTCGACGTCGGGATTTTTATTTGTCCCTTTTCGTTACTTGTTCTTTGGTGTTCTTGTGACACCCCCAAATCTAGGTACTTCATTCTCACAAGATTTGGTGCTCACTATTCATACATTCATACTATCTACCCAAATAAATAATATTAAAATCATAAAATCCTTCCCTTAAATAGGGTTACATTTAAAAATAATCCCAGGTTATCTAACCTTTAAACATCATTCAAGTGTGAAAATAAATTTTAGTACATCACATCATTAATAAAAAGTCTGAGATCATCATAATAAATAAAAGTACAAATCAGCATCACTTGTACAATTTTTCCTTTCCTTTGCTAGTTGAAGGTTCATCTACCTTCTCCACTTTGGCTGCAATGAGTATATAAATATGCAAGTGTGAGCAAAACAATTGCTCATTGGATATAATAATGAATCAACATTAGAATAACAATAATAACTGCCAACGAATAAGCTCATCAAAACTGAATGGTACTCTAATAATGACAATCAGGAACTAGAATCCAAAATATGGAATATACATAACTGAGGGTCATAAGACCATGAACTATGTCCACAGTTGCGAGTAATCTTTCAACTCCAACTTTAACAGTCATAAGATTATAAGGACTCCTCGTACTTAGAGGGATCAACCCTTCGTACAATGTATTGTGCACAAACATTTTAACGCTACGCGTAAGTTATCCCCTAATAATAATAGGGTTGTTCATCTCAGTATTTAGAGTACAAGTCTGCACCAAAGAAAGTTTGGTTTGGATAAGCTTTCAAGGGTAATTTGAAGTTCAACGAACATCAACTAGAGGACTAGTTGAATTAACAGTGTTTGAGAATCATAACAGATGTTTAATAACAACATAATATAGAACAATTGAGAATCACAAATGAACTGACTATACATGTTAAACTCATGCTTGAAATAACTATAGAGCATAAGTATTTAACAAAATGAAGAAAATAGTAAACCTTTGCTTGAACAATAAATAAGCTAAGGTTAGAGCCTTATAACATTAGAAATGAAATTATAGATTGTACCATAACCAATAGCAAGCTGGAAACTAAAAACTTGCCCAACAAGGTATTAAATTCATGCAAGGGTTAAAATAGTTCAATAATAGAAACGAGAACTCAAAAACTGCGTTCATTATACAATAATAGAATTTAAGAAACTTGCTTAGCTATAAACAAGTTAGAATGATAATTTTAAATAACATTAGAGTCAAAGTTTGCTCGAACGAATCTTAGAAACAATTGACTTATTCAATAACAGTTAAGACAATAAGCTTGCTCCATCAAAAGAATAAAGTTACACCATGCAATAATAGAACTAACTCAACGAAAGTGTAGAGTTAGAAAACTTTCTCGATGTAAAAAGATAGGGTTTAGAAACTTGCTCAATGTAAATATAGAGTTAGAAAACTTGCCTCGAGCGTAAGCTACAATGTGACGCCCCCAAAATAGGTCCACACGACCCATTCTGAGTTGCCAGATATCACTCTATAAAAATCAAAAACAAACTTCATTTATATGAATGTTGAGAATGTAAATGCGAGTACGACAACTGATAAGTTGTGAGTTTTAATACAATATTGTCTCGTGAGAGCGGTATCCAAACTTAAATTATTACAATGCCATATAAAATACAAACAAACAAATATTTTAAGACCCCAAAGAAGAACGAGAAGATTACTATCATATTCATTCTAATGAGGTGCACTTTTGACGCTTTCAAAGTCGGGTTCTCATCACCTTATTGTTGTTCGCCAAAATCAATTATTAAGTGACGATATAAAATCGACACACATCTCTTAGGTCCTCAATACAATTATCTGTTGCATGTCATGCCGTTTTATAATGTATTGAGAAACTTCGACAGTCTTAGACCATCACACTATTTCTCTGTTATCCTCGCTCGACCCAGCTACACTCTTATTACCTGAAAGGAATTGTGAAGCAAAGGGTGAGCACAAATAGCCCAGTAAAGAATATCATGACTAAAGATAATTGAATTATCAATAACCTTCGTCAATAATAAATCAAAGATTTAGAACATATGGTAGATGATAAAACTTTTCAACCATAGTTGCAGCGGAACGAGCAATCCATTAGAAGAATCAAATAGACCATCAAGTCTATTATCTTCTCCATGATAAAAGTCCACCAATAATGTTTTATCCCTATAACATCAATCAACAATTCCTGTTCACAATCATATGAATAACTCATAATCATAATTGTGATTCTAAATTCCTCTTCGCACCTAGGACGAAGATAATTTTCATCACCTATCTTCACCTGAAATATCAAAAATAATTGTTATACCAAATCACAATTTCTGCGCATAATCATACTAATAAATTCATCTTTGCACTACGGCCAAAGATATTCATTAACAATTTATTCTTTGCACTACAGGCCAAAGACATACAACTTTATTTTAAAAGAGTCAAGTAGAGCATGATATCTACTATCTTTTATGAATTAAAAGTGTATAATCAATATTTTATCGGCCGAGACTCGACAATAAATAATCCACATCATCGAATCATCCACACACTACTGACCAAGGATATTCATGTAATCATCAATGGTCACGATTATACCGAATAATCCCTGGTTATAATCATACCAATAACAGTCCATCAATGATTGTGCCATCCTACGGATATTCCCCGCCAAAAAGAATATTCCCCGACCAAACGAATATTTTATAACAACTTGCATACTTTGAAAAATTTTCACATATCACCCTTAACTTTAACCTTTTATCAATTTAACCATTTACTAAATAGAATAATTATAAGAAAATTGAATACTTTCATTTCATAAAATTCGGGTCTCACAATCTCCCTCCTTATGAAATTTCCCTCGAAATTTACGTGCACAATGGTAGTTTAAAGAGATGAGAATACCTTGCTTTCTTTTCAGATTGTACCTTCCCGGTTATATCCTCTGTATCATGATTTTTCCATTGCTCATCTCCTGTATTTCAAATATCATTCTAGAATATATCTTCAAAACAAAGGTTAATTGACATATCATAATTTGTCAACTTATCAAGTAAACAATTTCAGCTTAGGTAAGTTACACACTAGCAAAATATATAACTCGTCTCTCTCCTCCTAGTTCTAGACTCTTATCTCAGCCAGCGACCATATCCCTAAGCTTTGATACCATTTGTGACGCCCCCAAAATAGGTCCACACGACCCATTCTGAGGCGCCAGATATCACTCTATAAAAATCAAATACAAACTTCATTTATACAACTGTTGAACTGTCGTGCAGAGTACGACAATAGATAAGCTGTGAGTTTTAATACAATATTGTCTCGTAGACAGTATCCAAACTCAAATTGTTACAATGCCATATAAAATACAACAACAAATATTTTAAGACCCCAAAGAAGAACGAGAAGATTACTATTATATTCATTCTAATGAGGTGCACTTTTGACGCTTTCAAAGTCGAGTTCTCATCACCCTATTGTTGTTCGCTTAAAATCAATTTTTAAGTGACGATAAAATACTTACACACATCTTAGGTCCTCAATACAATTATCTCGCAGCATGTCATGCCGCTTTTATAATGTATTGAGAAACTTCGACAATCTCGGGACCATCACACTATTTCCCCTATTATTCAAAATTTCACCTACACTCTTATTACCTGAAAGGAATTATGAAGCAAAGGGTGAGCACAGATAGCCCAGTAAAGAATATCATGACTAAAGATAATTAAATTATCAATAGCCTTCGTCAATAATAAATCAAAGATTTAGAACATATGGTAGATGATAAAACTTTTCAACCATAGTTGCAGCGGAATGAACAATCCATTAGAAGAGTCAAATAGACCATCAAGTCTATTATCTTCTCCATGTTAAAAGTCCATCAATAATGTTTTATCCCTGTAACATCAATCAACAATTCCTGTCCACAATCATATGAATAACTCATAATCATATTTGTGATTCTAAATTCCTCTTCGCACCCAGGACGAAGATAATTTTCATCACATATTGTAAGACCCCAACTTTTATGAATAAAGATGAATTTCTATAATTATCATTTTTGAATATTATGGAATGAATTTGATATAATGTTATAGTTGTGGGTAATAGTTATAAATTTTGCAAAGTACCCAAGTTGTTATATAATATTCGATTGGTCGGGGAATATTCGTTTTAACAGGGAATATTCGTACGATGACACAATCATTGGTGGACCCCACAACAGAATTATTGTCAGATTGAGAAAATGACAAAAATATTTTATGAAAATAACGACGGAAGTTTTATAGTTAACTGTTGAAACACCCGGTGTTAAAAGTACAGGAATACGCGTGGTTGCATATGTAAGACCCCGAATTTTATGAAATAAAAGTATTCAATTTTTCTATTCAGTAAATGGTTAAATTGATAAAAGTTAAAGTTAAGGGTGATATATGATTTTTTTTTCAAAATACGCAAGTGGTTATAAAATATTCATTGTTGTTTGGAATATTCGCTAGTCGTGGAATATTCTTTACGTTTGAGAATATTCGATGCGACGGTAGCAGATCATTTAGGGCCCCATAACGTAATAACCGCGCTTGGATGGAGAAAAACGACAAATTTGAGTTTTTATAAATAACGGCGTAATCGTTCACTGAAGTAACACTATTGGAATACCCCGGTTGGTAAAGTAAAGTAATACGCGTTGTTGCCGCGTGCATTACCAGATTGCATAGTATTTTTCAATTATTGATTCTTACGGCGAAGGCACTACTCAATAATTGTTACGATAATTATTGCTCAATATTTTATTTTATTGATTCAATAATTCTTGTGTTGATATTTTATATTATTGTTGTTCAATAATTATCAACGCATGATATTTCCATTATCGGATCAATAATTCATATTATTCAATAATATTATTAGATAACATTATTGGCAATGTCTAGAAAGTTACGTCTAAGGAGGTTTGGTCACCTAATTGCTTGCGCATGATGGAGAAATTCTTATTGAAAGCCCCTCTTTCCTGAACCTGCACGGTTGTCATTATTGTGATTCTGTAATATTATTTGTGAATAATTAGTTATTGATTTATATGATAAGAAAATATTTATTTGATGTGGATATAAATGATGGATTTATTTATGTATTTATAAGTGAAGGAATTAAAGATGAGGTGTTTTATCGATTTTGTCGAAATGGAGAACAAAATATGGGATTTTCGAAAAAATTAGTTTATTACTTGATTTTGTAAAATCCATAACTCTTTAATATAATGAGTTGAGAGATGAGCCATATATCAAAAGAAAGCCCTAGAAGTAAGCTAATCAGAAATTTGAATCACCCAAAATTCTTTGTAGATATTGAAAAATCAATTGTTCTTCACTATATATCGCGTGAGTTATAAATTTTGATCCGACCGTTGGATCGTTGTAATTTTTGGATATGTTATACATATATAAGTTGAGTATATGTCCACAAATTTTGAACCGTTAAAATGAACGTATGATTTGTTATGAATTTTAAGAGGTAGGTGATTCGAGAAATTAGGTTTTGGTGGAAAATTCTAGAATTGAGTGGGCCCCACTCTTGGTTGTTGGGGAAGATGGCTGATTTTTGGTGGGTGGAATAGTAGCAGGTAAAAGCCATCGAGTTGCGAGGTTAAGTCCGCTTGACGTGCTAACATTTTCCTATAAATAGAGGCTAAGTTAGAATTGAAAATCACACGAAATTCATAAGTTTTCTCTCTCTCTCTCTCTAGATTATTGAGTGTAATTTGTGAGTATTTAGATACTTGGTGAGTTGATATTCATCGCTGCAGTTTTCTTCAAATATCATATCCGATATCCCGTCGTCGAAGTCTTTGCTTTTTGAGGTAAGGGATATTATTTTTTTTTCGTAATGATATTATTTCTTCAATATCATTATGTTGAAATATTGATCTGAAGTTTTTATCAAATTTGGAACTTTTTCATGTCGGGGTTACTATTCATGAGTTACTATTCACGAGTTACTATTCATGAGTTACTATTCACGAGTTACTATTCACGAGTACTATTCATGAAGCGTGAAGATGTTTTTTGTGGAATTTCTATCTTTTTGAGTCGGGGTTACTATTCACGATACGGCCACTATTCATGTATACGACACTATTCATGTATATAATACTATTTACGTATATGACATTATTTACGTATACGGTACTATGTACGAATACGGAGTACTATTCACGAGTTACTATTCATGAGTTACTATTCACGAGTTACTATTCATGAGTTACTATTTACGAAGTTACTATTCATGGGTTACTATTCATGAGTTACTATTCATGAAGTTACTATTCATGGGTTACTATTCACGAGTTACTATTCATGACAAAATTGGTTTCTTTTTCTAACTAAATTATCGTTGATTTATGAATCTTACTCTTGAAATTAAAACCATGTTTTGATTATATTATTTTTATATAACATTCTTATAACCCTAATGATGATATTTCTCTTTGACTTAAGTGTAAAGATGGGTAGATTATTGGTATGATCGTGACCATAGGTTCTCTTTGGCCAGTAGTGCAAAAGTTGAATTGTTGACTGGTATGATCATGACCATTGAATTTACAATTGAATATTTTTAGCTTAAGTGCAAAGGTGAATTGATCAACATGGTTATAATTATTGTTATATAACTTCACGAAATGATTATGTATTTCTTTGATATATGAATATCTTTGGCTCGTAATGCAAAGATGACTTTTGTTGTTGAATATCTTTAGCTTTGTAGTGCAAAAGATGAATTATTGATGAATATCTTTGGCTCGTAATGCAAAGATGACCATTGTTGAATATCTTTGCTTTGTAGTGCAAAGATGAATTATTGATGAATATCTTTGGCTCGTAATGCAAAGATGACACATTGTTGAATATCTTTGCTTTGTGGTGCAAAGATGAATTATTGATGAATATCTTTGGCTCGTAATGCAAAGATGACTGTTGTTGAATATCTTTGCCTTGTAGTGTAAAGATGAACTGTTGATGAATATCTTTGACCCGTGGTGCAAAGATGAATTTATTAGTATGATTATGAACAGGAACTGTGATTTGGTATAACCATGATATTTGATGTTTCAGGTAAAGACAAGTGATGAAAATTATCTTTGTCTTGGATGAGGAAAGGAATTTAGAACTACAATTACGATTATGAGTTATACACGTGATTGTGGGCGAAATTGTTGATTGATGTTACGAGGATAAAACATTGTTGGTGGATTTTAACATGGAGAAGACAATAGACTTTATAGTCTATTTTGACTCTTCTAATGGATTGCTTGCTTCTGCTGCAACTATGGTTGAAAAGTTTTATCATCTACCATATGTTCTAAATCTACGATTCATTCTTGATGAAGACTATTGATAATTTATTTATCTTTAGTCAATAATATTCTTTCTTGAGCTAGTTAGTTGCTCACCCTTTTGTTTCACAATTCCTTCGTGTAATAAAAGTGTAGTATTTGGGTTGGCCCGGGGATAACAAGGGAATAGAATGGTGGTCTATAGTTGTTGAGGTTCTCCTAAAAGAGTATGAAAATAATTTTATTGAGGGCTTTAGTGTGTCAGTATTTTATACATCATTTAATAGTTATTTTGGTGAATTAAATAGGGTGAAAGCGAACCCAACTTTGGAAGGGTGTTTTGTCACTATCATACAAGATGTCTAATGACATACAAACTCGTGTTATCATAAGACATGGTTGTGCTCATCCACTTGTTGAGTATATTTACAAGCACTTTACCTATAATCTTGGTGTTTGTTTGGAGTATAATACCAAATTAGAGATAGTGGAGATAATGATATGTCAAGAGAAGACTCGCCATTGGGAAGAATATGATAGTAATCTTCTCGTTTTTCTTTGGGGTCTATTAGGGTCAACCAAGGATAATTACGTGGCCATATATGATATCTACCATAACCTAAAAGCATGGCCTCCCATGTACGAAGGTTTCCTTGAGCACTTCCCAAAGATTCTAATTTCTAAAATGTTTTGACTATACCTTTATGTAAGGTGTCATTGTGACGTACATACTGATTGGTATATATTTGTATCCAAACTCACAAAGATATGTGTTGTTGTATTTTGCACGACAATTGTTGTAATAAAGTTGTAGTTATTTTTACACTACCATATATTTGGCGACTCGAATGGGTTGGATGGAATGGACTGCTTTTGGGGTTGTCAAAGATAAGAGTACACTTTGCGGTATTGATTATTGATGCTTACGTGAGAAGTCACTCAGTTTTGTTCAATTATTGCTTCAGTAATTGTTGCATAGTATCTCACGTTAATTGATTCAACTATTGTCGATATTTTATATATTATTAAATCAATAATTAAGACGACAAAGTTATTAATATTATTATTTGCAATATTAACGATGTCTAGAAGTTCTGCCAAGGAGAGGTTTGGTCACCTAATTGCATGCCACCAATAGGAGAAATCCTTATTGGAAAGCCCCTTCTTTCCGGGACGACACACTGTCGATTAATAGTGTGAATTATAATAATGATGATGAAGTTTTGTTTTATTAGTATTATTAATGTAATAAAATGTAAAAGCTTTTATATAAAATAGAATACTTTTATAAAGTTATTCGTTTTATTAGACTATAAATAGAATATATTATATTCTATTATGCATAGTGTTTTACATAGTAAAATCTTTTTATATAAAATAGAATACTTTTATAAAGTTATTCGCTTTATTAGACTATAAATAGAATATATTATATTTTATTATGCATAGTGTTTGCATATAAGGCTGCATAGTGTTTGCATAGTAAAATCTTTTTATATAAAAGAGAATACTTTTATAAAGTTATTCGTTTTACTAGATTATAAATAGAATATATAATATATTATTTAAAAGATTTTGTTTTATTAGAATATTTTATAGTAAACCAATCTAGACCGTCCGTTTAAAAGTAAATCAATCTGGACCGTTCAGGAATTAGTTACTATTCAGTCCATTCTCCTATAAATAGAAGCTCATTCCTTCATTATTTCTTACGAATTCACTGAAACTCTAGAGAGAAACTATAGAGAGAAAGAAGAAAAGTATTCTGCTACTTCACTACTCCTATATCCAGTTTGTTCTAAGGTAAGGGGTATTATTTCTTTCTTTCGTCTTCATGAAGAGAACTTCTATTATTCCATTCTTTATTATTATGTTGGAATAACCTATCTATGCGAAGTATCGCATGTTTGATGATTTCTTCTGTTATTCCATTCTTTATTATTCTGTTGGAACATCCTGTTTGTGTGTTACGCATGACCTGGTTTTGTTATTTATTATTCTGTTGGAACATCCTGTCTGTGCGTTTACGCATGACCTGGTTCCGTTGTTTATTATTTTGTTGGAATAACGGAATAACCTGTCTGTGCGGTCTATCGCATACATGGTGATTTCTATTGTTATTCCATTCTTTATTATTCTGTTGGAATATCCTGTCGGTGCAAATTTCGACTGACCTGGTTCCGTTATTTATTATTTTATTGGAATAACCTATCTGTGCGGTCTATCGCATGCCTGGTGATTTCTTTTGTTATTCCATTCTTTATTATACTCAGTTGGTTAAAGTTTTGACTTCTATACTCCATGAAATTAGTGGAATATCTTTGATATTTGCGCTTCATCCAGTATCTTTTCATGGAAATATTCTTCTGAGCATTCTTGAATTTTACCCCACAAAGCAGTATCATGTTGACAATTTGGACGTTATTAGTTCTTGGATAAATTAATTCTTGAACTTGTTTTATTGAATTCTTATATCATTGTCATCATCCTCATGTTTATATTATGTTGAAAGTCATTTGTGGCCTGTAGTGCATAGATGGACTTGGTATGATTATGACCAGGGATTAATCCAGTATAATCATGATCGTAATGTTACAAATGATGTGGTAAAAGTCCTCATTGGCCTGTAGTGCATTGATGGACAGTTGTTGGCATGATCATGACCATTGATGAATACACAAATATCATTGGCCCGTAGTGCATGGATAATTTGTGGTTGTGATACTAATGAATATCCTTGGCCGTAGTGTAGGGATGGTGTGGATTATTTATTAAGCTGAGTCCCAGCGATAAAAGTGATGAAAAACCTTTTAACTCATAAAAGATAGTAGATTTTATTCTCTACTTAACTCTTTTAATGGATTGCTTGTTTCGCTTCAGTTAAACTTGATGTTTGTTATATTGTATCAGTTTAATACTATTGAAGGCTAACGATAATTTATTCTGTATTATCTTAGTAATAATATTTCTTACTGGGCTAGTTGAGCTCACCCTTTTACTTTCATTGTTCTCTTCAGGAAATGAGAACGTAGCAGGGACTAGTCGGGAAACGGAGTGACGGTCCAGATAATAGCATTAATATTTCTCACTATTCTGTTAAATAGTGTGATAATAAATGTAATGAGGACTCAATTGAGTGTGGATATTGTGTAGATGACAATATTTGTATTAAAACTCACAGCATATGTTTTGTCGTATTTTACACGACTGTTGTATAATTAAGTTGTATTTGAATTTTGTACCATGTATTTGGCGAGTCAAGATGGGTGATGTATACCTATTTTAGGGGCGTCATATATATCTTCACCTGAAACATCAAAAATTATGGTTATACCAAATCACAATTCCTGCCCATAATCATACTAATAAATTCATCTTTGCCCTACGGCCAAAGATATTCATTAACAATTTATTCTTTGCACTACAGGCCAAAGACATACAACTGTATTTTAGAAGAGTCAAGTAGAGCATGATATCTACTATCTTTTACGAATTAAAAGTGTATAATCAATATTTTATCGCTGAGACTCAGCTTAATAAATAATCCACATCATCGAACCATCCCTACACTACGGCCAAGGATATTCATGTAATCATCAATCGTCACGATTATACCGAATAATCCCTGGTTATAATCATACCAATAACTGTCCATCAATGATTGTGCCGTCCTACGGATATTCCCCGACAAAAAGAATATTTCCTGACCAAACGAATATTTTATAACAACTTGCATACTTTGAAAATTTTTCACATATCACCCTTAACTTTAACCTTTTATCAATTTAACCATTTACTAAATAGAATAATTATAAGAAAATTGAATACTTTCATTTCATAAAATTCGGGGTCTCACAATCTACCCTCCTTATGAAATTTTGCCCTCGAAATTTACGTACCTGGTAGTTCGAAGAGATTAGAATACCTTGGTTTCTTTTCGGATTGTACCTTCCCGGTTATATCCTCTGTATCATGATTTTTCCATTGCTCATCTCCTGTATTTCAGATATCATTCTCGAATATATCTTCAAAATAAAGGTTAATTGACATATCATAATTTGTCAACTTATTAAGTAAATAATTTCAGCTTAGGTAAGTCACACACTAGCGAAGTATATAACTCGTCTCTCCCCTCCTAGTTCTAGAATCTTATCTCCGCCAGCGACCATATCCCTAAGCTCTGATACCATTTGTGACGCCCCTAAAATAGGTCCACACGACCCATTCTGAGTCGCCAGATATCACTCTATAAAAATCAAATACAAACTTCATTTATACAACTGTTGAATTGTCATGCAGAGTACGACAACAGATAAGCTATGAGTTTTAATATAATATTGTCTCGTAGACAGTATCCAAACTCAAATTGTTACAATGCCATATAAAATACAACATCAAATATTTTAAGACCCCAAAGAAGAACGAGAAGATTACTATCATATTCATTCTAATGAGGTGCACTTTTGACGCTTTCAAAGTCGATTTCTCATCACCTCATTGTTGTTCGCCAAAATGAATTATTAAGTGACGTATAAAATACGACACACACATCTTAGGTCCTCAATACAATTATCTGTTGCATGTCATGCCATTTTATAATGTATTGAGAAACTTCGACGATCTCGGACCATCACACTATTTCCTCATATCCCCGCCGACCCAAATACCTACACTCTTATTACCTGAAAGGAATTGTGAAGCAAATGGTGAGCACAAATAGTCCAGTAAAGAATATCATGACTAAAGATAATTAAATTATCAATAACCTTCGTCAATAAGAAATCAGAGATTTAGAACATATGGTAGATGATAAAACTTTTCAACCATAGTTGCAGCGGAACGAGCAATCCATTAGAAGAGTCAAATAGACCATCAAGTCTATTATCTTCTCCATGATAAAAGTCCACTAATAATGTTTTATCCCTGTAACATCAATTAACAATTCCTGTCCACAATTATATGAATAACTCATAATCATAATTGTGATTCTAAATTCCTCTTTGCACCCAGGACAAAGAAAATTTTCATCACCTATCTTCACCTGAAACATCAAAAATCATGGTTATACCAAATCACAATTTCTGCTCATAATCATACTAATAAATTCATCTTTGCACTACGGCCAAAGAATATTCATTAACAATTTATTCTTTGCACTACAGCCAAAGACATACAATCAGATTTTAGAAGAGTCAAGTAGAGCATGATATCTACTATCTTTTACTTAATTAAATGTGTATAATCAATATTTTATCATCGAGACTCGAATTAATAAATAATCCACATCATCGAATCATCCCTGTACTATGGCCAAGGATATTCATGTAATCATCAATGGTCACGATTATACCGAATAATCCCTGGTTATAATCATACCAATAACTGTCCATCAATGATTGTGCCGTCCTACAGATATTCCCCGACAAAAAGAATATTCCCCGACCAAACGAATATTTTATAACAACTTGCATACTTTGAAAATTTTTCACATATCACCCTTAACTTTAACCTTTTATCAATTTAACTATTTACTAAATAGAATAATTATAAGAAAATTGAATACTTTCATTTCATAAAATTCGGGGTCTCACATACAATATTAAACTCACGATCACCTACACATTGGTTTAGAACCACATTATCTATTAGATATGCTAACATACCATAACATGTTCATTACCATTTACATTTCAGAAACTCTAAGTGTTTTACTTCGCAATAATTGTCTAACGTTCATTATGTATACCAAATTATCACATATCGCATTCTCAATTTACTAATCACTTTAAAATTTTTAATTCATAATTCACATACCATGACTCTATTTAACCTTGTTGTTACATGATTCTCACATTCCATAACCTTAAGCTAAGCTACAACGAACAACCAAAGTCTGCAGAATAAATAGACTTCAGTGTTTGAAAATGGGCCAATTATTGGTGGACCCCACAACGAAAGTATTGTCATAGTTAGAAAACGACATAATTATCTTTTTATAAAAATAACGGCGGAAGTTTTACCGTTAAACTGTTGAACTACTCGGTAGTAAGAGTACAGTAATACACGTGGTTGCATAGTAGCACACGGTATTGATTATTGATGCTTACGTGAGAAGTCACTCAGTTATACTCAATTATTGCTACAGTAATTGCTGCATTATATCTCTCATATTATTGATTTAGTTATTGTCACAGTATCATCTGCATAATATGTTATATTATCAATTCAATAATTGAGACGACAAAGTTATTCATATTATTAAATTGCAATATTTACAATGTCTAGAAGTTCTGTCAAGGAGATGTTTGGTCATCTAATTGCGCGCCAATAAGGAGACATCCTTATTAGAAAGCCCTCTCTTTTCTGGGAACGACCTGGTTATTAAATATTGTGAGTTATAATATTAATGATGAATTTTATAAAAAAATCGAATTTGAGTTCGGAGTTGAATTTGGAGACGCGGAAGTGATATTTGAGTCCGGAACGATGAAATTAGTAGAAATAAACTATAAACACAAAATTTATCAGGGTTGACTTTTTGGTCAAAAAATTCAATAGTTGACTTTTTCGGAAAAAGTCAAACATTAAAATTTCAAAAATAAAATTTTTGAGAAAAATATTTCCATTGTGTTGGGATTTTTAGTGTTAGTGGAAATCGACATTTATTTCGATAAGAATTGATGTCTGGAGGTTATATTGACCAATCAGGTAATTAATCGAATAAATGAGCAATTAATTGCTATTAATTCACATGATTATAACTATTTGTTCACATGTGTGTACTATTGATTCACATTCATGTACTATTAGGGGAGGTTGTTCAAGATTGATAATACTTGTATGACTAAGTTAAAAATGAAGGTATAAATGGAGGTACTATACTGTAATTCGTATTTTCACATGATTATAACTATTGAGTCACATGATTGTACTATTAATTCACATTATTTACTATTAGGGGAGGTGGTGCAAGTTTGATAATACTTGCAGGGCTAAATTAAAAATGAAAGAAAAGTTGAAGGTATTATACTGTAATATTTCGAGCCCCAAAACGTGCATTTATCGAAACTATATTTTTCTATAAATAGAAGCTCATTCTTCCTTCATTTCTCACCAATTCACTAAAGCTATAGAGCAATTATTATAGAGAGAAATTATAAAGAGAAAGAAGAAGAGAAGTCTACTACCTCACTATTCCAGTATCAAGTTTTCTTCTAAGGTAAGGGATATTGTTATTATAGTAAGGTGTATTATTCTTTCGTATTCATAAACAGAGTTATTTTCTTTCAATACTGTAAGGGTTGTTATTCCATTCTTTATTATTACATTGGGAATAACTTTTATCATCTGATCCTATCACATGCATGGTGAATTCTTCCGTTATTCCATTCTTTATTATTCATTGGAATAACTCGCTGCGCACGTGCTGGTCTATCGCATGCCCGTGAATTATGTTGTTATTCCATTCTTTATTATTCTTTTAGAATATCCATGCATCGTGCGGATTACGCATTTAATTCGGTTCCATTCTTTATTATTCTGCTGGGAATAACACGTCTGCATTTGGCCTATCGCATGCACGGTGAATTCTTACGTTATTCCATTCTTTATTATTCATTTAGAATATCCTATCTGTGCACACGATTACGCATGACACAGTTCCATTCTTTATTATTCTCATTGGGAATAACTCGTCAGCAAGTCTTGATTATCGCGTGCACGGTGAATTCTTCTCATTATTCCATTCTTTATTATTCTCATTGGAATAACTTTTGTCTACATGTGGATTACCGCATGCATGGTGAATGATCCCTTGTATTCATTCCTTATTAAATTATGGAAATGATCTGTCTGCGTGCATTACCGCATGGTGGGCGAAAATCCATTTGCACTTTCGTAATTTTTCTGACCCTCAAAAATTCTGGAAAAAAATTGAAACGATAATTTGCTGAGTTTTCTAGATTGTGTCCAAAAATAGCAATTTTTGGATGTATAGATTAGGAGTTATGAATTTTATGGGAAAAGACTATTTTAAAAGTAAACCCTTTTTGGGAGTACATGTGTATAACAGGAGTATACCTTGTAAATTTTAGAATTTTTGGACAAAAGTACAATTTATGATAAATGTCTAAATATTCGGCAGTTTTGGCCATATGAAAAATAGTAAAAGAATTTTAAAAATTCTGAGAAAAATATATGTTCAATATGGGACTATATTCTGCTAAATCCCAGAAAAGAAATATTTTTGGAACTGATTTGGTATTTTTCATGAAAATGAACTAGTTATAAGTAAATGAATTAAATATGTTATGTGAAGTAACAAAATTGAAAAATAGGATTTTATGGCTTGAGAATCCTATATAGGGTATATACAGATTTTTGATGATGGATTTGATCATTGGTGATGAAATATTATGAGTATGGCATTTTTGAATGATTAAATGCATTATTTGGTAAAGTGTAAACAATTGAAATAAATTGTTTATAAGTTTAAGAAGTGATTAAAATATTTTTATAATATTAATAATATTAGATTATGAGTTTGATAATATTTGGATAAATTTAAAGTCTTTAATATTTATCCTTGTTTTCATTTGATTAATGCTTATATCATTGTCATCATCCTTATGCTTATATTTTGATGAAAGTCATTTTTGGCTTACGTGCAAAGATGGACTGTTGATTATTGATTTTACAATTGTATATCTTTGGCTTACGTGCAAAGATGGATCGTTGATTATTGGTTTTTGAAATTGTATATCTTTGGCTTACGTTTATGTGACGCCCCAAAATAGGTATACATCACCTATTCCGAGTTGTCAATACATGGTATGTAAACAACTATAACTTTATTATTACAACAAGAAACTGTGAGTTTAAATACAAATATTATCTTCTGCACAATATCTATACTCAAATAAATCCTCATCACATTTATTGATACATTATTTTATAAAAATGGTGAGGACTACTAAACAATTCTTTCTAAAATCTTCATTCCATACCCCACTGCACTCGCTATATTCTCGCCTCCCGAGAAGAAAAATGGAATAAAAGGAAAAGGGTGAGCTCAACTAGCTCAAGAAAGAATATTATGACTAAGATAATATACAACAAATTATCGTTAGTCTTCAACAGGAAAAATCTAATAGAATACAATAGACAACAAATTTTAAATCAATATTCGCAATGAAATAATAATTCATTAGAAGAGTTAAGTAGAAATGCAAACTACTATCTTCTATGTATGAATTTAAAAGTTCATCGCTCATCTTTTATCCTCAGTAACATCAATCAATATACATCCGAAATCAAATATTCATCTTTGCACTACAAAGCCAAAGATATTCATCACCGTCATGTTCATCTAAACACTGCTCATCTTTGCACTACTACCAAAGATATTCTTCGAAATCATTCATCTTCGCACTACAAAGCAAAGATATTCAATAATATCATCATTTAAGACCGAGGATGATGAAAATATTTTTAAAGAAACGAATCCAAAGGAAACAAAATGACAAGGATTAAGGATTAAGGATTCGTACTTTGTTTTATCCATGTTCAAAAATAATACCTCAAAAATAATCATAGTGGTGTAAAATTCAAGAATGATCAAAACATGGATACAATCAAAGCTAGTATCCGTATATAGATATTTTGACAAAAAGAAGAAATTTTTATTTTTCATTTGAATAGTGTCAGATATCGTGAATAGTGCCGATATACGTGAATAAGAATCCGACACCAAAAGATAGAAATTCCACAAAAAACATCTTCACGCTTCATTAATAAATAGTACTCGTGAATAAGAATCGTGAATAATAAATAGAACTCATGAATAAGAACTCGTGAATAGTAACTCATGAATAGTAACCCCGATATGAAAAAGTTCCAAATTTGATAAAAAGTTTCAACCAATATTTCAAAGATAATGATATCAAGAAATAATATCATTCGAGAAGAAAATAACATCCCTTACCTCGAAAGATTAAGACTTCTAATTTGAATACCGTGTATAGTGTCAAGGAACTTGCACCGCCTAACAATACTCAAAGTATACTCAAAATACTCACAAGAATACGCCGATAATATAGAGAGAGAAAACTTCAGCTTTACGTGTGATTTTTTCAATTCTAACCTAAGACCCTATTTATAGAAATCGCTTAGAACACAAAGCGTAAAATTTAATAAATTAATATTATAATTTTTTTCTACATCCTCCTACGCATCAAGCATCTGAATTCAGCAACATGACATGTGTTAAAGATGCCCACCAAACACAAAAAACGTTTTTGTGAATATAAATATTTAAAACTTCCAAAAATCAATTATTTCGGAGCTTTGGAACTTCAATAATTCATAATAAATAGCCCTTTAATCAGAAAATTCAAATCTCTCGAGTTTTTATAGGAAATTCAATTCTCTACAACTTTGCGTAAGAAAGTTTTTCCGAATTCCAAATGTAAATTGACCAAATCCACAAACGGGCAATTTTACAAAGCTATAATCAAATTTCAAATAATAAATGGGGTCCAATTTACATGTTTAACATGTTTTAAACATTTATTGCAACAAAAATACTCTTCCTCCTCGTATACTCATATATCCCACATTCGTTGTAAAATATCACCATTATTATATTATTAAAATATAATAATATATTTAAATGAATTATTTTATCGTAAAAAGATAAAATTTCAATTTTCAACAATTGTCACATTAAAAATTTTCTCCATCTATATCCACATAAAATTAATATTTTCCTCATCATATGAATCAATAATTAATTATTCACAAATAATATTACGTAATCACAATATCGACAACCAGCGCGCTCCTGTGAAAGAGGGGCTTTCCAATAAGAATTTCTCCTTCATCGCGCAATTAGGTGACCAAACCTCTCCTTAGATGTAACTTTCTAGACATTGCCAATAATGTTATCTAATAATATTATTCAGATAATATGAATTATTGCTTCGATAATAAAAAATAATCAGATAATGACAATTATCAAACAACAAAGAATATAAAATATCAACGCAAAGAATTATTAACTCAATAAAATATCGAATAAAGAATTATCAGTAACCATTATCGAGTAGTGCCTTCTTACGTAAGAATCAATAATTGGTGCAATACCGCAAAGCTACCGTGTTTTAAACCACCGGTATTTTAACAAGATAATCTGTGAATAACTACGCCGCTATTTTTTAAACCACTTATATTTGCTGCTTTCTTCATCCAATCGCTTTCATTATGGGCCCCACACATGGTCAAGCATTACTGTCGCATTTAATATTCTCCCGACAAAGATTTAATATTCCACGACCAAACGAATATTCCCCGACAACAATGAATATTTTATAACCACTTGCTTATTTTGAAGTATTTATGATTTTACCCCTAACTATCCACATTAATCAAATCAACCCTTACTATTTTAAAATAATAAATAGAGAAAATTAAATTTCATTAATAATAAGTTGGGGTCTTACAACCTCCCTCCTTATGAAATTTCGTCCCTCGAAATCGACGTGACGACTCGTGTTTTCAAAAGGTGAGGATACCTCGCTTTCATTTCCGCTTCCAATTCCTGTGTCATTTCTCTATAAAGCATGATTCCTCCACAAAACTTTAACTTGTGGTATAACCTTTACACTGTAGGACATGCTCCTTCCTATCCAAAATCTTGACAGTACTTCCTCATACGCTAAGTCTTCTCATATCTCGTCCTGTTCTAACTCTATAACGTGATTCGGGTCTTTCACATATTTACGAAAGTACGATATGTGAAACACATTATGAACACGAGACATACTTTGAGGTAACGCGAGTCTATAGGCTACATTTCCTACTTCCTCATCAAGAATTTGAAATGGACCAATAAATCGTGGATCGAGCTTTCCTCTCTTCCCAAATCTTGTAACTCCCTTCCATGGAGCAACTCGCAACAATACACATGATCCCCTACACTAAATTCCACGCCCTTTCGATGAAGATCCGCATAACTCTTTTGTCGATCTTGTGCCGCTTGTATACGCTGTCGAATCATTTGATCTTTTCGGTAGTCATATCGCATTTAACTCGGTCCCAACAATGTTGCTTCACCCACCTCATCCCAACATATCGAGAGAACGACATTTTCGGCCCATATAATGCTTCAAATGGAGCCACACCTATACTTGCTCGATAACTCATTGTTGTAGGAGAATTCCACCAATGGTAAATACTTATCCCAACCGCCTCTTGAAGTCTAGGACACGTAGTCTTAATAAATCTTCAAGAGTTTGAATAGTCCTCTCGATTGTCCATCCGCTTGGGGATGGTATGTCAACTAAATCGCAAACTGCGCTCCATAGCTTTTTGCAAGCTAACCCAAAATCTTGAAGTGAATCTTGGGTCACGATCCAAACTATGGATACAGTATGCCATGCAACCTCACAATTTCATTCACGCATATACTAGCAAGACGCTCAAGGAATAAGTCTCCGTGACGGAAAGAAATGAGCGTACTTGGTTAATCTATCAACAATAACCCAAATAGCATTGATGCCTTGAGAAACCGTAGGAAGACCCGTAACGAAATCCATGGTAATATGTTCCCACTTCCATTTCGAATCTCAAGTGGTTGCAACGGACCCTTAGGTACTAGATGCTTCGCCTTTACACGCCGACAAGTTAAACACATCGAGATAAACTTTGCAATCTCTCTCTTCATATTGTTCCACCAAAATGTATGTCAAGATCACGATACATTTTAGTACTTCCAAGATGGATTGCAAATGGTGTATCAGTGTGCCTCCATCATAATCTTGTACTTCAAATCGTAGTCGTTAGGAACACAAAGTCTAGAGTGGACTCAAGTATTCCTTCTTCATCAATTCTCGCCTCCTAATAGCTCCTTCTTGTACTTTCTTCTTCATACGCATCATTCCGGCCTCATGGCTCGAGCAACCTTAACTTTTTCTATTAAAGTCGGCTCTATGCGTATACTTGACATCATCGCACTCGCTCCTCGCATATGATCTTCTACTCAACGCGTCACCTACCACGCTCGCTTTTACCGTGATGGTATCAATAGTGTGGTCGTAGTCTTCAATAGTTCGAGCCAACGTCATTGCCAGATGTTGAGTTCTTTTTGAGTGAAGAAATATTTAAGGCTTTTATGGTCCGAATATATCTCCACTTTCTCCCATATAGATAGTGCCTCCATATCTTTAGCGCGAAACGATCGGCCGCTAACTCTAGATCATGAGTAGGATAATTCCTCTCATACTCTTTAAGTTGTCGCGAGGCATAGGCTATGACTTTCCCACGCTGCATGAGAACACATCCTAACCCTTTGCTCAAGCATCATCAGAGATAACAAATCCATCCGAACCGGATGGTATTGTTAGAACAGTGCTTAAATAAGTCTCCTCTTAAGCTCTTGGAAACTTTTCTCGCATTCTTCGCTCCAAACGAATTTTGTATCCTTCCGAAGTTAGCCGAAGTTAATGGAGTAGCGATTCGAGAAAACCCTTCCACGAATCTCCGATAATAACCAGCTAAGCCCAAAAGCTACGTATTTCAACCACCGACTTCTGCTGTTCCCAACTTTGTATTGCTTCAATCTTCACGGATCAACAGATACTCCATGTTTCGACACCACGCGCCCAAGGAATGCTACTTCCTCAAGCCGTAACTCGCATTTCTTCAATTTGGCATATAGTTTGTTTTCACGGCCTTTGGAGTACCAAATTTTCAAATGGTGCTCATGATCTTCACGACTTTTGGAATATATAAGGATGTCATCAATAAAGACAACAACGAATCGATCCAAATATTCCTTGAATACTTGGTTCATCATATCCATGAAAGTCAGCAGGAGCATTAGTTAGTCCGAAAGACATGACTAAGAATTCATAATGCCCATACCGAAGTTCTCAAGGCGCCTTTGAATATCCTCGCCTAATCTTCACCGATGATATCCGTAATCTAAGATCGATTTTTGAAAAGAATTGTGCCCTTCAGCAATCGGTCAAACAAGTCATCAATACGAGGTAGAGGATACCTATTCTTGATGGTGACATGGTTCAATTCCCGATAGTCAATACAAAGTCGCATACTCCCGCCTTTTTTCTTTACAAATAAAACAGAGCACCCCAAGGAGATGTACTAGACGAATGAAACCGATGTCCAACAATTCCTCGTAGTTGGACCTTTAACTCCTCAGTTCAATAGAGCCATTCGATATGGGGTTTTAGAAATGGGCTTTGTACCAGTTCAAGATCAATAAAGAATTCAACTTCACGCTCGGGGTAGACCGGAAGTTCTTCTCGAAATACGCCAGAAAGTCAATAACAACAGAATATTATTCAAATTTGACGTGTCTTTATTCAAATCCATAACATGGGCTAAGAAAGCTTGACATCCGCTTTTCAATAAACGAATAGCTTTATGATTAGATATGATGTTGATTGATTTTAATGGTTTAGTTGCTTGAATTCATAATAACAAAGTTGGTTAGAATATGAAAACTAACAACCTTACGAAAACAATCAATTTTGGCATGATGAGTAGTTAACCAATCAATCCCTAAAATCACATCAAAAGCAAGTATCTTTAAAGAGATAAGGTCAATGTAAGGTGATGGTGCCAACTTGAATCAAACAAGATTTATAAACAAAGGATGTGATGAAAGTTTCTCCTAACTGAGTTTCCACAGATAGTCAAAGTCTAATTTCTCCTGAGTCAAGTTTAAACGCTGAGCACATGCAGGAGAGATAAATGAATGGGTAGCACCCCAGATCAAGTAAGGTATAAACTTCGCAAGAATTTATAAATAGCTTACCCGTGATCACCTTGTTTGGGTTCTCGTCGATTATGACCAAATACAACAAACGCCTTCCTAATCGCTGACTTTGACTTTTCCGGGACAGGTTTTTGAGTCACCGTCCCCTCACTTAACTAGGTTTCGCCATACGCATAATCTCGAGCGATATGTCCTTCCTTTCCACAATTATAGCATACCTTGAATCATTGTGGACAGCTTGACCGATATGTCCTCTTTTCCGTGATTTATAAGATACGACCGGTGGTCGCTTCTCTCCCTTAGAACCGGGCCACGCCAAGACCGCTGCCTTCATATGGTCGTTGTTAAATCTCCTCTTTTAAAATCTCCTCCCGACTCGCTTCTTCTATTTTCATGGCCATGATTACCACCAGAGTAGTTACCATTTTTGTCCGTCTTTTTTTTCTCCGCCGGTTATCATTATTCGCTTGATCGCTATCTCTCACGATCCTCGTCAGGGTCCTCAACACCGACCGTACTCGTTATCTCGCCTAATAATTGAGCCTCTCGCTACAACATCCGGTCAATAGAGAAAAGATTATGAGAAATGAGATATCGACGATGCCGGGTTTCAAACCTCTAAGAAACATCCGCGTAATACGCTCTCATTCTCCACCAAATGAGGTGCAAAACGATAACTCGCAAACTTTGCCTCGCATCGAGACACCGCCATTTTGTTTTTTGCTAATCTGATGAACTCCACTTCCTTCATACGACGAACACTTTCGTGAAAGTATTTATCATTAAATAGTTTTTGAAACGCTTCCCAAGACATGCCGAAAAGTACCGATGGGTACGCTTCACGACTCCCACCAAGAGTCCGCCTCGCCACTTTAACATAAAGTGGCGAATGGAACCTTCGTTCTCCGCATCCCAAGACATCGAATATCTTGGTAATTTTTTTAACCCATGTTTCCGCCATGATCGGATCTGCTTTCCCTTAAATTCGTGGTCCCAACTTTTGAATCGCTTGGTCAGTGATAACCCGTGAATTGCTATCATTTCCTCCTCAGATTTTGAACACGAAGTCTCCTCGTCTGATTTTTGCATGAACTGCAAAAAGCTTCTAAACATCCTCTCGCTCATCATCCGCCAAGGGTGTTGTTCACAGGAGGAACATTGCCACTGTTGTTGCACGCTTCTCCTCGCTTGGTGAGTACAAAGGCCTCCACTGGCCTCATTTCCATTGTTAATATTCTCACGACATTCTCAAATACCGCCATAAAACAAGGGTTAATTAAGGAAATCAATATATCACATAATATCCCTATATATCGACCAATTAAAAATTTAAGCTTAGTAGGACACACTAGCGGATTTACTCGCTCCCCTCCTAGTTCTATTCCCCGATCTCCGCCAGAGATCATATCCCTAAGCTCGATACCAAATGTGACGCCCCCAAAATAGGTATACATCACCTATTCCGAAATTGTCAATACATGGTACGTAAACAACTACAACTTTATTATTACAACAAGAAATCGAGTTTAAATACAAATATTATCTTCTAGACAATATCTATACCCAAATAAATTCTCATCACATTTATTAATACATTATTTTACAAAAATGGTGAGGACTACTAAACAATTCTTTCTAAAACCTTCATTCCATACCCCTCGACTGCGTACTCGCGCTATATTCTCGCCTCCCGAGAAGAAAAATGGAACAAAAGGAAAAGGGTGAGCTCAACTAGCTCAAGAAAGAATATTACGACTAAGATAATATACAACAAATTATCGTTAGTCTTCAACAGGAAAAATCTAATAGAATACAATAGACAACAAATTTTAAATCAATATTCGCAATGAAATAATAATTCATTAAGAGTTAAGTAGAGAATGCAAACTACTATCTTCTATGTATGAATTTAAAAGTTCATCGCTCATCTTTTATCCCCGTAACATCAATCAATATACATCCGAATCAAATATTCATCTTTGCACTACAGCCAAAGATATTCATCACTTACCGTCATGTTCATCTAAACACTGCTCATCTTTGCACTACACGCCAAAGATATTCTTCAGAAATCATTCATCTTCGTGCACTACAAAAGCCAAAGATATTCCATAATATCATCATTTAAGACCGAGGATGATGAAAAATATTTTAAAGAAACGAATCCAAAGGAAACAAAATGACAAGGATTAAGGATTAAGGATTCGTATTTGTTTTATCCATGTTCAAAAAAAATACCTCAAAAATAATCATAGTGGTGTAAAATTCAAGAATGATCAAAACATGGATACAATCAAAGCTAGTATCCGCATAGATATTTTTGGACAAAAAGAAGAAATTTTATTTTTCTATGAATAGTGTCAGATACGTGAATAAAGGCCGTATACGTGAATAAGTAACTCAGACACCAAAAGATAGAAATTCCACAAAAAACATCTTCACGCTTACATAATAGTACTGAATGAATAAGAATCTCGTGAATAAGAACTCATGAATAAGAACTCGTGAATAGTAACTCATTAATAGTAACCCCGATATGAAAAAGTTCCAAATTTGATAAAAGTTCCAACTAATATTTCAAAGATAATGATATTGAAGAAATAATATCATTTGGGAAGAAAATAACATCCCTTACCTCGAAAGATTAAGTACTTCTAATGAATAATTAGGGTATAGTCTCAAGGAAACTTGCACCGCCTAACAATACTCAAAGTATACTCAAAATACTCACAAGAATACGCCGATAATATAGAGAGAGAAACTTCAGCTTCTCGTGTGATTTTCAATTCTAACCTAAGACCCTATTTATAGAAATCGCTAGAACACCAAAGCGTAAAAATTTAATAAATTAATATTATAATTTTTTCTACATCCTCCTACGCATCAAGCATCTGAATTCAAAGAATATGACATGTGTTAAAGATGCCCACCAAACACAAAAAACATTTTTGTGAATATAAATATTTAAAACTTCCAAAATCAATTATTTTGAGCTTCTAACTTCAATAATTCATAATAAATAGCCCTTTCATCGTAAAAATTCAATCTCATGAAGTTATAGGAAATTCAATTCTCTACAACTTTGCGAAGAAAGTTTTTCCAAATTCCAAATGTAAATTGAATCAAATCCACAAACCAGTAATTTTACAGCTATAATCAAATTTCAAATAATAAATGGGGTCCAATTTACATGTTTAACATGTTTTAAACATTTATTGCAACAAAATACTCTTCCTCCTCAGATACTCATATATCCCACATTCGTTGTAAAAATATCACCATTATTATATTATTAAAATATAATAATATATTTAAATGAATTATTTTATCGTAAAAAGATAAAATTTCAATTTTCAACAATTGTCACATTAAAAATTTTCTCCATCTATATCCACATAAAATTAATATTTTCCTCATCATATGAATCAATAATTAATTATTCACAAATAATATTACGTAATCACAATATCGACAACCAGTGCGCTTCCTGTGAAAGAGGGGCTTTCCAATAAGAATTTCTCCTTATCAAGCGCCAAGCAATTAGGTGACCAAACCTCTCCTTGTAGACGTAACTTTCTAGACATTGCTAATAATGTTATCTAATAATATTATTCGAGATAATATGAATTATTGCTTCGATAATGAAAAATATCAGATAATGACAATTATCAAACAACAAAGAATATAAAATATCAACGCAAAGAATTATTAACTCAATAAAATATCGAATAAGAATTATCGTGAACCATTATCGAGTAGTGCCTTTCACGTAAGAATCAATAATTGGTGCAATACCGCAAAGCATCCGTGTTTTTAACCACCGGTATTTTAACAAAGATAATTCAGAATAACTACGCCGCTATTTTTAAACCACTTATATTTGTCGCTTTCTTCATCCAATCGCTTTTTCACATGGGGCCCATACATGGTCACTACTATGTCGCATTTAATATTCCCCGACAAAGATTTAATATTCCACGACCAAACTGAATATTCCCAAACAACAATGAATATTTTATAACCACTTGCTTATTTTGAAGTATTTGCGATTTTACCCCTAACTATCCACATTAATCAAATCAACCCTTACTATTTTAAAATAATAAATAGAGAAAATTAAATTTCATTAATAATAAGTTGGGGTCTTACAACTACTATATACCATGTGCGCCCCAAAATAGGTCCATACGACCCATTCTATCGCCAGATATCATACTATAAAAATCAAATACAAACTTCATTTATATAATCGCTGAATCGTCAAATGCGTATTATACGACCACGCTTAAATTGTGAGTTTTAATACAAATGTATGTAACTCTCATGGTGCCTTGACCACAACCTTACAATGGTACCTTACATAAAAGTACAGTCCATAACTGTTTTAGAAATTAAAATCTTTGGGAAGTGCTCAAGGAAACCTTCGTACATGGGAGGCCATGTTTCTACGTTATGATAGATATCATATGTCCATAGAGTTATCCTTGGTTGACCCAATAGTCCCCAAAGAAAAATAAGAAGATTGCTATCATCTTCTTTCCAATGGTGAGTCTTCTCTTGACTTATAATTATCTCCATTGTCTCCAATTGAGAATCATATTTCAAACAAACTCCAAGATTATATAGGTAGTGCTCGTAGATATACTCAGAAAGTGGATGTGCACAACCCTATCTTATGATAACACGAGGTTGTATGTCATTAGACATCTTGTATGATAGTGGCAAAACACCCTTCCAAAGTTGGGTTCACCTCACCCTATTCAGTTCACCAAAATTAAATATCAAATGACGTATATAATATGACATACTTATCTAAAGTTCTCAATAAAATTATTTTCATTCTATTTAGGGAGAACCTCAACAGCTATAGACCTCTGTTCTATTCTCTTGTTACCCCGCTCGACCCAGCTACACTCTTATTACCTGAAAGGAATTATGAAGCAAAAGGGTGAGCACAACTAGCCTCCAAAGAAAGAATATCATGACTAAAGATAATTTACATCATCAATAGTCTTCATCAGTAATAAATCAGAAATTTAGAACATATGGTAAATGATAAAACTTTTCAACCATAGTTGTAGCGGAACGAGTAATCCATTAGATGAGTCAAATAGACCATTAGATCTATTATCTTCTCCATGTCAGAAGACCCCAACTTATTATTAATGAAATTTAATTTTCTATTTATTATTTTAAAATAGTAAGGGTTGATTTGATTAATGTGGATAGTTAGGGTAAAATACGCAAATACTTCAAAATAAGCAAGTGGTTATAAAATATTCATTGTTGTTGTTTGGGAATATTCGTTGGTCGTCGTGGAATATTCAGATCGCTTCGGGAATATTCGCATTTACGACGCAAGCACCCATGTGTGGGCCCCATAACTGGAAAGCGATTGGATGAAGAAAACGACAAATATAAGTGGTTTAAAAATAATCTACAGAAGTTGTTACTCAAGTAATATCGTTAAAATACCCGGGGTTAAAACACAAGAAGATACCAGATTATTGCACCAATTATTGATTCTTACGTAAAGAAGCACTACTCAATAATGGTTACGTGAATTACTGCTCAAAGATTTTATCGAGTTAATAATTGTCATATTGATATTTTATATCATTGTTTGTTTCAATAATTGTCATTATACAATATTTTTCATTATCGGCAAATAATTCATATTATCCTAATAATATTATTAGATAACATTATTGGCAATGTCTAGAAAGTTCTCGCTCTAAGGAGAGGTTTGGTCACCTAATCATGCTACCAAGAAGGAGAAATTCTATCGAAAGCCCCTTCCTCCTGAAACCGCCTCGTCACAATATCAGGATTCTCAGTAATATTATTTGTGAATAATTAATTATTAATTCATATGATGAGGAAAATATTAATTTTATGTGGATATAGATGGAGAAAATTTTAATGTGACAATTGTTGAAAATTGAAATTTTATCTTTTCCTCGATAAAATAATTCATTTAAATATATTATTATATTTTAATAATATAATAATGGTGATATTTTTACAACGAATGTGGGATATATGAGTATACGAGGAGGAAGAGTATTTTTGTTGCAATAAATGTTTAAAACATGTTAAACATGCTCTGCGGACCCCATTTATCGACCGAAATTTGATTATAAATGTAAAATCGCCTGCTTGTGGATTTCGGGCCAATTTTGTTTGGAATTTGGAAAACTTTCTTCTGCAAAGTTGTAGAGAATTGAATTTTCTATAAAACTCGCGAGATTTGAATTTTCTGATGAAAGGGCTATTTATTATGAATTATTGAAGTTCAAGTTCAAATAATTGATTTTTGGAAGTTTTAAATATTTATATTCACAAAACGTTTTTGTGTTTGGTGGGCATCTTTAACACATGTCATGTTGCTGAATTCAGATGCTTGATGCGTAGGAGGATGTAGAAAAAAATATATATATTAATTTATTAAATTTTCTCGCTTTGGTGTTCTAAGCAATTTCCTATAAATAGGTGCTTAGGTTAGAATTGAAAATCACACCGTAAACCAAGTTTTCTCTCTATATTATCGAGCGTATTCTTGTGAGTATTTTGAGTATACTTGAGTATTGTTAGACGGTGCAAGTTCCTTCAAAGACTATATCCTAGATTCCAAATTAAGTACTAATCTTTCGAGGTAAGGATGTTATTTTCTTCTCAAATGATATTATTTCTTCAATATCATTATGTCAAATATTGGTTGAAACTTTTTATCAAATTTGGAACTTTTTCATGTTCTGGGTTACTATTCATGAGTTACTATTCACGAAGTTACTATTCATGAGTTACTATTCACGATTACTATTCATGAGTTACTATTCACGAGTTACTATTCATGAGTACTATTCATGAAGCGTGAAGATGTTTTTTTGGAAATTTCTATCTTTTGGTGTGTCTGAGTTACTATTCACGATAATGACTATTCACGATACTGCACTATTCATTCATAGAAAAATAAAATTTCTTCTTTTTGTCCAAAATATCTATTCTGGATACTAGCTTTGATTGTATCCATGTTTTGATCATTCTTGAATTTTACACCACTACGATTATTTTTGAGGTATTTTTTTTTGAACATGGATAAAACAAAGTACGAATCCTTAATCCTTAATCCTTGTCATTTTGTTTCACCGGATTCGCTTTTTTTAAAATATTTTTCATCATCTTTAGTCTTAAATGATGATATTATGGAATATCTTTGGCCAGAAGTGCAAAAGATGAATGATTTCAAAGAATATCTTCGCCGTAGTAGTGCAAAGATGAAATGGTGTGTTTAGATGAACATGACTAATCGATGAATATCTTCGGCTCAGAGTGCAAAGATGAATATTTGATTCCGTATGTATATCGATTGATGTTACAGGATAAAAGATAGACGATGAACTTTTAAATTCATACATAGAAGATAGTAGTTTGCATTCTCTACTTAACTCTTCTAATGAATTATTATTTCACTGCGAATATTGATTTAAAATTTGTTGTCTATCAGTATTCTATTAGATTTTTCCTCGTCAAGACTAACGATAATTTGTTGTATATTATCTTAGTCATAATATTCTTTACCGAGCTAGTTGAGCTCACCCTTTTCCTTTTTGTTCCATTTTTCTTCTCAAGAGGCGAGAATATAAATGAGTACGAGCCTGGGTATGGAATGAAGGTTTTAGAAAGAATTGTTTAGTAGTCCTCACCATTTTTGTAAAATAATGTATCAATAAATGTGATGAGGATTTATTTGAGTATAGATATTGTCTGAAGATAATATTTGTATTTAAACTCACAGCTTTTTTCATGTTGTAATAATAAAGTTGTAGTTGTTTCGCATCATGTATTGACAACTCGTAATGGGTGATGTATACCTATTTTGGGGGCGCCACAAGCAATTGGTATCGTAGCTTAGGATATGATCTCCATGAGATCGGGAATAGAACTAGAGGGAGAGACGAGTAAATCCTTCGCTAGTGTGTCCTACCTAAGCTTATTTTTTTAGTTGGTCAAGATATAGGATATTATGTGATATATTGATTTCCTTAATTAACCCTTTTTTATGACAGATTTTGAGAATGTCAATCGAGAATATTAACAATGGAAATGAGACCGTGGAGACGCCTCAGACTCACCAACGAGGAGAACGTGCAACAGTCGTCGGCAATGTTCCTCCCGTGAACAACACCACCGAAAGCGTATGATGAACGAGGGATGTTTAGAAGCTTTTTGCAGCTCATGCAAAATCGCATTTAGGAGACTCGTGTTCAAAATACAGAGGAAATGATAGCAATTCACGGTTGTCACAAATGCAAGCAGCTTCAAAGAGTCAGGACCACCGTAATTTAAGGGAAAGCCGATCCGATCACGGCGGAAACATGGGTTAAACAAATTACCAAGATATTCGATGTCTTGGGATGCACGGAGGAACAGAAGGTTCCATTCGCCACCTTTATGTTCCGTGGCGAGGCGTATCATCGGTGGAGTCTGTGAAGCGCACTCCATCCAAATTGCACTCAAAGATGTCTTGGGAAACGCTTTCAGAACTATTTAATGACAAATACTTTCCCGAAAGTGTTCGCTATATGAAGGAAGTGGAGTTCATCGATTAGAGCAAAACAACATGACGGTGTCTCTCAAGATGAGGCAAAGTTTGCAGAGTTATCCAGTTTGCACCTCATTTGGTGGAGAATGAGGAACGATGACGCGGATGTTTCTTAGAGGTTTGAAACCCTAAGATACGCCAAGATCTCATTTCTCATAAATTTTCTCTATTCAGATGTTGTAAACATGTGGCTCAATTATTAGAGCGAGATAACGAGTACGGCCAACCGAGGGACCACAACCAGTGATCGTACTGTAGATAGCAACAATGTAATAATGATAACCAAATGAGAAAGAAATGTTTTGACAAAAATGGTAACCACTCGGTGGTAATCATGGCCATGAAAATAGAAGAAGCGAAGTCAGAGGAGATTTTAAAAAGAGGAGATTTAACAACGACTATATGAAGACGATAAAGGCTTTAAGAATCGGTTCTAAGGAGGAGAACGACCACCCATTATATGCTATAAATGCGGAAAGAGGGATATATCACCAAACCGCCCACAACAGCTTCAAGGTATGCTATAATTTTGGAAAGGAAGGACATATCGCCGAGATTGTACTTGTAGCGAAACCTAGTTCAATGGGACTATGACTCAAAAGATCGTCCCTGTAAAAGTCAAAGTCAACGATTCCGGAAGAGCGTTTGTTGTGATCGGTCATAATGCGAGGAACCCAAACGAGGTGATCACGGTAAGCTATTTATAAATTCTCATGAAGTTTATACCTTACTTGATACCTACCTGCTACCCATTCATTTATCTCTCCGCATGTGCTCAACGCTTAAACTTGACCGAGAGAAATTAGACTTTCGACCTATCTCGTGGAAACTCCGCTAGAGAAACTTTCATCACATCCACCGCTTATAAATCTTGTTTGATTCAAGTTGGCACCATCACCTTACCGTTGACCTTATCTCTTTAAAGATACTTGCTTTTGATGTGATTTTAGGGATTGATTGGTTAACTACTCATCATGCCAAAATTGATTATTTTCGTAAGGTCATTAGTTTTCATATTCCTAACCAACCCGTTGTACTTAATTCAAGCAACTAAACCATTAAAATCAATCACCGCTCATATCTAATCATAAAGCTATTCGCTTATTGAAAAACGGATGTCAAGCTTTCTTAGCCCATGTTATGGATTTGAATAAAGACACGCCAAATTTGAATAATATTCCCGTTGTTATCGACTTTCCCCGACGATTTTCAAGAACTTCCCTGCCTACCCCGTAACGTGAAGTTGAATTCTTTATTGATCTTGAACCCGCACAAAGCCCATTTCTAAAACCCCATATCGAATGGCTCCTATTGAACTTCGTGGAGTTAAAGGTCCAACTACAGAATTGTTGGACATCGGCTTTCATTCGGCCCCAAGACATCTCCTCGGGGTGCTCCTGCTTTATTTTCAAAGAAGAAAGACGGAGTATGCGACTTTGTATTGACTATCGAAATCGAACCATGTCACCATCAAGAATAGGTATCCTCTACCTCGTATTGATGACTTGTTTGACCAACAGCAAGGGCACAATTCTTTTCAAAATCGATCTTCGCTCGGATATCATCACCAAGATTAGAATCGAGGATATTCCAAAGACCGCCTTTAACTCCTGCAGATGGGCATTATGAATTCTTAGTCATGTCTTTCTTCGACTAACTAATGCTCCTCGCGCTTTTCATGGATATGATGAACCGAGTATTCAAGGAATATTTGATCATCTTGTTGTTGTTTTTATTGATGACATCCTTATATATTCCAAAAGTCGTGAAGATCATGAGCACCATTTGAAGTCGGTACTCCAAAGGCTTCGTGAAAACAAACTATATGCCAAATTGAAGAAATGCGAAGTTCGCTTGAGGAAGTAGCATTCCTCGGGCACGTGGTGTCGAAACATGGAGTATCTGCTGATCCGCCAAGATTGAAGCAATACAAAGTTGGGAGCAACCAAGTTGCGGATCAAGTACGAGCTTTTTGGGCTTAGTGGTTATTATCGAGATTCGTGGAAGGGTTTTCTTCTAATCGCTACTCCATTAACTCAAATTAACTCCTAAGGATACAAAATTCGCTTGGAGCGAAGAATGCGAGAAAAGTTTCCAAGAGCTTAAGAGGAGACTTATTTCAAGACTGTTCTAACAATACCATCCGTTCTCGATGGATTTGTTATCTACAAATGATGCTTCGCAAAGGGTTAGGATGTGTTCTCATGCAACGGGAAAGTCATAGCCTATGCCTCGCGATAACTTAAAGAGTATGAGAGGAATTATCCTACTCATGATCTAGAGTCAAGTGCAATGCTTCTGCTTAAAAGATATGGAGGCACTATCTATATGGGGAGAAAGTGGAGATATATTCGCACCATAAAAGCCTTAAATATTTCTTCACTCAAAAGAACTCAACATGCTAGCAATGACGCTGGCTCGAACTATTGAAAGACTACGCACCACACTATTCAATACCATCCCGGTAAAGCGAACGTGGTAGCCGACGCGCTGAGTAGAAGATCATATGCGAGAACGAGTGCGATGATGTCAAGTATACGACAGAGCCAACTTTAATAGAAAAGTTAAGGTTGCTTGCCCACCCAATCTTGAGTGATGCGTATGAAGAAGAAAGTACAAGAAGGAGCTATTCCTAAGCGAGAATTGATGAAGAAGGAATACTTTGAGTCCACTCTAGACTTTGTGTTCCTAACGACTCGATTTGAAGTACAAGATTATGATGGAGGCACACAATACACCATTTGCAATCCATCCTCGAAGTACTAAAATGTATCGTGATCTTCGGCATACATTTTGGTGGAACAATATGAAGAGAGAGATTGCAAAGTTTATCTCGATGTGTTTAACTTGTCAACGGTAAAGGCGAGCATCTAGTACCTAAGGGTCCGCTGCAACCACTTGAGATTCCGAAATGGAAGTGGGAACATATTACCATGGATTTCAAGCACGGGTCTTCCTACGGCTTTCAAGGCATCAATGCTATTTGGGTTATTGTTGATAGATTAACCAAGTCTCGCTTATTTCTTGCCGACACGGAGACTTATTCCTCGAACGCCTTTGCTAGTATGTACGTGAATGAAATTGTGAGGTTGCATGGCATGCCCAGATCCATAGTTTCGGATCGTGACCCAAGATTCACTTCAAGATTTTGGGTTAGCTTGCAAAAAGCTATGGGCACGGATTTGCGATTTAGTTCGCATACCATCCCCAAACTAGACGGACAATCGTAGAGGACTATTCAAACTCTTGAAGATTTATTAAGACTCGTGTCCTAGACTTCAAGGGCGCTTGGGATAAGTATTTACCATCAGGAATTCTCCTACAACAACAAATATCGTGCAAGTATAGGTGTGGCTCCATTCAAGCATTATATGGACGAAAATGTCGCTTCCAATATGTTGGGATGAGGTGGGTGAAGCAACATTGTTGGGACCCGAAGTTAGTACGTATGACTACCGAAAAGATCCAAATGATTCGATAACGATACAAACGGCACAAGATCGACAAAAGAGTTATGCGGATCTTCATCGAAAGGACGTGGAATTTAGTGTGTAGGGATCATGTATTGTCATGAGTTGCTCATATGGAAGGGAGTTACAAGATTTGGGAAGAGAGGAAAGCTCAATCCACGATTTATCGGTCCATTTCAAATTCTTGACCGAGTAGGAAATGTAGCCTATAGACTCGGCTAGCACCTCCGAGTATGTCTCGTGTTTCATAATGTGTTTCATATATCTCATATTTCAGAAATATGTGAAAGACCCGAATCACGCTATAGAGTTAGAACCGGACGAGATAGCCAAGACTTAACGATGAGGAGGTACCATCAAGATTTTGGATAGGAAGGAGCATGTCCCTACGCCAAGAAAGGTCATACCACAAGTTAAAGTTTTGAGGAGGAATCATGCTATAGAGGAAATGACCGGGAATTGAAACGGAAATGAAAGCGAGGTATCCTCACCTTTTCAAACACTGTACATACGCCAATTTCGAGGACAAAATTTCATAAGGAGGGAGGTTGTAAGACCCCAACTTATTATTAATGAAATTTAATTTTCTATTTATTATTTTAAAATAGTAAGGGTTGATTTGATTAATGTGGATAGTTAGGGGTAAAAATACGCAAATATTTCAAAATAAGCAAGTGGTTATAAAATATTCATTGTTGTTTGGGAATATTCGTTTTGGTCGTGGAATATTCAGATCGTTTGGGAATATTCGTATTTACGCACAAGCAAATGCATGTGGGCCCCATAAACTGAAAAGCGATTGGATGAAGAAAACGACAAATATAAGTGGTTTAAAAATAATCTACAGAAGTTGTTACAAGTAATATCGTTAAAATACCGGTATGGTTAAAACACAAGAAGATACCTGTATTGCACCAATTATTGATTCTTACGTAGAGAAGGCACTACTCAATAATGGTTACGTGAATTACCGCTCAAAGATTTTATCGAGTTAATAATTGTCAAGTTGATATTTTATATCATCATTGTTTCAATAATTGTCATTATACAATTTTTTCATTATCGGCAATAATTCATATTATCCTAATAATATTATTAGATAACATTATTGGCAATGTCTAAAAAGTTCTCGCTCTAAGGAGAGGTTTGGTCACCTAATCAAGCTACCAAGAAGAGAAATTCTTATCGAAAGCCCCTTTCTTCCTGAACCGCCTCATTGTCAATATCAGATTTCGTAATATTATTTGTGAATAATTAATTATTGATTCATATGATGAGGAAAATATTAATTTTATGTGGATATAGATGGAGAAAATTTTAATGTGACAATTGTTGAAAATTGAAATTTTATCTTTTCCGATAAAATAATTCATTTAAATATATTATTATATTTTAATAATATAATAATGGTGATATTTTTACAAACGAATGTGGGATATATGAGTATACGAGGAGGAAGAGTATTTTTGTTGCAATAAATGTTTAAAACATGTTAAACATGCTCATGGACCCCATTTATCGACCGAAATTTGATTATAGCAATGTAAAATCGCCCGCTTGATGATTTCTTTTGCAATTTCTGTTTGGAATTCGGAAAACTTTCTTCTCGTAAAGTTGTAGAGAATTGAATTTCCTATAAAAACTCGCGAGATTCAAATTTTCTGATTAAAGGGCTATTTATTAAGAATTATTGAAGTTCAAGTTCAAATAATTGATTTTTGGAAGTTTTAAATATTTATATTCACAAAAAACGTTTTTTTGTTTTGGTGGGCATCTTTAACACATGTCATGTTGCTGAATTCAGATGCTTGATGCGTAGGAGGATGTAGAAAAAAATTATAATATTAATTTATTAAATTTTCGCTTTGGTGTTCTAAGCAATTTCCTATAAATAGGTGCTTAGGTTAGAATTGAAAATCACACCGTAAACTCAAGTTTTCTCTCTATATTATCGAGCGATTCTTGTGAGTATTTTGAGTATACATTGAGTATTGTTAGATTATGCAGTTCCCTTCAAAGACTATACCCTTAGATTCCACTTTTAAAAGTACTAATCTTTCGAGGTAAGGGATGTTATTTTCTTCTCAAATGATATTATTTCTTCAATATCATTATGTCAAATATTGGTTGAACTTTTTATCAAATTTGGAACTTTTTCATGTCGGGGTTACTATTCATGAGTTACTATTCACGAAGTTACTATTCATGAGTTACTATTCACGAAGTTACTATTCATGAGTTACTATTCACGAGTTACTATTCATGAGTACTATTCATGAAGCGTGAAGATGTTTTTTTTGTGGAATTTCTATCTTTTGGTGTCTTGAGTTACTATTCACGATACGGCACTATTCACGATATACTAAGACTATTCAATTTAAAAATAAAATTTCTTCTTTTGTCCAAAATATCTATTCGGATACTAGCTTTGATCAGATCCATGTTTTGATCATTCTCAATTTTACACCACTACGATTATTTTTGAGGTATTTTTTTTTTGAACATGGATAAAACAAAGTACTAATCCTTAATCCTTAATCCTTGTCATTTTGTTTCACCGGATTCGCTTTTTTAAAAATATTTTTCATCATCTTCATTTTAAATGATGATATTATGGAATATCTTTGGCCCAGAGTGCAAAGATGAATGATTTCTCAAGAATATCTTTGGCCCAGAGTGCAAATGATGAACAGTGTTTAGATGAACACGACTTAATCGATGAATATCTTTGGCCTCAGAGCAAAAAGATGAATATTTGATTCCGTATGTATATCGATTGATGTTACAGGATAAAGGATAGACGATGAACTTTTAAATTCATACATAGTAAGATAGTAGTTTGCATTCTCTACTTAACTCTTCTAATGAATTATTATTTCATTGCGAATATTGATTTAAAATTTGTTGTCTATCAGTATTCTATTAGATTTTTCCTCGTTGAAGACTAACGATAATTTGTTGTATATTATCTTAGTCATAATATTCTTTATCGAGCTAGTTGAGCTCACCCTTTTCCTTTTTGTTCCATTTTTCTTCTTCAGAGGCGAGAATATAAATAGTACGTAGCCTGGGTATGGAATGAAGGTTTTAGAAAGAATTGTTTAGTAGTCCTCACCATTTTTGTAAAATAATGTATCAATAAATGTGATGAGGATTTATTTGAGTATAGATATTGTCTAGAAGATAATATTTGTATTTAAACTCACAGTTTTACTGTTGTAATAATAAAGTTGTAGTTGTTTCTGTACCATGTATTGACAACTCAGAATAGGTGATGTATACCTATTTTGGGGGCGTCACATTGGTTCATTTGTTGCTTGTTTCATTTCCACCAACATCTTAGAGCTAAGCAATTATATTGAGAGAAAAGTAAGAGCTAGACTTTGCTAATTCAAGAAGAAGAAGAAAGAAAGCTTGAACTTCAAAGGTAATGAACCTTTAAACCACTAATCTTCTTCTCTTCATTGGTAGTTTGATAAAGAAGTGATTATTGGTGGAGCATGTATCATAAGGAGGAACAAGGATGGCTATTAGTGGTCTTAAATCTTAATAAACCTTGTTACAAGTGGAATCATAATCATAGAATTATGAACTAATGAAGAACATATGAAGAATTGTCATTTTGTTGTTGATGGACAAGTTTAAAACTATCGTGTATAGGATTAGATGATATATGTTTGGTTAGGATGATAGAATGATGGAATGAATCCATTTTGAATGGTGTAAAAATCTTAAGTAACAAAGTTATGGCGAAATTTACGAGATTAGATGATAATCATCGAAATTGTTAAATTCTCGGAATAAAAGTCAAAAGTCACCGTTTAAACGCGGAAACCTTGGTTTTCGATGGAGTATAGTATAACTTTGTATTTTAGAGTTACGGACTCGAGAATGGTCGAATTTTGACTTAAAACGAAGAAATGAGCTATGAACATTCAAAAACATTTAACAAATGCATAATAAAGAACTTAATCGGTGAATTCCGTGTTAACGGATTCGAAAATTTAAGATTTTCTAATGAAATCATAGTACACATGATATGTGAGCTAACAAATTTTGAACGAGCCAACTCCGACTTATAATGAGTAAGTTATGAGGCCGAAAAGAATTGTAGTAGAAAATTTAGAAAAAATTTCTCTGAGGCAGGGCCAGTGCCGCAGCGCCGCCCAAGGTATTAAAATTGGCGCCGCAACGCCAGACCAAACCCCAAACCCACTGTTAAGTGGCGCCGCAACGCGACCCATGATATAGAGAGTGGTGCTGTAGTGCCAAGACTATTATCGGACACTGCTAACTTGTGCCGCAGCGCGAGCCATACAAAGGAAGCTGGCGTCGCAACGCCAATACTAGGAAAATGATGGTGAAGAATAGCAATGAATGTAAGGGAAATGTAAGTTGAAGGAAGGTTAATTAAAACCTTAATAAACTTAAAGTAAAATCGTTAAGGATGATAAATAACCTTAAGAATTACAACTAAAGGTTGACAAAAGTTACGAGAATGTAATCACAATGTAATACGATAAATCGTAATGAATGTTAACTAATCTAATAAATGATTAGATTGAGAAGAAGGGAAAGATAGATTAGTGACCATACTTGATTGTTTATGACCTAATGTGGTATGCTATGTACTTATGTAATGTAGAATCCTTAAAGACTCAAAAGGAAAGTGTATTAACTGTAGAAGACGCTGAAGGCAAGTGTTCTAAACCCCTGTCTATATTCTTTTGGACAAGCTTTGTGATTCATGTATCTTGCGCATGAATTGATGTATAATGAAGTCGAAGCCAATTCCTTCAGCTAAACTTAATGTATTTTGTGGATTTCCTTATAATCTATCAAAATATTATCAATGTTGCTATCTTTTGCCAACTGATTTGGTATGGATTTCAAAGAAAGACTGAGTATGAATAAACAAATATTTTGTCGTCAAATGACAGGCCCGTGAGGTTTCCAAAACTTAAACGTAGATACATTTAATGAAGTAGTGTTGTACAACATGGAGTACTATAGGCTGATCACCTAGACGTGCTCGTAAGATATGCCGGACTTACGGACTTGGTGCTGGGTTATCCTTTTCAAAGAAAGAATGAAATGCTCAAGATCTTGAACCAAAATTGATGTTTAACGTATATTGTGCATGGTTAAACGTTTTAAAGAAAAGAGAAGTGCTATTTTGAATTATCTATAGTATTTCATTACTATTGATTCAGTTACTGAAGATATACGATTCATATGATTCAAACCTATCGCTTAAATGAAATTGGCATACTTGTTGAGCTAGTTATGCTCATTCTTGCTTGAACCATATGAATGTAGCTAAGACCGAATGGACTGAAGGATCTAGTAAAGATAAAGGGAAGGCTAAAGCAGACAAATAAGTTGTCTTTGTAATAACATAGTATGAACTTTGTATTTATTTGATATTATGACAAAGAACATATGTAATGGTTACAAAGAACCTGGGAAGGGAAATATTAATTTGTAATATATAGAAGACATATTCACTCTTTTGAGGTATTTCAATTGAATGTATGTGTGAACTGTAACACCGTGTAGCACCATTTGTCGGGTTTGAAGATACCCGAATTTGGGAGCATCACAGGTTGGTATCAAAGCTGTAGGTTATAAAACTTAAGGGGGGGGGGGGGGGAAAGAACCTTAAGCCATAACCTTAAGAAGAGTTAAAGAAGTAAAAGATGAAGTTAACCCTAAAAAGCATTTAATGTGATATATGTTTTTACTATTCTAATGATGTGTACTAATCAAACTAAATTGTTTTGTTGTAGATGTCAGGAGATAATGTGATGTATAGGGATATATACATATGGTTAGTGAGGAGTCTATAAACCAAGTAGAGATTTTACCAACACCAGTAGCTGAGTTGCTAGAAGTGGTGGTGGTTGAGTCAGAAGACTTGGAGAATTTAGGATTTACATCCTTAATTGATGGCATGTGAGAGGAGGAGGTGGAGGTGGTATCGTTTAATACGGTAGCACTTGCAGAAGAGATGACTCAGGGGGAGTCAATGAAGGCATTATTTATGACGGTGTTGGATAGAAATATCCAGTTGGGGAAATAAGTGAGAGAGTTGAAGGAGGAGATCCATGATATCTTGGTAAATAAGAAGGACATGGAGACGATGTGGGAAGAAGAGCACGATGAGAAGGTTTTGGCAAAGGATAAGGTCCATGAGCTGAAACATGAGGCCTTTGAGCTTAGACAGGAGCTAAAGGCTAAGAAACAGAAGATTAGTAGAATGTCCTATATACATAGGAGTTCTCACGAGGACTTTCCGCGGCAAGTGGCTGAGTATCCTGTGGAGGCAGGGTAGACTCGACATACTATCAGTCGAGATGTGATAACTGGTCTTGCCAATGCAGATTATGAGAATGCCATAAGGCAAATGTAACCTAGTTAGTAACTAGAGTAGAGTTAGATATGTAAATATGTTGTATCTATAAAGTGACACAAAACCCTCTTTTGTATATCAAAGGGTAATCTTTTGTAAATCCCAATATTTGGAAAGCAATGACGGGAAAGTAATGTAATCAGATAAGGCTGTGTAATGACGAATGATGTAGTATTATACTACAAGGAAGAAGCAAATCAATATAAGCCTTTTATTGAACATGTTGTGCAATGAATTTGAGTTATTGTTTAATAATGAATAATAACTAATTAACAAGAAGAAAGTAATAATGAAGTGTTATTTATTTTAACAGAAAGATGCCGCCAAGAAGAAGACAACGAAATCAAGAAGCGAATGTTAATCAACCAAAAGGGGGACCGGTTAATCCGATGCAAGAGTTCATTAATTTACCAACGGCTGCTTTTAATAGAAATGGGGCGAATATACCTGTAAATTATGCGGTAGTACGGGCTACTACGTTTAAGGATTTTAAGAGTGTAGGTCCGACAGAGTTCAAAGGAACTACAGACCTTATAGAAGCCCAGACTTGGGTAAAAGAAATTGAGAAGGTATTTGTTATTGCAAATGTCGAAGAGGGGCAAAAGGTTTCTTTTGCTACATATATGATGAAGGGAAAGGCCAACTTCTGGTGGGAGGCCAACCAGGCTAAGGCAGGAATAGAAAACCTAATGTGGACACGGTTCAAGGAGATTTTCTTTGAGAACTACTTTCTTACGAGTATGCAGGGGAGGATGGAGATGAGGTTTTTAGAACTGAAACAAGGGGAAATAATTGTTCCCCAATATGTTTCCAAGTTCAATGAACTGGCGAGATTTGCTCCACATCATGTGGATACAGAGGTGAGGAAGGCGAGGAGATTTGAGCAGGGCTTGAAACCCTGGCTCTATTGCCATATATCAGTGTTTCAAAGTAATTCCTTTGGAACCATTCTAGAGAAGGCAATAATTGCTGAAGGTGGTAATGAGGTTTTAAGCCAATACCATAGAGAGAAGAAGAACAAGAATAAGGTAGAAGGGGGAGTGAAAATCGAGGGAGCCAGTAGTAGTGGCAATGGGGAGAAGCAAAAGGGTTTTAACTCTGGGAATACCAGAGTAAAGCAAGGAGATCCTAAGAAGAGAATGGATAGTTTGCCGAGTTGTCCCAGTTCGCATCCCATTTGGTTTATAATGAGGAGAGAATGACGCGAATATTTCTACGAGGTTTGAGACCCGAAATACGTCAATACCTCATTTCTCATAAATTGTGTTTGTATTCAGATGTTGTACATAGGGCTCAGTTATTGGAGCACGATAATGAGTCAACCCAACCAAGAGAGAGCAGCTAACAAGTCGATAATACCAGTGGTAGCAGTCATCAAAGCGGTGACAACAAACATGGAGGGAATCAATATACAAGAAATGGTAACCACTCCGGTGGTAATCATGGCCAAGATAATAGAAGTGGAAATTTCAAGAAGAGGAGATTCAATAATGATAGAAAGACGTCAGCACCAGCACCTGTTGTTAAGGAAGGAGAACGACCACCGGTCGTATGTTACAAATGCAGAAGAAAGGGACACATCGGTCCAAATTGTACGCACCAGTCCAAAGCATGTTACAATTGTGGAAGAGAAGGTCACCTAGCCCGATTTTGTTGTGCACCAAAGTCAAGTCCAGCTAGGATGGAGGCATCAAAGGCCGTCCTAGACAAGACAAAACTGGTAGTTCAAGGGAGAGCGTTTGTCGTAACCTCCCAAAAAGCGAGGAATACGGACGAGGTGATCACGGGTAATGTGAGACCCCAAATTTTATGAATAAAGATTTAATTTTCTCAAAATATTTTTTTTTGAATATTATGGAGTGGATTTGATATAATGTTATAATTGTGGGTAGTATTTATAAATTTTGCAAAGTATGCAAGTTGTTATATAATATTCGATTGGTCGGGGAATATTCATTTTAATAGGGAATATTCGTATGACCAAGACAATCATTAGTGGACCCTACAATGTAATTATTATCTTTGGATTGAGAAAATGACAAAAATATTTTTATAAAAATAATGGCGTAGTTTTACCGTTAAAATTGTTGAACTACTCGGTAGTAAAGAAACAAATGTCTACGCGTGGTTGCATAAGTAGCACACCGGTATTGATTATTGATGCTTACGTGAGAAGTCACTCAGTTTTGTTCAATTATTGCTATAGTAATTGTTGCATAGTATCTCACGTTATTTGATTCAATTATTGTCGTTATTTTATATATTATTAAATCAATAATTGAGATGACAGAGTTATTAATAATATTATTTGCAATATTAACGATGTCTAGAAATTCTGCCAAGGAAAGGTTTGGTCACCTAATTGCCCGCCAATAGGGAGAAATCCTTTTTGGAAAGCCCCCTCTTTTCTGGGAACGATATGGTCGATTAATATTGTGAATTATAATAATGATAATAAATGTTGTTAAATATATTGAGGTGTCTTTTTATGAAGTCATAGAAGTTTATATATATATTATATATATAAATTTTGTTTTATTAGTATTATTAATGTAATAAAATGTAAAAGCTTTTTATATAAAATGGAATATTTTTTAAAGTTATTTGTTTTATTAAACTATAAATAGAATATATTATATTCTATTATGCATAGTATTTTGCATAGTAAAATCTTTTTATATAAAATACTTTTATAAAGTTATTTGTTTTATTAGACTATAAATAAAATATATTATATTTTATTATGCATAAGGTTTGCATAGTACTGTGATAGTGTTTTTAGATAAGAAAATCTTTTTTATATAAAATAGAATACTTTTATAAAGTTATTTGTTTTATTAGACAATAATTAGAATATATTATATTTTATTATGCATAGTGTTTGCATAGTGCTCGCAAAGTGTTTTGCATAGTAAAATCTTTTTATATAAAACAAAATACTTTTATAAAGTTATTTGTTTTATTAGACTATAAATAGAATATATTATATTTTATTTAAAAAAATTTGTTTTATTAGAATATTTTATTAATACTGCATAATGAGTTCTGAATGTTATCTTAGGTACATCCTTCTTTCTAACCTTCAACTGATGATACCTCATTCGTAAATCTATCTTAGAAAAATACTTTGTCCCTTTCAACTGATCAAAGAGATCATCGATCCTGGGCAATGGGTATTTATTCTTTATCGTTAACTTGTTCAACTCTTGGAGTCGATACAAAGTCTCAACGATCCGTCCTTCTTCTTCATAAACAGTACCGGTGCTCCCCACGGTGAAACACTCGGTTGAATGTATTTTCTATCCAACAGTTCTTGTAACTGAACCATCAACATCAACTCCTTCATCTCTACTGGCGCCATATGATATTATTCCCTTGAAACTAGTGTCGCTCCTGACACAATATCTATTACAAATTTGATCTCCCAATCTAGTGGATGACCCGATAAATCGCTTGGAAATACATCCACGAATTCTGTAACTATAGGTATTTGTTCCATCGTTGCTCCCACTATCTGGGTATCAACAACATGACACAAATAACCTACATATCCCTTCCTCAACAATTTCCTAGTTTGTGTCATGGTAAGACAACACGAACGTCCCAGCGATTTATTACCGTAAAATACTACATGAGGCTGTCTCAACGTTCTAATGTTTACACATTTCTTTTGGCAATCTATAATTGCACCATGGTTAAACAACCAATCCATCCCGAGAATTACATCAAATTCTCCCAACTTTATCGGTATCAAATCTACCGATAATTGATAACTTCATATCTCTACACAACAACGCCTATGAATATTTTCAACAGGAATTATTTTTTCGTTGGCTACCTGGATATTCAAAGGTATAGGCAATCTTTCGGGAAGTAATCCTAATCGTCTAGCAAAATCACATGCTATGAAAGAACAAGTAGCACCCGAATCAAACAACACATAAGCATTTATATCGTTGATTGGAATAATACCTGCAACTAAATCCCCAGATGCAACTGCATCTTGGACCGTCATGTTAAAGGTGCGGGCCATCGGCCTACTCGTCTGAGTTGGACCACTAATAGCTAACTTACCACCATTAGTTCCCTTATTCCCATCCATCCCCTTCTTCGGGCTATTCTTCGCCATGTGATTAGTTGATCCACATACAAAGCATCCATGGTTCTTCTTCAGACTTAGACAGTTAGGCGAAATGTGCCCCTCCTGTCCACAGTTGTAGCATACTACTTTTCCCTTGAAACAGACTCCTAAGTGAGTCTTCCCACAGTTCTTGCATGCCTCCCATTAATAGAAATTCGACATATAGCGACGGTCGGCACGGAACCGTCGCTATAAGGTATCTATAGCGACGAGCTATAAGAAAAAACCCTCCCACTTTCTCCCATATCATTTTAATATTTCACTCCAAATTTCCCCCCAAATTATCTTCGTCCGCTCAAGTCATCTCCCTCCTTTCTAACACTTTCTCTCTCGTTATTCTTCCTCTACAGCTTGTTCTCCTCTCTAACCCAAATCATTTCAGTATGCTCGTTACTCGATCATCCACTTATCATCTTCTACTCGGATTGGGCATACTTTTTTGAATTGCAAAACCCTAGAGTTGTCATGTGTTATATGTTGGACAGATTTCATTTCAACTAGGGGGTTCTTCCATGTGGGCATCGGTTTTGTTTTTCGTGCATCCAGAGCTGGGCTGATCATATGGTATACATTTTTGCTTTATTTTCTGCTCACTAGTCTTCATATTATTAAAGAAAATTAGAATGTCATTTTTTGCTCATGTTAAAATATCAATTTTATAATTTTCGTAAATATTTATTTGTTCATTTTTGCCTTTTTTTTGTCATTTGTAATCTTTGCATAAAACATGCTCTGAAGTTCTTTCCGGATCCGGCACAAACTCCCCGTGTCAAGCAAAATCCTTATATTTCTATAATTCCTAAGATATGTAGATTAGTCAACACATGCTTATTAATTTAATGGACTTACAGAAACTTTGGCTTCTATATTTGCTAGTTCTCCATGCTAGAGTTTTAAAATGCCATTATTTTCTGACTGATAACTGTATTGATGTTGAAGGCATCAAGTTCTTGGAAGGTTGTTTAAAGTTTTGGCAGATCAGTATAAATGAGGCAAGTTACCCCAAGTAGGTTAGTTACATGGGTTGAGCTGAATTTAAGCCAATGTTAATTATACAAATTATTTTTTAAGATTTCCAGTAGCCATATATGCTGTGTCAGTAGTTCATACAGGATAGGAGAGTAAACTAGTTAGTTGCTATGGACTGTTATATGTATGTATATATTTCAGTTGTGTTGCAGTCACTATTTCTGTGTTCTCATGTGTGGCTTATTGTTTTACTAGATAATATTGGAGATTAGCCCAACAATTCTTATATTTTTGTTTTAATTTATTTTTTATAAACTTATAAATAATGTCAATTTCATGATTGAAAGTATAAATTCCTCAAATGCACATGGACGTAGACATACTATTCACTTTCAAATTAGCTTGTGGTCATCCATCATTCATGTACCAAAATAATAGTTGAGATTTTTGTTAACGTAACATTTGACAATCATCTTTCTAAAATCTGTCAAAATATACAAATAATTTTCATGCTAATACTCAAATCTTTTGTAGGACCAGCTGACGCCAACAGATTCAAGGCTAAGACCTGATCAGAGGTGCCTGGAAAACGGGGAATATGAAAAGGCAATGGAGAGGCACAATTGCAGGGCTAGCATTGGTTGTACCAAATAAAGATATCATATTTATTGATAAATACTCTAAATATCCAATTCCAGTTTCACAAATTTTTTCTTTTATCACACTTAGTCTCATCCATTGATTTATTGATTTAATAGGGGGAAGACTTGAATTTTGCCTATGATAGTATTTCAACATTTTCTACTAGGAGAGACAATCAGGATGCAGTTTTTGGTGCTGAAGAAGGTCTGAAAGAAATAAGGTAAATGCTCATTCTTGACAATTTTTGTGTTTCTTTTACTCGTGCAATGATGGGTCAGCGGTCAGCCTATCAGGTGATAGCAATGATGGGTAGCTCAATCATAAAATCCAATTTAACAACTCATGTTCATTCTAAAAATGTTTCATTGCGGCTAATAATTTAAACTTCCGAAATTACTGCAATCTCATCATAATAAAAGGGTAAATATGCTTTATCCCCGTAGTCGTAAAGGACTTTGGAGCTCCACCACTCCATCATCCAAAACTGGTGCCACTGTTCCCTATATGTAATTACACATGAAATTGCACTATACTTATTCTAATAACTTCAGCCTTGCTTTGCTTTTCTAAAGTAATGTTTATGATGTGATTTACATTCCTGTAAGAGTTAACCATTTATGGAGATTCCACATAACAGTCCCCCTCCCTATTGTACATTGCCCCAAGTTGTCCTTTTCAATTACAAAGCTTTTCCTTGACTCATATTTTCATTTTGCCATCCTTTTATCCAATCCTTTCATGTCTCCCTCGACTCATTTATTTGTTAATATGTTCCATAAAATTTCTTTATTTCACATTTTGATATCTTTTCAGCCATCTTTAGACTTTAGTTATACTGCAAGTTGACACTATGGCAGAACCTCTACTTTTAGTTCTCTGAATATGCTTGCACATGTTCAAAAGTACATCCTGTAACTACATGTTCTCAAACCGAAAAGTACTTTTGTTCCTAAGGATATCTTCATTTCAAGATCACTGGTTATAATCTTGAGCTTGCTCTTGGAAGCTATGACGGTGCAGTGTTAAAGGTTGCATAATTGCAGGGCTAGCATTCTCTCTTTATTTGTTTATGTGGAAATTCAACATAAATCTAAAGGTTTAAAAGTGTATGGGACTGCATTTTGTAGACATTTATGATATCTTTTGGATGAGAACCATGACTTTGATGTGATATATCACTTTTGTTCTTAACTTTGAATGTATCAACACTTCTTGACTTTGATATCATGTTATTAAATAAATTGAATTCATTTGCTAACTGAAAAGATATAAGAATGACTGATTTAAACCATTTAAGATATTATCATGTATTTTATTTATTGCTATATACGATTGTTATCATTATCATCTTTCTGTAAGTGCAATTTCCATCATTTAAAACATTTCTTTGTTGAATGTTTCAACATTCCTTTTCAAGCAATTTTTGGATCTCATCACCAAAAGACTCACGAAAGCACTCTCGACTTTGGTTTTATTACGTGAAGTACGGCTCTCTTTTCCGGATGAACATATTATAATGTAGATGCCTTTATTATTACGTATTACCTTTTGTTGCACTACTTTTGTTGATACTTTGTGAACATACTTGTTTGTTGACAATATTTCTACTATAGACATATTGCAGGGGAAACCCAAAATTTAATTTTCACAAGTACATGATAAGGGCATTGGAAAATGATTTCAAGAAAGTTGTTAGCATAAGGCAAGTGACAGCATATGTAATTGGCATAATGCTGATCTAATACCTTTTCTCCACATTATTTCTACAGTTCTACTTGATCCAGGGTTAACATCTGATTTTATTTGTTGCAGTTGGTACTTGTGGGTATTTGTGGTCATATTCTTGTTCATTGAATGTTAATGGTATGCCATTCCGCTTTTAATTTTTAGAAACACTTTATTTAATCGATAATAAGCCGCTTAGCCAGTAGTTTTTTTCTTCATTCCTTGTAAATAAAGATTATAATTAAAGTATACTTTTATAGATAGAAAGCACCTAAGGGTCGTAACTTATGCACACATGAGGTAACAAAACAAAGAAACACTATCTAGCATCTAAGCACATCTTGCCTCACAAATTCCTAACGCCAATACTTTAAGAAGATATATATATATTGCTGCTGGTGATTTTTTCTTAAAACATAGTGTCTTTAAGTTTCTCATCTCTTTTCAAAAAACTTAGGATCATAGAAATCGTCCATGTAATTTATTACATACATGTATAATTTGTATTGCTAGCATATAATTTCTTATGAAGATGTCTCTGCATAATATAAAGTAGGGACTCAATTAATTTTCTGATTTTAGCCAAGCTATGTTATTCACGTGGTTTGTTGAGGAAGATTGTTGCTTTTTTATTAGCATATTTTATTCAACATTTTGCTTGGTGCTTATCTGTCATCTTGATAATATTTAATCCAGTTTTTCTCATTACAGTGCAAAATTACCGTGATGTACCTTTCTCTATAATCTGCTGGGGGACCCTGGAGCCGGTGGACAACATGTTGATTTTAGAGCCACAAATGTTGGCCTTGGATGTCAGTTACCCTTGTTTCACCTTTTACATTTGCCACTACACTCGAGCAGGAGTACAAGATGTATATAATGTTGTAATGTGAATGAGGAGATGAATTATTCAACTTATTATATTGTAATGTTGTAATGTGAATGATTTTAAATGATGTATATAATATTTTTTATATTTTATTTTATATTGTATATGTTTGTTGAATAAATATACATTATTAATTTTTTTTTAAATATGAAAAGGCTATAGCGACGGTCATCGATCGTAGCTATAGTGTTTTATACACGATGAAAGATGGCCTTATAGCGACTGGTCGCGATCGTCGCTATATATAGCCAAAAACCCGTCGCTAAAACCTATAGCGATGGCTTCTATGGTCGCTAAAACCTTTAGCGACGGTCTTTTGGCCTATAGCGACGGTCGCCGACCGTCGCTATAGGCCAATTTTCTAGTAGTGTAGCCTCGTACTGCGACACGGTCATATTGTTTTGCTCCAACTTGATAAACTCTACCTCCTTCATGTGACGAATATTTTCGGGAAAGTACTTGTCATTGAACAGCTTTGGAACTTCTCCCAAGACATCTTGAGTGCGGTAGGCTGGGTACGTTTTACTGATTCCCACCAGTAATCTGCTTCTGCTCTCAACATGAAGGTGGGAAAAGGAACCTTTTGCTCCTCGGAGCATCCCAAGATATCAAATATCTTGGTGATCTGCTTTATCCACGTCTCCGCCTTAAGTGGTTTTGGCTGTCCCCAAAACTCCGATGGTCCTAGCTCCTTGAATTGTTTAGCGGTGACCATCAATGAGTTGCCAGTGTGTCCACCTACATTTTGAACAGGAGTCGCTCTCGCCTGATGTTGCATGAATTGCATGAAGCCTCTAAACATCCCATCGTTCATCATTTGATCGGTGTTGTTGTTTACCTGAGGATTATTGTCTTCCTGTTGCACATTATCCTGGGTATTAATCGTTGGTGACTTAACGGTCTCATGTGCTTCATTGCTTATCTCGACATTTTCAGATGCCATTTTGAAATACTGCCACAAAACAAGGGTTAATTGACATGCCACATATTATCCCTATACTCTGACCGACCAATTAAATACCAAATAAACTTAGGTAGGTCATACTAGCGAAGGAATTCCCTGTCTCTCCCCTCCTAGTTCTTGTCTCACATCTCAGCCAGGGATCATATCCCTAAGCTTTGATACCAACTGTGACGCCCCCAAAATAGGTATACATCACCTATCTTGGGTCGCCAAATACATGGTACTGAATACAAATACAAACTTAATTATACAACATGAGCTGAGAGTTTTTACACGAATATTGTCATCTAGACAATATCCAAACACAAATAGAGTCCTCATTACATTTATTGACACACTATTTTTATAGAATAGTGAGGACTACTATAACACCATCTCGGGCCATCACTCCGTTCCCCGACTAGTTCCGGCTACGTTCTAATTTCCTGAAGAAAACAAAGGAAGTAAAAGGGTGAGCTCAACTAGCCCAGTAAGAAATATTATGACTAAGATAATGCGTATTGTTATCATTAGCCTTCAACAATGTTAAACCGATAGAATATAATAGACAACAAGTTTAAGTGCGTGAACAAGCAATCCATTAGAAGAGTCAAGTAGAGCATGATATCTACTATCTTCTATGATTTAAAAGTTTATCATTAACTTTATTCATTGGGATTCAAATTTTATAAATAGATCACATCATTGAATCATCCTCGTACTACGCCAAGGATATTCATTAAGATCATGTCCACAAATTATTCTTGCACTACGAGCCAAGAAATATTCGTAATAATCATCAATGGTCATGACTATACCGAATTATCCCTGGTCATAATCATACCAATCAACAATCCATCTATGCACGTAAGACAAAGATGACTTTCATCACAATATAAGCATGAGGATGATGACAATGATATAAGAATTAAATTAAAAGAAAGTAAAGGATAAATTTTTATAGATTTATAATTTAATTTATCCAGAATTCAATAATGTCCAAATTTTCAACATGATACTGCTTTGTAGAGTAAAATTCAAGAATAATATCCATGTATCAAAAATAATTTGGACAAAAAAGAAATAAATTTTTCGGTGAATAGTACCTCGTGAATAGTATCTTGTGAATAGTACCCTGTGAATAGTACTTCGGGAATAGTACCCTGTGAATAGTAACCCAACATGAAAAGTGCCCCAAATACCCGAGTGGATAATATTTGATTGAATAGTAATCGGGTGAATAGTAATTCGTGAATAGTAACTCGTGAATAGTACCCCAACATGAAAAGTGTCCCGAATACCCGAGTGAATAATATTATAGTGAATAGTAACCGGGTGAATAGTAACCCGTAAATAGGTGAATAGTACTTCGTGTGAAAATATTGATATTTAATAAGAAAGTTCATATCAAAATTCCAATAAAATGATACTGGATAAAGCGCAAAACTCACAGATATTCCATTAATTTCAAGGATTATAGAAGCAATACTTACCATAGTAAGTTTAGATTTAAGAATATGAAAAGAATTAACATACGAAAACTGCAAATGGATTTTCACCTGTTATACGGTACGTTATCCGCGTAGACGGGTTATTCCGACATACTAAAGGATAAATACGAAAAATAGTATTCCTTATGAATATAAAAAAAATAATACCACTTACCTTAGTAGAAAGCTGGATACTGCAAAAGCGAAGTAGCAGAATACTCTTCTTCTTGCTCTCTATAGTTTCTCTCTCTATAGTGTCTCTTGTGAATCTCAGTGAATTGGTGAGAACGAAAGAAGAATTAAGCTTCTATTTATAGGAGAATGGACTAAATAATAACTAATTCATGAACGGTCCAGATTGATTCACTATTAGAATGGACGATCCATATTGATTACTATTAAAACCACAACCGACGGTCTAGATTGATTTACTTTTAAAACAACCACCGACGGTCCAGATTGATTTACTTTTAAAACCACCATCAATGGTCCAGATTGATTTACTATTAAAATCACCATCAATGATCCAGATTCATTTACTGTTAAAACCACTATCAATGGTCCAGATTGATTTACTATTAAAACCACCACCAATGGTCCAGATTGATTTAACTTATCACGCTTTAGTACCCCTAAAGTTTTCCGAGTTTGTATTATTCCCCTCTAACTTTTGTGATTCACTTATCTTCAATAAACACATTCTTAATACTTCAACAATTATTCATCACTAATATTATAACTCACAATATTTAACAACCAGATCGTTCCTAAGAAAGAGGGAGCTTTCGAATAAGGATTTCTCCTATCATGCCGCAATTAGGTGACCAAACCTCTCCTCGACAGAACTTTCTAGACATTGTCAATATTGCAAATAATAATATGAATAACTTTGTTGTCTCAATTATTAATTTAATGATATAAAATATTATGCAGATGATAATGTGACAATAATTTAATCAAATAACGTGAGATACTATGCAACAATTACTGTAGCAATAATTGAGTATAACTGAGTGACTTCTCACGCAAGCATCAATAATCAATACTGTGTGCTACTATGCAACCACGCGTATTACTGTACTTTTACCACTGGGTAGTTCAATAGTTTAACGGAAAAACTTTCGCCGTTATTTTTATAAAAAGATATTTCTGTCGTTTTCTAACTACGACAATACTTCCATTGTGGGTTCCACCAATAATTGTACCATCGTATGAATATTCCCTGTTAAAACGAATATTCCCCGACCAATCGAATATTCACTGACACAACGAATATTTTATATCAACTTGCTTACTTTGCAAAATTTTCCAAATATTACCCACAACTGTAACATTATATCATATCCACATCATAATATTCAAAAATATATTTCGAGAAAAATTATTCTTTATTCAAAAGAAAGTTGGGGTCTTACACTATCAAAGATTTATCCATGATTTTTCTAAGATAACTACTCCGTTGACTAATTTGACAAGGAAGACAGTGAAGTACATGTGGACTGAGAAATGTGAAGACAGTTTTCAAGAACTGAAAAAAAGGTTGAGTGAAGCACCTGTATTATCTTTACCCAATGATACAGGGAATTTTGTAGTTTATAGGGATGCTTCGCAGAGAGGACTTGGTTGTGTGCTCATGCAGCATGGCAAGGTCATTGCGTATGCATCACGACACTTAAAGGATTATGAGAAAGTTTATCCTACTCATGATCTGGAACTGGCCACGGTAGTGTTTTCCTTAAAGATATGGAGGTATTACCTATATGGAGAGAAATGTGATATATACATGGACCATAAGAGTCTAAAATATATCTTCACACAAAAGAATTTAAATATGAGACAAAGGAGATGGCTGGAGTTGATAAAGGATTACGATTGTGATATCCTGTATCACCCAGGAAAAGCCAATGTAGTGGCCGACGCCTTAAGTAGAAAGGGTCGGAAAAAGTTGTCTATGTTAACGGCTCAAACTGAGTTAATAACAGAGACAGTTAGAATGGAGTTAGAAGTGAAATTACTAAGTGAGTCGGGTCAGAGATTGTTTACAAAGGAGATTCGATCTATCATTGTAGAGAGAGTCAAGGAGGTATAACTCAGAAATGATGAGTGTGACCAGATGAAGAATCGGTTAGCAGATGAAAGAGAGATAAAGTATAGTCTTGATAATGAGGGATTATTAAGATTTGAAGGAAGAATTTGGGTTCCAAGTGAAACCGAATTAAATGAGGAAGTATTACAAGAGGCTCATAGTTCAAGGTACTCGATTCATCCTGGTAGTACTAAGATGTATCAAGACCTTCGATAGAGTTTTTGGTGGCCGAACATGAAGAGAGAAATAGCAGAATATGTGAGTAGGTGCTTAACTTGTCAAAAAGTTAAGGCCAAACATCAATGACCAAGTGGCTTGTTATAGTCATTGGAGATTTTGGAATGAGAGTGGGAGCATATCACGATGGACTTTATGGTGGGACTTCCAACTACTCAGAAAGGGTATGACATTATTTGGGAAATAGTGGATCGGTTGACGAAGTCGGCTCACTTTTTGCCAATAAGAGTTAAGTTTAACTTAGATCAGTTAGCTAAACTTTATGTTAAGGAAATTATTTCCAGACATGGAGTACCAGTTTTGATAATGTCAGATCGTGATCCACGATTCACATCAAACTTTTAGAGAAGTTTACAAGAACAGATGGGAACGCAGTTGATGTCAAGTACAGCTTATCATCCACAAATAGATGGGCAGAGTGAAAGGATAATTCAGACACTAGAAGATATGCTGAGATCTTGTGTTATGGATTTCAAAGGTAGTTGGGATGATCATCTACCGCTAATAGAGTTTGCTTATAACAACAGTTATCATGCTAGCATAGGCTTGCCGCCTTACGAAGCTTTATATGGAAGGAAGTGCAGAACACCATTATGTTGGAACGAAGTAGGAGAACACCAAATGCTAGGACCTGAAATGGTGCAGCAAACAGCGGATATAGTTAAGTTGATACGAATGCGATTATTAGCAGCTCAAGACAGACATAAGAAGTATGCAGATTCGCGTCGAATGAACATAGAGTTTGAAGTAGGCTCATATGTGTTTCTAAAGGTATCTCCCTGGAAAGGAAAGATACATTTTGGAAAGAAGGAAAAGTTAAGTCCAAGGTTTATAAGACCTTTCGAGATCTTAAAAAGGGTAGGAGAGGTAGCTTACATGATAGCATTACCTCCAGACTTAGAATGCATACACAATGTGTTTTATGTATCTGTGTTACGTCCTTGTAAGCCAAATTATAAGCACGTAATAGAATATGAGCCTATTCATATTGAGAAAGACTTGACATATGAAGAAATGCCTACTCAAATCGTTGATATAAAAGCAAGTTCTAAGGAATAAAGTTATACCTTCAGTAAATGTGTTATGGAAGAACCACGATGCCGAAGAAGCAACGTGGGAACTTGAAGAAAAGATGAAGAAGAATTACCCTCAGTTATTTGTTTAATTTATAGCGAGATTCTGGGAACATAATCCTTATAAGGGGGAGAGAATGTAACGACTAAGAAAAGCGGATTATTTATAAAATAATTTTATTTGAATAAATAATGAATAAAATTATAATATATGTTATTTATAACGAGTAAGCAAGATGGAGGTTGTTCTATAATCTAAAAGTGGCATAAAGTTCGAGTAAGCAAGATGGAGGTTGTTCTATAATCTAAAAGTGGCATAAAGTCATAGTATCCTGGCTATGTGAGAGAATTAAGGTGTTTGAATTTCCAAGACGGAAATAAAAGCTTTTCGAGAAATTTTTTGAAAAACACTATTCATCCATTTTTGCTCGGGAATTATTTTTGAACTTCCGGGAAATACGTAATGATAGAATGATAAGGAAGGATGGATTAGGTAATAATAATTCAGTTATGACAAATGCAGTTTTTCGCCTGCGAACTAAGTTCGAGAATGCTAAGGAAAATGAAGAATTGAATGAATGGCGATCGTATAATAAGAAAGTATTATACGAGGCAATAAATATGAGTATGATACGAAGTATTGTACTTGGGATATACGGATGATGACATAACATATATGATGAATGATTATACGAATGAGTATACGTAAAGAATACGAGGATTATACGTTAAAAGCCTAAGCCAATTGTAATGGACTAATATGATTTATGTAGGAATTTGGGTTGTGTATTTGGCAAACCCAAATGGAATAATGTTAAGGCCCAAAAGTTAAGTAATGAAAGCCCAATGTTAGGCCCAAATTTAATTAAACAAAAGCCTTAACCAAGAACCAGACCCGTGGATCGAACCAATGGGTCACCAGGTGAGAAAAACCCATGGGGCAACCCATGTGGGCCCCCTATGAGTGAGTCATGGTGTTGCCACCTTTTTGATTTAACAAAATGGACTCTAACTCATGCAAGTATACACTGGTCAACAAGTAGTACATAGTAAGAAAATATCGATCCCACGGAGAAAGGTGATAAATCTAAATTATCATGCAACAACTTAATCAATATTTTTATATGCTCAAACGATCAATCAATAAATGAATTTATATCTAAATTAATTATCAACACAATAAATAAATATTATTAAAAAGAGGTAATCAAATTAGAGAAATATGGGATCCTAATATCATTTAATGTTTCATCTAAAATGCAAGCCTCATGTTTTGTTTAATTATTTATCATGGAAAACCAGTCAAGAGCACAAAAGTGGAACATAACCATCTTTCAATGAACTATGTCCAATTTACATAAAATCCACAATTGATAGAATTCATGTAAGCATCACAATTACCAAACTCACTATATGTTTATGTGAATTTACAACAATAATGATTTAAAGACAAGCTCTCTTATTAACTACACATGGTGAACCGGTATATGCCTATCTGGGTCACGAATCACTAAGCCTAATACAAATAAGCCCTATGAACATATGCCATTATGGTCTAATCTATACTTATATTTCATTTTCCAAATCCATACAAGCAATTAATGTGAATGGTGATCAAGCATTCAAGCAATTAGCACAACCAAAATGGACAATCCAATGATAAATAAATAACATCACCATCAAGCATGCATTTCTAGACTACGCATCAAAATCCATTAGAATCCCATAATGGAAATTAGTTCATTTCTGAACCAAAAGCCATTATGGGATTAAAGCAAAACATGGAATTAAGAAATGTAATCAATAGATATAAGAGAAATGATAGAGAAAATCTGTTAATCTATATTGCACAGTCTGTCTCCAAGCTTGTTCAAATCCACACAAATCTCCAGAAATGAAAACTAATATTTATTCAGCAAACTAGAATAAGAGAGGAGATAAATGTAGTGATCATATGCTCAAACCCTCTCTAGAGTAGTCTAAAACCTAAGAACAGTAATAATGATAAATAAAACACGTCCTAGTACTAACCATATCATCTCAGATGAGCAAAACACGCTCAAATTCAAATTAAAAAAGTCAGAAATTTTAATAGAATAAGACTGGCGCGGCCACGCGGCATTATAGTGCAATTTCGGTGCGGGCGCGCTGTGAAGTTGTCTGCCAAGTACATAGCGCGAGCGCACCTTGCCTCTTTGATATTGGAGCACGGACGCACGGTATGTGTTTTTGGCTCTTTATTTCACGTATGGGGTATGGCGCTTTGTTGAGCCTTACTAGCAATAAGCACCACGCTCTTCTTTGGACTTAGAATCTCACCGGCTTTTTGCTATTGCTGCTATCTGCTACATCTTTCTTTTTCATTTCTTCTTTTCTTCACTTCACCATTTCATTGATCTTCCTCATCTGCTCAGGTCCAGTTGCAAGCTACACTGCTGCTCAAGTCCACCATGGCTTGTTCTTGCTATCTCCATGCCATTTCATGCCATTCTATGCCTTAAGTTGCTAAAGGAGTTCCAAAAATGCATGTTGCAAAATAAACATAAAAAAGCAAATAAAACATAATAAAACTACTTAAGTTAAGCATAATTCTAGGGAGTTGGTAACCAATAAGTAGGTATAAAACATACTTATCAAATACCCCCAAACTTGAATTATTGCTTGCCCTCAAGCAATGCACACAGAAATAAAATAAACAATGCAACTACATGCCATGCAAACTACACTATGATGCAAGTAAGTCCCAATATTTTCAGCTAAATTGGAATTCCAATCAAGTATGCCTCAAAGAATTATCCAGATTCAAGAATAAAGTATCAACCCAAACTGCAGACATAACATCATACAATCAAATAATCCATACTATAAAGATGTTGTGTGTGTGTGATGTCTTCATAAATAAACTTGATCAAGGCAAAGATTACACATGTTATACTGCTGAAGGCAGAAAATTGGAGTTTAAATCAAGAATCACATATACTAATGAGGCATTAACTACTCCAACACATCAATACAAACTAAGGTTCAACAATGGGTTTATTTTGCTTTATTTTTTTATATTTTTTTCCATATATAGCGAGTGAGTTTTACGCTCCATCTCACTTTCCATTTCCATTTAAACGAGTGCATTTTACGCTCCATCTCGTCCCAATAGCAAGCATACCCATGTGTTCCCAAAGTTTGAGTATCTGTGTTTTCAAAGTCTATGTCTACTTTCTACTCAATTCCATCTTTAAAAATAACATTTTATACCCAGCAAGCAAAATATATTTTTCTTTTACCAACAAGCATATATGAACACCTATGTGTTAGCCTATAACATCTAGATAACAAATATGAATTAAATCATGTATAACATTATAACTAAGCTCATGTTATCCACTAAATTCAAAAAATCCGTCAAATTCACATTCATCATTGGCTAAACTAGAATTCCATAAAACTGGATACTTGGGAAATGCAATTAAACATACAACTAAAACACATATTAAACACTAAAATGCAAAAAATTTACTATATAATTTAACTAAACACATAAACATGTAAAAATTATAACGCAAATTAAAATACATGCAATTAACTAAATGCTCTACACTAATATACACCCCAATACCCCCAAACTTAAACTATTCATTGTCCCTAATGAATAAAGGTAAAGGGTTTAAAGGAACTCCCCTAATTATCAGCTGTACCACCCTCCTCGGTTGGTGAATCTGGCGGTGGAAATGGCACGACTGTCCCAAATTGTGGCCACTCAAGCATGGTTCCTTGTTGTGCAAAAGCCTCGGCTAAGGACCTTGTTAAACCATTTGCAAATGCTGAAAATTATCATACATCACATCAACCTTCCTCTCCAACCTTCGGAGATGACGATCATCATTTGTAACAGTAGCCTGAGTTAAAGTGCCTGCTTCAGTTGTTCGCGCGGGCTGTGGAGATGGCATCAATGATGCGGGTGGAAGAATGAAGCCCTTACCCCTCGGGTGCAGGGTACCTCCTGCCCAATCCTTGAACTTTCAATCGTGGCATGAGTGATGTCTTGACTAGGGTACTGCAACTGTTCATTGGCCCATGTAATTCCTGTTAGGTTTGTAATATTCATAACGCAATCAAATTGCATAAAAAGTGCGGAAGCGTGTAAAAATCAGAGTTTAAAAAAAATTTACAAACCATATACCCGGATCACCCTTTATGCACAATTATTAATTAAACGAAAAGATAAAGAATAAAATCATACCCTTGAAGATCGAGCTTCCTCAGGTACAAGTTTACATCCAAATCCTTTCGCGTTCAATCTTGAATCCACCGGGTTTGGTTCCTTCCTTTGATCAACGTTAGCCACCCATGTGTTTGGCCTCTAGAGGTGATCCACCAAGGAAGAATAAAATTCAAGAAGATGGGTGTTATGGCTCAAACCCTAGTTTTTCCTATCTCTATAGAAAAAGGGTACTCTCCAACAAATTGGAATTATTACGTTGTAAAAGTCCATAACCCATACACCCATAATAAGACTCCTCTTATTTATAGATGTGGGCAACCCACCTTAACAATTAAGAAATTGGGTTTTAATTAATTAATTCTTTTAATTAATTAAGCTCCCTAATCTTATTAGGGATAATTAATTAAACTCCTTTAACTAATTTTCCTTCCTAATCCAATTAGGAATAAATGAGAGTACTTATATTAAATTAATTCCTAAACTCTTTTAGAAATTAAAATAATAATAATTGTAATAATATTAATAAGACTCCTCTTATTAATTTATATTTAATATTTCTAAAATATTAAATAATAAATATTAAGCTATTTAATTTATTCTATCACCATAGATTAAATTAAATATACATAACATATTATTATTACGATTATGCCATTTACTTCTTAAATAATTATTCTTCCTTTTATGGTGTGACCCTTTAGGTTCTCCATATTAAACCTATTGTGAATAAATCAATTAGAATAATTCTAATCTTATTTAAATAAATAAATTAAATAATTAATTTATTTAAATAAATAATATTTATTCTACAATAGGATAAGCCTCCCTAGCGATCAACGACTTTCCGGATAATATAGATTTCAACATTAATCATAAAAGAACCTTTGAGTAAATAGTTATCAGATACAATTCAATCCTTCTACCATACAATGTCCCAATTAAATATAAGACATGGAATTAATGTCAAGTCTTATTTTATTTAATTATATGTATTTCGATCCTTAAATGCACAACTCAAAATAATGCAAATTAGAAACTCCTTTCTAATTTCATTCTCGCCGCCAAGGACTACCGGGTTGTCATTTATCGAATCACATAGGACATTTCTCTTCTTTATTAGAAGTGGTAGATTCTTTATTGATCATACATTATCTCCATGTACAACTTATTATACCCAAGCATACCCTTTGATATACCCTAAGGGTCTTAAGGAATAAGTCAAAGTATAACTCATCATACACAAGATACTATGATGATCTCAAGTCCAAGGATTACTTGTACTACTATCACTACAGAATTCCTATCGACAGCAAATAAAACTCCATTAGGTATTCCTTAGCTTGAGCCACGCTCAAAGAAACTTATTCTCTAATAAGCACCTACATACTTGCTTTAGTGTCTCCACACAAATGATCATGAGATCAATCATCCTCATCCAATGAGCAAAGCAACGATGTATGCAATCTATCCGGATTCACTAATCCCCAATTTAGTAATCCAATGATTGGGAACTATTTTAGTTTTAAGCTTTCTAAGAATTTAGATCTCATTAGAATGATCATCATCATTATTATAAAAGCATTGCTTAAAACTATGGGTTTATCACATATTATAAAACAAAGATCATATAGATAATTAAAAGCCTTTAATAAATTAATACTTTTTATTAATAAATGAATAAGATTGTTACAAAGTATGTGCTTTATCATCAAACATGATCGACTTGTGTGCATACTACTTTCAATCTCCCACTTGCACTAAAGTCAATCGTCATGGTAACTCATACTCTTCTTCTGCTAAGTGACGATTATCCCGCCATTGGATAAGCTTTAGTTAATGGATATGTAATGTTGTTCATGAGAGTCCACTATCTCTATAGTGATTTCCCATCTTTCAATGATTCTAATAATCAAATGAAAGTGCCACAACACATGTTTAGATCCAAGATGAGACTTAAGAACTATTCCTAGTTCTCAGAATGAACTTTTTAATCCAAACAATCAACTTGCGCTTCATTTATAGCTATATACTTTGTCTTTATCACTAAACCAAAGAACTCTTTCTTTGTTTGGAACCTTTCCAATTCAACGCACCACTATTCAAGATAACGCTTTACCTTAAAGTGGATTTTCCATCATCTTGGTCCGTCTCGAAAAACTTGAGTCCATTAAGCCCTCTAGTTTTAATTTAGACCCACCATGAATATGATCACATCCTTAGTGCCAAGTAAGAACTTTAAGATGTTTTTCACTGACTCATAGTGAACTTCTCCATAATATGACTGATCAACATCATGTCTCGTACATTTCATTGCATACATGATTGTCACTCATGCGACCTCTCTTTTCAGGAGTCTGTGGGGACTAATAAGAGAGATACACTCCACGACTCATCAACATGAGACATCTCTTGAGTTTGCCATGCTAAACGACTTTTGCATCAAATGAATATACGTTCTCGGGTTAAGTCGAGCATCCTCTTGATCTATCTATATAGATTTTATCCCCAATTAAGATACTCTTCCAAACCATTCATGGAGGAATGTTTAGACAACTTTATCATTACTGATTGTAGCATTGGTATGTAATTCCTCATCCGTAGTATATCAACATATAATACTAGAAATTTCACGACGCTCCCACTGACCCTTTTGTACACACTAGAACTCTTACCTCATCGTATATAACTGGATCATCATCTTATATGATGTGTACCTCATCATCATCATCCATGATGAATCCATACCTCCTAGGTATCTTCTGAGACTATTCCGCATTTATGATTCTTTGTGGTACAATAGGTCTATCAACAAAGTTCCTCTTATTTGACTTATAGTATTTTGTGGTTCTTGAACTCTTCAAGATCTATTATCCTCCCACTAGCCCCTTCAATGATAAACACCTTTATCTTAGAAGGCGCGCTGTTTTTCGCAACAAACACCTTTTTTGCTAAGTAGAATTATAGAACATATACCCTAAACTTACTTTAGGATGTCCCACAAATCAGATTTGTCAAATCTTGTCCCAAGCTTATCCTTTGAAACCGCTTTCACATAAGTTGGACAACCCCTTATCTTAACATACTTAAGATTAGAATCCTCCCCATCCATAACTTTTATGGAGTCTTGGGGCCTGATTTTGAGGTTACCATTTTTCGTAGATATGTAGCCATTTCTGGACATTATCCCGTATGATACCGGAATGTCAAGAAAATCATTATGGACCGCACTATGTCCAACAAGGTACGATTTTTCATTCGGATACATCAATCAATTATTACAGCGTATCGAGGCGTCCATTATGAAAAAACCATTTAAGATGATCTAGAAACTTATTTTACAAGTATTTATTCCTTGATCTAATCAAAGAATCTTAATACTTTGCCAATTTGTTTCACTTCAGAATTGTTTGAACCTTTCAAATAATTCATACTTGTATTTCAGCAAATACACACATTCAACTCTTTGAATGATCATCTCCTTTTCTTATACTAATTTGTTCAATATGCAAAATTATTTTCATGTAAGTCAAGTATACAAAATTTATTAAGTAATATTCCGCTTATATACAAAACATTATTATTATAAATAGAACAACAATTGTTCTTAATTATAATACCAAAAATTTTATTGTCCAACAATAAAACTAAAATAATGTTTCTAACAAGAATTGGAATACAATAACAACTTATCGACTTAATAGATTTTCCGTAAGTGCGATAAACTATAAGTTTCTATAGCTAATGCAAGAACCTTTGCTTCATTTTCCGCACATAGATTACTTATATTTGTTTAGCTTTCTACTTCGCTTGGTCCCTTCATAAATCTATATTTATGATAACCAAAGTCGGTATCCAATACCCAAGTAGAACCTTGACTTAAAGAAAAATTTATTTAAATCATGAACAAAATTGTATTGTAACCGAAACTTCACTAAACTTCTTTGGTTAGCCTCTACAAGATGCTTCTTGCAGTTTCTTTCCAGTGTCCAGGCTTATTGCAGTGGAAGCAAACTCCTTTGCTATCCATATCGCTTTTGTTCTTATTATCCTTTGTTTATGCCTTTCTATTTACCTTCTTTGAATCGCTCTTCTTTTCGTAAGATCCTTTGGCCCCTACCAAGAAGACTTGATCTTTCTTGGTTGAAAAGTGACTCACAACATTTTTCAATATGTTAAGCAAATCAGCGAGGCTGATATCTAGCTTGTTCATATAAAAAATTCACAACAATTGTGAAAGGAGTCCGGGAGTGAGTGCAAGATCAAATCTTGGCTCAACTCTCCATCCATGACAAAACTCGTTGTCCTAATTGATCAATCAAATTGATAATGTTAAGGACTTTTATCTGTATTGTAGTGTCATCAGTCATTCTAGATCGGAAGAGCTCCTTAGATATCTGATATCTATCAGTCCTACTTTCCTCACCATCAACTACTTGATGTGCAGGAATATAGTAGAAGCATCCATAGTTTCATGCTGACGCTGAAGTTCGTTACACATAGATGCGAGCATGATGCATTGAGCCAATTGTGCATCATCTTGCCACTTTCTAAAAGTAGCAATCTCTTCCTCAGAGGCATTGTCTGCAACCATTGCAGGGATAGGCGTATTAAGGACATAAGATAGCTTTTTAGCCGTGAGAACTATTCTCAAATTCCTTAACCAATCCGTTTAATTCGGTCTGGTTAATTTAGCATCTAATATGCTTCGCAGTGATAGTAAATTTTAGACATTGTAAAATTCTGTAAATGAATTTGTAATTAACAACATTTTAACATACATTCTTTTATTAATTACCAAAATAATTTAGGTCTTGTTTTAGATTGGTATCTCTCACTATTTTCTTCAAACTATATTACCCTCACTTATATAGTTCGGCAAAATCTAATTAAAGATTTGCTAGTGAGAATAAGGATCCCATTTCAAATGTATATAGCCTTGTGGTGACACAACAAACTATATATAAATAAATAGGTAGACAACTTTTGTCAATTACATCAACTATGCAACTCCTTGTATTTTGCCTCTTAGATTATTTTGATCAAGTGGTGGCACATCCGAATCAAAATTATCCAAGTTAAGTCCGACCTAGCACTCCATATATTCAAAAAAGAAAAATATCATCCTTGTGGTGACACAACAAAACAATATTGTTCAATTTTCTTTATAAGCATCAAATGTGATAAATTAACATCTTAAATACTTAATACTTGCCTTGTGGTGACACAACAAACTCATATTAAATATTTAATACTCTATTAATTTTATCATGCTAGAAAGGCTACGCTCGATATTCCAAATATCTTTGAACGCTTAGGACTTAATATAAAATTGAGGGGTTTGTTATTAATTTGTCTCATCTTGTTTAGCGCATTTATATATATATATAAAATACGCGTCATATTAATGAACATGCGAAGCATGTTTGCATAATATATAATATATATATAGTATAAGCATGCACATATAGAATACTATATTCTACCCGGATTGATTATGGACTTTTATTCTAGTTTGGTTCACTAGAGCCACCAAGTGAACCAAAAAGGTCAAACCTTAGGGGTGCAAGAAATAATATTTAAATATAACTATTACATTTAAACCCGGGCTCTATTACAAACGGGTCTTCAAGCGCTCCTTGCTCCTTGATCTCCAATTTTTCAAAATAATTCTAACTATTCCTATTACAAAACTATTTAAAATAAATAGAAGTCTTGATCAGCAGTCAAGGGGAAGTACATAGGAGAGAGATAGAATTTACATTAAGAAAAATTAGAGAAGACGAGGTACTGCAGAATTCCATTTAATAAAACCCCATACATTCATGCATCCAACTAAAATAAAATCCAATCACATCGGGTCAATAGTCCATAATCAATCCCATTTATTATCATACACATCATCATATGCATCAATAAATAACATTTATCTCATGAATAATAAACATTTAATATATATATTGATATCATTTAATGGGCAAATTTAGTTAGTATAAAATTTATTTTTGAATTAAAATAAACTCCTTTATTTTAATCCAAATTTAAATCAAAATAAAACTATTTTATTTTAATTTATCCAATTTTGAATAAAATAAAATATTTTATTTTAATCAAAATCTTTAATCAAAATAAACTCCTTTATTTTAATTAATTATGGAATCCAATTCCATGTAAAAAAAAAAATCTTTTATTTAAAGGAAACACGGATATTCTTTCCTATTCACAAATAAACTCCTTTATTTTGAATAATATGAAATCTTATTCCATATTTAAATAAACTCCTTTATTTAAGGAAACACAGATTTTCTTTCCTATTCACAAATAAACTCTTTTATTTTGAATAATATGAAATCCTATTTCATATCTAAATAAACTCCTTTATTTAAGGAAAAATAGGATCCAATTTCAACTCCAATTAGTTAGCATGGAATCCAATTCCAACTCTAATTAGTTAGCATGAAATTCTAATTTTAAAATTAAAATAAACCTTTTTATTTTAAGATTAAAATAAACCTTTTATTTTAAAATTAAAATAAACTTTTATTTTAAGATTAAAATAATTATATATATATATATATAATATTCAATTTCAAAATTAAAATAAACTCCTTTTTATTTTAATATTAAAATAAACTTTTTATTTTAAAATTAAAATAAACATTTTATTTTAATTATAAAATAATTAAGAATAATATATATATATATATAGTATATATATATATATAACTATTATATATATATAATATAATAACTCAGATATTATAATATATATATATATATATATATATATATATATGTATCCGGAAAATAAAAAACGGCAGGAACCTTTTCAATATGTATCCGTTCCTTTTTCTTTTTTAATTTATGAATCCCGTGTATGCGTTAACATGGTTCCAGCGATGTCACCGTACGTTTTTTTTTTTTTTTTTTTATTATTATTAGATTTTATACAATAAAAATTATGCCCAATTAAATTGTTCTAAACACATATCAATATACATATCAAATTAAATCAATTAATAATTCGCATAAAGGTTTGGCTCTGATGCCACTGTTAGGTTTGTAATATTCATAACGGAATCAAATTGCATAAAAAGTGCTAAGCGTAAAAAAATCGTAGTTTAAAAAAATTTACAAACCATATACCCTTGATCACCCTTTACGCACAATTATTAATTAAACGAAAAGATAAAGAATAAAATCATACCCTTGAAGATCGAGCTTCCTCGTACAAGTTCACCTCCAAATCCTTTCGCTCAATCTTGAATCCACCGGGTTTGGTTCCTTCCTTTGATCAACGTTAGCCACCCATGTGTTTGGCCTCTGAGGTGATCCACCAAGGAAGAATAAAATTCAAGAAGATGGGTGTTATGGCTCAAACCCTAGTTTTTCCTATCTCTATAGAAAAGGGTACTTCCAACAAATTAGAATTATTACGTTGAAAAGTCAACAACCCATACACCCATAATAAGACTCCTCTTATTTATAGATGTGGGCAACCCACCTTAACAATTAAGGAATTGGGTTTTAATTAATTAATTCTTTTAATTAATTAAGCTCCCTAATCTTATTAGGGATAATTAATTAAACTCCTTTAACTAATTTTCCTTCCTAATCCAATTAGGAATAAATGAGAGTACTTATATTAAATTAATTCCTAAACTCTTTTAGAAATTAAAATAACAATAATTGTAATAATATTAATAAGACTCTCTTATTAATTTATATTTAATATTTCTAAAATATTAAATAATAATATTAAGCTATTTAATTTATTCTATCACCATAGATTAAATTAAATATACATAACATATTATTACGATTATGCCATTTACTTCTTAAATAATTATTCTTCCTTTTATGGTGTGACCCTTTAGGTTCTCCATATTAAACCTATTGTGAATAAATCAATTAGAATAATTCTAATCTTATTTAAATAAATAAATTAAATAATTAATTTATTTAAATAAATAATATTTATTCTACAATAGGGATAAGCCTCCCTAATGATCAACGACTTTCCGTATAATATAGATTTCAACATTAATCATAAAAGAACCTTTGAGTAAATAGTTACCGCAGACAATTCAATCCTTCTACCATACAATGTCCCAATTAAATATAAGATATGGAATTAATGTCAAGTCTTATTTTATTTAATTATATGTATTTCGATCCTTAAATGCACAACTCCAAATAATGCAAATTAGAAACTCCTTTCTAATTTCATTCTCGCTTTAACCAAGGACTACTGGGTTGTCATTTATCGAATCACATAGGACATTTCTCTTCTTTTATTAGAAGTGGTAGATTCTTTATCGATCATACATTATCTCCATGTACAACTTATTATACCCAAGCATACCCTTTGATATACCCTAAGGGTCTTAAGGAATAAGTCAAAGTATAACTCATCATACACAAGATACTATGATGATCTCAAGTCCAAGGATTACTTGTACTACTATCACTACAGAAATTCCTATCGACAGCAAATAAAACTCCATTAGGTATTCCTTAGCGAGCCACGCTCAAAGGAACTTATTCTCTAATAAGCACCTACATACTTGCTTTAGTGTCTCCACACAAATGATCATGAGATCAATCATCCTCATCCAATGAGCAAGCAACGATGTACCAATCTATTCGGATTCACTAATCCCCAATTTAGTAATCCAATGATTGGGAACTATTTTAGTTTTAAGCTTTCTAAGAATTTAGATCTCATTAGAATGATCATCATCATTATTCTAAAAGCATTGCTTAAAACTATGGGTTTATCACATATTATAAAAACAAAGATCATGTAGATAATTAAAAGCCTTTAATAAATTAATACTTTTTATTAATAAATGAATAAGATTGTTACAAAGTATATGCTTTATCATCAAACATGATTGGCTTGTGTGCATACTACTTTCAATTCCTGCTCGAGCACATAAATGAGCCACAATCGAGGCATGTGGTATACTCCCTGTGGTGCTCCCTCGCATGTAACGTAACATATTTTGGTGAAGGAAATGACTAACATCAATGTATTTTCCTGTAATTATACCCCACAAAATAATTGCCCACTCAGTTGTAATCTCATGCTGATGGGATGATGGCATAAGTTTTGCACAGACAAAAAGATTCCAAGCCTTGGCATAACGGTTAAGGGTTGAGGCCTGAAAAGTTGTAGGCTGATTTGTACCAGGCTTGTAAGCCCACTGTGTTCCCGGTATGCACAAGTCAGTGATCACTTTGTCCAAATTTGTCTAGAATCATGCAGTCTCGACCCAATTTGCATGTCCAGTTGGAGGGTCGGGTAAATTGAACACACTATGAATTGCTTGTGGACGATAGTCTACTTGAACACCTCTGACATTGGAAAATCTACTCATGGTCTCCTTCGCATTAACATAAAACTCACGTATAATGCCCATGGGTGCAGGCATGGGTGTAGAACAGACTCCAGGCCAACATCTTTCTCTGATCATTTCTTTAAGTTGCCCATCTTGTGCCTCAGGCTTGAAACCACGCTCCCTCACAAATGTCTTCGCCACTATTCTGTAGTATTCCATTTGAACGTCGAGGCTGACAAATTTTGTAAAGTTAACAACGTCCTCACTTTAGCTGCTTGAGAAAGATGATTGTGGAGTGCGAGAACGTGCTCTTTTTGGTCCCATTGTAATTGATGAAGAAGAACCCTTAATTGAAGAGAGAACAGTGACGGAAAAGTATAAGCTCTGTATATTATCTCCCCCAAACTTGTTGTACTGACAAACTTGGACAAACCCTAACTTTATCTTTATAACTGAATGGAAGATCAGATGAAGTGTTTAAACTTGAGAAGAAGAATTGAACGCGTATAATATACGTAGTGGTGAGAAGTTAGAAATTTGAAAAAAAATGGGTTTGGAAGAGGAAGAGATAAAGGCTTTGGTTCGTGACAGAGAGAATAGGAGGCACACGTTCACAAGGAGTTACAACTAAATAAAGAGTTGGAATGAGACACGTTTTTTAAAACTTAAAATTTTTTCGACTCTGTCTCTCTCAAGCGTGGCCAGCGATTTTAGAATCGCGATGAAAAGCGGTAGCGAGGCTAGCACAAAGGTGGGCGCGTCTTGTTTAAACGTAGAAGGGTACGGCACGCCAGTGATCCAGACAGAAGAAATCAAAGTGGCACGCCTCAATTGAACTGCTTAGCTACGCGGCCACGCTGCCCTGAACTTTGACAAGAAATGAGCTGCAGTTGAAGTAGGAACCAATAGCTAATGACATTCTGCACTAAACCTGCAAATAAAGCATTTACAAATATGAGATAAACCAACTCCTCAAATCCAAATATATACTAAGTAACATGCATAAATGAATATATCCAAAAGAATGCTCTACATGCTACTCCTAATCAAAATGATATGCACAATCAGCTCAAACAAACTTATATCAACAATTGTTATGCTATCACCAATTAAACATGAAAATGAGAAATAAACATGATTTAAATAGAATTAACAAAAGGTAAGGATATAAATAATGGGTTGCCTCCCATTGAGCGCTAAGTTATAGTCAGTTAGCTTGACTATCTCTGATTCAATCATGTAGTAGAAAGAATTGAGGTGACCTTCTGCTTGTCAACCTCACCACCACAATAGTGCTTAAGCCGCTGTCCATTAACTTTGAAAGGCTTGTCTGGGAACTTATCGAATATCTCGATTGCACCATGTGGATAAACCGTCTTCACAGTAAATGGTCCTGACCACCTTGACTTGAGCTTCCCGGGAAAAAGTTTTAGGTCTGGAATTAAATAATAGTACTCTTTGCCCCAGCACAAACACTTTTTCCATAATCTTTCGATCATGCCATCTCTTCACCTTTTCTTTGTACAGCTTGGAGTTTTCATAGAATAACAACCTGAATTCGTCCAACTCATTAAGTTGGAGCAGACGTTTTTCTCCTGCAGCCTTCAAATCAAAATTGAGCTTCCTTATTGCCCAATACGCCTTGTGCTTGAGCTCCATAGGAAGGTGACAAGCCTTTCTATATACAAGATAAAATGGTGACATTCCCAAAGATTTCTTATAAGCGGTCATGTAGGCCCATACAACATCATTTAGCTTCAACGACCAATCCTTCCTTGTGGGATTCACTATCTTTTCAAGAATTCTTTTTCACTTTATGATTTGACACCTCTGCTTGGCCATTAGTCTAAGGATGGTAAGCTGTAGCAATGCGATGATTTACCCCATACTTAGCCAACAGAGCTGTGAACTGACGATTACAGAAATGTTTGCCCTCATCACTAATAATGACCCTCAGAGTCCCAAACCTTGTTAATATGCTCCTTTGTAAAAATCTTAGGACTACCTTGGCATCATTAGTTGGAAGAGCTGTCACTTCCACCCACATAGAAACATAGTCGACTACAAATAAGATATACAGGTTCCCACATGAAGAAATGAAAGGTCCCATGAAGTCTATCCCCCAAACATCGAAAATTTCTACTTCGAGGATTATGTTCAAAGGCATTTCATTTCTCTTTAAGATATTCCCGACTCTCTGACATCTGTCACAATTATGGACAAAACTGTAAGCATCTTTAAAAATTGTCGGCCAGTAGAATCCTGCTTGTAACACTCTAGCCGCTGTCCTTTCACCACTGTAGTGTCCTCCATACAATGACGCGTGGCAATCTTGCAGAATACCCTTTGTCTCGCTATATGGGATACATCTCCTTATCATCTGATCGGCACACTGTTTAAACAAGTACGGTTCATCCCATATAAACCACTTCACATCATGCAAAAATTTCTTCTTTTGATGCCCCTTCAAGTCTACAGGAATGATCTTGCTCACTAAGAAGTTTGCATAGTCTGCGAACCATGGTACTTCCCCTTTCACCACAAATAACTGCTCATCTGGGAAAGACTCATTAATCACAACCTTATCATCTACATCCCTTCCTAGATTTTCTAGTCTAGATAAGTGGTCCGCCACTTGATTTTCAGTCCATTTCCTGCCCTTGATCTCCAAATCAAATTCTTACAACAAAAGTATCACCTGATTAGACGAGGTTTTGCATCTTTCTTTGCCACCAAGTACCGAATTGCAGCATGATCTGTATACACTATCACCCTTGTCCCAATCAAATAAGCTCGAAACTTGTCAAAAACATACACTACTGCCAAAAGTTCCTTATCTGTGGTGGTGTAATTCAACTGAGCATTAGTAAGGGTCTTGCTCACATAGTAAATCACATGAAATATCTTTCCCTTCTCTGGCCCAAAAAAACCCCCACAGCAAAGTCACTTGCATCACACATTAATTCAAATGGTAGGTCCCAATCTGGTGTTGTGATCACTGGTGCTGTAGTTATCTTTCTCTTTAAATGCTCAAATGCAGACATGCATTCTTCATCAAACTTGAAATGTGCATCCTTCTCCAATAAACTACAAAGTGGTTTTGTGATCTTGGAGAAGTCTTTAATAAACCTCCTGTAGAAGCCTGCATGCCGTAAAAAAATGTGAACACCTTTAACAGAAGTTGGTGGAGGCAAATTTTCAATGGTCTCTAGCTTTGCCCTGTCCACCTCTAATCCTTTCTTTGAAACCTTGTGTCCCAAGATTATTCCTTCTTGTACCATAAAATGACACTTTTCACAATCCAAAACCAAATTTATTTCAACATATTTTTTTAATACCATCATTAGATTTTCCAAACATAAATCAAATGAATAACCGAATACTGAGAAGTCATCCATAAACACTTCTACATTGTGCTCCACCATATCCCAAAAAATTGCCATCATACACCTCTGAAATGTGGCCGGGGCATTGCACAACCCGAAAGACATCTTTCTGAAAGTAAATGTTTCGTATGGACATGTGAAAGTTGTCTTTTCCTGGTCTTCTGGAGCTATCACAATCTGATTATAGCCTGAATACCCATCCAGAAGGCACTAATACTCATGTCCAACATTTGATCAATAAATGGCAACAGGAAATGGTCTTTCCTTATAGCTTTATTAAGTCTGCGATAGTCCATGCAGACTCTCCACCCCGTCACTGTCCTGGTTGGTATCAACTCATTGTTCTCATTAGAGACTACGGTCATTCCCCCTTTTCTTCGGCACACACTATACCGGGCTCACCCACAAGCTGTCTGAGATCGGATATATAATTCTTGCGTCCAGCCATTTCAGAACTTCCTTCATGACCACTTCTTTCATAATCAGATTTAATCTCCGTTGTTGCTCCATTGAAGGTTTACTATCATCTTCCAGTAGGATCTTGTGTATATAAAATGATGGGTTGATCCCTTTGATATCTACTATGGTCCATCCAATGGCTAATTTGTAATCTCTTAGAACTCTTAGCAGCTTTTCTTCCTAGCAAGATGTTAGTGCAGAAGAAATAATAACAGGTAATTTTGAATTATCATTTAAAAATGCATACCTCAAATGGTTTGGAAGAGGTTTCAACTCAAGTTCTGGAGGCGTCTCAAGAAATGGTTTTAGTTTCACTAATGTCTCCCCAGAAATCTTTAGTGGCTTAACAGGAGTCTTGAATCTTCTGAACTGTGGTGATGTGTCAAGAATTTGAACAAACTCAGTAATCTCATCATCTTCTATCTTTGAATTTCACAGAATAGCACTCTTCAAAGGTTCATTTTCCACCAAATTCTTTACTCCATCTTTCAACATCTTGTCCACCATATCAATCTTGAAACATTCCTCTTCGTCTGTAGGAAACTTCATAGCCTTGAACACGTTGAAGGTGACTTCTTGATCATAAACCCTCATTATCAAATCACCTTTTTGAACATCTATCAAAGTACGTCCCGTGGCTAGGAATGGTCTCCCAAGGATGATAGGTATACTTCTGTCTTCTTCATAGTCTAAGATGACAAAATAAGTTGGGAAGATGAATTTATCCAGTTTAACCAGCATATGTAACAATCGAAGATTTTATTATTTATAATTTAAAATATTTATTAAATTAAATAAATATTTTATTGATGTGGTTGTTGTTAGTAAATATTTGTGAATTAAATTTATTAGATAATATTCTAATTTAATTTAATTTAATAGTTAGAGAGTTGTAAGATAACATGAGATGTTATATTATTGTTTTAATTTAATAATTTAAAATGGTGTGTTAAATTATTAAATAAAATTATAAATATGAGATTATAAACTATAGTGTAAATGGGTTATTAAAATAAAATTAAAGTAGTTTTAAATTGATTTACCCAAACAAGGCTTAAAATACTAAGTCTTTATTTTAAAGAGTTTTGCCAAACAAAGCCTTATGACTTTTGAATTTTGAATTTTATTATAATAAATAAAATAAATAAAATAATAAATAAAATATATTTATAACCTATGTATGTTTACCTTTTTGTAACTATTATATTAAGTATATGTATTATAGCTATCAATTATTTGTTTTACGCTTAACTAAGAGTTGGCCTTATCTTATGATACGTAAAAAGAGTTTTCGCTTAAGAGTTATAGAGAAATTGAGGGGTTGAGATAGAGTTTGAGAGAAAGTCTGTGATTTCAAAGCAATTATCAGTGGTTAGCAAGGATTTCTAAGCAAAAGAAAGTATATTTTCATAACCTTGATATTATATATGTATATATATGTGTTTTACGACATAAACATTCAAGTCTTGTGAATTCAATTTGTTGAATTATTGATATACAACTGATAATTTGTGATTATATATATTTGTGATGTTAGAGTTTGTATTTAGTCAAGAATTTGTATGCTAATTACGTTTAGGAGGGAAGAAAAGTATTTACAGTGAATGTTTTTACATATGGCTTGTGAAAGTACCAAATTTGGTGGTTAATTTATAAGCTAATCAGTAAATTGAACCTTGAGTAGGCTAGTCCATTAAGAAACGAAGAGAACATAGTTTGAATGAGTTAATTTGGACAAGAATTGTGATCACAATGTGAATTTTTGTGAAGGATGTCAAAAAATTGAGATTTTCTACAAAAACATGAAATTTAAGGATTTAAATTAGTTGAAGTTGTTGTTTAATTGTTCTAAGTTGATGAATATGTGAGGAATCATGTTTGTGTTAGTTCTATGCCAATTACATATGTTAAATTTATTGTTTTGTGGGTGAAATTCGTGTTAGTTGGGCTAAAATGTAACATCATTAAGGATCTGCGTAGTTTCGTTGTCAGGCAAAGAACAAGCTTCTTGGCTGTCAAGGTGCAGCATTGCTACCGGTGTCAAGGCCAGAAACGACGCAGCTACATCGATCCCAAGCCTGTGTATAGTGCAACTGCGCCATACCCTTATCAGAGATAATGATGTCTGCTACTTCTGCAGACCTTGGATATCTATTGTGAACTAGTTTAAGAGATGTTAATGTAACAAACATGTAATGAGGAGGTTAAAACAGAACTGTATCATGTCATTGATAATTTCAAAGTTGTAAAAGGATTAGTAAGTTACGAACACGATATGTTATGACTTAGTGTACACAATGAATGGTGAATAAGTGTTGTAAAGTTAACACTTGAGATTTCTGAAATGTATATAGTAATGTAAGACTTGTAATAAAATAACAAGTTTAGCTAGAAGTGAGTGTTATTTTGGAAAGTCGATGTTAGTATTGTGACGCCCCAAATTCAGGTACTTGAAACCCGAACTCGGTGCTTCACGATACCATTTCTATGAGCGGAATAATACTAATAATAATAACAATAATATAGATACCAAACTTAATTTATACATTAGAGTCTAATCCCCAGGTACGAGACCTTTAAACATTCATTACATGATAATTAATAAGTATCATCGTCATAATAAAGTCTAATTATTACATAAGAGAACACAAACTTATTCTACCAGCTTTCCTTTCCCTTTGTTCTTGGCAGAGCTTTCTGGTTGATCACACTTAGCTGAAAACATTTAAATTAAGCAAGAATGAGCATTTGAGTGCCCAGCAAGTAATAACAATCAATAATAGTTAGCTGAACAGATTAAATATTTTCTTTGAATAATACTTCTACAATGAATCAATAGTTGTGAAGTAAGCTGAACCGATAATAATAACATAACAATTCTATCTCAAAATTTTGAAACTACATATTGACTATAAATGGAGATTAGTCGACAGACTATGAACATTGTTTCTATTTTCAAAAATGTTAAACAGAACTTTATCTGTAAACCATCATAACTTACAGGCACGGGGAGTGATAAGCCCGTTATGCCCTGTATTGATTAATACTACATGCAAGAACGAGATTATCGTTCATCTTATCCGCCTTTGGCGCACAAAAGTTTTCCCTACGGGATGTTCATACTTAGTCGGGAATCCGAACCAAAATAATTTGATTGGATAATAAAAAAGTTCTATCTTGTTCCATAATATTTCTAAGTTCGTGTCTAGCCAAAACAAATAGCTTATACGGCTTTGAAGTCAACGTATACATACTAGAAATCAATAAGTATGTATCAACATGTGATTAAATATAATGATTATCCAAGTGAGGACACTTGTCTAACCATATTTAAAAATTAACGATCAGGATAAATATCTGGATTGTACAATAGTCCTGTATTGATAAACAAGGATCGGATAATTTAAGAACTTGTATGAATACAAAAGATTGGATACATAATCGATAATAATAGAGTTAATAATCTGGCACAATAATAGTATAATTCTGAAACTTTCTTACCCATGTCCATCAGAGATAAAGGAAATGCAAAGTTAAGATACTTTTCATGAGTCTGGCCGCTTACTAGTATGCAACTTAGTTTTATCTTTTATATCATAACCTATCATTAATAAGATCATTTATTTTATTAGAATAATATATCATATCACATAGTACTACTATTTGCAGTCAGCACATAATCTAATCACATTGTCACATACGTTTAACAGTAATTGGATCACAAACAAACACGTATCGAGTCCAATTATCTAAGTCTGGATCAATTTTTGAAACATGCCGGTGTACCGACGACTTTATTGGGTAAATATCGAGTTTAAAACTCTATTCTGTAGTTCAATATTCGTTTAGATATATTAAATATCAGTCGTATTATTTTTCATAGCTTTATAATAATTTTTAAATAATTATTTATAATTCATCATGATTTTTCAAACACATGGAATCATTATTAAATGATAATTCTATTATCATTAATATTTAATTAATATTAAACTATTAATGAAACCATCACCAAAATATTAAAGTTATTTATAATAACTCAAAATATTTTTAAAATATTTTATTACTACTTAAATGATTTAAAATAATTAAAATCATTTTTAAATAATTATCATTAATATTTAAGTATTAATGTATTATTTATCAAAATATTAAAAGTCATTAATTATAACTTAAAATATTTTTAATTTTTTATTTCTTTTTAAATGATTTTTAAATAAATAAAACTATTTTTAAATTATTTATTTAATATAATTATTAAATAAAACTATTATCATTAATATTAAATTATTAATGAAATTTTCCTTTAATTATCAAAAGTTATATGTTATAACTTAAAATATTTTTAAACTATTTATTTTCATTTAAAATGATTTTTATAATATTAAAATCATTTTAAATTAATTTATTTAATATAATTACTAAATAAATCTAATATCATTAATATTAAATAATTAATGAAATTTGTCTTAAAATATTAAAAGTTATGTTTTATAACTTAAAATACCTTATTATTATTTAAAATGATTTTTAATATAATAAAATAATTTTTAATTAATTTATTTAACGTATGTATTAGATAAATTAAATTTCAATAATATCCAAATAAATATTAATATTTATGAAAAATATGTCAAATTATTAAAAGTTAATTTTTATAACTTAAAATAATTTTTAAAATAATTTTTGGAATTTTTAATAATTAATTTCTATTTTTAAATGATTTTTAGAAAATAAATAAATTAAAATAAATAAAACTGTCGCTATAGCCTTTAGCGACAGAATCTGTCGCCTTAGGTGTTCTTGAGGCTCAAAAAAATTCATACGCCAGTTTCAAGTGGGTAGGTTTGACCAAGCACACTGACCAGATTAATGCATTTCTGGACGAGATAATGATTAGAGGTTGTAGTACTTGTAAGACCCCAACTTATTATTAATGAAATTTAATTTTCTCTATTTATTATTTTGAAATAGTAAGGGTTGATTTGATTAATGTGGATAGTTAAGGGTAAAATACGCAAATACTTCAAAATAAGCAAGTGGTTATAAAATATTCATTGTTGTTTGGGAATATTCGTTTGGTCGTGGAATATTCGTGATCGTTGGGAATATTCGCATTTATTTTTGCAAATGCCATGTGTGGGCCCCATAACTGAAAGTTTATTGGATGAAGAAAACGACAAATATAAGTTGTTTAAAAATAACAACAGAAGTAGTTATTCACAGTATCATTATTAAAATACTTTCCGTGATTAAAACACGTGAAGATACGGTATTGCACCAATTATTGATTCTTACGTAATAAGGCACTACTCAATAATGGTTACGATAATTCTTACCGCTCAAAGATTTTATTGATTTAATAATTCTTTGCGTTGATATTTTATATTGTCATTGTTTCAATAATTGTCATTACACAAGATTTTTTTCATTATCGAAGCAATAATTCATATTATCTCAATAATATTATTAGATAACATTATTGGCAATGTCTAGAAAGTTCTGCTCTAAGGAGAGGTTTGGTCACCTAATTGCATGCGCCAAGAAGGAGAAATTCTTATTGAAAGCCCCTCTTTCCTGGAACCGCCTGTTGTCAATATTGTGATTCTCAGTAATATTATTTGTGAATAATTAATTATTGATTCATATGATGAGGAAAATATTGATTTTATGTGGATATAGATGGAGAAAATTTTTAATGTGACAATTGTTGAAAATTGAAATTTTATCTTTTTACGATAAAATAATTCATTTAAATATATTATTATATTTTAATAATATAATAATGGTGATATTTTTACAACGAATGTGGGATATATGAGTATACGAGGAGGAAGAGTATTTTTGTTGCAATAAATGTTTAAAACATGTTAAACATGCTCATGGGACCCCATTTATCGATCGAAATTTGATTATAAACGTAAAATCGCTTCGCTTGTGGATTTCTTTATCAATTTCTATTTAGAATTTGGAAAAACTTTCTTCTGCAAAGTGTAGAGAATTGAATTTCCTATAAAAACACGCAAGATTCGAATTTTCTGATGAAAGGGCTATTTATTATGAATTATTGGAGTTCAAAGTTCAAATAATTGATTTTTAGAAGTTTAAAATATTTAAAATTAGAAAAACGTTTTTTCTTACTTTTCTAGAATGTGGCATGTGTTTGATGGTGAAATCGATTCTAGGCATGCGTAGGGAAATTTATATAATTATATTATTAATTTATTAAATTTTCTCGCTTGGTGTTCTAAGCAATTTCCTATAAATAGGTGCTTAGGTTAGAATTGAAAATCACACCGAAATCAAAGTTTTCTCTCTATATATATCGAAATGTATTCTTGTGAGTATTTTGAGTATACTTTGAGTATTGTTAGACGAGTGCAAGTTCCTTCAAAGACTATATCCTAGATTCCAAATTAGAAGTACTAATCTTTCGAGGTAAGGATGTTATTTTCTTCTCAAATGATATTATTTCTTCAATATCTTTATGCTGAAATATTGGTTGGAACTTTTTATCAAATTTGGAACTTTTTCATGTTGGGGTTACTATTCATGAGTTACTATTCACGAGTACTATTCATGAAGCGTGAAGATGTTTTTTGTGAAATTTCTACCTTTTGGTGTCTGAGTTACTATTCACGATACTAAGACTATTCACGATACTGACAGACTATTCACGAATCTGGCACTATTCATCTAAAAATGAAAATTTTTCTTTTCGTCCAAAATATCTATTCTGGAGACTAACTTTGATTGTATCCATGTTTTGATCATTTTTGAATTTTACACCACTACGATTATTTTTGAGGTATTTTTGGACGTGGATAAAACAAAGTACAAATCCTTAATCCTTAATCCTTGTCATTTTGTTTCACCGGATTCGCTTTCTTTAAAATATTTTTCATCATCCTCGGTCTTAAATGATGATATTATTGAATATCTTTGGCCCGTAGTGCAAAGATGAATGATTTCAAGAATATCTTTGGTAGTAGTGCAAAGATGAACAGTGTTTAGATGAACACGACCAATCGATGAATATCTTTGGCTCAGTAGTGCAAAGATGAATATTTGATTCCGATGTATATTGATTGATGTTACAGGGATAAAAGATAGACGATGAACTTTTAAATTCATACATAGAAGATAGTAGTTTGCATTCTCTACTTAACTCTTCTAATGAATTATTATTTCACGCGAATATTGATTTAAAATTTGTTGTCTATTGTATTCTATTAGATTTTTCCTCGTTAAAGACTAACGATAATTTGTTGTATATTATCTTAGTCATAATATTCTTTACCGGGCTAGTTGAGCTCACCCTTTTCCTTTTGTTCCATTTTTCTTCTCGTGGAGGCGAGAATATAAATGAGTACGCAGCCTGGGGTATGGAATGAAGGTTTTAGAAAGAATTGTTTAGTAGTCCTCACCATTTTGTAAAATAATGTATCAATAAATGTGATGAGGATTTATTTGAGTATAGATATTGTCTGAAGATAATATTTGTATTCAAACTCACGCTTTACTGGTTGTAATAATAAAGTTGTAGTTGTTTACGCACCATGTTTTGACAACTCGTAATAGGTGATGTATACCTATTTTGGGGGCGCCACAGCTTGGTATCGTAGCTTAGGGATATGATCTCCAAGCGAGATCGGGGAATAGAACTAGGAGGAGAGATTTAGTAAATCCTTCGCTAGTGTGTCCTACCTAAGCTTATTTTTTTAGTTGGTCAAGATATATAGGATATTATGTGATATATTGATTTCCTTAATTAACCCTTTTTTTATACAAAGATTTGAGAATGTCGATCGAGAATATTAACAATGGAAATGAGACCGTGGAGACGCTCAGTACTCACCAACGAGGAGAACGTGCAACAGTCGATAATGTTCCTCCCGTGAACAACACCAATCGAAAGCGAGATGATGAACGAGGGATGTTTAGAAGCTTTTTGCAGCTCATGCAAAATCGACGAGGAGACTCGTGTTCAAAATACGAGGAGGAAGTGATAGCAATTCACGGGTTGTCACAAATGCAAGCGATTCAAAGAGTCACCACCACTGAATTTAAGGGAAAGCCGATCCGATCATGGCGGAAACATGGGTCAAGCAAATTACCAAGATATTCGATGTCTTGGGATGCACTAAGAACAGAAGGTTCCATTCGCCACCTTTATGTTCCGTGGCGAAGCGGCATCATCGGTGGAGTCTCGTGAAGCGTACCCATCCAAATAAGCACTCAAAGATGTCTTGGGAGACATTTCAGAATTATTTAATGACAAATACTTTCCCGAAAGTGTTCGTTATATGAAGGAAGTGGAGTTCATCGATTAGAACAAAACAACACGACGGTGTCTCGATGCGACGAGGCAAAGTTTGCATAGTTATCCGTGTTTGCACCTCATTTGGTGGAGAATGAGGAACGATGACGCGGATGTTTTGAGAGGTTTGAAACCCAGATACGACAATATCTCATTTCTCATAAATTTTCTCTCTATTCGGATGTTGTAAATGGGCTCAATTATTAGAGCGAGATAACGAGTACTGTCAACCGAGGGACCATAACCGTGGATCGCACTGCGATAGATAGCGATCAATGTAATAATGATAACCAAATGGAGAAAGAAACAGACGGACAAAAATGGTAACCACTCTGGTGGTAATCATGGCCATGAAAATAGAAGAAGCGAGTCGAGAGAGATTTTAAAAAGAGGAGATTTAACAACGACCATGTGAAGACGACAAAGGCTTTGAAAGAATCGGTTCTAAGGGAGGAGAACGACCACCCATTCATATGCTACAAATGCGGAAAAGAGGGACATATCACCAAACCGCCCACAACAGCTTCAAGGTATGCTATAATTTTGGAAAGGAAGGACATATCGCTCGAGATTAGACAAATGAACGAAACCTAGTTCAATGGGGACGGTGACTCAAAAGATCGTCCCGAAAAGTCAAAGTCAACGATTCCGGGAAGAGCGTTTGTTGTGATCGGTTATAATGCGAGGAACCCAAACGAGGTGATCACGGTAAGCTATTTATAAATTCTTGCGAAGTTTATACCTTACTTGATCTGGGTATACTACCCATTCATTTATCTCTCCCGCATGTGCTCAACGCTTAAACTTGACCAAGAAATTAGACTTTGACCTATCTGTGGAAACTCCGCTAGGAGAAACTTTTATCACATCCATCGCTTATAAATCTTGTTTGATTCAAGTTGGCACCATCACCTTACCCGCTGACCTTATCTCTTTAAAGATACTTGCTTTTGATGTGATTTTAGGGATTGATTGGTTAACTACTCATCATGCCAAAATTGATTGTTTTCGTAAGGTTGTTAGTTTTCATATTCCTAACCAACTGTTGTAGTATGCAAATTCAAGCAACTAAACCATTAAAATCAATCACATATCTAATCATAAAGCTATTCGCTTATTGAAAAACGGATGTCAAGCTTTCTTAGCCCATGTTATGGATTTGAATAAAGACACGCCAAATTTGAATAATATTCCGTTGTTATTGACTTTCCCGACGTATTTCAAAGAACTTCCTTGCCTACCCCGAACGTGAAGTTGAATTCTTTATTGATCTTTAACCCGTATACAAAGCCCATTTCTAAAACCCCATATCGAATGGCTCCTATTGAACTTCGAGAGTTAAAGGTCCAACTACGAAATTGTTGGACATCGGTTTCATTCGTCCCTAGTACATCTCCTTGGGATGCTCCTGTTTTATTTGTAAAGAAGAAAGACGGAGTATGCGACTTTGTATTGACTATCGGGAATTGAACCATGTCACCATCAAGAATAGGTATCCTCTGCCTCGTATTGATGACTTGTTTGACCAGTTGCAAGGGGCACAATTCTTTTCAAAATCGATCTTCATTCTCGGATATCATCACCAAGATTAGAATCGAGGATATTCCAAAGACCGCTTTTTAGAACTTCCTATGACGGGCATTATGAATTCTTAGTCATGTCTTTCGGATTGACTAATGCTCCTACTGACTTTCATGGATATGATGAACCGAGTATTCAAGGAATATTTGGATCGGTTTGTTGTTGTCAGTTTTATTGATGACATCCTTATATATTCCAAAAGTCGTGAAGATCATGAGCACCATTTGAAGTTGGTACTCCAAAGGCTTCGTGAAAACAAACTATATGCCAAATTAAAGAAATGCGAGTTCGGCTTGAGGAAGTAGCATTCCTTGGGCACGTGGTGTCGAAACACGGAGTATCTGTTGATCCGCCAAGATTGAAGCAATACAAAGTTGGAGCAACCGGAAGTCGGTGGATCAAGTAATGTAGCTTTTTGGACTTAGTGGGTTTATTATCGGAGATTCGTGGAAGGGTTTTCTCGAATCGCTACTCCATTAACTCAAATAACTCGGAAGGATACAAAATTCGCTTTGGAGCGAAGAATGCGAGAAAAGTTTCCAAGAGCTTAAGAGGAGACTTATTTCGGCACTGTTCTAACAATACCATCCGGTTCGGATGGGTTTGTTATCTACAAACGATGCTTCGAGCAAAGGGTTAGGATGTGTTCTCATGCAACGTGGGAAAGTCATAGCCTATGCCTCGCGACAACTTAAAGAGTATGAGAGGAATTATCCTACTCATGATCTAGAGTTAGCGCAATAATCGTTTCTGCTAAAGATATGAAGGCACTATCTATATGGGGAGAAAGTGGAGATATATTCGCACCATAAAAGCCTTAAATATTTCTTCACTCAAAAAGAACTCAACATGCTTGGCAATGACGTTGGCTCAAGCTATTGAAAGACTACGACCACACTATTCAATACCATCCCGAAAAGCGAACGTGGTAGTGACGCGTTGAGTAGAAGATCATATGCGAGGAACGAGTGCGATGATGTCAAGTATACGACAGAGCCAACTTTAATAGAAAAAGTTAAGGTTGCTCAAGCCACCGAATCCGGGCAGAATCGATGCGTATGAAGAAGAAAGTACAAGAAGGAGCTATTCCTAAGCGAGAATTGATGAAGAAGGAATACTTGAGTCCACTCCGCACTTTGTGTTCCTAACGACTCTGATTTGAAGTACAAAGATTATGATGGAGGCACACAATACGACATTTGCAATCCATCCTGGAAGTACTAAAATGTATCGTGATCTTCGACATACATTTTGGTGGAACAATATGAAGAGAGAGATTGCAAAGTTTATCTCAATGTGTTTAACTTGTCAACGTGTAAAGGCGAGCATCTAGTACCTAAGGGTCCGTTGCAACCACTTGAGATTCCGAAATGGAAGTGGGAACACATTACCATGGATTTCGTTCTGGGTCTTCCTACGGTTTCTCGTGGCATCAATGCTATTTGGGTTATTGTTGATAGATTAACCAAGTCTCGCTCATTTCTTGCCGACACGGGAGACTTATTCACTTGAACGTCTTGCTAGTATATGCGTGAATGAGATTGTGAGGTTGCATGGCATGCCCGTATCCATAGTTTTGGATCGTGACCCAAGATTCACTTCAAGATTTTGGGTTAGCTAGCAAAAGCTATGGGCACGGATTTACGATTGGGATTCGCATACCATCCTCAAACAGATTTTACAATCGAAAGGACTATTCAAACTCTTGAAGATTTATTAAGACTCTGTGTCCTGACTTCAAGGCGCTTGGGATAAGTATTTACCATTGGTAGAATTCTCCTACAACAACAATTATCGTGCAAGTATAGGTGTGGCTCCATTTGAAGCATTATATGGACGAAAGTGTCGCTTCTCCAAAGATGTTGGGACGAGGTGGGTGAAGCAACATTGTTAGGACCCGAAGTTAAGACGTATTTATGACTACGGAAAAGATCCAAATGATTCGACAACGTATAAAAGCGGCACAAGATCGACAAAAGAGTTATGCGGATCTTCATCGAAAGGACGTGGAATTTAGTGTAGGGGATCATGATTGTTGCGAGTTGCTCCATGGAAGGGAGTTACAAGATTTGGGAAGAGAGGAAAGCTCAATCCACGATTTATCGGTCCATTTCAAATTCTTGACCGAGTAGGAAATGTAGCCTATAGACTCGCGTTACCTCCGAGTATGTCTCGTGTTCATAATGTGTTTCACATATCCGTATTTCAGAAATATGTGAAAGACCCAAACCACGTTATTGAGTTAGAACCGGACGAGATAGCCGAAGACTTAACGTATGAGGAGGTACCTGTCAAGATTTTAGATAGGAAGGAGCATGTGTTAGGTTTTCGTGAAAATCAGAGTAGCAATCAAATTGCAAAACGTAGCGGAAGCGAAATAAAATCAGATTTTAAAATTTTCACAAACCAATTACCCGGATCATCCTTTATGCATATTATTAATTAAAGCGAAGAATAAGAAATTATGAAATCATACCCTTGTAGAAACGAGCTTCCTCAGGTACGAGTTCACCTCCTACTTCTTCGCGATCTCCTTGAATCTCCGGGTAGATTCCTTCCTTTGATCAATGTAAGCCACCCAAGTGTGTGGCCTCTATAGTGATCCACCAAGGAAGAGGAATTTTTCAAGAAGAAGGATTTGGCTCAAACCCTAGTTTTTCCTATCCTAATAAGAAAAGGGGTGTACTCTCCAACTCTTGAATTACGTATTTCTCATATCTAATATAAGACTCTCTTATAAAGATATTATATAACCCTATTTTAATTAAAATAAGGTATTATTTATTTAATTAAACCCTTTTAATTAAATGGGCTCCTTAATCCTATTAGGGATAATTAGTTAAACTCTTTTAACTAATTTTCTTTCCTAATCCAATTAGGAATAAATGAGAGTACTAATATTAAATTAATTCCTAAACCTTTTAGAAATTAAAATAATAATAATTATAATAATATTAATAAGACTCCTCTTATTAATTTATATTTAATATTTCTAAAATATTAAATAATAAATATTAAGCTATTTAATTTATTCTATCACCATAGATTAAATTAAATATACTTAACATATTATTACAATTATGCCATTAACTTCTTAAATAATTATTCTTCCTTTTATGGTGTGACCCTTTAGGTTCTCCATATTAAACCTATTGTGAATAAATCAATTAGAACAATTCTAATCTCATTTAAATAAATAAATTAAACAAATAATTTATTTAAATAAATAATATTTATTCTACAATAGGATAAGCCTCCTAGCGATCAACGACTTTCCGGATAATATAGATTTCAACATTAATCATAAAAGAACCTTTGAGTAAATAGTTACTGTACAATTCAATCCTTCTACCATACTATGTCCCAATTAAATATAAGACATGGAATTCTTTGTCAAGTCTTATTTTATTTAATTATATGTATTTCGATTCCTAAATGAATAACTCCCAATGAATGCAAATTAGAAACTACTTTCTAATTTCATTCCACCTCGCCAAGGATTTACGGGTTGTCATTTATCGAATCACATAGGACATCTCTCCTTTTACTAGAAGTGGTAGATTCTTTATTGATCATTCATTATCTTCATATATAACTTATTACACCCAAGCATACCCTTTGATATACTCTAAGAGTCTTAAGGAATAAGTCAAAGTGTAATTCATTATATATAAGATACTATGATGATCTCAAGTCTAAGGATCATTTGCACTACTATCACTACAGGAATTCCTATTGACAGGTAAGTAAAACTCCATTAGGTATTCCTTAGCGAGTCACGCTCAAAGAACTTATTCTCTAATAAGCACCTACATACTTGCTTTAGTGTCTCCACACAAATGATCATGAGATCAATCATCCTCATCCAATGAAAGCAAGCAACGTATGTACCAATCTATCCTGGATTCACTAATCCCCAATTTAGTAATCCAATGATTGGGAACTATTTTAGTTTTAAGCTTTCTAAGAATTTAGATCTCATTAGAATGATCATCATCATTATTCTAAAAGCGTTGCTTAAAACTATGGGTTTATCACATATTATTAAAAAGCGACACCATAGATAATAAATGCCTTTAATAAATAATTCTTTTATTAATAAATAAATAAGATTGATTACACAAGATATGCTTTATCATCATACATGATTGGCAGTATGCATAATACTTTCAATCTCCCACTTGCACTAAAGCCAATCGCCATGGTATCTCATACCCATCTTCTCTAAGTGACGATCAAACCTATTGCTGTTGTGTTAACGCTTTAGTAAATGGATCTGCAATATTGTCTTGAGAGTCCACACGCTCCAGGGTGACGTCTCCTCTTTCAATGATCTCTCTGATCAAATGAAATCGCCGCAACACGTGTTTGGATTTCTGATGAGACCTGGGTTCCTTAGCTTATATAAATGACTCCAAAGTGTTGTCACAGAATAAAGGCACTGGTCCTTTAATGCTAGGAACCACACCAAGTTCGGTAATGAACTTCTTCATCCAAACAGCTTCCTTTGCAGCTTCACTTGCGCTATGTACTCTCTGCCTCATCACATTGAATCAAAGAATCGTTTCTTTGCTTGAACTTTTCCAACTCATCTGCGCCACCGTTTAAGGTAAACACATACCCCAAACGGATTTAACGTCATCTTGGTCTGGTTTGAAAACTTGAGTCTGTGAAGCCCTCTAGTTTTAATTCAGACCCACCATAGACAAGAAATACATCCTTAGTTCTTCTTAAGTACTTTAGGATATTTTTCACCGCCTTCCAAATTGTTCTTCTCTCTCGGATTCGATGATATCCGCTTGTTACACTAAGTGCATGAGCGACATCCGGTCTAGTACATATCATACCGTATATGATAGATCCTATTGTCAAGCATAAGGAATCTTACTCATACTGGCTTTCTCTCTCAGTGTCTTTGGGGCTTGTTTCTTGGAGAGATGTATTCCATGGCTCATCTCCAAGAGACCTCTTTTGGAATCTTCCATGCTAAACCTTTTTAGCATCATGTCAATGTATCGCTCCTTGGGATAAGCCAAGCATCCTATTAGATCTATCTCTATAGATCTTTATCCCCAAAATATAGGATGCTTGTGACGCCCCCAAAATTAGGTATACATCACCCATCTTGGGTCGACACTTACATGGTATGTAATTTAAAAACAACTTATTAACATAACTGCCGGTATACAATACGACATAAACTCGTGAGTTTAAATACAAATATCGCTACTAGATATTATACAAACTCAAACAAAAAGTCCTCATTACAGCTTATTATCACACTATTTTACGAATAGTGAGGACTACTAATGCTATCTTCAGGACCATCACTCGTTTCCTCGACTCGTCCCAAATTTATATTATCATTTCAAAGAGAACAAAGAAAGAAAGGGGTGAGCTCAACTAGCCCAAGAAGAAATATTATGACTAAGATAATGCGTAATAAATTATCAATAGTCTTCAATAATGTTAAACCGATAAAATACAATAGACAACCAGTTTAATCATGCAATGAATATGCAATCCATTAAAAGAGTCAAGTAGAAAATAAAGTCTACTATCTTTTAGGTTTTAAAAGGTTTTTCATCATCATTTACAATTGAGACTCAAATTTTAATAAATATTTCACATCATCGAATCACCCCTCGCACTACTACCAAGGATATTCTTTAGTATCACGACCACAATTATTCATGCACTACGGGCCAAGAATATTTGTGTATTCATTAATGGTCATGATCATGCCAACAACTGTCCATCAATGCACTACAACCACTGAGGATTTTTATCACATCATTTGTAACATTACGGCCATGATTACAATCAATAGTCTCTCATTCATAATCATACCAAGTCCATCTATGCACTACAAAAGCCATGATGACTTTAAAAAAAAAATATAAACATGAGGATGATGACAATGATATAAGAATTCAATAAAACAAGTTCAAGAATTATTTTATCCGAGAATTATTAACGTCCAAATTGTCAACATGATACTTTGTTTAGAGAGTAAAATTCAAGAATGATCGTAAGAATATTTCCATGAAAAGATATCGGATGAAACGCAAATATCAAGGATATTCTACTAATTTCATGGAGTATAGAAGTCAAAGTTTTAACCAACCGGGTATAATAAAGAATGGAATAACAAAAGAAATCACCATGCATGCGATAGAATCAAGATGCATGTGTTATTCCAATGTAATAATAAATAACGGAACCGTGTCGGTGAAATTCACACCGCATGTGATGTTCCAAATGTAATAATAAAGATGGAACTGATTCGGTGTAAAACACATGAGATAGGATATTCCAACGTAATAATAAAGATTTTAACCAGTCCTGTAAAACACACGCATGTGATGTTCCAATGTAATAATAAAGATTTTAACCAGTCCCGGTGTAAAACACACGCATGTGATGTTCCAATGTAATAATAATAAAGATTTTAACCAGTCCTGTGTAAAACACACGCATGTGGATGTTCCAACAGAATAATAGAAGAATGTCACCAAGTATAGGGTAAACCACTTATACAAAGTTATTCCAATGTAATAATAAGCAATGGAATAACAACAGCTTCTCTTCATGAATAAGAAAGAATAACACCCCTTACATTTGGTAGGAGATTGAATACCGCAGCAGTAGTAACAAAATACTCTTCTTCTTTCTCTCTTATTCTCTATACTTTCTCTCTCTATAGCTCGAATGAATTAAGAAAATAATGAAGCCCTAGGCCTCTATTTATAGAAGATTTCTAGCTTAGCACCGCTTAGTGAAAAGGCAAGTGGCTTGACGAATGGTTTGGCCTTTTGTAATGTGAAACGACAAGTGGTTCGACGCTTTTGTAATGTGAAACGACAAGTGGTTCGACGTCTGTAAAGGTAATTACTATTAACGAAGGTAAATACTATCGACGAAGGTAAATACTATTCACAAGGGTAATTACTATTGACGAAGGTAATTACTATCGATGATGAAGAGACTCTTAGATGATGACATATGAGCCCCCATAAAATAATCAAACTTACCACAAATCATTTTTTTCATCAACACATATTTAATCTTTCAACAATTATTCATCATTTATAACTTGTCGCCTAAATTATTGATTTAATACTATAACATATTATCTGTATGATAATCTTTGTGACAATAATTGAATCAATAATATAAGAGATATGATGCGTGAATTATCGTAGCAATAATTGAGCATAATTGAGTGACTTCTCACGTAAGCATCAATAATCAATACCGTAGTGCTACTATGCAACTACGCCAGACATCGCATTTCTTTTACCACCGGGTAGTTCAACAGCTTTTAACTTGTAACACCTCCGCCAGTTATTTTTATAAAATATTTTTGTCGCTTTCTCAATCCGATAATAATTACATTGCTGTAGGGTCCACCAATGATTGAGCCATTGTATGCGATATTCCCTAACAAAAGAATATTCCCCAGACCAAACTAATATTTTATAACAACTTGCATACTTTGCAAAATTTATAAATATTACCCACAACTATAACATTATATCAAATTTATTCCATAATATTCAAAATAATATTTATAGAAAAATTCATCTTTATTTATAAAAGTCGGGTCTTACAACCTCCCATTCTTATGAAATTTCGCCCTCGAAATTAGGGCGATACTGTATGTCGAAGAGGTAAGGATACCTTAATTTCATTTCGCATTCTAACTCCCAAGTCATTTCCTCAACATCGTGGTTCCTCCACAAAACTTTGACTTGAGGTATAACCTTGAGCGTAGAATATGTTCCTTCTTATCCAAAATTTGAACAGAACCTCTTCATACGCCAAATCTTCCGCTATTTCGTCCGGTTCTAACTCAATAATATGGTTCGGTCTTTCACATATTTACGTAACATAGATATGTGAAAAACGTTATGAACACGAGACATATTTACAGTAAAGCGAGTCTATAGGCCACAGCCCTACTCGATCGAGGATAAAAATGGACCGATGAATCGAGGGTTAAGTTTTCCTCTCTTTCCAAATCTTGTAACTCCTTTCCATGGAGCAACTCTTAACAACACATGATCTCCTATATCGAATTCCACGTCCTTTCGATGAAGATCAAGATAACTCTTTTGTCGATTTTGTGAGGTTTTTATACGTTGTCGGATCGTTTGAATCTTTTCCGTAGTCATACGTATCAACTCCAAATTCCAACAACGTTGCTTCACCCACCTCATCCCAAAGATACCGAGAACGACACTTTCTTCCATACAACGCTTGAATGGAGCCATGCCAATACTTGCTTGATAACTCGTTGTTGTAGGAAAACTCCACCAATGGTAAGAACTTGTCCCAACTCCCTTGAAATCAAGGACACGAGTCTTAATAGATCTTCAAGAGTTTGAATAGTCCTCTCCGATTGCCGTCTGTCCCGAGGATGATATGCCGAGCTAAATCGTAAGTCCAGCTTCATAGCTTTTTGCAAACTAACCCAAAATCGTGAAGTGAATCTTGGGTCTCGATCGAAACTATGGATACCGGATACCATGCGCCTTACAATCTCGTTTATGTACATACGAGCAAGACGTTCAAGTGTATAAGTTTCTCGATCGGTAAGAAATGAGCGAGACTTGGTCAACCTATCAACAATGACCCAAATCGCATCAATGCCTTGAGAAACCTTAGGAAGACCGTAGAATGAAATCCATGGTAATGTGCTCCCACTTCCATTCTCGGAATTTCAAGTGGTTGCAATGGACCTTTTGGTACTTGATGCTCCACTTTAACTCGTTGACAAGTTAGACACCTTGAGATAAACAAATATCTATCTCTCTTCTTATATTGCTCCACCAAAATGTATGACGAATATCATGATACATTTTGGTACTCCCAGGATGGATTGCAAATGGTGTGTTGTGTGCCTCCATCATGATATTATACTTTAAATCAGGGTCGTTAGGAACACAAAGTCTGGAGTTGACTCGAAGTATTCCTTCTTCATCGATTCTTGCTTCCTAAGATAGCACCTTCTTGCACTTTCTTCCTCATATACGATCGCTCCGTGTCCGTAGCTTTGAGCGACTTTTAACTTTATCAATTAAAGTCGGTTCTACTCAGATACTCGCTATCATCACATGCGTCCTCGAGTCTTTAATTCTATCTCCATCCTTTGCAAGTCACACAAAATGGGCCTTTGCGTTGACAATATCGCACTCAGATTGCTTGCATATGATTTTCTACTCAATGCGTCACTACCACGTTCGCTTTTCGGGATGGTATTGGATGGTATGATCATAATCTTTCAATGTTCAAGCCAACGCCGTTGTCGCATGTTGAGTTCCTTTTGAGTGAAGAAATATTTGAGGCTTTTATGATCCGTAAAGATCTCCACTTTCTCCCCATACAAGTAATGCCTCCAAATTTTAAGTGCAAAATAAATAAATGCTAACTCTAGATCATGAGTAGGATAATTCCTCTCATATTCTTTGAGTTGTCGCGAGGCATAAAGCTATTACTTTTCCATGTTGCATGAGAACACATCCCAACCTTTGCCTCAAGCATCATCAGAGATGACAAATCCTCCGAGCCGATGGTATTGTCGAGCAGTCTTTGAAATAAGTCTCCTCTTGAGTTCTTGAAAACTCTTCTCACATTCTTCGCTCCAACCGAACTTTGTATCTTTCCGAGTCACCGAATTTGAGTCGATGGAATAGCGATTCGAGAAAATCCTTCCACGAATCTCCGATAATAACCAAATAAACCGAGAAAGCTACGTGCTTTCTATTAATCGATTTAGGTTGTTCCCACTTTGAATAGCTTCAATCTTTCTTTGGGTCAACAGATATTCCATGACTTGATACCACGTGCCCAAGGAATGCTACTTCTTCAAGCCGAAACTCGCATTTCTTCAACTTGGCATAAAGCTTATATTCACGAAGCTTTTGGAGTGTCGCCTCAAGTGTTGCTCATGATCTTCACTTCGCTTTTGGAATAAATAAGGATGTCATCAATAAAGACGCGACCACAAAGTGATCTAAATATTCCTTGAATACTCGGTTCATCATATCCATGAAGGCGTGGGAGCATTAGTCAATCCAAAGGACATGACTAGGAATTCATAATGCCCGCATCGAGTTCCGAAAGCCGTCTTTGGAATGTCACGTTTCTAATCTTCAATTGGTGATATCCTAACGAAGATCAATCTTTGAAAAGAATTTGGCTCCTTGCAACCGTCAAACAAACATCATCATACGTGGCAATGGATACCTATTTTTGATGGTGACGTGATTCAACTCCCGATAATCAATACAAAGTCGCATACTCCCATCTTTCTTCTTCACGAATAGAACAGAGCACCCCAAGGAGAAGTACTAGGACGAATAAAGCCAATGTCTAACAATTCCTGCGCATGGGTCTTTAACTCCTCGAAGTTCAATAGAGCCATTCGATATGGGGCTTTGGAAATAGGTTTTATCGGGTTCAAGGTCGATACAAAATTCAATTTCACGCCTGGGTAGGCCAGTAGTTCTTTCTGGGAATACGTCAGAAATTTATTAACAATAGGAATATCGTTTAAAACCGACGTATTTTTATTTAAATCAGTGATATGAGCTAAGAAAGCTTGACATCCGCTTTTCAATAAACGAATAGCTTTATGGCTTGAGATGACCGTGATTGATTTTAATGGTTTGGTCGTTTGAATTAGCATAATAGGTTGATTAGGAATATGAAAGCTAACAACCTTACGAAAACAATCAATTTTTGCATGATAAGTAGTTAACCAATCAATCCTAGAATCACGCCAAATGCAAGTATTTTTAATGAAATAAGATCGACGGTAATGTGAGGGTACCGATTTGAACCAAACAAGACTTATAAACAAAGGATGTAATGAAGGTTTCTCCCAACGGAGTTTCCACAGATAAGTCAAAGTCTAATTTCTCCGAGTCAAATTTAATCGATGAGCGCAAGTAGGAGAAATAAAAGAATGGGTAGAACCCAGTATCAAATAAAGTATAGACTTCATTAGAGTTTATGATAAGCTTACCCGTGATGACCTCATTCGGATTCCTTGCTCTTTGGGAGGTCACAACAAATGCTCTCCTCAGACTACTTCTGGGTTTGAATTTTCCGGGATGGCCTTTGGTGCCTCCATCCTAGCTTTGAATTTGTCTTCTGAAACGACAAAATCGAGCTAAGTGACCTTCTCTTCCACAATTATAACATGCTTTGACTACATGACGCAGCTTTGATGATGTGTCCTCTCCTCCGCATTTGAAGCATATGATAGGTGGTCTTTCTCCTTCCTTAACAATGGGTGCCGGGTGTCGACGCGTCTTTCCATCATTGTTGAATCTCCTTTTCTTGAAATGTCCATTCTTATTGTTTTGGCCCGATTACCACCAAGTGGTTACCATATCTCGCCCGTTGATTCCCTCCACGCTTGTTGTCACCGCCTCGATGACTATTCTCATTGGTATTATAATTTTGTCGGTACCGCTTCTTTTAGTCAAGGCTGACTCATTATCGCGCTCCACTAATCGAGCCCTATTTACAACATCTGAATACAAACACGCTTTATGAGAAATAAGATGTTGACGTATCTCCCGCTTTCAAACCTCTTAAAACATTCTCGCCATTCTCTCTTTCATTATCCACCAAGTGGGACGAACCGTGATAACTCCGCAAATTTTGCCTCGTATTGCGACACGGCCATATTGTTTTGTTCCAACTTGATAAACTCCACCTCCTTCATGTGGCGAATACTTTCGGAAAGTATTTGTCGTTGAACAACCTCCTGAACTTCTCCCAAGATATCTTCATCACAATTTGGTTGAGTACGCTTTTACCGATTCCCACCAAGAATCCGCCTCTCCGCGCAACATAAAGGCGTGAAAGGAACCTTTTGCTCCTGGAGCATCCCAAGACATCAAATATCTTGGTAATCTGCTTTATCCATGCTTCCGCCGTAAGTGGTTTTGGCTCTCCCTTAAACTCCGGTGGTCCTAGCTCCTTAAATTGTTTAGCGGTGACCGCCGAGAGTTTTCCGTGTTTCCACCTACGCTTTTGGACAGAGTCGCTCTCTTCTTTGTTGCATAAATCGCATAAAGCCTCTCGAACATTTGATCATTCGTCATTTGGTCAAGTTGTTGTTTTTGCATGAGGATTGTCGCCTCGATGCACATTATCCTCGATTATTGATATGTGGTGAATCAACAATCGTCAAGCGCTCCATTGCTATTCTCAACATTCTCGAGATGTCATTTTCGAGATCTCGCCACAAAACAAAAGGTTAATTGACATGTAACAAATTATCCCTATCTTCCGACCAACCAATAAAATATCACATAAACTTAGGTAGGTCATACTAGCGAAGGTATTCCCGCCTCTCTCCTCCTAGTACTATTCTCACATCTTAGCCAGGATCATATCCCTAAGCTCGATATACTAACCGTGACGCCCCAAAATTAGGTATACATCACCCATCTTGGGTCGACACTTACATGGTACGTAATTTAAAAACAACTTATTAACATAAGCATGGGTGTACAATACGACATAAACTGTGAGTTTAAATACAAATATCGCTTCTACTAGATATTATACAAACTCAAACAAAAGTCCTCATTACAGTTATTATCACACTATTTTACGTAATAGTGAGGACTACTAATGCTATCTTCGTGACCATCACTGCTTCCCAGACTCGTCCCCAATATTATTATCATTTCAAGAGAACAAAGAAAGAAAGGGTGAGCTCAACTAGCCCAAGAAGAAATATTATGACTAAGATAATGCGTAATAAATTATCAATAGTCTTCAATAATGTTAAACCGATAAAATACAATAGACAACCGCTTTAATCAAATGGAATATGCAATCCATTAAAAGAGTCAAGTAGAAAATAAAGTCTACTATCTTTTAGGTTTTAAAAGGTTTTTCATCATCATATACCGAGACTCGCCTTTAATAAATATTTCACATCATCGAATCACCCCCGCACTACTACTAGGGATATTCTTTAGATCACGCACCACAATTATTCATGCACTACGGGCCAAGAATATTTGTGTATTCATTAATGGTCATGATCATGCCAACAATCGTCCATCAATGCACTACTACCACTTTGAGGATTTTTATCACATCATTTGTAACATTACGGTCATGATTACAATCGAATAGTCTCTCGTCATAATCATACCAAGTCCATCTATGCACTACAAAAGCCGCTGATGACTTTAAAAAAATAATATAAACATGAGGATGATGACAATGATATAAGAATTCAATAAAACAAGTTCAAGAATTATTTTATCCAGAATTATTAACGTCCAAATTGTCAACATGATATCGCTTTTGTAGAGTAAAATTCAAGAATGATCGTAAGAATATTTCCATGAAAAGATATCGGATGAAACGCAAATATCAAGGATATTCTACTAATTTCATGGAGTATAGAAGTCAAAGTTTTAACCAACTTGGGTATAATAAAGAATGGAATAACAAAAGAAATCACCATGCATGCGATAGACCGCATGCACAGATGTGTTATTCCAATGTAATAATAAATAACGGAACCAGTCGTGAAATTCACACCAAGCGTGATGTTCCAATGTAATAATAAAGATGGAACCCGCATCCTGTAAAAAACACGAATGATAGATATTCCAACGTAATAATAAAGACGGAACCAGTCCTGTAAAACACACGCATGTGATGTTCCAATGAGATTAATAAAAAGCGGAACCAGTCCTGTAAAACACATGCATGTGATGTTCCAAATGTAATAATAATAAAGACGAGAACCAGTCCTGTGTAAAACACATGCATGTGATGTTCCAACAGTAATAATAGAAGAATGTCACCAAGTATAGGGTAAACCACTTATACAAAGTTATTCCAATGTAATAATAAGCAATGGAATAACAACAGCTCTCTTCATGAATAAGAAAGAATAACACCCCTTACATTTGGTAGGAGATTGAATATCGCAGAAGGTAGTAGTAACAAAATACTCTTCTTCTTTCTCTCTTCTCTCTATACTTTCTCTCTATAGCTTGAATGAATTAAGTGAAAATAATGAAGCCCTAGGCCTCTATTTATAGAAGATTTCTAGCTTAGCACCCGCCGTGTGAAAAGGCAAGTGGCTCGACGAATCGGGTTTGACGCTCAGAATGTGAAACGACAAGTGGTTCGACGCTTTTGTAATGTGAAACGACAAGTGGTTCGGCGTCTGTAAAAGTAATTACTATTAACGAAGGTAAATACTATTGACGAAAGGTAAATACTATTCACAAGGGTAATTACTATCGACGAAGGTAATTACTATTGACGAAGGTAAATACTATTCACAAGGGTAATTACTATTGACAAAGGTAATTACTATTGATTTAAGAGACTCTTAGATGATGACATATGAGCCCCCATAAAATAATCAAACTTACCACAAATCATTTTTTTTCATCAACACATATTTAATCTTTCAATAATTATTAATCATTTATAACTTGTCGCCTAAATTATTGATTTAATACTATAACATATTATACGTATGATAATCGTGACAATAATTGAATCAATAATATAAGAGATATGATGCACGAATTATCGTGAGTAATAATTGAGCATAGTGAGTGACTTCTCACGTAAAGCATCAATAATCAATACTGCAGTGCTACTACTTAACTACGCCAGACATCGCATCGTACTTTTACCACCGGGTAGTTCAACAGCTTTTAACGGTAACACCTCCGTGAAGTTATTTTTATAAAATATTTTTGTCGTTTTCTCGATCCGATAATTACATTGTAAGGTCCACCAATGATTGAGCCATTGTATGCGAATATTCCCTAACAAAAAGAATATTCCCCACCAAACGAATATTTTATAACAACTTGCATACTTTTGCAAAATTTATAAATATTACCCACAACTATAATATTATATCAAATTTATTCCATAATATTCAAAATAATATTTATAGAAAAATTCATCTTTATTTATAAAAGCTGGGGTCTTACAATGCTTCTCCCAAGTCCTTCATGGAGAAGTGTTTAGATAACCAGATTTTAATTGTTTCAAAGATAGGAATATCATTCCTATCGGTAATATATCATCAACATATCATACAAGGAATGAAACAAATATTCCCACTAACCTTCTTGTACACACATGGTTCATCCTCATTTTTGATAAAATCAAACTTTTGATTGTCTCATCAAAACGGATGTTCCACCTACGAGAAGCTTGCTTTAATCCATAAATGGATCGTTGAAGCTTCTGACAGACTTGATTTGTTCCAACCTTTGAAACAAATCCTCCGGTTGTGTCATATACACATCCTCCTCAAGTTTCCCATTGAGGAAGGCCGCCACGCCCATCCGCCAGATTTAGTAGTCACGGTAAAGTTTAATCGCAAGCAAAATCCGAATGGACTTGAGCATTGCTATTGGTGAGAAGGTTTCGTCCATAGTCAACTCTTTGTCTTTGTTTGAAACCTTTTGCAACCAATCCGGGCCTTATAGGTCTCTACCTTGCCGCGCCTGCTCCTCCTCTTTCTTTTAAAGACCCATTTACACCCAATAGGCTTAATGCCTTCAGTGTGGTGAGACCAAAGTCCATACTTGGTTCTCATACATGGAGTCCATCTCGGATTTCATGGCTTCTTGCCATTTCTCCGAGTCTTTAATACTCATAGCCTGCTTAAGTAATTCAATGGATCATCATCATCTATGATCGTACCTCATTGTCATCTTCTACGACAAGTCCATACCGTCTGGTATCTTTGGTACTCTTCCAGTTTTACTTTAAGGGTGTGTGTACGTATGAATCTCTACTTGATTAGGTACCTCACTTTGATCTCAGAGTATTTTGTGGTTCTTGAACTTCTTCAAGATATATCTTACTCCCACCGACCCTTCAAGGATAAACTCCTTTTCCAAGAAGGCGTATGTTTCGCAACAAACACCTTTTGATCAGGTTGGATGATAGAAATAATACCCCGATGTTTCTTTAGGGTATCCCACAAATCTACATTTGTCGATCTAGTCTGCACTTATCGCTTTCAAACTTTTTGACATAAGCTAGACAACCCCAAGTCTTAACATGCTTAAGATTTGGTTTCCTCCCCATCCATAACTCATATAGGGGTCTTGGGGACGGATTTTGTAGGTACCTTGTTAAGTAGGTATGCAAATGATTCTAGGCATATCCCCGTAAGGAAAAGCGGAAGGTCGGTAAAACTCATCATAGATCGAACCATGTCCAACAATGTTCGATTTCTCCTTTCGAGATACACCATTCATCTGTAAGCGTCCCTGGTGGAGTCCATTGTGAGATTATACCATTTTCTTTAAGACAATTGAGAAACTCACCACTTAAGTATTCTCCTCCTCGATCGATCGAAGAATCTTAATACTCTTACCAGTTTGCTTCTCTACTTCACTTCAACTCTTTGAACTTTTCAAATGATTCAGATTTGTATTTCATTAAATACACATATCCAAATCTTGAGTGGTCGCCGTGAATGTAATAAAATAAGAATACCCTCCTCGTAAGTAAATCAGTTGTATCATAGGTCCACATACATCCGTGTGTACCAACGCTAACAACTCAGAACTCTTTCTCCTTTTCCACTAAAAGGAGATTTAGTCATTTTACCCATGAGACAAGATTCACAGTTGGATATGATTCATAATCGATAGCTCTAGAGCCCATCTTTATGCAACTTGGATAATCTTGTTTCATTAATATGACCGAGTCTACGATTACCACATGAAGGTATAATTAACATCATCTCTTTTCCTTTTATTAGTTTGTTCAATTTGAAATATATTTTCATGCAAGTCAAGTATATAAAGTCCATTTCAGTAAATTACCAACACCATATAAAACATTATCATTATAAATGGAACAACTGTTGTTCTTTATTATAATATTAAAACCATCCATATCCAATACGAGATAGAAATAATGTTTCTAATGATATTTGGAACAAAATAACAATTATTTAAATTAATGAACTTGCTTCAGTAGGCGAGTTAAACAATAAGTCCCTACATGCCTAATGCAAAGAACCTTTGCTCCATTTCCCACTCGTGGGATCGACCTCATCCTTGTTCGACTTTTCTACTTGACCGGTCCCAGCATATTATTACATATGTGAGAACCACATCCCAGATCCAATACCCAAGTAGAAGATTGACTTTCGAAAAAATTAATTTCAATCATAAACAAACCTTGATTAGGATTCAAGCTTCTCCAAGCTTCTTCGCTTTTGTTCGCAAGATAATCCTTGCAGCCTCTTCTTCCAAACGGCCGCTTATTGCAATGGAAGCAAATTCCTTTGCTAAATTTGGATCGTTTTCTTTTGATCCTTCATTTTCGCCTTTCCTTAGCCTTCTTGGATTTCTTCTTTTCGGAAGATACCTTGGGCCTCTTCCTTTTCTTGGAAGAATCATCCACCAAGAAGACATGGTTCTTCTTGGATGGAAGTGACCTTCAATAGCTTTCAACATGTTAAGTAATTCGTGCAAGTGACATCCAACTTATTCATGTGAAAATTCACAACAAATTGTGAGAAGGTGTCCGGGAGTGACCGCAAGACTAAATCTTGACTCAACTCCCCATCCATGATGAACCCAAGTCGCCCAAGACGCTCAATCGAGATTGATCATCTTTAGGACATGAGTCTCAATCGGTAGTGCCCTCGGTCATCCGAGATCTAAGAGCTCCTTAGATATTTCATATCTAGCAGGTCCTACTTTGCTCACCATACAACTCTCCAAGGTGTAGTAGCATAGTAGGAGCATCCATGTTTTCATCTTGACGGCCAAGCTCGTTACTCATGGATGCGAGCATGATGCATCGAGCCACGATGCATCATCTTGCCACCGCTTAAAAGTAGCAATCTCTTCCTCGTAGGTCATCTCGCAACTTTTGCGTATGCACAGCGAATTTAGACATAAGAAATCTTTTCAAAGAAGTGAGAACAATTCTCAAATTCCTTAACCAAATCCAGTGTGTAGTTCGGTCCCCATTAGGTTTGTTAAGATCAAGTATGCTTCAGCGATGAAATTAGTGAATGTGACATTTTCAAAATTTCGCATGTAGAAAGACAATATTTTAGCAAACATTCATTTATTAATTACCAAAATAAATTAGGTCTTATTTTATATTGGTATCTCCCACTATTTTCTTCAAACTATATTACCCTCATTTATATAGTTCGACAAAATCTAATTAAAGTTTTTGCTAGTGAGAATAAGGATCCCATTTCAAATATATATAGCCTTGTGGTGACACAACAAACTATATATAAATAAATAGGTAGACAACTCCTTGTCAATTACATCAACATGTAACTCCTTATGTTTTGCCTCTTGGATTATTTTGATCAAGTGGTGGCACATCCGAATCAAAATTATCTAAGTTAAGTCCAACCTAGCACTTCCATATATTCAAAAAAGAAAAATATCGGCCTTGTGGTGACACAACAAAACAATATTGTTCAATTTTCTTTATAAGCATCAAATGTGATAAATTAACATCTTAAATACTTAATACTTGCCTTGTGGTGACACAACAAACTCATATTAAATATTTAATACTCTATTAATTTTATCATGCTAGAAGGCTGACGCTCGATATTCTAAATATCTTTGAACGCTTAAGACTTAATAAAAAACTTTGAGGGATTTGTTATTATTTGTCTCATCTTGTTTAGCGTACATTTAAATATATATATAAAATACGCGTCGTATATTATTAAACATGCGAAGCATGTTTGCATAATATATAATATATATACTACTAGCATGCACATATAGAATACTATATTCTACCCTGATTGATTATGGATATTTATTCTAGTTTGGTTCACTAGAGCCACCAAGTGAACCAAAAAGGTCAAACCCTAGGGTGCAAGAATAAACATTTTAAATATAACTATTACATTTAAACCCGGCTCTATTACAAAATCGGGTCTTCAAGCGCCCTTGATCTTGGTCTTGCTCTTCTAAAAATTCTAACTAATCCTATTACATTAAACTATTTAATTTAAATAGAAACCTTGATCGCCAGATCGAGGGAAGTACATAGGAGAGAGATAGAATTTACATCTAGAAGAAAACCGTAAAAAGACGCAGGTACTGTGAGACCCCATTTAATAAAACCCATTCATTCAAACATCCAACTAAAATAAATCCAATCATATTGGTCAATTGTCCATAATCAATCCCATTTATTATCATACATATCACCATATGTATCAATAAATAAAATCATTCCATATATATATGAGTATCATTTAATGGGCAATTTTATGTTGCATGAAATCCAATTTCAAAATTAAAATAAACTATTTATTTTAATTATAAAATTATTAAGATTAATATATATATATAACAATTATATATATATATATATATATATAAATAAAAGTCCAACTTTTACATGAATGTGCAGACCTGCTTTGCAATATACTCGGTCCAAAAAATCTGGACACAAAACAACTGCCACGTGGACCACCCTTGATTCACGCCAAAAACCGGACCTGCTCTCTTGAATTGTATCCTCGGTCAAACAATTTCCGGATTGTCTTTGTTAATTTCTTTGACAAAAAAAAAGCGCCACAGCCCATTTTTTTTTTTTATATATGACACCTTCTAGCCTTATTACTAAAAAGCGGACTTAGCTTGCTTACTGATGCTAGCAATACTATATCTTTAAATCAACCCATTTGCCCACGCCAAAAAAAAAAAAAAACTAATTCTGTTGCTTACACATCAAAACCTATCGCTTTATGACTAAGCAATGTGATTTAAGTAGACAAACAGTCACGGTTTTGTTTGTTTTTTTTTTTCGAATCATGCCATTAAAAAAAATTCAAAACCTTTTTTTTTTTTTTTTTTTAAAATAATAATTTTATACAACAAATTATGCCCAATAAATTATTCTAAATACATACCCATACATATTTAGAATCTAAATAATTAATAATTAGCATAAAGTTTGGCTCGATACCACCGTTAGGTTTTCGTGAAAATCGAGTAGTAGCAATCAAATTGCAAAAACGTAATGGGCGAAATAAAATCGATTTTTAAATTTTTCACAAACCAATTACGGATCATCCTTTATGCATATTATTAATTAAAGCGAAGAATAAGAAATTATGAAATCATACCCTTGTAGAAACGAGCTTCCTCAGTGCGAAGTTCACCTCCTACTTCTTCATGATCTCCTCAATCTCCTGGTAGATTCCTTCCTTTGATCAATGTAAGCCACCCAAGTGTGTGGCCTCTATAGGTGATCCACCAAGGAAGAGGAATTTTTCAAGAAGAAGGGATTTGGCTCAAACCCTAGTTTTTCCTATCTGAATAAGAAAAGGGGTGTACTCTCCAACTCTTGGAATTACGTATTTCTCATATCTCATATAAGACTCTCTCTATAAAAAGATATTATATAACCCTATTTTAATTAAAATAAGGTATTATTTATTTAATTAAACCCTTTTAATTAAATGGGCTCCCTAATCCTATTAGGGATAATTAGTTAAACTCTTTTAACTAATTTTCTTTCCTAATCCAATTAGGAATAAATGAGAGTACTAATATTAAATTAATTCCTAAACCTTTTAGAAATTAAAATAATAATAATTATAATAATATTAATAAGACTCCTCTTATTAATTTATATTTAATATTTCTAAAATATTAAATAATAAATATTAAGCTATTTAATTTATTCTATCACCATAGATTAAATTAAATATACTTAACATATTATTACAATTATGCCATTAACTTCTTAAATAATTATTCTTCCTTTTATGGTGTGACCCTTTTTAGTTCTCCATATTAAATCGGTTTATGAATAAATCAATTAGAACAATTTAATCTCATTTAAATAAATAAATTAAACAAATAATTTATTTAAATAAATAATATTTATTCTACAATAGGGATAAGCCTCCTAGCGATCAACGACTTTCCGGATAATATAGATTTCAACATTAATCATAAAAGAACCTTTGAGTAAATAGTTACCGCATAATTCAATCCTTCTACCATACTATGTACCAATTAAGACACTAATTCTTCATCAAGTCTTATTTTATTTAATTATATGTATTTCGATTCCTAAATGAACAACTCCCGATGAATGCAAATTAGAAACTACTTTCTAATTTCATTCCACCTCGCCAAGGATTCTGGGTTGTCATTTATCGAATCACATAGACATCTCTCCTTTTTTACTAGAAGTGGTAGATTCTTTATTGATCATTCATTATCTTCATATATAACTTATTACACCCAAGCATACCCTTTGATATACTCTAAGAGTCTTAAGGAATAAGTCAAAGTGTAATTCATTATATATAAGATACTATGATGATCTCAAGTCTAAGGATCATTTGCACTACTACTATCACTACTGAAATTCCTATTGACAGGTAAGTAAAACTCCATTAGGTATTCCTTAGCGAGTCACGTTCAGTGAACTTATTCTCTAATAAGCACCTACATACTTGCTTTAGTGTCTCCACACAAATGATCATGAGATCAATCATCCTCATCCAATGAAGCAAGCAACGTATGTACCAATCTATCCGGATTCACTAATCCCCAATTTAGTAATCCAATGATTGGGAACTATTTTAGTTTTAAGCTTTCTAAGAATTTAGATCTCATTAGAATGATCATCATCATTATTCTAAAAGCGTTGCTTAAAACTATGGGTTTATCACATATTATTAAAACAAAGACCATGTAGATAATAAATGCCTTTAATAAATAATTCTTTTATTAATAAATAAATAAGATTGATTACACAATATGCTTTATCATCATACATGATTGGCTTGTATGCATAATACTTTCAAATGTCCTACGCTGCGAAAGGTCATACCACAAGTTAAAGTTTTGTGGAGGAATCATGCTATAGAGGAAATGACCGAATTGGAAACGGAAATGAAAGCGAGGTATCCTCACCTTTTGAAACACCAGTATCGTCGTCGTCAATTTCGAGAACGAAATTTCATAAGGAGGGAGGTTGTAAGACCCCAACTTATTATTAATAAAATTTAATTTTCTCTTTTATTATTTTGAAATAGTAAGGGTTGATTTGATTAATGTGGATAGTTAAGGGTAAAATACTGCAAATACTTCAAAATAAGCAAGTGGTTATAAAGTATTCATTGTTGTTGGGGAATATTCTTTTGGTCGTGGAATATTAAATCTCGTTCAGAATATTCGCATGCACCAGTAGCGACCCATGTGTGGGCCCCATAACTGAAAGCGATTGGATGAAGAAAACGACAAATATAAGTTGTTTAAAAATAACAAATAGTAGTTATTACCGCTATTATCTTGTTAAAATACTAAATGGTTAAAACACAGTTGCTGCACACCAGATTGCACCATTATTGATTCTTACGTAAGTAGGCCTTACTCAATAATGGTTACGATAATTCTTATTCAAAGATTTTATTGATTTAATAATTCTTTGCGTTGATATTTTATATTCATTGTTGTTTCAATAATTGTCATTACACAATATTTTTCATTATCGAAGCAATAATTCATATTATCTGAATAATATTATTAGATAACATTATTGGCAATGTCTAGAAAGTTCGTGCATAAGGGAGAGGTTTGGTCACCTAATTGCTTGCCAATAGAAGGAGAAATTCTTATTGGAAAGCCCCTCTTTCACGGAACCTGTTCGATTGTCAATATTGTGATTCTGTAATATTATTTGTGAATAATTAATTATTAATTCATATGATGAGGAAAATATAGATTTTATGTGGATATAGATGGAGAAAATTTTTAATGTGACAATTGTTGAAAATTGAAATTTTATCTTTTTCTGATAAAATAATTCATTTAAATATATTATTATTGTGACGCCCCCAAAATTAGGTATACGTCACCCATCTTGGGTCGCGACTTACATGGTACATAAATTCAAATACAACTTACTAATATAACTGTAGGTATATAATACGACATAAACGTGAGTTTGAATACAAATATTGTCTACTAGATATTATACAAACTCAAAAGGAGTCCTCATTACAACTATTATCACACTATTTCACGTAATAGTGAGGACTACTAATGCTATCCTCTCGACCATTACTTCGTTCCCGACTCGTCCCAAATATGTTCTCATTTCCCGAAAGAGAACGTGAAAAAGAAAGGGTGAGCTCAACTAGCCCAAGAAGAAATATTATGACTAAGATAATGCGAGAATAAATTATCATTAGCCTTCAACAAAGTTAAACCGATAAAATACAATAGACAACCAGTTTAATCAAGTAGGTGGAATTAGCAATCCATTAAAAGAGTCAAGTAGAGAATAAAGTCTACTATCTTTTAGGTTTTAAAAGGTTTTCATCAATTTTTTTTATCGCTGAGACTCAGCTTAATAAATAAACCACCACATATAATCATCCCCTGCACTACCTGGTCAAGGATTTTTATCAAATTATCAATGGTCATGACTATACCGAATTACCCCTCGGTCATAATCATACCAAAACTATCCATCAATTTGCATTACAGCCAATCGAGGACTTTTGTCACATCATTTATATCAAGTCATGATTATACCGAATGATCCTCGGTCATAATCATACTAAGTTCATCTATGCTCGTAAGCGAAGATAACATAATATAACATGAGGATGATGACAATGACATAGTAATTCAATAAAACAAGTTCAAGAATTATTTAATCCATGAATTATTAACGTCCAAATTGTCAACATGATCTTTGCTTTCAGAGAGTAAAATTCAAGAATGATCGGGAAGAATATTTCCATGAAAAGATCTTGGATGAAACGCAAATATCAAGGATATTCTACTAATTTCATGGAGTATAGAAGTCAAAGTTTTAACCAACCGGGTATAATAAAGAATGGAATAACAAAAGAAATCACCATGCATGCGGTACTTGATGCATAAAAGTTATTCCAATGTAATAATAATAACGGAACCGGTGTCGTGAAATTCACAATCGGGATGTTCCAACAGAATAATAAAGATGGAACCAGATCCTGTAAAACACACGAGATAGGATATTCCAATGAATGATAAAGATTTTACCCAATGTCCTGTAAAACACACGCATGTGATGTTCCAATGAATAATAAAAAGCGGAACCAGTCCGAAGTGTAAAACACACGTGATGTGATGTTCCAATGTAATAATAGAAGAATGTCACCAAGTATAGGTAAAATCACAGCGTATCAAGTTATTCCAACAGAATAATAAACAATGGAATAACATAAGGATTTCACCAAGTATAGGGTATGCCACAGCGTATCTGAGTTATGTATAGGTATGCCACTTTTACAAAAGTTATTCCAATGTAATAATAATGAATGGAATAATGTAAGTTCTCTTCAAGAAGAAAGAATAACACCCCTTACCGTAAAAAAAATCAATATAGAAGTAGTGAAGTAGCGTATACTCTTCTTCTTTCTATAATTTTCTCTATAGCTTCTCTCTATAATTTCTCTCTAAAGTTTTCAATGAATTAAGTAAGAAAATAATGAAGGAATGAGCTTCTATTTATAGGAAAATGGAATGCATAGTAACTAATCCATGAATCGGTCCAGATTGATTTTTACTTTAATCGACGGTCCATATTTAAAGAAAAATCTTTTAAATAAAATATAATATATTCTATTTATATAAAACATTTTACTATGCAAACACTATGCAAAACACTATGCAAAACACTATGCAACACTATGCATAATAAAATATAATATATTCTATTTATAGAATAACTTTAATAAAGTATTCTATTTTATATAAAAGATGTTTCATGTTTTATTACGTTAATAATACTGAATAAAACAAAACGTCATTATCGCTATAATAATTCATATTATTAATCGGTCAATGATAATGGAATCAAACCGAGTGACTTCTCACATAAGCATCAATCAATCACATACCGCAGCTACTATGCAACCACATCGTACATCGTACTTTTACTACCGAGTAGTTCAACAAAGATCAACCCAGTAAAACTTCCGCCCGTTATTTCAATAAAATATTTTTGTCGTTTTTCTCAATCCGATGATAATTACATTGCTAGGGTCCACCAATGATTGAGCCGTCAGTTGTACGAATATTCTGCTTCTAAATCGAATATTCCCCACCAATCGAATATAATATAACCACTTGCATACTTTGCAAAATTTATAAATACTACCCACAACTATAATATTATCTTAAATTCACACCATAATATTAAAAATATTATTTCAACAAAATTTTAATCTTTATTGATAAAATCTGGGGTCTCACAATCTCCCTCCTTATAGAATTTAAGCCCTCCCTCGAAATTAGGGTACGCGATACTGTATGATAAAGAGGTGAGGATACCTTGAATACCTTTATCGTTGAAAATATTAAGTTCATCTTTTGCAATCCCACCAAAGATATTCATTAACAATTCATCTTTTTGCACTCACAGCCAAAGATATACAACCTGTAAAACCAATAATACTGAGACTCAAACAATAGTATCACAACCATGCATTATCCATACACCATCTTGGCTAAGGATATTCGTGTTTTCAATTACGGTCACGATTATACCGAATAATCCGTGGTCATAATCATACCAAGTCTATCAATGCACTACTACCAAAGATGACTTTTACCACATCCATGAATTAATATTTCATTCTTTGAGACTCACCAATAATTAATCCATATCATCGAATCATCCCCACGCACTACGTGCCAAGGATATTCATTAAGTATCACGACCACGAATTATCCATGCACTACTACCAAAGATAATCGTGTATTCATTAGTATCACGACCACAAATTATCCATGCACTACTACCAAAGATAATCGTGTATTCATTAGTATCACGACCACAATTATCCATGCACTACTACCAAAGATAATTGTGTATTCATTAATATCATGACCACAAATTATCCATGCACTACTACGGTCAAAGATAATCGTGTATTCATTAAGATCACGACCACAATTATCCATGCACTACTACCAAAGATAATTGTGTATTCATTAAGATCACGACCACAAATTATCCATGCACTACTACCGAAGATAATTGTGTATTCATTAAGATCACCGACCACAAATTATCCATGCACTACTACCAAAGATAATTGTGTATTCATTAAGTATCACGACCACAAATTATCCATGCACTACTACCAAAGATAATTGTGTATTCATTAGTATCACGACCACAAATTATCCATGCACTACTACCAAAGATAATTGTGTATTCATTAAGTATCACGACCACAAATTATCCATGACTACTACGGCCAAAGATAATTGTGTATTCATTAAGATCACGACCACAAATTATCCATGCACTACTACCAAAGATAATTGTGTATTCAATTACTGTTATGATTATACCCGAATAATCCGTGGTCATAATCATACCAAGTCCATCTATGCACTTCTGAGCCACGAGATGACTTTCAACATAATATAAACACGAGGATAATGATATAAATAATAAATCAAATGAGATAAAGGATAAATATTAAACATTTATAATATAATTTATCCAGATTCAAGAATATCCCCATGTTATCAATCACTTAATAATCTCATAATCTAATAACATTAATATTATAACAATATTTTAATCACTTCTTAAATAAATAATTTTTGTCAATTGTTTACGCTTTACCATATAATGCATTTAATCATTCAAAAATGTCATACTCATAAAATATCATCACCAATTATCAAATCCTCATCAAAAAATATGCATATACTCTATATAGGATTCTCTAGCCATAAAATCCTATTTTCAACTTTTGTTACTTCACATAACATATTTAACTCATATGTTCAGTAATTAAACTATTTTCATGAAAAATACCAAATTAGTCCCAAAAATATTTCTTTTCTGGGATTTAGCATAATATAGTCCCATAATGAAAATATATTTTTCTCGGAATTTTAAAATTCATTTACTATTTTTCAAAATCAATTTCTAATTAATTCCTTAAGAAATTAGCTACCTCAAGTTTAACTCCAAAATTCCCAAATCTTGGCAGGACCTTACACATGTTAACGTGAGCCTCCAGTTTAAATTTTCATGGTCATCGGAGTTATAGAACTCCTCGGTTATAGCGTTTTTTCCGAAAAACCTAAATATTGAAATAGTCATAACTTGCTCATTTTAAGTCAGAATGAGCTCATTTTTGGACAGGAGGTACTTTATACCATATACCTTCATGTCCCAAAAAGCCAGAATTTTTCTCATAATTTAAGTGATCGAAATAGCCCCTTAAAGTTTCTGGGCAGTAGCATTTTCGAAATTTACAGCTTTGGCCTCCTTTGCTAAAATCAGTCCACACACAAATCTACACCACCTTTTCCAGTAATTCCACTTGGATTAGTTAGGTAACTCATAGATCTAACTCTGGGACTTGACCACATTCAAAAATTCAAAATATAATAAGAGATATGGTCAATTGAATTTTATGTTACGTTTTTCACCAAAATCTGATTTTCAACTCTTTGTGATTTCTAAGAAACTTTCATGTTTTTACATACTAACCAACATAACTCATCATAAAACTTACTAATACCACGAAGCTCCGAAATAATTGATTTTTGGAAGTTTAAAATATTTAAAATTAGAAAAATGTTTTTTCTTACTTTTTCTAGAATGTGGCATGTGTTTGATGGTCAAATCGATTCTAGGCATGCGTAGGAAATTTATATAATTATATTATTAATTTATTAAATTTTACGCTTTTGGTGTTCTAAGCAATTTCCTATAAATAGGGTGCTTAGGTTAGAATTGAAAATCACACCAGAAACTGAAGTTTTCTCTCTCTATATTATCGAGCGTATTCTTGTGAGTATTTTGAGTATACTTTGAGTATTGTTAGACGGTGAAAGTTCCCTTCAGCACTATATCCGGTATTCCAGCTAGAAGTACTAATCTTTCGAGGTAAGGGATGTTATTTTCTTCTCAAATGATATTATTTCTTCAATATCATTATGCTGAAATATTGGTTGGAACTTTTTATCAAATTTGGAACTTTTTCAAGTCGGGGTTACTATTCATGAGTTACTATTCACGAGTTACTATTCATGAGTTACTATTCATGAGTTACTATTCACGAGTACTATTCATGAAGCGTGAAGATGTTTTTTGTGGAATTTCTACCTTTTGGTGTTGGAGTTACTATTCACGTATATGGAACTATTCACGTATACGACACTATTCACGAATACGACACAATTCATCGAAAAATGAAAAATTTTCTTTTCGTCCAAAATATCTATTCTGGAGACTAGCTTTGATTGTATCCATGTTTTGATCATTCTTGAATTTTACACCACTATGATTATTTTTGTGGTATTTTTGGACGTGGATAAAACAAAGTACGAATCCTTAATCCTTAATCCTTGTCATTTTGTTTCACCGGATTCGTTTCTTTAAAATATTTTTCATCATCCTCGGTCTTAAATGATGATATTATTGAATATCTTTGGCTCAGAGTGCAAAGATGAATGATTTCAAAGAATATCTTTGGTAGTAGTGCAAAGATGAACAGTGTTTAGATGAACACGACCAACTGATGAATATCTTTGGCAGTAGTGCAAAGATGAATATTTGATTCCGGATGTATATTGATTGATGTTACGAGGATAAAAGATAGACGATGAACTTTTAAATTCATACATAGAAGATAGTAGTTTGCATTCTCTACTTAACTCTTCTAATGAATTATTATTTCATTATGAATATTGATTTAAAATTTGTTGTCTATTGTATTCTATTAGATTTTTCCTGTTGAAGACTAACGTAATTTGTTGTATATTATCTTAGTCATAATATTCTTTCTTGGGGCTAGTTGAGCTCACCCTTTTCCTTTTTGTTCCATTTTTCTTCTCGGGAGGCGAGAATATAGCGAGTACTGCAGTCTGGGTATGGAATGAAGGTTTTAGAAAGAATTGTTTAGTAGTCCTCACCATTTTTGTAAAATAATGTATCAATAAATGTGATGAGGATTTATTTGAGTATAGATATTGTCTAGAAGATAATATTTGTATTCAAACTCACGCTTTTTCTGATTGTAATAATAAAGTTGTAGTTGTTTACGTACCATGTTTTGTATTTCGTAATAGGTGATGTATACCTATTTTGGGGGCGCCACAAGATTACTAATGTCGACTACAAGATCTAACAACAAACATGGCCAACAAGCATAAAACCAAAGAGATCTAGGCTTGCAAAGTGGCTGTCAGAGCTACTCTTCATTTCTGGGTTACCCAAAACTGAAGAACAATTCGAGTGGCCACTTTTGGGCTTCCACAACTTGCTGATCATGTAAATGTTTTGTGATCTAAGCTTTCTTTGTGGCGCCCCAAAATTAGGTATACGTCACCCATCTTGGGTCGCCACTTACATGGTACATAAATTCAAATACAACTTACTAATATAACTGCTGTACAATACGACATAAACTATGATTTGAATACAAATTTTGTCTACTAGATATTATACAAACTCAAAAGGAGTCCTCATTACATTATTATCACACTATTTCACGTAATAGTGAGGACTACTAATGCTATCCTCGGACCATTACTTACGTTCCCGACTACGTCCCAAATATGTTCTCATTTCACAAGAGAACAAAGGAAAGAAAGGGTGAGCTCAACTAGCCCAAAGAAGAAATATTATGACTAAGATATTGCGAATAAATTATCATTAGCCTTCAACGGTGTTAAACCGATAAAATACAATAGACAACCGCTTTAACTGCGGTGAATATGCAATCCATTAAAAGAGTCAAGTAGAGAATAAAATCTACTATCTTTTAGGTTTTAAAAGGTTTTCATCAATTTTTATCGCCGAGACTCGACAATAAATAAACCACCACATCTAATCATCCACGTACCACGGTCAAGGATTTTCATCAAATTATCAATGGTCATGACTATACCGAATCACCCCCGGTCATAATCATACCAAAAACTATCCATCATTTGCATTACATAAACCATCGAGGACTTTTGTCACATCATTTATATCAAGTCATGATTATACTTAATGATCCTCGGTCATAATCATACTAAGTTCATCTATGCACGTAAGCCAAAGATAACATAATATAACATGAGGATGATGACAATAACATAATAATTCAATAAAACAAGTTCAAGAATTATTTAATCCATGAATTATTAACGTCCAAATTATCAACATGATACTGTTTCGTAGAGTTAAATTCAAAAATGATCAGAAGAATATTTCCATAAAAAGATACTGGATGAAACGCAAATATCAAGGATATTCTACTAATTTCATGGAGTATAGAAGTCAAAGTTTTAACCAACTGGGTATAATAAAGAATGGAATAACAAAAAATCATCATGCATGCGGTGCTTGGCATAGGCGAGTTATTCCAATGTAATAATAATAACGGAACGGTCGGTGAAATTTACACCAAGCAGGATGTTCCAACCGAATAATAAAGATGGAACCGGATCCGGTGTAAAAAACACGGATAGGATATTCCAATAGAATGATAAAGAAGCGGAACCAGTCCTGTAAAATATACATGACGGGATGTTCCAACAGAATAATAAAAAGCGGAACCAGTCCTGATTATAAAACACATGACGTGATGTTCCAATGAAATAATAGAAGAATGTCACCAAGTATAGGGTAAACCAGCGTATGACGAGTTATTCCAATGAATAATAAGCAATGGAATAACATAAGGATTTCACCAAGTATAGGGTATCTGCCAGTATCACAAAGGTTATGTATAGGGTATGCCACTTTTACGAGTTATTCCAACAGAATGATAATGAATGGAATAATGAAGTTCTCTTCAAGAAGAAAGAATAACACCCCTTACCGTAAAAAGAACCGAATATAGAAGTAGTGAAGTAGCGAGAATACTCTTCTTCTTTCTATAATTTTCTCTCTATAAGCTTCTCTCTATAATTTCTCTCTCTAGAGTTTCAATGAATTCGTAAGAAAATAATGAAGGAATGAGCTTCTATTTATAGGAAAATGGAATGCATAAGTAACTAATCCATGAGCGGTCCAGATTGATTTACTTTAATCGACGGTCCATATTTAAAGAAAAATCTTTTAAATAAAATATAATATATTCTATTTATATAAAAACATTTTACTATGCAAACACTATGCAATACTATGCAAAACACTATGCAAAAACTATGCAAAAACACTATGCAACACTATGCATAATAAAATATAATATATTCTATTTATAGAATAACTTTAATAAAGTATTCTATTTTATATAAAAGATGTTTACATTTTATTACGTTAATAATACGAATAAAACAAAAACGTCATTATCGCTATAATAATTCATATTATTAATCGATAATAATGGAATCAAACCGAGTGACTTCTCACATAAGCATCAATAATCAATACTGGTAATGCTACTATGCAATCACACGTATTCTTGTACTTTTACTACTGAGAAGTAGTTCAACAAGAACTACACGGTAAAACTTCCGCCGTTATTTCAATAAAATATTTTTGTCGTTTTCTCAATCCGACAATAATTACATTATTGGGGTCCACCAATGATTGAGTAGTTATGCGAATATTCCCCGTTAAACCGAATATTCCCCACCAATCGAATATAATATAACCACTTGCATATTTTGTAAAATTTATAAATACTACCCACAACTATAATATTTATCTCAAATTCACACCATAATATTAAAATTATTTCGATAAAATTTAAATCTTTATTGATAAAATCTGGGTCTCACAATCTCCCTCCTTATGGAATTTCGCCCTCGAAATTAGAATGCGATACTGATATGATAAAGAGGTGAGGATACCTTGAATACCTTTATCGTCGAAAACATTAAATTCATTTTTGCAATCCTACCAAAGATATTCATTAACAATTTATCTTTGCACTACATGTGCCAGGATATACAACTCAGTAAAACCAATAATATTGAGACTCGACTTAATAGTATCACAACCATGAATTATTCATGCACTAATCGCTAAGGATACTCTTTTTTCAATTACTACTCATGATTATACCGAATAATCTGTAGGTCATAATCATACCAAGTCTATCAATGCACTACTGACCAAAGATGACTTTTACCACATCAATGAATTAATATTTCATTCTTTGAGACTCACTCAATAATTAATCCATATCATCGAATCATCCCCGCACTACGTGCCAAGGATATTCATTAGTATCACGACCACGAATTATCCATACTACTACCAAAGATAATCGTGTATTCATTAGTATCACGACCACAAATTATCCATGCACTACTGACCAAAGATAATTGTGTTTTCAATTACTGATTATGATTATACCGAAAAATCCCTCGGTCATAATCATACCAAGTCCATCTATGCACGTAAGCCACGATGACTTTGAACACATCCATGAATTAATATTTCATTCTTTGAGACTCACTTTCAATAATTAATCCACCTCGTCGAATCATCCACCTTTTACGTGCTAAGGATATTCATTAGTATCACAACCACAAATTATCCATGCACTACTGCCAAAGATAATTGTGTTTTCAATTACTGATTATGATTATACCGAAAAATCCTCGGTCATAATCATACCAAGTCCATCTATGCACGTAAACCACGATGACTTTGAACACATCCATGAATTAATATTTCATTCTTTGAGACTCACTTCAATAATTAATCCACATCGTCGAATCATCCACGCACTACACAAATTTAAGGATATTCATTAGTATCACAACCACAAATTATCCATGCACTACTGACCAAAGATAATTGTGTTTTCAATTACTGATTTATGATTATACCGAAAAATCCTCGGTCATAATCATACCAAGTCCATCTATGCACGTAAGCCACGTATGACTTTGAACACATCCATGAATTAATATTTTATTCTTTGAGACTCACTTTCAATAATTAATCCACATCGTCAATCATCCTCGCACTACAAAAAGCAAGGATATTCATTAGTATCACAACCACAAATTATCCATGCACTACTACCAAAGATAATTGTGTTTTCAATTACTGATTATGATTATACCCTAAAAATCCTCGGTCATAATCATACCAAGTCCATCTATGCACGTAAGCCACGTATTTGACTTTCAACATAATATAAACATGAGGACAATGATATAAAGAATCAATCAAATAAGATAAAGGATAAATATTAAACATTTATAATATAATTTATCCGAGATTCAAGAATATCCCCATGTTATCAATCACTTAATAATCTTATAATCTAATATCATTAATATTATAACAATATTTTAATCACTTCTTAAATTTATAAACAATTTATCTTAATTGTTTACGCTTTACCATATAATGCATTTAATCATTCGAAATGTCATACTCATAAAATATCATCACCAATTATCAAATCCTCATCAAAAAATATGCATATACTCTATATAGGATTCTCTAGCCATAAAATCCTATTTTCAACTTTGTTACTTCACATAACATATTTAACTCATATGTTCAGAATTCTAAACTATTTTCATGAAAAATACCAAATCAGCCCCAAAATATTTCTTTTCTGGGATTTAGCATAATATAGTCCCATAATGAAAATATATTTTCTCGAATTTTAAAATTCATTTACTATTTTTAAAAATCAATTTCCACTTAATTCCTTAAGAAATTAGCTACCTCAAGTTTAACTTCAAAAATTCCCAAATCTTGGCAGGACCTTACACATGTTAACGTGAGCTTCCAGTTTAAATTTCATGGTCATCGGAGTTATAGAACTCCGGTTATAGCGTTTTTTGTCGGAAAAACCTAAATATTGAAATAGTCATAACTTGCTCATTTTAAGTCAGAATGAGCTCATTTTTGGACAGGAGGTACTTTATACCATATACTTTCATGTCCCAAAAGGCCAGAATTTTTCTCATAATTTAAGTGGCCGAAACAGCCTCTCTAAAATCATGGCAGAAGCTTTTTCGGTTTTTGCAGCTTTGCACTCCTTTGCTAAAATCAGTCCACACAAAAATCTACAACACCTTTTCCAGTAATTCCACTTGGATTAGTTAGGTAACTCATAGATCTAACTCTAGGACTTGACCACATTCAAAAATTCAAAATATAACAGGAGATATGGTCAATTGAATTTCATGTTACGTTTTTCACTAAAATCGATTTTCAACTCTTTGTGATTTCTAAGAAACTTTCATGTTTTCACATAATAACCAACATAACTCATCATAAAACTTACTAATACTTCATATACCCATGATTTTCATTAGTCCAATGCTTTTATTATGACTTTCATCATAATCCTCGTAAATGCATCCTTTTAGTTGAAGAAATATTTGAGGGTTTAAGAAATGGGTTTTTTATCTTCGGGTCAATACAAAATTCGATTTCACGCTCTAGGGTAGGCTAGGAAATCTTCAAGAATACGTCAAGAAATTTATTAATGCTAGAAATATCATTCAAAACTGTGACTCTCATCCAAGACTTGGATAGTACGTCACATTGATACCAACTGTGACTTCTATCCCTTAACCTAGATAGCACCTCACAATGATACCTATAAACTTGCCATCTTCAGTCACGACGTCGCCTACAGAAAGTCTGGCTTCGGTGCATTCCACACAAGGAAGTCAACAACGAAAGGATCGGGCTCTTTACTTATGACTTGATATAACAGTGATTAACTTTAGGATTTGGTTACTTTGAATTCGTATAACAGGTTGGTTAGGAATATGAAAGCTAACAACCTTACAAAAAGAATAATGAGTAGTTAATCAATCGTTTTCAAAAATTACCTCAAAGGCAAGTATTTTCAAAGAGATAAGATCGACAGGTAACGTGAAAGTGTTTATTTGAAACAACAAGTTTAATAAACAGTGGAGGTAACGAAGGTTCCTACTAACGAAGTTTCAACCAATAAGTCAAAGTTTAACTTCTTCGGAATCAAATTTAAACGTTGAACACAACTAGGTGAAATAAAAGAGTGGGTAGAACTTGTATTGAATAAAGTATAGACTTCGCATTAATTTATAATTAACTTACCCGTAATAACTTCGTTCGGGTTTCTCGACAAACGCTCTCGCTTAAATTATCGTGTTTGACTTTACTATAGGGTACATTCCACCCTTAAGTGCTTCTTCACATTCCTGATCCATGATTTGAATCATTATTCTCCGATCCATATCGAATTCGGGTTGACCGCCATGCACAGGGTAATTCCGAATTCGATGTTGGGTTCTCCCAATTCTTCATCCAAAAGCAAAGTCCATTTCATCTATTTTGGCTTTATTGGATCTGGACGTCTTTTTCTACACTATCAACGCGTTGTGCGCCTTTTACCCATGCATCTTCTATTCTCCTTCGCTCGCTTGTTTCTTCTTTCACCGATCCTTGATTTTTAAATTCTCGATTCCAACTTTAATATCTTACACCCTCGCCAAAGCGTGATTTTGTTCGAGCATCACATATCGGGTAACCCAATTTTGAATTGTTGTATCCCTTTGTTCCACGACCGTTTGCCGTTCTTCAACTTTGTTCTTCTAGCTCACGAACACGATTTTGTAATTCTAAGTTTTGATCATAAATTTCTTCTAACCAATTCTCCTCGGTTCCTCTTCTTCCTCTTCTTCCTCACTTTCACCGCTACCTCTTGCAACTAGCTCTGGGTGCAACAATTAGTTCTTCATTTACTACGTGGATATCTCTAATTTGTTCCTCGTCGACACTTGCATTAACTTTGATTAGTGATTAAAGGTGTCACAACGGTCACATTCACTCCATTGTGAATATTTTCAAATTGCCATTTCCAAACACCGCCACAACACAAGGGTTAATTAATATATCAAATATTATCCCTATACTCGGCCAACCAATTAAATACCAAATAAACTTAGGTAGGTCATACTAGCGAAGGAATTTCCGTCTCTCCCTCCTAGTTCTTATCTCACATCTTAGCCGGGATCATATCCCTAAGCTCGATACCAACCGAGACGCCCCAAAATTAGGTATATCGTCACCCATCTTGGGTCGCCACTTACATGGTACATAAATTTAAATACAACTTACTAATATAAGCGTAAGTATAATATCGACATAAACCGTGAGTTTGAATACAAATTTTGTCTACTAGATATTATACAAACTCAAAAGGAGTCCTCATTACAAACTATTATCACACTATTTCACGAATAGTGAGGACTACTAATGCTATCCTCCGGACCATTACTTCGTTCCCAGACTCGTCCCAAATATGTTCTCATTTCACGAAGAAAACAAAGTGAAAGAAAGGTGAGCTCAACTAGCCCAAGAAGAAATATTATGACTAAGATAATGCGTAATAAATTATCATTAGCCTTCAACAAAGTGTTAAACCGATAAAATACAATAGACAACCAGTTTAATCTGCAGCTGAATATGCGATCCATTAAAAGAGTCAAGTAGAGAATAAAATCTACTATCTTTTAGGTTTTAAAAGGTTTTCATCAATTTTTATCATGAGACTCGACAATAAATAAACCACCACATCTAATCATCCACGTATTACCCACGGTCAAGGATTTTCAACAAATTATCAATGGTCATGACTATACCGAATCACCCCGGTCATAATCATACCAAAAACTATCCATCAACGCATTACAGAATATCGAGGACTTTTGTCACATCATTTATATCAAGTCATGATTATACCGAATGATCCTCGGTCATAATCATACTAAGTTCATCTATGCACGTAAGCCAAAGATAACATAATATAACATGAGGATGATGACAATAACATAATAATTCAATAAAACAAGTTCAAGAATTATTTAATCCATGAATTATTAACGTCCAAATTATCAACATGATCTTTGTTCCGTGAGAGTTAAATTCAAGAATGATCGAAAGAATATATCCATAAAAGATCTTCGGATGAAACGCAAAATATCAAGGATATTCTACTAATTTCATGGAGTATAGAAGTCAAAGTTTTAACCAACCGGGTATAATAAAGAATGGAATAACAAAAGAAATCACCATGCATGCGGTGCCGCGCATAGGCAGAGTTATTCCAACATAATAATAATAACGGAACCAGTCGTGTGAAATTCACACCGATAGGATGTTCCAACGAATAATAAAGATGGAACCCGGATCATCCGTAAAACAACACATGATAGGATATTCCAATAGAATGATAAAGACGGAACCGGTCCTGTAAAACACACGCATGTGGGATGTTCCAAGAATAATAAAAAGCGGAACCGGTCGTCCTGTAAAAAACACATGCATGTGATGTTCCAAATGTAATAATAGAAGAATGTCACCAAGTATAGGGTAAACCAGCGTATCAAGGTTATTCCAATGAATAATAAGCAATGGAATAACATAAGGATTTCACCAAGTATAGGGTATGCCGCATGTCACAGTTTATGTATAGGGTATGCCACTTTTACAAAGTTATTCCAATAGAATGATAATGAATGGAATAATGAAGTTCTCTTCAAGAAGAAAGAATAACACCCTTTACCGTAAAAAGAATGAATATAGAAGTAGTGAAGTAGCGAGAATACTCTTCTTCTTTCTATAATTTTCTCTCTATAGCTTCTCTATAATTTCTCTCTGTAGTTTCAATGAATTCGTAAGAAAATAATGAAGGAAAGAGCTTCTATTTATAGGAAAATGGAATGCATAGTAACTAATCCATGAACGGTCCAGTTTGATTTACTTTAATCGACGGTCCATATTTAAAGAAAAATCTTTTAAATAAAATATAATATATTCTATTTATATAAAAACATTTTACTATGCAAACACTATGCAATACTATGCAAAACACTATGCAAAACACTATGCAAAACACTATGCAACACTATGCATAATAAAATATAATATATTCTATTTATAGAATAACTTTAATAAAGTATTCTATTTTATATAAAAGATGTTTCGCTTTTATTACGTTAATAATACGAATAAAACAAAACGTCATTATCGCTATAATAATTCATATTATTAATCGACAATAATGGAATCAAACTGAGTGACTTCTCACATAAGCATCAATAATCAATACCGTGTGCTACTATGCAATCACACGTATTACTGTACTTTTACTACCGAGTAGTTCAACAGTAACCACGGTAAAACTTCCGCCGTTATTTCAATAAAATATTTTTGTCGTTTTCTCAATCCGACAATAATTACATTATTAGGGTCCACCAATGATTGAGCCGTTGTACGAATATTCCCTGTTAAACCGAATATTCCCCGACCAATCGAATATAATATAACCACTTGCATATTTTGTAAAATTTATAAATACTACCCACAACTATAATATTTATCTCAAATTCACACCATAATATTAAAAATTATTTCGATAAAATTTAAATCTTTATTGATAAAATCTGGGGTCTCACATTTGCAGTGTGTAGTCAACATGTCAAGGAAGAGATCCATCACTTAAACGCACCATAACAACATCACATGCAAGAGATATTGGTCGGTCAAAGTATTGGTCAGAAACTGCTTATGAAGGTTTCTGAGTTACCCAGAAACTTCATTCGGCAGTTTCGTCCACACCACTTTGACCACTGATTACTTGGATTCTGAGTAAGATCTAAAGATTCTAGAAGTATGGTCATGTAGCCTACACGTCAGACAACAATATTAAAATAATAATAGGGTCTAAAACTTAAACACAAGCAAGATAAAGACGCATCTAACATGTCAACTGTCGAACGTTACAGGCGCTTAGTCGCCTAGAGAACGCCCAGATTTGCCCGATGGCGTAATGGCCAACTACTGACCACCAAGAATAACTTACAATCTAGACACGATCAAAGTCTGATTCCAGATCCAGATCAAAGATCACATATCAAGCTATATATCTAAAACATAAAACAACAAAAATTATGATCAGGCAAGAATCTAGAGCCATTGACATACGTTGTTAGACCACAGTTTAATTTTTTTCTAAATTTTGAAAAACACTAGATCTGAGTCTATAGATGTTATGGATCCAACATCTATCAACCCAGATCATCATTATACACTACATATAACATGTTTAACACAAAAAAACTAACATCTAACATAAGATCAAAAGTCAGAATTCGTTTAGGGTTTATACCTCACTATGAACAAATTCTGATTTCTTGGCTACTGATTTGTTATGTGTGTTAGTGGGGCTTGACTTGGGGACTGAAACACCTTAGGAATTCGTAGGTTAGAGAGAGAGAGAGAGGGTCATGGATGAGTATAAGTGTATGAATGAGCAAAAATGTTCACTTTTCTCTCTCATAACCTATTTATATAACTTAAATGCATTGAATCTAACTTGCAAGGTGTCAAAGAGGATAAACTTGGATGAAATTTAGAGCATGTGCTCTAATCTAGAGTGGCGACTTGACAAGATATGGCAAGATTTGCAAGCAACCTATTAAAAATAAATTCAAAAATGTTATTTTAGTAAACTAACAAAACATTTTAAGGGTATTCTTGTCCATGGTACTTGAATCTAGGTTTTAATCAATAGATTTTAAACCTTAAGGTTTCCCAAATAATTTCTAGGGTTTGAAAAATTAAGATTAAAGTTTAATAAAATTTTAATTAGAACTTACTAATTAAAATTAGGGTTTTTAATAGAAAATTAGGGTTTTAAAAATACTTAGGGTTTTTTTTGATATTATTAGGGTTCCCCAAATTATGAATTAGGGTTTCCTAATTAATATTATAATTTACTAAAATAATAATTAGGATTACCATTTTAGCAATTAGGGTTTTAAATAGGAAATTCGGGTTTCTAGTTTACAATTAGGGTTTCTAGACAATAATTAGGTTTTACCTAATTAGCATAATATAATAATTGTCATTAATTACGTACCACAATTTCTTACCAATCAAAAATTCCGGTTTGAGTTTCAAGTTAGGGTTTAACGAATTAATGCTAGGGTTTTGACATTATACACCATAATTGACCAACCATTATCAATACATACATACAATACATATTTATAGCACTGAAATAAAAATAATTTATATTAATTATTCTCTTTCCTTATTCCAAATCCAGAATTAGGGTTTGGATTCTATATCTGATATATCTTTCAAATACGTACCATAATTAGTTAAATTAAAATAATTAACTTAACTAATTTGAATAAATTCATATAATAAAATAGTTATTATAATAATATTAATAATCATTTCATATATTATTTAAATAATATATAAATTTATTTTCGTGGAAAAATAAGTACTAAAATCATTTCTACTATAAAATTAATTACTATAATAATATATTTTATAATAATCAATAATTCTAAAATAAAATTATTTAAAATTATTCATGTAATAAATAAATTTATTTATCACAAAAATACATACACATTACCCGACACATATTCCCACCTTTAAAATAAATAAATAAAAAAATTTATATGCAAAATTTCTTATTTATTTATATAGAAAATATCGAGTTATTACAAGTATATCTAATAGATATTGTGATTCTAATACTATGTGTAGGTGAACGTGAGTTGTAAATTTATAGCTTACACACGAGGCAAGTTCCTTACCCTAAACTTTTATTGAGCAAGCTTTGTTCCTAAATTTTATTTGAGCAAGCTATAACCCTATCTTTGTTTAGACAAGTTTTAAATTATTGAGTTATTGATTTATTCTAACTTGTTTATTGTTAAGCAAGTTTCTTTAATTCCATTCTTTTATAGCGAATGCAATTTCTTGAATTCCAATTCCTAATGTTGAACTGTCTTATTTCAATTACTTTGCACACGTTATTATCATGTTGAGCAAGTTTTACTTTTAGCTTGCTACCAGTAATACATGTTCAGTAATTCTATATCTTATTTAATAAGATCATAGCCTTACCTTAATATTGTTTAAAGCAAGGTTTATTGTTTCATTCAATGCTTATGTTTTTTATTATTTCTAAGCATGCCTATTATTCTTAAACATTTTACCTTAAACTATTATTGATCACACGTAGTGCTGTTAAGTTTTGTTGATTCAACTAATCCCTTAGTTGATGGTCGTGAAGCCCTAAATTACCCTTGAAGCTTATCCAAACCAAACTTTCTTTGGTGCAGACTTGTACTCTAAAAACTGAGAAGAACAACCCTATATCAGGGGATTATTTTTAAACTTACGCAATGACGTTAAAATGTTTGCGCAATACATAGTACAAAGTGCTGATCACCTGGAGTACAAGATGATGGTCCATATAGTCGTTTAGACTGTTAAAGGTTACAGTAAAAACACCTAAATGATGATTATAGTCTTTTAGACTGTTAAAGGTTAAAGTAGAAATACTTGATAACCTAGAGCATAGTTCATGTCTTGTGACCCTCAGTTACATTTTGTATGTTGATATCAGTTTTTGATTATCATTGTCAGAGTATTATTCAACTCTGATGAGTTTATCCATTGGCATTTAATATGATATTATTATTCATTGCTATTTCTAGTGAGCATTTGTTTTGCTCACTCTTGCATATATATACTCATTGCAGCTAATGTTGAGAAGGTTGATGAAAAGGGAAAATGAACAAGTGATGAAGACTTGTAATTTACTTATTGTTATGATGTTAGACTTCATATTTAATAATGTGATGTAATTATTTTATTTCCGCATTTGATTGATGTAAAGGTTAGATAACCTTGGAGACTTTTTGATTTATGATGTAAACCTTTTAATGGGAGGATTTATGGTTTAATTTTATTACAATTGGGTAGTTAGATATGAATGAATGGAAAGTGAACACCAAATCTTGTGGGAAAGAAGTACCCAGATTTGGGGGTGTCACAAGTTGGTATCAAAGCTTTAGGTTATGAACCTTAGGTGGGGAAAAGCCTTAGGAAGTAACCTTATAAAAGATTGAAAAGATAGTGGTGATGAACTCTTATTGAGTTTTAAGAAAGAAGTAATAAAATACTTTATGTGCTTATGTGATTGTAACTTATGTGCTCGTGAGTGTCGAGTAGTAATGATTAATAATTTAAATTTAAAATTTTGTTGTCAGGATGGCTAATGTAGGAGAATACAGTCAGGCTAGGGAGGAAGGACCCCAGATGCCAAGAGAGGAAAAGCCTCGAGATATTCAGGTGGTTTGGGAACAACTACTGCCACGAGAGTTTTCTCCGTTGGTTACAGTGGTTGAGCAGGAAGGCTTACCTGATGAGGATGACGAGGAAGAGATGGATGAAGAGGATCCCATTGAACTACCTGTTAGGTTTGTAATATTTATGAATGCAATCAAATTGCATAAAATAAGCGAAAACGTGAAAAATCAGAGTTTTAAAATTTTACAAACCATATACCCGGATCATCCTTTATGCACAATTATTAATTAAACGAAAAAAATAAAGAACTAGAATCATACCCTTGAAGATTCGAGCTTCCTCAGGTACGAGTTCACCTCCAAATCCTTTCACGTTCAACTTGAATCCACCGAGTTTCGTTCCTTCCTTTGATCAACGTTAGCCACCCAAGTGTTTGGCCTCTAGAGGTGATCTACCAAGGAAGAACAAAAATTCAAGAAGATGGGTGTTTGGCAAAACCCTAGTTTTTCTATCTCTGATAGAAAAGGAACGTACTCTCCAACAATTGGAATCACGTATGTTGTGAAAATGTTAACAACCACACCCACCCATAGTAAGACTCCTCTTATTTATTGATGTGGGCAACTATCCTTAACAATTAAGGAATTGGGTTTTTTTATTTTAATTAATTAAATTCCTTTAATTAATTATGCTCCCAATCTTATTAGGAATAATTAATTAAAATCTTTTAATTAATTTAACCTCCTAATCTTATTAGGATTATATGAGAGTACTTTTATTAATTAATTCCCAAACTCCTTTAGGAATTAAATAATAATAATAGTAATAATAATAATAAGACTCTTGTTATTAATTTATATTTAATATTTCCAAAATATTAAATAATAAATATTAAGCTATTTAATTTATTCTATCACCATAGATTAAATTAAATATACTTAACTTATTATTACGATTATGCCATTAACTTCTTAAATAATTATTTTTTCTTTTATGGTGTGACCCTTTAGGTTCTCCATATTAAACCCGATTGTGAATAAATCAATTAGAACAATTCTAATCTTATTTAAATAAATAAATTAAACTATTAATTTATTTAAATAAATAATATTTATTCTACAATAGGGATAAGCCTCCTAGCGATCAACGACTTTCCGGATAATATAGATTTCAACATTAATCATAAAAGAACCTTTGAGTAAATAGTTACCATACAATTTAATTCTTCCACCATCTGATGTCCCAATTAAATATAAGACATGGAATTACTTATCGAGTCTTATTTTATTTAATTATATTTATTTTGACTCTTAAATGCACAACTCCAAATAATACAAATTAGAAACTCCTTTCTAATTTCATTACGCCTTGCCAAGGACTACTTGGGTTGTCATTTATTGAATCACATAGGACATTTCTCTTTTTTACCGTAAGTGATAGATTCTTTATTGATCATACATTATCTCCATGTACAACTTATTATACCCAAGCATACTCTTTGATATACCCTAAGGGTCTTAAGGAATAAGTCAAAGTATAACTCATCATACACAAGATACTATGATGATCTCAAGTCCAAGGATCACTTGTACTACTATTACTACAAAAACTCCTATGAGCGACAGCAAGTAAAACTCCATTAGGTATTCCTTAGCGAGCCAATGTTCAAATGAACTTATTCTCTAATAAGCACCTACATACTTGCTTTAGTGTCTCCACACAAATGATCATGAGATTAATCATCCTCATCCAATGAGCAAGCAACGTATGTACCAAATCTATCCTGGATTCACTAATCCCCAATTTAGTAATCCAACGATTAAGAACTATTTTAGTTTTAAGCTTTCTAAGAATTTAGATCTCATTAGAATGATCATCATCATTATTCTAAAAGCATTGCTTAAAACTATGGGTTTATCACATATTATAAAACAACATCATGTAGATAATTAAAAGCCTTTAATAAATTAATACTTTTTATTAATAAATGAATAAGATTGTTACAAAGTATGCTTTATCATCAAACATGATTGGCTTGTGTGCATACTACTTTCAATCTCCCACTTGCACTAAAGCCAATCGTCATGGTATCTCATACCCTTCTTCTCTAAGTTACGATTATCCTGCTGTTGGATAAGCTTTAGTTAATGGATATGTAATATTGTTCTAGAGAGTCCACTATCTCTATAGTGATTTCTCATCTTTCAATGATTCCAATAATCAAATGAAAGTGCCACAACACATGTTTTGATCCAAGATGAGATTTAGGAACTATTCCTTGTTCTGTAATAAACTTTTCATCCAAACAATCAACTTGTAGCTTCATTTATAGCTATATACTTTGTCTTTATCACTAAACCAACAACTCTTTGCTGTTTGGAACCTTTCCAATTCACTTCACCACTGTTCAAGGTAACCCTTTACCTTAAAGTGAATTTTCTGTCGTCTTGGTCTATCTGAAAAACCTGAGTCTGTTAAGCCCTCTAGTTTTAATTTAGACCCACCATAAATTTTAATCACATCCTTAGTGACTGTTAAGTACTTTAAGATGTTTTTCACTGTCTTACAGTGATCTTTTCCAGAATATAACCGATCAACATCAGGTCTCGTATATTTCATTATATACATGTTTGTCACTCATGCAATCTCTCTTTTCAGGAGTCTATGAGGACTATTAAGAGAGATTCACTCCATGACTCATCAACATGAGACATCTCTTGGAGTTTTCCATGCTAAACGACTTTAGCATCAAATGAATATACGTTCCTTGGGTTAAGTTGAGCATCCTCTTGAATCTATCTATATAGATTTGTATCCCCAATTAAGATACTCTTCCCAAATCATTCATGGAGGAATGTTTAGACAACTTTATCTTTACTGATTGTAGCATTAGTATGTCATTCTTTATCCGTAATATATCAACATATAACACTAGAAATGTTACGACGCTCCCACTGACCCTTTTGTACACATTAGGTTCATTCTTATTTGTGATAAAATCAAACTCTTTTGATTTATTTCATCAAAATGAATGTTCCATATTTGAGAAGCTTGCTTTAATCCATTTCTCTGAGTGTCTATAACTCTTACCTTATCGTATGTAACCAGATCATCATCTTCTATGATACGTACCTCATCATCATCATCCATGATGAATCCATACCTCCTAGGTATCTTCGGTACTATTCCAGATTTACGATTCAGTTGTGGTACAATAGAATCATCTCTGTGTTCCTCTTATTTTACTTATAGTGTTTTGTGGTTCTTGAACTCTTCAAGATCTATTATCCTCCCACTAGCTCCTTCAATGATAAACACCTTTATCTTAAAAGGTAGCGTGTTTCGCAACAAACACCTTTTGCTAAGTAGGATTATAGAACATATACCCTAAACTTACTTTAGGATGTCCCACAAATTTGTACTTGTCAAATCTTGTCCCAAGCTTATCGTTTTAAAGCCTTTTCACATAAGTTGGACAACCCCTTATCTTAACATACTTAAAATTAGGAATCCTCTCTATCCATAACTTTTATGGAGTCTTGGGGCCGGATTTTGAGGTTACCTTTTTCGTAGATATGCAGCCATTTTTAGGACACGACCCTAGAGGGATACTGGAATGTCGATAAAATCATTATGGACCACACCATGTCCAACAAGGTATAATATTTTCTTTCAGATACATCAATCAATTATTGCTTATCAGGAGGCGTCCATTGTGAGAAAACCATTTGAGATGATCTATAAACTCATTGTACAATTATTCCTTCCTTGATCCGATCAAAGAATCCTAATATTTTGCCAATTTATTTCATTTCTTAATTCTTTGAACCTTTCAAATAATTCACAATTCTATTTCAGCAAATACACATATTCAACCCTTTGAATGATCATCTCTTTTTTCTTATACTAGTTTGTTCAATTTGTAAAATAATTTTTCACGTAAGTCAAGTATACAAAATCCATTAAGTAATATTCCAATTCTATACAGAACATTATTATTATAAATAGAACAACAATTGTTCTTAAATATAATACCAAAGATTTTATTGTCCAACAACAAAATAGAAATAATGTTTCCAACGAGAACTAGAATACAATAACAACCTATTAACTTAATAGATTTATCTTTAGGCAGTGCTAAACAATAAGTTCTTATGGCTAATGCAGCAACCTTTGCTTTATTTCCCACACATAGGATTACTTATCTTTGTTTAGCTTTCTACTTCTGCTTGGTCCCTTCATAAATCTATATTTATGATAACTAAAGTCGGTATCCAATACCCAAGTAGAACCTTGACTTAAAGAAAAATTTATTTTAAATCATGAACAAAATTGTATTTGTAACCAAAACTTTATTAAGCTTCTTCTGCTTAGCCTCTACAAAATGCTTCTTGCAGTTTCTTTCCAGTGTCCAAGCTTATTGCAGTGGAAGTAAACTCCTTTGCTATTCGTATCAGTTTTGTTCTTATTATCATTTGTTTTTTTTGCCTTTCTATTAGCCTTCTTTGAATCATTCTTCTTTTCAGAAGATCATTTGGCCCCTACCAGTAAGACTTGGTCTTTCTTGGTTAGAAAGCGACTCTCAATATTTTTCAACATGTTAAGCAAATCAGCGAAGCTGATATCTAGCTTGTTCATATGAAAAATTCACAACAATTGTGAAAGGAGTCTGGGAGTGAGTGCAAGATCAAATCTTGGCTCAACTCTCCATCCATGACAAAACTCGTTGTCCTAATTGATCAATCAAATTGATTATGTTAGTGTTTGTACTGTAGTGTCATCGGTTATTCTAGATCGGAAGAGCTCCTTAGATATCTGATATCTATCAGTCCTTCTTTCCTCACCATCAACTACTTGATGTGTAGGAATATAATAACAGCACCCATAGTTTCATGCTGACGCCGAAGCTCGTTAATCATGGATGCGAGCATGATGCATTGAGCCAACTTTGCATCATCTTGCCACTTTCTAAAAGTTGCAATCTCTTCCTCAGAGGCATTGTCTGCAACCATTGCAGAGATAGGCGTATGAAGGACATAAGATAGCTTTTCAGCAGTGAGAACTTTTCTCAATTTCCTTAACCAATCCGTTTAATTCGGCTCGGTTAATTTAGCATCTAATATGCTACGCAGTGATAGTAATTTTAGACACTGTAAAATTCTGTAAATAAACTTGTAATTAACAACATTTTAGCATACATTCTTTTATTAATTACCAAAATAAATTAGGTCTTGTTTTAAATTGGTATCTCCAACTATTTTTATCAAACTATATTACCCTCACTTATATAGTTCGGCAAAATCTAATTAAAGATTTGCTAGTGAGAATAAGGATCCCATTTCAAATGTATATAGCCTTGTGGTGACACAACAAACTATATATAAATAAATTGGTAGACAACTCTTGTCAATTACATCAACTATGTAACTCCTTGTATTTTGCCTCTTAAATCATAATGGTCAAGTGTGTGCACATCCGAACTAAAATGATTTAAGTTAAGTCCAACCTAACACTTCATATATTCAAAAAAGGAAAATATTGTCCTTGTGGTGACACAATAAAACAATATTGTTCAATTTTCTTTATAAGCATCAAATGTGATAAAATTAACATCTCAAAGAATTAAGATCCTTACGGTGACACAACAAACTTGTAATAATTAATTGAAACTCTATTATTTTTATCATGCTAGAAGGCGACATTCGATATTCAAAATATCTTTGAACGCTTAAGACTTAATATAAAAGATTTGAGGGGTTTGCATGTAAGTAATTTATCTCATCTTGTTAAACGCGCATGCACATATATATATAAAATACGCGTCATATTAATGAACATGCGAAGCATGTTTGCATAATATATAATATATATAGTATAAGCATGCACATATAGAATACTATATTCTACCTGGATTGATTATGGACTTTTGTTCTAGTTTGGTTCACTAGAGCCACAAAGTGAACCAAAAGGTCAAACCCTAGGGGTGCAAGAATTAATATTTAAATATAACTATTACATTTAAACTCGGACTCCATTACAAACGGGTCTTCAAGCGCTCCTTGCTCCTTGATCTCCAATTCTTAAAAAATAATTCTAACTATTCCTATTACAAAACTATTTAAAATAAATAGAAACCTTGATCAGCAGTCAAGGGGAAGTACATAGGAGGGAAATAGAATTTACATTAAGGAAAAATTAGAGAAGACGAGGTACGTAGACCCCATTTAATAAAACCCATACATTCATGCATCCAACTATAATAAAATCCAATCACATTGGTTAATAGTCCATAATCAATCCCATTTATTATCATACACATCATCATATGCATCAATAAATAACATTCATCTTATGAATAATAAACATTCAATATATATATATTGATATCATTTAATGGGCAAATTTAGTTAGTATAAAACTAATTTTGAATCAAAATAAACTCCATTATTTTAATCCAAATTTAAATCAAAATAAACCTCTTTTATTTTAATTTATCTAATTTTGAATAAAATAAACTCTTTTATTTTAATCAAAATCTTTAATCAAAATAAATTCCTTTATTTTAATTAATTATGGAATCCAATTCCAAGTAAAAAACTCATTTATTAAAGGAAACACGGATTTTCTTTCCTATTCACAAATAAACTCCTTTATTTTGAATAATATGAAATCTTATTTCATATCTAAATAAACTTATTTATTTAAGGAAATACGGATTCTCTTTCCTATTCACAAATAAACTCCTTTATTTTGAATAATATGAAATCTTATTTCATATCTAAATAAACTCTTTTATTTAAGGAAACATGGAATCCAATTTCAACTCTAATTAGTTATCATGGAATCCAATTCCAACTCTAATTAGTTAGCATGAAATTTAATTTTAAAATTAAAATAAACTTTTTATTTTAAAAATAAAATAAACTTTTATTTTAAGATTAAAATAAATTTTATTTTAATTATAAAATAATTAAGAATAATATATATATTATCCATATTATATATATATATATATATATATATATATATATATCCGTATATATATATAACATGAGAACCCACTTACTGATTTAATGTTTGGTGGGTAAATATGTGAGACCCCAAATTTTATGAATAAAGATTTAAATTTCTCGAAATATTTTTTTTGAATATTATGGTGTGAATTTGATATAATGTTATAGTTGTGGGTAATATTTATAAATTTTGCAAAGTATGCAAGTTGTTATATAATATTCGATTGGTCGGGAAATATTCTTTTTGTCAGGGAATATCCGTACGACGACACAATCATTGGTGGACCCCACAACGGAAGTATTGTCGTAGTTAGAAAACGCCAGAATTATCATTTTATAAAAATAACGGCTAAAGTGTTACCGTTAAAACTGTTGAACTACCCGGTAGTAAAAAATACGATGTCTGGCGTGGTTGCGTAGTAGCACACGGTATTGATTATTGATGCTTACGTAAAAGTCACCGGTTATACTCAATTATTGCTACGATGAATTGTTCAGATCATCATCTCTCATAATATTGATTCAATTATTGTTACAGTATCATCTGCTTAATATGTTATATTGATAAATCAATAATTGAGACGACAAAGTTATTCATATTATTATTTGCAATATTGACAATGTCTAGAAGTTCTGTCAATGAGAGGTTGGATAATCTAATTGCGCGTCAATAGGGAGAAATCCTTATCGGAAAGCCCCCTCTTTCCTGAGAACGACCTGGTTGTTAAATATTATGAGTTATAATATTAATAATGAATAAGTTCGCGTTGATTAAAAATGAAATTGATAGTTCTATTATGTGGGAATTATTAGTGCTAGTGGAAATCGATATTTATTTCGATGATAATTGATGTCTGGAGGTTATATTGACAATCGGGTAATTAACCGAATAAATGAACAATTAATTGCTAGTGATTCACATGATTATAAATATTTGTTCACATGTGTGTACTATTGATTCACATTCATTTACTATTAGGGGAGTTGGTGCAAGATTGATAATACTTGCATGACTAAGTTAAAAATGGAGGTATAGTTGAAGGTACTAAACTATAATTTGTATTTTCACATGATTATAACTATTGATTCACATGATTGAACTATTGATTCACATTATTTACTATTAGGGGAGGTGGTGTAAGTTTGATAATACTTGCAGGACTAAATTAAAAATGAAGAAAAAGAGGAAGGTATTATACTGTAATATTTTGAGCCCCAAAACGTGCAATTATCGAAACTATATTTTCCTATAAATAGAATCTCATTCTTCCTTCATTTCTCACCAATTCACTAAAGCTATAGAGCAATTATTATAGAGAGAAAGAAGAAGAGAAGTCTGCTACCTCACTATTCCAGTATCTAGTCTTCTTTTAAGGTAAGGGGTATTATTCTTTCATATTCATGAAGAGAGTTATTTTCTTTCAATACTCGTAAGGGTTGTTATTCCATTCTTTATTATTATGTTGGAATAACTTTTATCATCTTGAATACCGCATACATGGTGAAATTCTTACATTATTCCATTCTTTTTTATTACATTGGAATACCACATGTTTGTGCGATCTATCGCATGCACAGTGAATTTGTTGTTATTCCATTCTTTATTATTACATTGGAATATCCTATCTGTCAAGTGATTATGCATGACCTGGTTCCATTCTTTATTATTACATTTGGAATATCCATGCATGCATGCGATTCTGCGTGACACAGTTCCATTCTTTATTATTACATTGGGAATAACACATGCATGCGGTCTATCGCATGCATGGTGAATTCTTCTGTTATTCCATTCTTCATTATTCTGTTAGAATAACCTGTCTATGTGGATTACCGCATGGCGGGTGAATATCCATTTGCAGTTTCGTATATTCTATTATCGAAATATCGTTTTCTTTGGTATTTTTCTGTTACGAGTTACTATTCATGGGTTACTATTTACCCGGTTACTATTCACTCTAGTATTATTCACTCGGGTATTCGGGGCACATTTCGTGTCAGAGTACTATTCACGAGTTAGTATTCACGGGTTACTATTCATCCAAATTACTCTTCACCCAAATATTATTCAGTCGTGTATTCAGGACACTTTTTATGTCGGGGTACTATTCCCGAAGTACTATTCACGGGGTACAATTTACCCGAAAAATATATTTCTTTTCTGTGACGCCCCCAAAATAGGTATACATCACCCATCTTGAGTCGCCAGATACATGGTACAAAAATACAAATACAACTTAATAATACAACTGTCGTGTAAAATATGACAAAACATAAACTGAGAGTTTTAATAAGAATAATGTCATCTAGACAATATCCACACTCAAAGGAGTCCTCATTATATTTATTGGCACACTATTTAACAGAATATTGAGGACTACTAATGCTATCATCTGGACTGTCAATCCGTTCTCCGACTCGTCCAAGCTATATTCTCATTTCCTGAAGAGAACAGTGAAGAAAAGTGTGAGCTCAACTAGCCCAGTAAGAAATATTATGACTAAGATAATGCAGAATAAATTATCATTAGTCTTCAACAATGTTAAACTGATAAAATACAATAGACATCAAGTTTAACTACAGCGGAACAAGCAATCCATTAAAAGAGTCAAGTAGAGAATAAAATCTATTATCTTTTATGATTTAAAAAGTTTTCATCACTTTTATCATTTGAGACTCGACAATAAATAATCCACATCATCAAATCATCCCTGCACTACAGGCCAATGATATTATTTAGTATCACGACCACGAATTATCCATGCACTACGGGCCAAAGATAATTGTGTTTTCATCAATGGTCCTAATCATGCCATAAAATAATTCATCTTTGCTCCCTTGGCCGAAGGGAATCCATAGCCATAATCATACCAAAAACTGTCCATCAATGCACTACGGCCAATGAGGACTTTTTTCACATCATTTGTAACATTACGAGTCATGATTATACCGAATAATCCCTGGTCATAATCATACCAAGTCCATCTATGCACTACAGGCCACAGATGACTTTCAACAAAATATAAACATGAGGATGATGACAATGATATAAGAATTCAATAAAACAAGTTCAAGAATTAAATTATTCAGGAACTAATAACGTCCAAATTGTCAACATGATACTTCTTTGTAGAGTAAATTTCAAGAATGCTCAGAAGAATATTTTCATAAAAAGATCTTTGGATGAAGCGCAAAATATCAAGGATATTCCACTAATTTCATGGAGTATAGAAGTCAAAACTTTAATCAACCGAGTATAATAAAGAATGGAATAACAAAAGAAATCACCACATGCGGTACTTTGCATAGACGAGTTATTCCAATAGAATAATAAATAACAAAACTAGGTCAAAGTGTCGCGACCGGCGTGATATTCCAACGTAATAATAAAGAATGAAATAACAATGAAATCACCATGCATGCGGTAGATTGCATGATGTATGAGTTATTCAACAGAATAATAAATAACGGAACCGAGTCATGCAAAATTTTCACCGGCAGGATGTTCCAATGTAATAATAAAGAATGGAATAACAAGAGAAATCACCATGCATGCGGTACTTAGATGAACAAAGCTATACCAACAGAATAATAAATAACGGAACCCGGTCCCACAGTAAAAGCGTCTGAGATGTGGATATTCCAATGTAATAATAAAGATTTTAACCGTGTCCGCGTAACGCATTGATTGGATATTCAAATGTAATAATAAAGAATGGAATAACAGAAGAATTTCACCATGTATGCGATACTTCGCATAGACAGGTTATTCTAACATAATGATATAGAATGGAATAACAGAAGAATTTCACCAAGTATGCGGTACTTCGCATAGACAGGTTATTCCAATAGAATAATAAATAATGGAATAACAGAAGTTCTCTTCATGAATACGAAAGAAATAATACCCCTTTCCTTTGAAAGAAGAGTATTCCGATTGGTAGGGCGAGGATATACTCGAAGAAAACTTGCACTACACTCAAAGCTTTCTTAAACTCTAAAGAAATACACTCAAGATTATAGAAGAAGAATTCTCTCTATAGTTTATCTCTCTAGAGTTTCAGTGAATTCGTAAGAAATAATGAAGGAATGAGCTTCTATTTATAGGAGAATGGACTGCATAGTAACTAATTCATGAACGGTCCAGATTGATTTACTTTTAATCGGACGGTCCAGATTTAAAGCAAAATCTTTTTAATAAAATATAATATATTTTATTTATAATCTAATAAAATGAATAACTTTATAAAAGTATTCTGTTTTATATAAAAAGATTTTACTATGCAAAACTCTCACGCAGCACTAGCAACACTATGCATAATAAAATATAATATATTCTATTTATATAATAACTTTATAAAAGTATTCATTTTATATAAAAAGATTTTACTATGCAAAACACTATGCATAATAGAATATAATATATTCTATTTATAGAATAACTTTATAAAAGTATTACATTTTTTTTTATAAAAAGCTTTTACATTTTATTATATTAATAATACTAATAAAACAAAACTTATATATATATATATATATATATATATATATATACAATCAACAATAATTGAATCAAATAACGTTGAGATAATATCGTGAATCATCGTGAGCAATAATTGAACAAAGTTTGTGACTTCTCACGTAAGCATCAATAATCAATCTGTGTACTATACAACCACACGACATTCTTTGTACTTTTTACTACCGAGTAGTTCAACAGTATTAACGGTAAAACTTCCGCCGTTATTTTCATAAAAATATTTTTGTCATTTTCTCAATCCGACAATAATTCCGTTGTGGGGTCCATCAATGATTGTGCCGTCGTACGAATATTCCCCGACACGAAGAATATTCTCCGACCAATCGAATATAATATAACAACTTGCATACTTTGCAAAATTTATAAATATTACCCACAACTATAACATTATATTAAATCCACACCATAATATTGAAAAAAAAAATTCGAGAAATTTAAATCTTTATTCGTAAAATTTGGGATTTTACAATCTCCCCTCCTTATGAAATTTCGCCCTCGAAATTTACGTGACGCATACTGGTATCTTAGAAACGGATGAGCACACTTCGTCCGATTCTAACTATTGAGGTATAACCTTTGAGTGTTGAATACATTCCAGGATTTTAACAGGTACATCTTCATACGTTAAATTATCCGCTATCTCGTCCGGTTCTAAATCAATAATGTGGTTCAGGTTGTCCACATATTTATGTGACATCGATATGTAAAAAACGTTATAAACACGCGACATACTTGGCGGTAAAACGAGTCTATAGGCCACAGTTCCTACTCGATCGAGGATTTCAAAATGTACCAATTAAATCAAGGGTTAAGATAACGCCTTCTTGAACCTTCTTCTTCACATTCATCAGCTCTGAGTATGTAGCTTGAGCGGCTTTAACTTTATCGATTAAAGTCAATTCTACTCGTATATTCGTTATCTTCACGTGGGTTCGTATATTCGCACTCGTAAACGCATACGATCTTCTACTCAACGCGTCAGCTACCACATTCATTTTTCCCACGATGATATTGAATGGTACGATCATAATCTTCAACAGCTCGAGTCAACGTCTTTGGCGCATGTTACGTTCATTTTAGTTGAAGAAATATTTAAGGGTTTTAGAAATGGAGTTTTGTACTAGGGTCAGTACAAAATTCGATTTCACGCTCTAGGGGTAGGCTAAGAAGTCTTCAATAATACGTCAGGAAATTTATTAACAATAGAAATATCATTCAAAACTATGACTCTCATCCATGACTTGGATAGTACGTCATATTAATTCCTATCAACTTGCCATCGTCATTCACAACGTCGCCTATAGAAAGTCTGGCTTCGGTGCATTCCACACAAGGAAGTCAACAACGAAAGGATCGGGGCTTTTTAATTATGGCTTGATATGACAATGATTGACTTTAGTGGTTTGGTTGCTTGAATTCACATAATAGGTTGGTTAGGAATATGAAAGCTAACAACCTTACTAAAAGCATGATGAGTAGTTAACCAATCGATTATTAAAATCACATCAAAGGCAAGTATTTTCAAAGAGATAAGATCGACAGGTAACGTGAAAGTGTCGATTTGAATCAACAAGATTTATAAACAGTGGAGGTAACGAAGGTTTTTGCTAACGAAGTTTCAATCGATAAGTTAAAGTCTAACTTCTCTAGAGTTAAATTTAAACGTTGAGCGCAAACAAGAGAGATAAAAGAATGGATAGAATCGGTATCTAATAAGGTATAGACTTCGTAAGAATTTATAATTAACTACCCGTGCTAACTTCGTTCGGGTTACTCGCTTTTTGAGAAGTTATGAAATACGCTCTTCCTGAAACCACCGACTTTGTTTTGTCCGTATCAGCCTTTGGTGCCACCGTCCCAGCTGGACTTGACTTCACTATACGATAAAATCGAGCTAGGTGACCTTCTCTTCCGTAATTAAAACACGCTTTGGATTATTAAATGACAAAGATGGACGGATGTGTCCTCCCCGTCGCATTTGAAACATACTGACCGGTGGTCGTTCTTCTTCCTCCTTTGAAACGGATCTTGATCTTTCATTGTCTTTCCATCATTATTGAACCTTCTTTTCTTGAAATTTCCACTTCTGTTATCTTGGCCATGATTATCACCGAAGTGGTTACCATTCATGGCATGATAATTTCCCCCACGATGGTTATCATTGTTTTGATGATCGTTGCCACCGGTACGATTATTATCGTGTTGTTGGTCGTTGCCTTTTGGTTGTGCTAACTAATTATCGTGCTCCAATAACTGAGCTCTATTCACAACATCTGAATACTATCACAAAACAAGGGTTAATTGATGTAAGACCCCGAAATTTTTTAAATAAAAAGGAATTTCCTTTATTTATTATTTTGAAATAGTAAGGGTTGATCTGATTAATGTGGATAGTTAAGGGTTAAATACGCAAATATTTCAAAATAAACAAGTGGTTATAAAATATTCATTTTTGTCGGGGAATATTCGTTTGGTCGTGGAATATTCGTGACTTTGTCGGGAATATTCGTGCAATGACAGCCAGCAGCCATGTGGGCCCCATAATGAAAGCGATTGGATGAGGAAAGCGACAAAGTTTGGGTGGTTATAAATAACTGCGTAGTTATTCTGAATTAAGATCTGTTGGAATACCCGTTGGTTAAAATACGATGTCTGGCGTGGTTGCACGACAATGAGCAATACCATTGCAGCAATATTGTTGAATTATTGATTAAATGCACGTAAGATGGCACTACTTCAATAATTTTCACGAGAGTTCTTGTCAATATTTTATTTTATTGATTCAATAATTCTTTGCGTTGATATTTTATATTATTGTTGTTCAATAATTGTCACTTTGCGATATTTCCCATTATCGGATCAATAATTCATATTATTTGAATAATATTATTAGATAACATTATTGGCAATGTCTAGAAAGTTACATCTAAGGAGAGGTTTGGTCACCTAATTGCGCCGCCCGATGAGAGAGATCCTTATTGAAAGCCCCTCTTTCTGAGGAGCGATGCGGTTGTCATAAATGTGATTCTGTAATATTATTTGTGAATAATTAATTATTGATTCATATGATAAGGAAATATTTATTTTATATGAATATAAATGATGGATTTATTTATGTGGTTATTAATGAAGGAATTATTGTTGAGGTGTTTTATCAGTATTTTATCGGATTGGAGGTATTAAAAATCAAATCAGGGGTTTTGAGATATATTGCGGGGGTTATAATTTTTAATCCGACCGTTGGATTGTGGTAATTTTTGGGTATGTTATACATACATAAGTTGAGTATATGTCCACAAATTTTGAACCGTTAAAAATGCACGAATGATTTGTTGTGAATTTTAAGAGGTGTCGGATTCTAAATTAGGTTTATAATTGATTTTGGTGGAAAATTCTAGAATTGAGTGGGCCCCACTTGTGGTTGGTGAATAAATGTGCTGAATTTTATTTCAAATGTGGTGGGTGGCAATAGTAGCGGTAAAAGCCATCGCAGTAGCAGTCAAGTCCGCTGCCTTGGGGACTAACATTTTCCTATAAATAGAGGGCTAAGTTAGAATTGAAAATCACACCGAAACAAAGTTTTCTCTCTTTCTCTCTCTATATATTGAGCGTATTTTGTGAGTATTTAGATACTTTGAGAGTTCTTTGTTCAATTACAAGTTTCATTCAAAGATCACTTGAGCCTTTCCTTCCGGAAATCTTGATTCTTTGAGGTAAGGGATGTTATTTTCTTCTCAAATGATATTAATTCTTGAATATCATTATCTTTGAAATATTGGTTGGTACTTTTATCAAATTTGGAACTTTTTCATGTCGGGTTACTATTCATGAGTTACTTATTCACGAGTTACTATTCATGAGTTACTATTCACGAGTTACTATTCACGAGTACTATTAAGTAAGCGTGAAGATGTTTTTTTGTGGAATTTATCTCTTTTGGTGTGAGATTTACTATTCACGTGTATCACGGCCTTATTCACGATATCTGACACTATTCACGAATCGACACTATTCACCGAAAAATGAAAATTTTTCTTTTCGTCTAAAATATCTATTCTGGATACTAGCTTTGATTGTATCCATGTTTTGATCATTCTTGAATTTTACACCACTATGATTATTTTTTTGAGGTATTTTTGGGCGTGGATAAAACCAAGTACGAATCCTTAATCCTTGTCATTTTGTTTCACTTTGGATTCGTTTCTTTAAAAATATTTTCATCATCCTCGGTCTTAAATGATGATATTATTGAATATCTTTGGCACCATAGTGCAAAGATGAATGATTTCTGAAGAATATCTTTGGCACAGTAGTGCAAAGATGAGCGGTGTTTAAATGAACATGATCGATGATGAATATCTTTGGCACATGAGTGCAAATGAGCGGTGTTTAAATGAACATAACCGACCGATGAATGAATATCTTTGGCACAGTAGTGCAAAGATGAGCAGTGTTTAAATGAACATGAATGATGATGAATATCTTTGGCCTTTAGTGCAAAGATGAGCAGTGTGTTGAGATGAACATGACCGATTGATGAATATCTTTGGCCTTTAGTGCAAAGATGAGCAGTGTTGAGATGAACATGACCGATTGATGAATATCTTTGGCTGTAGTGCAAAGATGAATATTTGATTTGAGATGAATATTGATTGATGTTACGGATAAAATATTGATGATGGATTGTTAAATTCATAGATTATAGTAGATTTCATTCTCTACGTAACTCTTCTATGAATTATTATTTCATTGCGAATATTGATCTCAAACTTGTTGTCTATTGTATTCTATCGATTTTTCCTGTTGGAGACTAACGATAATTTGTTGTATATTATCTTAGTCATAACATTCTTCTTCGGGCTAGTTGAGCTCACCCTTTTCCTTGTTGTTCCATTTTTCTTCTCGGGAGGCGAGAATGTAGCGAGTACTAGTCGGGTATGGAATGAAGGTTCTAGAGAGAGTTGTTTAGTAGTTGTGGCGCCCCAAAATTAAGTATACATCACCCATCTTGAGTCATGACTTACATGGTGCAAATTTAAATACAACTTATTAACATAAGCGTAGTGTACAATCTGACATAAAGCGTGAGTTTAAATACAAATATCGCTCTACTAGATATTATACAAACTCAAACAAAAGTCCTCATTACAGATTATTATCACACTATTTTACGAAATAGTGAGGACTACTAATGCTATCTTCGGGACCATCACTCGTTTCCCAGACTCGTCCCGGCTATATTATCATTTCACGAAGAGAACGGTGAAAGAAAGGGTGAGCTCAACTAGCCCGATGAAATATTATGACTAAGATAATGCGAATAAATTATCAATAGTCTTCAATAATGTTAAACCGATAAAATACAATAGACAACCAGTTTAAGCTGCGGTGAATATCTGATCCATTAAAAGAATCAAGTAGAAAATAAAGTCTACTATCTTTTAGGTTTTAAAAGGTTTTCATCAACATTATAGCGAGACTCGACTTTAATAAATATTCCACATCATCGAATCACCCCACACTTCTGACCAAGGATATTCTTTAGTATCACGACCACAATTATTCATGCACTACGGGCGAGAATATTTGTGTATTCATTAATAATCATGATCATGCCAACAACTCGTCCATCAATGTACTACTACCATTTGAGGATTTTTTATCACATCATTTGTAACATTACGGTCATGATTACAAGAATAGTCTCTCGGTCATAATCATACCAAGTCCATCTATGCACTTCTGGCCCACGATGACTTTCAAAAAATATAAACATGAGGATGATGACAATGATATAAGAATTCAATAAAACAAGTTCAAGAATTATTTTATCCGGGAATTATTAACGTCCAAATTGTCGATATGATCTTTGTTTTGTAGAGTAAAATTCAAGAATGATCGGAAGAATATTTCCATGAAAAGATCTTTGGATGAAACGCAAATATCGAGGATATTCTACTAATTTCATGGAGTATAGAAGTCAAAGTTTTAACCAATTTGGGTATAATAAAGAATGGAATAACAAAAGAAATCACCATGCATGCGATAGACCGCATGACGGAGTTATTCAACGAATAATAAATAACGGAACGAGTCGGTGAAATTCACAATCAAGCGGGATGTTCCAATGAGAATAATAAAGATGGAACCGAGATCCGGTGTAAAACACACGATAGGATATTCAGCAAGAATAATAAAAAGATTTTACCAGGTCCGGTGTAAAACACGTGCAGGAGGATGTTCCAGCGAGAATAATAAAGATTTTAACCAGTCCGGTGTAAAACACACGCATGACGGGATGTTCCAACGAGAATGATAAAAGATTTTAACCAGTCCGGTTAAAAACACACATGTGATGTTCCAATGAATAATAGAAGAATGTCACCAAGTATAGGGTAAACCACTTATACAAAGTTATTCCAATGAGAATAATAAGCAATGGAATAACAACAGTTCTCTTCATGAATAAGAAAGAATAACACCCCTTACATTTGGTAGGAGATTGAATCTGCGGCGATGTAGTAACAAAATACTCTTCTTCTTTCTCTCTTATTCTCTCTATACTTTCTCTCTCTATAGCTTGAATGAATTAAATGAAAAATAATGAAGCCCTAGGCCTCTATTTATAGAAGATTTCTAGCTTAGCACCGTCGTGTGAAAAGGCAAGTGGCTTGACGAATGGTTTGGCCTTTGTAATGTGAAGCGACAAGTGGTTCGGCCTTTGTAATGTGAAACGACAAGTGGTTCGACGTCTGGTAAAGGTAATTACTATTAACGAAGGTAAATACTATTGACGAAGGTAAATACTATTCACAAGGGTAATTACTATTGGCGAAGGTAAATACTATTCACAAGGATAATTACTTATCTATTGGCGAAGGTAAATTCTATTCACAAGGGTAATTACTATTGAAGGTAAATACTAAATACTATTCACAAGGGTAATTACTATTGACGAAGGTAAATACTATTGATGAAGAGACTCTTAGATGATGACATATATCAGCCCCCCCATAAAATAATCAAACTTACCACAAATCATAACACATATTTAATCTTTCAATAATTATTAATCATTTATAACTTGTCGTCTCAATTATTGATTTAATACTATAACATATTATACGAGATGATCTTGTGACAATAATTGAATCAATAATATAAGAGATATGATCACGTGATTCTTGTAGCAATAATTGAGCGTAGGTGAGTGACTTCTCACGTAAGCATCGATAATCAATCTGTGTGCTTCTTATGCAACCACAGCGTATTCTTGTACTTTTACCACCGGGTAGTTCAACGGTTTTAACGGTAACACCTCCGTAGTTATTTTTATAAAAATATTTTTGTCGTTTTCTCGATCAAATGATAATGTTGTGGGGTCCACCAATGATTGAGCCATTATACGAATATTCCCTAACAAAAGAATATTCCCAGACCAAACGAATATTTTATAACAACTTGCATACTTTGCAAAATTTATAAATATTACCTGAACTATAACATTATATCAAATTTATTCCATAATATTCAAAAATAATATTTATAGAAAAATTCATCTTTATTTATAAAAGTTTGAGGGTCTTACAACCTCCCTTCTTATGAAATTTAAGCCCTCGAAATTAAGTGCGTGACTGGTATGTCGAAGAGGTAAGGATACCTTGATTTCATTTGATTCTAACTCCCAAGTCATTTCCTCAACATCGTGGTTCCTCCATAAAACTTTGACTTGAGGTATAACCTTGGAGCGTAGAATATGTTCTTTCTTATCAAAATTTGAGCAGTACCTCTTCATACGTCAAATCTTCCGCTATTTAAATCCGGTTCTAACTTCAATAATATGGTTCGGGTCTTTCACATATTTACGTAACATAGATATGTGAAAAACGTTATGAACACGAGACATATTTGGCGGTAAAAAGCGAGTCTATAGGCCACGATTCCTACTTTCGATCGAGGATTAAAATGGATAGATGAATCGAGGATTAAGTTTTCCTCTCCTTCCAAATCTTGTAACTCCTTTCCATGGAGCAACTCTTAACAACACATGATCTCCTATATCGAATTCCACGTTCTTTCGATGAAGATCGGCATAACTCTTTTATCGATTTTGTGAGGTTTTTATCGTTGTCGGATCATTTGAATCTTTTAAAGTAGTCATACGTACCAACTCCGGTCCCAACAACGTTGCTTCACCCACCTCATCCCAAAGATAATTGAGAACGACACTTTCTTCCATACAATGCTTGAATGGAGCCATGCCATACTTGCTTGATAAGCTGTTGTTGTAGGAAAACTCCACCAATGGTAAGAACTTGTCCCAACTCCCTTGAAATCAAGGACACGAGTCTTAATAGATCTTCAAGAGTTTGAATAGTCCTCTCCATTGTCCGTCCGTCGAGGATGATATCTTAGAACTAAATCGTAAGTCTGTGCCCATAGCTTTTTGCAAACTAACCCAAAATCGTGAAGTGAATCTTGGGTCTCGATCGGAAACTATGGATACTGCAAGGCATACCATGCGATCTTCTACAATCTCGTTTATGTACATCTGACAAGGCGTTCAAGTGTATAAGTTTCTCGTATCGGTAAGAAATGAAGCGGACTTGGTCGATCTATCAACAATGACCCAAATCGCATCAATGCCTTGAGAAACCTTAGGAAGACCGTAACTTGAAATCCATGGTAATGTGCTCCCACTTCCATTCTGGAATTTCAAGTGGTTGCAATGGACCTTTTGGTACTTGATGCTCCGCTTTAACTTTCGTTGACAAGTTAGACACCTTGAGATAAACAATATTATCTCTCTTCATATTGCTCCACCAAAATGTATGGCGAATATCATGATACATTTTGGTACTCCCGAGATGGATTGCAAATGGTGTGTTGTGCGCTTCCATCATGATATTATACTTTAAATCGAGGTCGTTAGGAACACAAAGTCTGGAGTTGACTCAAGTATTCCTTCTTCATCGATTCTTGCTTCCTTGTAGCACCTTCTTGCACTTTCTTCCTCATACGCATCGACTCCAGTGCAGTAGCTTGAAAGCGACTTTAACTTTATCAATTAAAGTCGGTTCTACTCGTATACTCATTTGTCATCACATGCGTCCTCAGAGTCTTTAATTCTATCTCCATCCTTTGCAAGTCACACAAAATGGGCCTTTATTGACAATATCGCACTTGTACTTGCATATGATTTCTACTCAATCGTCGGCTACCACGTTTGCTTTTCGAGGATGGTATTGGATGGTATGATCATAATCTTTCAACGATTCAAGCCAACGTCGTTGTCGCGTGTTGAGTTCCTTTTGAGTGAAGAAATATTTGAGGCTTTTATGATCCGTAAAGATCTCCACTTTCTCCCCATACAAGTAATGCCTCCAAATTTTAAGTGCAAAGAAGATAACAATTTGCCAACTCTAGATCATGAGTAGGATAATTCCTCTCATATTCTTTGAGTTGTCGCGAGGCATAAACTATTACTTTTCCATGTTGCATGAGAACACATCCCAACCCTTTGCTAGAAGCATCACTTGTAGATGACAAATCCCTCAAGAGCGGATGGTATTGTCGAAGCAGTCTTTGAAATAAGTCTCCTCTTGAGTTCTTGAAAACTCTTCTCACATTCTTCGCTCCAACCGAACTTTGTATCTTCCAAGAGTCACCGAGTCGATGGAATAGCGATTCGAGAAAATCCTTCCACGAATCTCCGATAATAACCAATTAAGCCGAGAAAGCTACGTACTTGATCCTTTGATTTAGGTTGTTCCCGACTTTGAATAGCTTCAATCTTTCTTTGGGTCAATGATATTCCATGACTTGATACCACGTGCCCAAGGAATGCTACTTCTTGAGCGAACTCGCATTTCTTCAACTTGGCATAAAGCTTATATTCACGAAGCTTTTGGAGTGTCGACCTCAAGTGTTGCTCATGATCTTCACGGCTTTTGGAATAAATAAGGATGTCATCAATAAAGACGACCACAAAGTGATCTAAATATTCCTTGAATACTCGGTTCATCATATCCATGAAGGCGGCGAGGAGCATTAGTCGATCGAAAGGACATGACTAGGAATTCATAATGCCCGTCTGGGGAGTTACGGCCGTCTTTGGAATGTCGTGAGCTCTAATCTTCAATTGGTGATATCCGGAGCGAAGATCAATCTTTGAAAAGAATTTGGCTCCTTGCAATCGGGTCAAACAGTCATCAATACGTGGCAATGGATACCTATTTTTGATGGTGACGTGATTCAACTCCGATAATCAATACAAAGTCGCATACTCCCATCTTTCTTCTTCACGAATAGAGCAGGAGCACCCCAAGGAGAAGTACTAGGGCGAATAAAGCCAATGTCTAACAATTCCTGCGGTTGGGTCTTTAACTCCACGAAGTTCAATAGAGCCATTCGATATGGGGCTTTGGAAATAGGTTTTGTCTGGGGTTCAAGGTCGATACAAAATTCAATTTCACGCTCTCGGGGTAGGCGGGGAAGTTCTTGAGGGAATCGTCGGAAATTTATTAACAATAGGAATATCGTTTAAAAGCGGCGTATTTTATTTAAATCATGACATGAGCTAAGAAAGCTTGACATCCGTTTTTCAATAAGCGAATAGCTTTATGGCTTGAGATGACCGTGATTGATTTTAATGGTTTGGTCGTTTGAATTAGCATAATAGGTTGATTAGGAATATGAAAGCTAACAACCTTACGAAAACAATCAATTTTGCATGATAAGTAGTTAACCAATCAATCCACTAGAATCACGTCAAATGCAAGTATTTTTAATGAAATAAGATCGACGGAGTAATATGAGGTGCCGATTTGAACCAAACAAGACTTATAAGCGATGGATGTAATGAAGGTTTCTCCCAACGGAGTTTCCACAGATAAGTCAAAGTCTAATTTCTCCAGAGTCAAATTTAATCGATGGCGCAAGTAGGAGAAATAAAAGAATGGGTAGAACCGGTATCAAATAAAGTATAGACTTCATTAGAGTTTATGATAAGCTTACGTGATGACCTCATTCGGTTCCTTGCTCTTTGGGAGGTCACAACAAATGCTCTCCCTTGCACTACTGGGTTTTGAATTTTACGGGATGGCCTTTGGTGCCTCCATCCTAGCTGAATTTGTCTTGATGGCAACAAAAAATCGAGCTAAGTGACCTTCTCTTCCACAATTATAACATGCTTTGGACGACATGGCGCAGTTTGAATTGATGTGTCCTCTCTCCTCGCATTTGAAGCATATGATAGGTGGTCTTTCTCCTTCCTTAACAATGGGTCTTTGGTCTTTGACGTCTTTCCATCATTGTTGAATCTCCTTTTCTTGAAATGTCCATTCTTATTGTTTTGCCCGATTACCACCAAGTGGTTACCATATCTCCGCCTGTTGATTCCCTCCACGCTTGTTGTCACCACCTCGATGACTATTCTCATTGGTATTATAATTTTGCTTTGCTCTCTTTTTAGTTGCGTTGACTCATTATCGCGCTCCACTAATCGAGCCCTATTTACAACATCTGAATACAAACACGCTTTATGAGAAATAAGATGTTGGCGTATCTCGACTTCAAACCTCTTAAAAACATTCGCGCCATTCTCTCTCATTATCCACCAAGTGGGACGAACCGTGATAACTCATAAATTTTGCCTCGTATTGCGACACGGTCATATTGTTTTGTTCCAACTTGATAAACTCCACCTCCTTCATGTGGCGAATACTTTCGGAAAGTATTTGTCGTTGAACGACTCTGGAACTTCTCCCAAGATATCTTGATGCACATTTGGTTGAGTACGTTTCTGATTCCCACCAATGAATCCGCCTCTCGCGCAACATAAAAGCGTGAAGGGAACCTTTTGCTCCTCGGAGCATCCCAAGACATCAAATATCTTGGTAATCTGCTTTATCCATGCTTCCGCGAGAAGTGGTTTTGGCTCTCCCTTAAACTCCCGGTGGTCCCAGCTCCTTAAATTGTTTAGCGGTGACCGCTTGAGAGTTTTCCGTGTTTCCACCTACGTTTTGGGCGAGAGTCGCTCTACTTTCTTTGTTGCATAAATTGCATAAAGCCTCTGAACATTTGATCATTTGTCATTTGGTCGGTGTTGTTGTTTGCATGAGGATTGTCGCCTTCGATGCACATTATCTTGATTATTGATATGTGGTGAATCAACGATCGCTGCGCTCCATTCTTATTCTCAACATTCTCGGATGTCATTTTCGATCTCGCCACAAAACAAAAGGTTAATTGACATGTAACAAATTATCCTTATCTTCCGACCAACCAATAAAATAACACATAAACTTAGGTAGGTCATACTAGAGAAGGTATTCCCGTCTCTCCCCTCCTAGTACTATTCTCACATCTTGGCCAGGATCACATCCCTAAGCTCGATACCAACCGTGGCGCCCCCAAAATTAAGTATACATCACCCATCTTGAGTCGCAACTTACATGGTATGTAATTTAAATACAACTTATTAACATAAGCGTAGTGTATGCAATCTGACATAAATCGTGAGTTTAAATACAAATATCGCTCTACTAGATATTATACAAACTCAAACAAAAGTCCTCATTACGATTATTATCACACTATTTTACGAATAGTGAGGACTACTAATGCTATCTTCGGGACCATCACTCGTTTCCCAGACTCGTCCCGGCTATATTATCATTTCACAGAGAAACGGTGAAAAGAAGGGTGAGCTCAACTAGCCCGATAAGAAATATTATGACTAAGATAATGCGAAATAAATTATCAATAGTCTTCAATAATGTTAAACCGATAAAATACAATAGACAACCGGTTTAAGCTGCGGCGGAATATCTGATCCATTAAAAGAATCAAGTAGAAAATAAAGTCTACTATCTTTTAGGTTTTAAAAGGTTTTTCATCATCATTGTTATAAATTTAGACTCGACTTTAATAAATATTCCACATCATCGAATCACCCCTGCACTACGGCCAAGGATATTCTTTAGTATCACGACCACAATTATTCATGCACTACGGGCCAAGAATATTTGTGTATTCATTAATGGTCATGATCATGCCAACAACTGTCCATCAATGTACTACGGCCACTGAGGATTTTTTTATCACATCATTTGTAACATTACGGTCATGATTACACCGAATAGTCTCTGGTCATAATCATACCAAGTCCATCTATGCACTACTGAATACGTATGACTTTCAAAAAAATATAAACATGAGGATGATGACAATGATATAAGAATTCAATAAAACAAGTTCAAGAATTATTTTATCCGGGAATTATTAACGTCCAAATTGTCAATATGATCTTTGTTTTGTAGAGTAAAATTCAAGAATGATCGGAAGAATATTTCCATGAAAGATCTTTGGATGAAACGCAAATATCAAGGATATTCTACTAATTTCATGGAGTATAGAAGTCAAAGTTTTAACCAATTTGGGTATAATAAAGAATGGAATAACAAAAGAAATCACCATGCATGCGATAGACCGCCTTGCAGACGAGTTATTCCAACAGAATAATAAATAACGGAACCAGGTCAGGTGAAATTCACACCGACAGGATGTTCCAACAGAATAATAAAGATGGAACCAGATCCGGTGTAAAACACACAGATAGGATATTCCAACAGAATAATAAAAAACGGAACCGGTCCTGTAAAAACACATGCATGTGGATGTTCCAATGAGAATAATAATAAGATTTTAACCGGTCCTGTAAAACACACGCAGTGGATGTTCCAACAGAATGATAAAGACGGAACCAGGTCCGGTGTAAAACACACAGACAGGATGTTCCAACAGAATAATAGAAGAATGTCACCAAGTATAGGGTAAACCACTTATACAGGTTATTCCAACAGAATAATAAGCAATGGAATAACAACAGTTCTCTTCATGAATAAGAAAGAATAACACCCCTTACATTTGGTAGGAGATTGAATCTTTGCGGCGATTATAGTAACAAAATACTCTTCTTCTTTCTCTCTTATTCTCTCTATACTTTCTCTCTATATAGCTTGAATGAATTAAGTGAAAATAATGAAGCCCTAGGCCTCTATTTATAGAAGATTTCTAGCTTAGCACCTGCCGTGTGAAAAGGCAAGTGGCTTGACGACTGGTTTGACGCCTGTAATGTGAAACGACAAGTGGTTCGACGCCTGTAATGTGAAACGACAAGTGGTTCGACGTCTGGTAAAGGTAATTACTATTAACGAAGGTAAATACTATTGACGAAGGTAAATACTATTCACAAGGGTAATTACTATTGACGAAGGTAAATACTATTCACAAGGATAATTACTATTGACGAAGGTAAATTCTATTCACAAGGGTAATTACTATTGACGAAGGTAAATACTATTCACAAGGGTAATTACTATTGACGAAGGTAAATACTATTTGATGAAGAGACTCTTAGATGATGACATATGAGCCCCCCCATAAAATAATTAAACTTACCACAAATCATAACACATATTTAATCTTTCAATAATTATTAATCATTTATAACTTGTCGTCTAAATTATTGATTTAATACTATAACATATTATACGGATGATCTTTGTGACAATAATTGAATCAATAATATAAGAGATATGATCGCACAATTCTTGTAGCAGAATAATTGAGCATAGTGAGTGACTTCTCACGTAAGCATCAATAATCAATCTGGTGTGCTACTATGCAACCACGCAGACATTCTTGTTTTTTTACCACCGGGTAGTTCAACAGCTTTTAACGGTAACACCTCCGCCAAGTTATTTTTATAAAAATATTTTTATGTCGTTTTCTCAATCCGATAATAATGTTGTGGGGTCCACCAATGATTGAGCCATTTATATTTAATATTCCACTAACAAAAGAATATTCCCCACCAAACGAATATTTTATAACAACTTGCATACTTTGCAAAATTTATAAATATTACCCACAACTATAACATTATATCAAATTTATTCCATAATATTCAAAAATAATATTTATAGAAAAATTCATCTTTATTTATAAAAATTTGAGGTCTTACAAGAGTCCTCACCATTATTGTAAAATAATGTATCAATAAATGTGATGAGGATTTATTTGAGTATAAATATTGTCTAGAAGATAATATTTGTATTTAAACTCACAGTTTTATTGTTGTGATAATAAAGTTGTAGTTGTTTCGCACTACATGTATTTGGCGACTCGAGAATGGGTTGGATGGAATGGACCTATTTTGGGGTCGCCACGGTTAATTAATATCGAGCTTAGGATATGATCTCTGGCGGAGATCGGGGAATAGAACTAGGAGGGAGAGCGAGTAAATCCTTTGCTAGTGTGTCCTACCTAAGCTTATTTGTTAGTTGGTCAAGATATAGGGATATTATGTGATTGATTTTCCTTAATTAACCCTTGTTTTATGATGATTTGAGAATGTCGTGAGAATATTAATAGTGGAGTAAATGAGACCGTGGAGATGCCTGTACTTAATAACGAGGAGAACGTACAGCAGTCAAGCAATGTACCTCCTATGAATAACACCACCGGCGCGATGATGAACGAGGGGATGTTTAGAAGCTTTTTGCGATTCATGCAAAATCGACGAGGAGACTCGTGCTCAAAATATAGGAGGAAATGATAGTAATTCACGGGTGGTCACAAGCAAGCAGTTCAAAGAGTCAGGACCACCGAGTGCAGGAAAGCCGAGATCCGATCATGGCGGAAACATGGGTCAAGCAAATTACCAAGATATTCGATGTCTTGGGATGCGGAGAAAAGAAAGTTCCATTCGCTACTTTTATGTTCCGTGGTGAGGCAGATTCTCGTGGTGGGAATCGTGAAGCGTACCCATCCAATTTGCACTCAAAGATGTCATGGGAGACGTTTGAAGATTTCAATGACAAGTACTTCCCCGAAAGTATTCGTCATATGAAGGAAGTGGAGTTTATTAGACTAGAAGCGTAATAACATGATGGTGTCCCAATGACGAAGCGCGAAGTTCATGGAGTTATCGAGTTTTGCACCTCATTTGGTGGAGAATGAGGAACGTATGACGCGGATGTTTCGAGAGGTTTGAAACCCAAGATACGTCGAGATCTCATTTCTCATAAATTTTCTCTCTATTCGAGATGTTGTAAATGAGGCTCGATTGTTAGAGCGAGATAACGAGTACGTTCAACCGAGGGACCATAACCAGGATCATACCAAAGATAGCGATCATCGAATAACGATAACCAAATGGAGAAAGAAGAATACGACAAAAAGGCGAACCACTCTGGTGGTAATCGTAAGCTATGAAAATAGAAGAAACGAATCGGGAGGAGATTTTAAAAGAGGAGATTTAACAACGACCATGTGAAGACGACGATCACTGGCAAAGAATTGGTTCTAAGGGAGGAGAACGACCACCGGTCATATGTTATAAATGCGGAAAGAGGGATATATCATTAAAACCGCCCTAACAGTTTAAGGTATGCTATAATTGTGGAAAAGAAGGACATATCGCCGAGATCAGATGCGATATCGAAACCCGATCCAAATGGAATGGTGACTCAAAAGGATGTCCCGTAAAAGTCAAAGTCAACGATTCACGGAAGAAGCGTTTGTCGTGACCGGGTCAAAATACGAGGAACCCGAACGAAGTTAGCACGGGTTAGTTAATTATAAATTCTTGCGAAGTTTATACCTTACTAGATACTGGTTCTACCCATTCTTTTATCTCTCTTGCTTGCGCTCAACGTTTGAACTTGACTACGGAGAAATTAGACTTTGACCTATTTATGGAGACTCCGTTAGGAGAAACTTTCATTACATCCGTTGTTTAAAAAATCTTGTTTGATTCAAGTTGGCACCATTACCTTACTCGTTGACCTTATCTCTTTAAAGATACTTACTTTTGGGGATTGATTGGTTAACTACTCATCATGCCAAAATTGATTGCTTTTGTAAGGTTGTTAGTTTTCATATTCCTAAGCAACTTTGTTATTCAACTCAAGCGATCAAACCATTGTAGTCAAACATTTTCATATCAAGCCATGAAGTCATTCGTTTATTACGGATGTCAAGTTTTCTTAGTCCATGTTATGGATTTGAATAAAGACACGTCGATTTGAATAATATTCTTGTTGTTATTGATTTTTCCCACGTATTTCAAAGAATTTATTGGCTTACTCCCAAAGAATGATATTAAATTTTGTATCGACTTTGAACCCTAGACAAAACTCATTTCTAAAATCTCATATCGAATGGCTCTATTGAACTTGGGAGTTAAAAATTCAACTATAAATTTGGTACATGAGCCTTTATCTTGTGACTTCCTTTGTGGAATTCACCTAAGCGAACTCTCTCGTAAGGGACGCCATATTCGTATTAGATGCGATAAAAGCGATAGGTGTCATTGTGACGTCTATCCAAGGTTGAGATATGAGTCACAGTTGAGAGCAACCTAAGTCGATGAATCGAAATACGTAGCTTTCTAGGCTTAGTTGGTTATTATCGAGATTCGTTGAAGGATATTCTCGAATCGCTATTCCATTATCGCAAATGACTCATAGAGATACAAAATTCAAATGGAGCAAGGAATGTGGTAAGAGCTTGAAGAACTCAAGAGGAGACTCATTTCAAAGACATGTTACGACCATGCCATCCTCGAAAAGCGAACGTGGTACCTGACGTGTTGAGTAGAAGATCGTATACAAGTACGAGTACAATATTGTCAAAGACTCATTTCAGTATAATATACAAATAATAGAGATGGAGATGAAAACTCTAGGTACCCACGTGATGATATACGATGTACGTGATGATATACTGAGTATAATCGACTTTAATCGATAAAGTTAAAGTCGCTCAAGCTACACACCGGGTGATGAATTTGAAGAAGGAGGTGCAAGAGGTTGTTATTTTAAAAGCGAGAATCGGTGAGGTGAGGAAAGCTCAAACCTTCGATTTATTAATCCATTTGAGATTCTCGATCGAATAGGAACTGTGGCCTATAGACTCGTTTTACCGCTAAGTATGACGCGTGTTCATAACGTTTTTCACGTATCGATGTTACGTAAATATATGAACGACCCAAACCATGTCATTGAGTTAGAACCGGACGAGATAGCCGAAGACTTAACGTACGAGGAGGTACTGTCAAGATTTTGTAGAGGAAAGAACACGACCTATGTATGCAGGGGTTATACCATAAGTTAAAGTTTTGTGGAGAAACCATGCTATTGAGGAAATGACACGGGAGTTGGAAAGCGAAAATGAAAGCGAGGTATCTTTACCTTTTCGAAACACTGTGTACGTCACGTCAATTTCGAGGACGAAATTTCATAAGGAGGGAGGTTGTAAGACCGAAAATTTTTTTTAAATAAAAGGAATTTCCTTTATTTATTATTTTGAAATAGTAAGGGTTGATCCGATTAATGTGGATAGTTAAGGGTTAAATACGCAAATATTTCAAAATAAACAAGTGGTTATAAAATATTCATTTTGTCGGGGAATATTAGTTTGGTCGTGGAATATTCGCATCGCTTTGTGAATATTCGTATGCACGACGCCAGCGAAATGTGTGTGGGCCCCATAACGAAAAGCGATTGGATGAGGAAAACGACAAAGTTTGGGTGGTTATAAATAACGGCGTAGTTATTCAAGAAGACCGGATCGTTGGAATACCCGGTGGTTAAAATACGATGTCTGGCGTGGTTGCACAAAGAGATACACGGTATTGCAGACAAGATTGTTGAATTATTGATTCGCACGTAAGATGGCACTACTCAATAATTTTCACAGATGAGTTCTTGCTCAATATTTTATTTTATTGATTCAATAATTGCTTGCGTTGATATTTTATATTATTGTTGTTCAATAATTGTCACACCGCACGATATTTCCCATTATCGGATCAATAATTCATATTATTTGAATAATATTATTAGATAACATTATTGGCAATGTCTAGAAAGTTCTGTCTAAGGAGAGGTTTGGTCACCTAATTGCGGCGCCAAGAAGGAGAGATCCTTATTGAAAGCCCCTCTTTCTGAGGAACTATTGCGGTTGTCATAAATGTGATTACGTAATATTATTTGTGAATAATTAATTATTGATTCATATGATAAGGAAATATTTATTTTATATGAATATAAATGATGGATTTATTTATGTGGTTATTAATGAAGGAATTATTGTTGAGGTGTTTTATCGTGATTTTATCTGGATTGGAGGTATTAAAAATCAAATCGGGGTTTTGAGATATATTATGGGGTTATAATTTTTAATCCGACCGCTGGATTGTGGTAATTTTGGGTATGTTATACATACATAAGTTGAGTATATGTCCACAAATTTTGAACCGTTAAAAATGCACGAATGATTTGTTGTGAATTTTAAGAGGTGTCGGATTCTAAATTAGGTTTATAATTGATTTTGGTGGAAAATTCTAGAATTGAGTGGGCCCCACTTGTGGTTGGTGAATAAATGTGCTGAATTTTATTTCAAATGTGGTGGGTGGCAATAGTAGCGGTAAAAGCCATCGTGTAGCGTGTCAAGTCTGCCTTGGTGGGCTAACATTTTCCTATAAATAGAGGGCTAAGTTAGAATTGAAAATCACACCGTAAACAAAGTTTTCTCTTTCTCTCTATATATTATTGAGCGTATTTTGTGAGTATTTAGATACTTTGAGAGTTCTTTGTCAAGATAAGTTTCATTCAAAGATCACTTCCGACCTTTCCTTCCGGCAAATCTTGATTCTTTGAGGTAAGGGATGTTATTTTCTTCTCAAATGATATTAATTCTTCAATATCATTATCTTTGAAATATTGGTTGGTACTTTTATCAAATTTGGAACTTTTTCATGTCGGGGTTACTATTCATGAGTTACTATTCACGAGTTACTATTCATGAGTTACTATTCACGAGTTACTATTCACGAGTACTATTCATGAAGCGTGAAGATGTTTTTTGTGGAATTTCTATCTTTTGGTGTCGGAGTTACTATTCACGTATACGGCACTATTCACGATATCTGACACTATTCACGAATCGACACTATTCAATTTAAAAATGAAAATTTTTCTTTTTGTCCAAAATATCTATTTTGGATACTAGCTTTGATTGTATCCATGTTTTGATCATTCTTGAATTTTACACCACTATGATTATTTTTGAGGTATTTTTGGACGTGGATAAAACCAAGTACGAATCCTTAATCCTTGTCATTTTGTTTCACTGGATTCGTTTCTTTAAAAATATTTTTCATCATCCTCAGTCTTAAATGATGATATTATTGAATATCTTTGGCTGTGAAAGTGCAAATGAATGATTTCTGAAGAATATCTTTGGCACATAGTGCAAAGATGAGCAGGTGTTTAAATGAACATGACCGATCGATGAATATCTTTGGCCTCAGTGGTGCAAAAAGATGAGCGGTGTTTTAATGAACATGACCGATCGATGAATATCTTTGGCACTCAGTAGTGCAAAGATGAACAGGTGTTTAAATGAACATGACCGACTGATGAATATCTTTGGCCTTTAGTGCAAAGATGAACAGGTGTTGAGATGAACATGACCGATTGATGAATATCTTTGGCCTTTAGTGCAAAGATGAACAGGTGTTGAGATGAACATGATCGATTGATGAATATCTTTGGCTCAGTAGTGCAAAGATGAATATTTGATTTGAGATGAATATTGATTGATGTTACGGGATAAAATATTGATGATGGACCGTTAAATTCATAGATTATAGTAGATTTCATTCTCTCACGTAACTCTTCTATGAATTATTATTTCACGCTGCGAATATTGATCTGAAACTTGTTGTCTATTGTATTCTATCGATTTTTCCCTTGGAGACTAACGATAATTTGTTGTATATTATCTTTGTCATAACATTCTTTCTTTGGGCTAGTTGAGCTCACCCTTTTCCTTGTTGTTCCATTTTTCTTCTCGGAGGCGAGAATGTAGCGAGTACTACTAGTCGGGGTATGGAATGAAGGTTCTAGAGAGAGTTGTTTAGTAGTCCTCACCATTATTGTAAAAATAATGTATCAATAAATGTGATGAGGATTTATTTGAGTATAAATATTGTCTAGAAGATAATATTTGTATTTAAACTCACAGTTTTATTGTTGTGATAATAAAGTTGTAGTTGTTTCTGTACCATGTATTTGGCGACTCAGAATGGGTTGGATGGAATGGACCTATTTTGGGGTCGTCACAATTGACATATCACATATTATCCCTATACTCTAACCAACCAATTAAATACCAAATAAACTTAGGTAGGTCATATTAGCGAAGAGTTTCTCCGTCTCTCCCCTCCTAGTTCTTATCTCACATCTCAGCCAGGGATCATATCCCTAAGCTTTGATACCAACTATGACGCCCCCAAAATAGGTATACATCACCCATTTTGAGTCGCCAGATACATGGTACAAAAATACAAATAACTTAATAATACAGCTGTCGTGTAAAATACGACAAAACATAAACTGAGAGTTTTAATAAGAATATTGTCATCTAGACAATATCCACACTCAAAGGAGTCCTCATTACATTATTGGCACACTATTTAACAGAATAGTGAGGACTACTAATGCTATCATCCTGATCATCAATCCATTCCACGACTCGTCCCAAATATATTCTCATTTCACAAGAGAAACGGTGAAGAAAAGGTGAGCTCAACTAGCCCAAGAAGAAATATTATGACTAAGATAATGCAGAATAACTTATCATTAGTCTTCAACAATGTTAAACTGATAAAATACAATAGACATCAAGTTTAACTGCAGCGGAACAAGCAATCCATTAAAAGAGTCAAGTAGAGAATAAAATCTATTATCTTTTATGATTTAAAAAGCTTTTCATCACTTTTATCACTGAGACTCAGCTTAATAAATAATCCACATCATCAAATCATCCCTGCACTACAGGCCAATGATATTATTTAGTATCATGACCACGAATTATCTATGCACTATGGGCCAAAGATAATTGTGTTTTCATCAATGGTCCTGATCATGCCATAAAACAATTCATCTTTGCTCCCTTGGCCGAAGAGAATCCATAGCCATAATCATACCAAAAACTATCCATCAATGCACTACGGCCAATGAGGACTTTTTTCACATCATTTGTAACATTACGGTCATGATTATACTGAATAATCCCTGGTCATAATCATACCAAGTTCATCTATGCACTACAGGCCACAGATGACTTTCAACAAAATATAAACATGAGGATGATGACAATGATATAAGAATTCAATAAAACAAGTTCAAGAATTAAATTATTCAGGAACTAATAACGTCCAAATTGTCAACATGATACTTCTTTGTAGAGTAAAATTCAAGAATGCTCAGAAAAATATTTCTATGAAAAGATACTGGATGAAGCGCAAATATCAAGGATATTTCACTAATTTCATGGAGTATAGAAGTCAAAACTTTAATCAACTGGGTATAATAAAGAATAGAATAACAAAAGAAATCACAATGCATGCGGTACTTTGCATGATAAAGTTATTCCAATAGAATAATAAATAACGAAACTAGGTCAAAGCGTAATCACGACCGGCGAGATATTCCAAATGTAATAATAAAGAATGGAATAACAACAGAAATCACCATGCATGCGGCACTTTGCATAGACAGGTTATTCTAATAGAATAATAAATAACGGAACCAGGTCAGGCAAAATTCGTACCAACAGGATGTTCCAACAGAATAATAAAGAATGGAATAACAACAGAAATCACCATGCATGCGGTACTTTGCATGTATGTGCTATTCAACGAATAATAAATAACGTAAACCATGTCCCATAAAATGCATGCAGACGTGATATTCAAATGAATAATAAAGACGGAACCAAGTCCGGCGTAAAAGACAGGATATTCTAACAGAATAATAAAGAATGGAATAACAGAGAATTTCACCATGTATGCGATACTTCGCATAGATAGGTTATTCCAACATAATGATATAGAATGGAATAACAGAAGAATTTCACCAAGTATGCGGTACTTCGCATAGACAGGTTATTCCAACAGAATAATAAATAATGGAATAACAGAAGTTCTTTTCATGAATACGAAATAAATAATACCCCTTACCTTTGAAAGAAGAGTATTCCGACTGGTATGGCGAGGATATACTCGAAGAAAACTTGCACTACACTCAAAGCTTTCTTAAACTCTAAAGAAATACACTCAAGATTATAGAAGAAGAATTCTATATATAGTTTCTTTCTCTAGAGTTTCAGTGAATTCATAAGAAATAATGAAGGAATGAGCTTCTATTTATAGGAGAATGGACTGCATAGTAACTAATTCATGAACGGTCCAGATTGATTTACTTTTAATCTGACGATTACATATTTAAAGCAAAATCTTTTAATAAAATATAATATATTTTATTTATAATCTAATAAAACGAATAACTTTATAAAAGTATTACATTTTATATAAAAAATTTTTTACTATACAAAACACTATCGCAGTACTTATGAATAATAAAATATAATATATTCTATTTATATAATAACTTTATAAAAGTATTCTATTTTATATAAAAAGATTTTACTATGCAAAACACTATGTATAATAGAATATAATATATTTTATTTATAAAATAACTTTATAAAAGTATTCTGTTTTATATAAATAGCTTTTCTGTTTTATTACATTAATAATACTAATAAAACAAAACTTATATATATATATATATATATATATATATATAACAATCAACAATAATTGAATCAAATAACGTGAGATACTATGCAACAACTACTGTAGCAATAATTGAACAAAACTGAGTGACTTCTCACGTAAGCATCAATAATCAATACCGTGTGCTACAATGCAACCACACGTATTATTGTACTTTTACTATCTAGTAGTTCAACAGTATTAACGGTAAAACTTCCGCCGTTATTTTCATAAAAATATTTTTGTCATTTTCTTAATCCGACAATAATTCCGTTGTGGGGTCCACCAATGATTGTGCCGTCGTACGAATATTCCCTGACACAAAGAATATTCCCTGACCAATCGAATATAATATAACAACTTGCATACTTTGGCAAAATTTATAAATATTACCCACAACTATAACATTATATTAAATCCACACCATAATATTCAAAAAAAAAATCGAGAAATTTAAATCTTTATTCGTAAAATTTGGGATTTTACATTTTCTGTCCAAATTATTTTTGGTACATGAATATTATTCTTTAATTTTACTCTACAAAGCAGTATCGTGTTGACAATTTGGACGTTATTGATTTCTAGATAAATTAAATTATAAAACTTTAAAATTTATCCTTGAACTTGTTTTATTGAATTATTATGTCATTGTTATCATCCTCATGCTTATATTGTGATGAAAGTCATCTTTGGCTTATGTGCATAGATGGACTTGGTATGATTATGATCAGGGATTATTCGGTATAATCATGACCGTAATGTGACAAATGATGTGGTGAAAGTCCTCATTGGCCTGTAGTTCATTGATGGACAACAAGGGTATGATTATGACCGTGGATTATTCTATAATCATGACCATTGATGATTACATGAATATCCTTGGCCGTAGTGCGGGGGATGATTCGATTTTATTTATTAAAATCGAGTCTCAAATGATAAAGTTGATGAAAACTTTTAAATCATAGAAGAGAGTAGATTTTATGTTCTACTTGACTCTTCTAATGGATTGCTTATTCTGCTGCAGTTGTTGATCTAAAACTTGTTGTCTATTATATTCTATCAGTTGTTATACTATTGAAGGCTAAAGATAATTTATTCTGCATTATCTTAGTCATAATATTTCTTACTAGGCTAGTTGAGCTCACCCTTTCTTTCATTGTTCTCTTCAGGAAATGAGAATATAGCTGGGACGAGTCGGGGAATGGAGTGATGGTCCAGGATAAATGGTTTTAGTAGTCCTCACTATTCTACGGAATTATGTGATAATAATTGTAATGAGGACACCATTGAGTGTGGATATTGTCTAGATGATAATATTCTTGTTTAAACTCTCAGCTATGTTTTGTCGTATTTTACACGACTGTTGTATAATTAAGTTGTATTTAAATTTATGTACCATGTATCTGGCGACTCAAGATGGGTGATGTATACCTGTTTTGGGGGCGTCACAATATATATATATATATATATATATATATATATATATATATATATATCCGTATATATATAACATGAGAACCCACTTAATGATTTAATATTTGGTTGATTACCCACTATTAGTTAATTACCTTGTACCACCCACGCTAATCAGCAGACTTGAATCATGAATAACAATGGATCCAGGGAAAGAAAAAACAAAACAAAACTGGATTCACGAATGTTATTGTAAGACCCCGAAATTTTTTTAAATAAAAAGGAATTTCCTCTATTTATTATTTTGAAATAGTAAGGGTTGATTTGATTAATGTGGTTAGTTATGGGTAAAATGCGCAAATATTTCGAATAAGCAAGTGGTTATAAAATATTCATTATTGTTTTGAGAATATTCGTTTGGTCGTGGAATATTCAATGCTGTTGGGAATATTAAATGCGACGGTAGCAGTCTTTTATGGGCCCCATAACGGAAAGCAATTGGATGAAGAAAACGACAAATATAAGTTGTTTATAAATAACGGCATAGTTGTTACCGTTAATACTGTTGGAATACCCGGTGGTTAAAACACACTAATACGCGTTGTTGAACAGTAGCACACGGTATTGCACCAATTATTGATTCTTACGTAAGAAGGCACTACTCAATAATTGTTACAGTAATTACTGTTCAGTATTTTATTTTATTGATTCAATAATTGTTGCGTTGATATTTTATATTCTTTGTTGTTTCAATAATTGTCATTACACGATTTTTTATTATCGGCTAATAATTCATATTATCTCAATAATATTATTAGATAACATTATTGGCAATGTCTAGAAAGTTCTGCTCTAAGGAGAGGTTTGGTCACCTAATTGCGGCGTCGATGAAGGAGAAATCCTTATTGAAAGCCCCTCTTCCTGGGAACCGCACGTCACAATAATGTGATTCTCATAATATTATTTGTGAATAATTAATTATTGATTTATATGATGAGGAAAATATTGATTTTATGTGGATATAGATGGAGAAAATTTTTAAAATGACAATTGTTGAAAATTAATATTTTATCTTTTTTGATAAAATAATTCATTTAAATATATTATTTTAATAATATATTAACGGTGATATTTTTATAATGAATGTGGGATATATGAGTATATGAGGAGGAATAGTATTTTTGTTGGATTAAATGTTTAACACATGTTTTGTGTGTTGGTGGACCCATTTCTTGATTGAAAATTGATTATAGATCGTAAAATCGACTGCTTATGGATTTCTTGGTCAATTTCATTTGGAATTTGGAAAACTTTCTTCTGCGCAGTTGTAGAGAATTGAATTTCCTATAAAAAGACGCGTGATTCGATTTTTCTGATAAAAGGGCTATTTATTATGAATTATTGAAGTTCTTGAGTTCAAATAATTGATTTTGGGAGTTTTAATTAATTATTTTGAGAAAACGTTTTGGTGAGTTTGTGAACCTCATTTAATATGTGTGGCTGGTGTTTTTGACCAAAAGGTGGGTTAAGGAAAATTTGTATAATTATATTAATATTATATTCAATTTTCGCTTTGGTGTTCTAAGCATTTTCCTATAAATAGGGTGCTTAGGTTAGAATTGAAAATCACACCGTAAACCAAGTTTTCTCTCTATTTCTCTCTCGATATATTGAGCGTATTCTTGTGAGTATACTTTGAGTATTGCTATACTGGTTGCAAGTTCAAGTCATAGTCTATATCCTGTTTCAACTAGAAGTACTTGTCTTTTCGAGGTAAGGATGTTATTTTCTTCTCAAATGATATTATTTCTTCAATATCATTATCTTTGGAATATTGGTTGGAACTTTTATCAAATTTGGAATTTTTTCATGTCGGGTTACTATTCATGAGTTTCTATTCACGAGTTACTATTCATAAGTTACTATTCACGAGTTACTTATTCACGAGTACTATTCACGAGCGTGAAGATGTTTTTTTGTGAAATTTCTATCTTTTGGTGTCGGAGTTACTATTCACGATATACTAGTACTATTCACGATATCGACACTTATTCACGAATACTGGCACTATTCAATCAAAAAATGAAATTTCTTCTTTTAAATCCAAAATATCTATTCGGATACTAGCTTTGATTGTATCCATGTTTTAATCATTCTTGAATTTTACACCACTATGATTATTTTTGAGGTATTGTTGGACATGGATAAAACAAAGTACGAATCCTTAATCCTTAATTCTTGTCATTTTGTTTCAATCGGATTCGTTTCTTTAAAAATATTTTCATCATCCTCGATCTTAAATGATGATATTATCGAATATCTTTGGCACAGAAGTAAAAGATGAATGATTTCTTGATGAATATCTTTGGCCCATAGTGCAAAGATGAACAGTGTTGAGATGAACACGACTGATCGATGATGATATCTTTGGCCCGTAGTGCAAAGATGAACAGTGTTGAGATGAACATGACCGATCGATGAATATCTTTGGCACAGAAAGCAAAGATGAATATTGGATTCCGTATATATATTGATTGATGTTACAGGGATAAAATATCGACGATGAACTTTTAAATTCATATATAGAAGATAGTAGTTTATATTCTCTACTTAACTCTTCTAATGAATTATTATTTTCGCTGCGAATATTGATTTAAAATTTGTTGTCTATTGTATTCTATTAGATTTTTCCCTGTTGGAGACTAACGATAATTTGTTGTATATTATCTTAGTCATAATATTCTTTACTGGGCTAGTTGAGCTCACCCTTTTCCTTGTTGTTCCATTTTTCTTCTCAGGAGGCGAGAATGTAGCGAGTACTAGTCGGGGTATGGAATGAAGGTTCTAGAAAGAGTTGTTTAGTAGTCCTCACCATTTTTGTAAAATAATGTATCAATAATTATGATGGGGATTTATTTGCGTGTGGATATTGTCTAGATGGCAATATCTCAGATTTAAACTCACAGCTTATATGTTATAATAATAAAGTTGTAGTTATTTACATGCACATGTATTTGGCGACTCGAATGGGTTGGATGGAATGGACCTATTTTGGGGCGTCACAATTGGTATCGAGCTTAGGGATATGATCTCTGGCGGAGATCGGGAATAGAACTAGGAGGGAGAGAGACGAGTAAATCCTTCGCTAGTGTGTCCTACCTAAGCTTATTTGTTAGTTGGTCAAGATATAGGGATATTATGTGATATATTGATTTCCTTAATTAACCCTTGTTTTATGACGATGTTTGAGAATGTCGATCGAGAATATTAACAAAGGGAGTAAATGAGACCGTGGAGATGCTCAGATTTACCAACGAGGAGAACGTGTAACAGTCGGCAATGTACCTCCGTGAACAACACCACCGAAAGCGTATGATGAACGAGGGATGTTTAGAAGCTTTTTGCAGCTCATGCAAAATCGACGAGGGAGACTCGTGTTCAAAATACGAGGAGGAAATGATAGCAATTCACGGTGGTCACAAACAAGCGGTTTAAAGAGTTGGGACCATCGAATTCGGAAAAGCCGGATCCGATTAAAGGCGAGACGTGGGTCAAAACAAATTACCAAGATATTCGATGTCTTGGGATGCACGGAGGAACGAAAAGTTCCATTCGCTACTTTTATGTTCCAGTGAACGAGGCGATTCATCGGGTGGGAATCAGCGGAAGCGTACCCATCCAAATACACTCAAAGATGTCATGGGAGACGTTTAGAATGCTCAATGACAAGTACTTCCCCGAAAGTATTCAATCGTATGAAGGAAGTGGAGTTTATTAGACCGGAGCAGTAATAACATGACGGTGTCCCACTACGGGTTTAAGTTCGCGGAGTTATCCAGTTTGCACCTCATTTGGTGGAGAATGAGGAACGATGACGCGGATGTTTCGAGAGGTTTGAAACCCGGCATATACGCCAAGATCTCATTTCTCATAAATTTTCTCTCTATTCAGATGTTGTCAATGTGGCTCGATTGTTAGAGCGAGATAACGAAAGTACGCTCAACCGAGGGACCATAACCAGGATCATACCAAGATAGCAGCCATCGTAATAACGATAACCAAATGGAGAAAGAAGAATACGGACAAAGGCGGTAACCACTCTGGTGGTAATCATGGCCATGAAAATAGAAGAAGCGAGTCAGGAGGAGATTTTAAAAAGAGGAGATTGAACAACGACCATGTGAAGACGTCGGCACAAAGAGTAACCGGTTCCAAGGGAGGAGAAAGACCATCTGGTCGTATGTTACAAATCATGCGAAAGAGGGACATATCATTGAAACCGCCTGCCAACAGCTTTAAGGTATGCTATAATTGTGGAAAAGAAGGACATATCGCTCGAGATTATACGATATCGAAACCTAGTCCAATGAATGGTGACTCGAAAGGATGTCCCGTAAAAGTCAAAGTCAACGATTCCTCGGAAGAGCGTTTGTCGTGACCGGTCAAAATGCGAGGAACCCGAACGGTTAGCATGGGTTAGTTAATTATAAATTCTTCATGAAGTTTATACCTTACTAGATACCTGCTTCTACCCATTCTTTTATCTCTTTGCTTGCGCCAACGTTTGAACTTGACTACGGAGAAATTAGACTTTGACCTATTTATGGAGACTCTGTTAGAGAAACTTTCATTACATCCGTTGTTTAGAAATCTTGCTTGATTCAGTTGGCACTATCACATTACCGTTAACCTTATTTCTATAGAGATATTTGCTTTTGATGTGATTTTAAGGTTAACTACTCATTATGCCAAAATTGATTACTTTCGTAAGGTTGTTAGTTTTCATATTCCTAAGCAACTCAAGTTATTTGAATTCAAGCAATCAAACCATTGTAGTCAAACATTTTCATATCAAGCCATGAAGTCATTCGCTTATTACGGATGTCAAGTTTTCTTAGTCCATGTTATGGATTTGAATAAAGACACGCCGATTTGAATAATATTCTGTTGTTATTGATTTTTCCTGATGTATTTCAAAGAATTTCTTGGTTTACTCCCAAAGCTCGATATTAAATTTTGTATCGACTTTGAACCCGTTACAAAACTCATTTCTAAAATCTCATATCGAATGGCTCCTATTGAACTTCGTGAGTTAAAAATTCAACTATAGAATTTGGTACCTAAGCCTTTATCCGTGACTTCCTTTGTGGAATGCACCGCCGAACTCTCCGTATGGGACACCATATTCGCGCGATAGTAAACCGATAGGTGTCATTGTAACGTGTTATCCAAGGTTGGATATGAGTCACGCTTAAGAACAACCTAAGTCAGAATCGAAATACGTAGCTTTCTAGGCTTAGTTGGTTATTATCGGAGATTCGTTGAAGGATATTCTCGAATCGCTATTCCATTAACGCAAATTGACTCAGAAAGATACAAAATTTGAATGGAGCAAGGAATGTGGGAAGAGCTTGAAGAACTCAAGAGAGACTCATTTCAAAGACATGTTCACGACCATGCCATCCCGGAAAAGCGAACGTGGTAGCCGACGTGTTGAGTAGAAGATCGTATACAAGTACGAAAATGATGATATTGTCAAAGACTCATTTCAGTATAATTTACAAATAATAGAGATGGAGATGAAAACTCTAGTTACCCACGTGATGATATACGAGTATAATCGACTTTTAATCGATAAAGTTAAAGTCGCTTCAAGCTACACACCGGTGATGAATTTGAAAAAGGAGGTGCAAGTTGTTATTTCAAAAGCGAGAATCGGTGAGGTGAGGAAAGCTCAAACCTTCGATTTATTAATCCATTTGAAATTCTCGATCGAATAGAAATCGTGGCCTATAGACTCGCTTTTTATCACCAAGTATGACGCGTGTTCATAACGCTTTTTCACGATCGATGTTACGTAAATATGTGGACGACCGAACTACGCTATTGAGTTAGAACCGGACGAGATAGTAAAGACTTAACGTCATTTGAAGGTACCACAAGATCTTGGATAGGAAAGAACATGTCCTATGTACCGAGGTTATACCACAAGTTAAAGTTTTGTGGAGAAACCATGCTATTGAAAAAATGACCTGGGAGTTGGAAACGAAAATGAAAGCGAGGTATTCTCATCTTTTCGAAACACCAGGTACGTACGTCAATTTCGAGGATGAAATTTCATAAGGAGGGGAGGTTGTAAGACCCCGAAATTTTTTTAAATAAAAAGGAATTTCCTCTATTTATTATTTTGAAATAGTAAGGGTTGATTTGATTAATGTGGTTAGTTATGGGTAAAATGCGCAAATATTTCGAATAAGCAAGTGGTTATAAAATATTCATTATTGTCGGAGAATATTCGTTTGGTCGTGGAATATTCGTACTGTCGATAAATATTCGTACGACGGCTCAGTCTTTTGTGGGCCCCATAACGGAAAGCGATTGGATGAAGAAAACGACAAATATAAGTTGTTTATAAATAACTGCGTAGTTGTTACCGTTAATACTGTTGGAATACCCGGTGGTTAAAACACACTAATACGCGTTGTTGAACAGTAGCACACGGTATTGCACCAATTATTGATTCTTACGTAAGAAGGCACTACTCAATAATTGTTACAGTAATTACTGTTCAGTATTTTATTTTATTGATTCAATAATTGTTGCGTTGATATTTTATATTGCTGTTATTTCAATAATTGTCATTACACAGTATTTTTTTTATTATCGAAGCAATAATTCATATTATCTGAATAATATTATTAGATAACATTATTGGCAATGTCTAGAAAGTTCGCATAAGGAGAGGTTTGGTCATGTAATTGCGCCGCCAAAGAAGAGAGAAATCCTTATTGAAAGCCCCTTTCCTGGAACCGCCTCGTCACAATAATGTGATTCTCGTAATATTATTTGTGAATAATTAATTATTGATTTATATGATGAGGAAAATATTGATTTTATGTGGATATAGATGGAGAAAATTTTTAAAATGACAATTGTTAAAAATTAATATTTTATCTTTTTCTGATAAAATAATTCATTTAAATATATTATTTTAATAATATGTTAACGGTGATATTTTTATAATGAATGTGGGATATATGAGTATATGAGGAGGAAGAGTATTTTTGTTGGATTAAATGTTTAACACATGTTTTGTGTGTTGGTGGACCCATTTCTTGACCGAAAATTGATTATAGATCGTAAAATCGACTGCTTATGGATTTCGGTCCATTTTGCGCTTGGAATTTGGAAAAACTTTCTTCTGCAAAGTTGTAGAGAATTGAATTTCCTATATAAAGTCACGCGATTCGAATTTTCTGATAAAAGGGCTATTTATTATGAATTATTGAAGTTCCGGAGTTCCGAAATAATTGATTTTTGGGAGTTTTAATTAATTATTTTGAGAAAAACGTTTTTGGTGAGTTTGTGAACCTCATTTAACATGTGTGGCTGGTGTTTTTGACCAAAAGGTGGGCTAAGGAAAATTTGTATAATTATATTAATATTATATTCAATTTTCTGCTTTGGTGTTCTAAGCATTTTCCTATAAATAGGGTGCTTAGGTTAGAATTGAAAATCACACCAGAAACTGAAGTTTTCTCTTTATTTCTCTCTCGATATATTGAGCGTATTCTTGTGAGTATACTTTGAGTATTGCTATACGGTGCAAGTTCAAGTCATAGTCTATATCCGGTGTTTCAACTAGAAGTACTGTCTTTCGAGGTAAGGGATGTTATTTTCTTCTCAAATGATATTATTTCTTCAATATCATTATGCTGAAATATTGGTTGGAACTTTTTATCAAATTTGGAACTTTTTCATGTCGGGGTTACTATTCATGAGTTACTATTCACGAGTTACTATTCATGAGTTACTATTCATGAGTTACTATTCACGAGTACTATTCACGGGCGTGAAGATATTTTTTTGTGAAATTTCTATCTTTTGGTGTCGAGTTACTATTCACGATACTATGCATTATTCACGTGATACGACTATATTCACGAATACTTTAACTATTCAATTTAAAAATAAAATTTCTTCTTTTCGTCCAAAATATCTATTCGGATACTAGCTTTGATTGTATCCATGTTTTGATCATTCTTGAATTTTACACCACTATGATTATTTTTGAGGTATTGTTGGACATGGATAAAACAAAGTACGAATCCTTAATCCTTAATCCTTGTCATTTTGTTTCAATCGGATTCGCTTTTAAAAATATTTTTCATCATCCTCGCCTTTAAATGATGATATTATTGAATAACTTTGGCCCGTAGTGCAAAAGATGAATGATTTCTTGATGAATATCTTTGGCCCATAGTGCAAAGATGAACAGTGTTGAGATGAACACTGACCGATCGATGAATATCTTTGGCCCAGAGTGCAAAGATGAACAGTGTTTGAGATGAACACGACCGATCGATGAATATCTTTGGCCAGAGTGCAAAGATGAATGTTTGATTCGGATATATATTGATTGATGTTACAGGATAAAATATCGACGATGAACTTTTAAATTCATATATAGAAGATAGTAGTTTATATTCTCTACTTAACTCTTCTAATGAATTATTATTTTCGCTGCGAATATTGATTTAAAATTTGTTGTCTATTGTATTCTATTAGATTTTTCCTCGTTGGAGACTAACGATAATTTGTTGTATATTATCTTAGTCATAATATTCTTTACCGGGCTAGTTGAGCTCACCCTTTTCCTTGTTGTTCCATTTTTTTCTTCTGAGGCGAGAATGTAGCGAGTACTAGTCGGGGTATGGAATGAAGGTTCTAGAAAGAGTTGTTTAGTAGTCCTCACCATTTTGTAAAATAATGTATCAATAATTATGATGGGGATTTATTTGCGTGTGGATATTGTCTAGATGGCAATATCTCGTATTTAAACTCACAGCTTTATATGTTGTAATAATAAAGTTGTAGTTATTTCGTACTCATGTATTTGGCGACTCGAGAATGGGTTGGATGGAATGGACCTATTTTGGGGCGTCCACAGCTTATTGTTTTTGTTTTTTTTTTTAAATTTTATATAACAAAATTATGCCCAATTAAATTGTTCTAAACACATATTAATATACATATCAAATTAAAATAATTAATAATTCGCATAAAGGTTTGGCTTTGATACCACTGTTAGGTTTGTAATGTGAGACCCCAGATTTTATCAATAAAGATTTAAATTTTGTCAAAATAATTTTTTAATATTATGGTGTGAATTTGAGATAATATTATAGTTGTGGGTAGTATTTATAAATTTTGCAAAAGTATGCAAGTGGTTATATTATATTCGATTGGTTTGGGGAATATTCGGTTTAGCAGGAATATTCGCATAACTACCAATCATCAATGGACCCCTACAATGTAATTTATTATTTGATTGAGAAAACGACAAAAATATTTTATTGAAATAACGGCGGAAGTTTTACTGGTAGTTACTGTTGAACTACTCTTGTAGTAAAAGCAATACGAGAATAAGTGTGGTTGCATAGTAAAGCACCAGTATTGATTATTGATGCTTATGTGAGAAGTCACTCACTTGATTCCATTATTGTCGATTAATAATATGAATTATTATAATGATAATGACGCTTTGTTTTATTCAGTATTATTAACGTAATAAAATGTAAACATCTTTTATATAAAATAGAATACTTTATTAAAGTTATTCTATAAATAGAATATATTATATTTTATTATGCATAGTGTTGCATAGTGTTTTTGCATAGTATTGCATAGTGTTTGCATAGTAAAATGTTTTTATATAAATAGAATATAATATATTTTATTTAAAAGATTTTTCTTTAAATATGGACCGTCGATTAAAGTAAATCAATCTGACCGCTCGTGGATTAGTTACTATGCATTCCATTTTCCTATAAATGAAGCTCATTCCTTCATTATTTTCTTACTTAATTCATTGAAACTCTAGAGAGAGAAATTATAAAGAGAAGCTATAGAGAAAATTATAGAAAGAAGAAGAGTATTCTACTACTTTACTTCACTACTTCTATATTCATTCTTTTACTAGTAAGGGGTGTTATTCTTTCTTCTTGAAGAGAACTTCACATTATTCCATTCACTATTATTCTGTTGGAATAACTCAGTAAAAGTGACATACCCTATACATAATCAGATATGCGGCATATCCTATACTTGGTGAAATCCTTATGTTATTCCATTCTTATTTATTCTCATTGAATAACTCAGTATACTGCTTTACCCTATACTTGGTGACATTCTTCTATTATTCCATTTTGGAACATCCATGTGTGTGTTTTACAATTTTACGGTTCCGCTTTTTATTATTCTGCTGGAACATCCTGTCATGTGTTTTACAATCGACCGGTTTCCGCTTTTTATCATTCTATTGAATATCCTATCATGTGTTTTACACCGGATCCGGTTCCATCTTTATTATTCTCATTTGGAACATCCTGTCGCTTGTGTGAATTTCACCCGACCGGTTCCGTTATTATTATTACGTTGGAATAACTTTGCCTACATGAAGCATCGCATGCATGGTGATTTCTTTTGTTATTCCATTCTTTATTATACCCAAATTGGTTAAAACTTGAACTTCTATACTCCATGAAATTAGTAGAATATCCTTGATATTTGCGTTTCATCCAAAGATCTTTTCATGGAAATATTCTTCTAATCATTCTTGAATTTTACTCTACGTAAACAAAGATCATATTGACAATTTGGACGTTAATAATTCATGGATTAAATAATTCTTGAACTTGTTTTATTGAATTATTATGTCATTGTCATCATCCTCATGTTATATTATGTTATCTTTGGCTTACGTGCATAGATGAACTTAGTATGATTATGACTGTGGATCATTCGGTATAATCATGACTTGATATAAATGATGTGACAAAAGTCCTCGATTGGCTGTGTATGCGTTGATGGATAGTTTTTGGTATGATTATGACCAGGGGTGATTCTAGATAGTCATGACCATTGATAATTTGATGAAAATCCTCGACCGTGGTACGTGGATGATTAGATGTGGTGGTTTATTTATTGTCGAGTCTCAAATGATAAAAATTGATGAAAACCTTTAAAACCTAAAAGATAGTAGACTTTATTCTCTACTTGACTCTTTTAATGGATTGCTTATTCACCGCAGCTTAAACCGGTTGTCTATTGTATTTTATCGCTTTAACATCATTGAAGGCTAATGATAATTTATTCGCATTATCTTAGTCATAATATTTCTTCTTTGGGCTAGTTGAGCTCACCCTTTCTTTCACCGTTTCTCTTGAAATAAGAACATAGCCGGGACGAAGTCGGGGAACGGCAAGTAATGGTCCGTAGGATAGCATTAGTAGTCCTCACTATTCGTGAAATAGTGTGATAATAGTTGTAATGAGGACTCCTTTTGAGTTTGTATAATATCTAGTAGACAATATTTGTATTCAAACTCACGCTTTATGTCGTATTGTACACTTACGCTTATATTAGTAAGTTGTATTTGAATTTATGTACCATGTAAGTGGCGACCCAAGATGGGTGACGTATACCTAATTTTGGGGGCGTCACATGTAATATTCATGAACGCAATCAAATTGCATAAAAGAAGCGGAAACGTGAAAAATCAGAGTTTTAAAATTTTACAAACCATATACCCGGATCATCCTTTATGCACAATTATTAATTAAACGAAAAAATAAAGAACAAGAATCACACCCTTGAAGATTCGAGCTTCCTCAGGTACGAGTTCACCTCCAAATCCTTTCGCGTTCAACTTGAATCTACCGGGTTTGGTTCCTTCCTTTGATCAACGTTATCCACCCAAGTGTTTGGCTTCTAGAGGTGATCCACCAAGGAAGAACAAAAATTCAAGAAGATGGGTGTTTGACAAAACTCTAGTTTTTCTATCTCTCATAGAAAAGGAATGTACTCTCCAATAATTGGAATCACGTATGTTGTGAAAAAGTCAACAACCACACCCACCCATAATAAGACTCCTCTTATTTATAGATGTGGGCAACTCTCCTTAACAATTAAGGAATTGGGTTTTTTATTTTAATTAATAATGCTCCCAATCTTATTAGGAATAATTAATTAAAATCTTTTAATTAATTTAACCTCCTAATCTTATTAGGATTATATGAGAGTACTTTTATTAATTAATTCCCAAACTCCTTTAGGAATTAAATAAATAATAATAGTAATATTAATAATAAGACTCCTCTTATTAATTTATATTTAATATTTCCAAAATATTAAATAATAAATATTAAGTTATTTAATTTATTCTATCACCATAGATTAAATTAAATATACTTAATTATTATTACGATTATGCCATTAACTTCTTAAATAATTATTTTTCCTTTTATGGTGTGACCCTTTAGGTTCTCCATATTAAACCGGTTGTGAATAAATCAATTAGAACAATTCTAATCTTATTTAAATAAATTAATTAAACTATTTATTTATTTAAATAAATAATATTTATTCTACAATAGCGATAAACCTCCCTAGCGATCAATGACTTTCCAGATAATATAGATTTCAACATTAATCATAAAAGAACCTTTGAGTAAATAGTTACCGTACAATTCAATTCTTCCACCATACAATGTCCCAATTAAATATAAGACATGGAATTTGTGACGACCCCAAAATAGGTCCATTCCATCCAACCCATTCTGAGTCGCCAAATACATGGTACAGAAACAACTACAACTTTATTATCACAACAATAAAACTGTGAGTTTAAATACAAATATTATCTTCTAGACAATATTTATACTCAAATAAATCCTCATCACATTTATTGATACATTATTTTACAATAATGGTGAGGACTACTAAACAACTCTCTCTAGAACCTTCATTCCATACCCTCGACTAGTACTCGCTACATTCTCGCCTCCCGAGAAGAAAAATGGAACAACAAGGAAAAGGGTGAGCTCAACTAGCCCAAGAAGAATGTTATGACTAAGATAATATACAACAAATTATCGTTAGTCTCCAACAGGAAAAAATCTGATAGAATACAATAGACAACAAGTTTCGTATCAATATTCGCAATGAAAATAATAATTCATAGAAGAGTTACGTAGAGAATGAAATCTACTATAATCTATGAATTTAATAAATTCATCATCAATATTTTATCCTCAGTAACATCAATCAATATTCATCTCAAATCAAATATTCATCTTTGCACTACAGCCAAAGATATTCATCAATCCATTATGTTCATCTCAACACTGCTCATCTTTGCACTAAAGGCCAAAGATATTCATCACCACCATGTTCATTTAAACATCTGCTCATCTTTGCACTACAGCCAAAGATATTCATCACCATCATGTTCATTTAAACACCGCTCATCTTTGCACTACACAGCCAAAGATATTCTTCTTCAAAATCATTCATCTTTGCACTACGTGCCAAAGATATTCAATAATATCATCATTTAAGACCGAGGATGATGAAAATATTTTAAAGAACGAATCCAAAGGAAACAAAAAAATGACAAGGATTAAGGATTAAGGATTCGACTTTGTTTTATCCATGTCCAAAAATACCTCAAAAATAATCATAGTGGTGTAAAATTCAAGAATGATCAAAACATGGATACAATCAAAGCTAGTATCCGTATTAGATATTTTTTGTATTTAAAAGAAAAATTTTCATTTTCTATGAATAATAGTGCCGTATTTCGTGAATAGTGTCAGATATCGTGAATAGTCTTGGTATACGTGAATAGTAACTCCGACACCAAAAGATAGAAATTCCACAAAAAACATCTTCACGCTTCATTAATAGTACTCGTGAATAGTAACTCGTGAATAGTAACTCATGAATAGTAACTCGTGAATAGTAACTCATGAATAGTAACCCCACATGAAAAAGTTCCAAATTTGATAAAAAGTACCAACTAATATTTCAAAGATAATGATATTGAGAATTAATATCATTTGAGAAGAAAATAACATCCCTTACCTCAAAGAATCAAGATTTCTAAGGAAAGGCTCAAGTGATGTCTTTGAATGAAACTTGTACCAATAAAGAACTCTCAAAGTATCTAAATACTCACAAAATACGCTCAATAATATAGAGAGAAAGAGAGAGAAACTTTGTTTCGTGTGATTTTCAATTCTAACTTAGCCCTCTATTTATAGGAAAATGTTAGCCCACCAAGGCACTTTGACTTCACCACCGATGGCTTTACTCGCTACTATTGCCACCCACCACATTTGAAATAAAATTCAGCACATTTTTTCACCAACCACAAGTGGGGCCCACTCAATTCTAGAATTTTCCACCAAAATCAATTATAACCCTGATTTCCGAATCAGACACCTCTTAAAATTCATAACAAATCATTCGTGAATTTTTTAACGGTTCAAAATTTGTGGACATATACTCAACTTATATATGTATAACATACCCAAAAATTACCACAATCCAACGGTCGGATTAAAAATTATAACCCCCGAAATATATCTCAAAACCCCTGATTTGATTTTTTTAATACCTCCAATCCGATAAAATACTAATAAAACACCTCAACATTAATTCCTTCATTAATAACCACATAAATAAATCCATCATTTATATTCATATAAAATAAATATTTCCTTATCATATGAATCAATAATTAATTATTCACAAATAATATTACGTAATCACAATTATGACAACCAGCCGCTCCTCAGAAAGAGGGGCTTCCAATAAGGATCTCTCATCAAGCGCCAGCAATTAGGTGACCAAACCTCTCCTTAGATGTAACTTTCTAGACATTGCCAATAATGTTATCTAATAATATTATTCAAATAATATGAATTATTGATCCGATAATGGGAAATATCAGGCAAAGGACAATTATCGAACAACAATAATATAAAATATCAACGCAAAGAATTATCAATCAATAAAATAAAATATTGAATAAGAATTCATCGTGAAAATTATTGAGTAGTGCCATCTTACGCATTTAATCAATAATTCAACAATACTGCAGCAATACCGCAGCTATCGCAAACCAACGCCAGACATCGTATTTTAACCACCGGGTATTCCAACAAATTAATCAGTAATAACTACGCCTTAATTCAGAATAACTACGCCAAGTATTTATAACCACCCAAACTTTGTCGCTTTTCTTCATCCAATCGCTTTCCGTTATGGGCCCACACATGGTCGCTACCGTCGCATTTAATATTCCCCGACAAGCATTTAATATTCCACGACCAAACGAATATTCCCGACGCATTGAATATTCCACGACCAAACGAATATTCCCCACATAAAATGAATATTTTATAACCACTTGCTTATTTTGAAATATTTGATATTTAACCCTTAACTATCTACATTAATCAAATCAACCCTTACTATTTCAAAATAATAAATAAAGGAAATTCCTTTTATTTAAAAAATTTCGGTCTTACAACCTCCCTCCTTATGAAATTTCGTCCCTCGAAATTGACGACGCATTCGGTGTTTTGAAAAGATGAGGATACCTCGCTTTCATTTTCGCTTTCCAACTCCCGTGTCATTTCCTCAATAAAGCATGGTTTCTCCACAAAACTTTAACTTATGGTATAACCTCTTTAGACATAGGTCATGTTCTTTCCTCTACAAAATCTTGACAGTACCTCCTCAGACGTTAAGTCTTCTGGCTATCTCGTCCGGGTTTCTAACTCAATGACGTGTTTCGGGTCGTCCACATATTTACGTAACATCGATACGTGAAAAACGTTATGAACACGCCATACTTGGTGGTAAAACGAGTCTATAGGCCACGCTTCCTATTCGATCGAGAATTTCAAATGGATTAATAAATCAAGGTTTGAGCTTTCCTCACCTCACCGATTCTCGCTTTTAAAATAACAACTTCTTGCACCTCCTTCTTCAAATTCATCACCTCGGTAGCTCAATAAATTTTAACTTTATCGATTAAAGTCGATTATACTCAGATATCATCACGCATCAGTATATCATCACGTGGGTACCTAGAGTTTTCATCTCCATCTCTATTATTTGTATATTATACTGAAATTAGTCTTTGACAACATCGTACTCGTATTTGTATATACGATCTTCTACTCAACACGCCGCCTACCACGCTCACTTTTCCAGATGGCATTGGTCGTAACACGTAAATAAATGAGTCTCCTCTCGAGTTCTTCAAGCTCTTCCCACATTCCTTGCTCCATTCGAATTTTGTATCTCTACGAAGTTAGCTACGTTAATGGAATAGCGATTCGAGAATACCCTTCAACGATTCCGATAATAACCAACTAAGCCTAGAAAACTACGATTTCGATTACCGACTTAGGTTGTTCTCAATCGTGACTCATATCCCAACCTTGGATAAGACGTCACAATGACACCTATCGCTTTACTATCGCATCTAATATGACGCCCCCTACAGAGAGTCTCGCTTAGGTGAATTCCACAAAGGAAGTCACAAGATAAAAGCTCAAAACCAAATTTATAGTTGAATTTTTAACTCAAGTTCAATAGAGCCATTCGATATGAGATTTTAGAAATGAGTTTTGTACCGGGTTCAAAGTCGATACAAAATTTAATATCACCTTTTGGGAGTAAGCCAAGAAATTCTTCAGAAATTCGCCAGAAAAAATCAATAACAACAAGAATATTATTCAAATCGACGTGTCTTTATTCAAATCCATAACATGGACTAAGAAAACTTGACATCCGTAATAAACGAATGACTTCATGGCTTGATATGAAAATGTTTGACTACAATGGTTTGACCGCTTGAGTTCGAATAACAAAGTTGCTTAGAATATGAAAACTAACAACCTTACAAAAGCAATCAATTTTGGCATGATGATGAGTAGTTATCCAATCAATCCCCAAAAGCAAGTATCTTTAAAGAGATAAGGTCAACAGTAAGGTAATGGTGCCAACTTGAATTAAACAAGATTTTTAAACAACGGATGTAATGAAAGTTTCTCCTAACTGAGTCTCCATAAATAGGTCAAAGTCTAATTTCTCCGTAGTCAAGTTCAAACGCTGAGCGCAAGCAAGAGAGATAAAAGAATGGGTAGAACCCAGATCTAGTAAGGTATAAACATCGCAAGAATTTATAATTAACTAACCTGCGCTAACTTCGTTCGGTTCCTCGTGATTCGAATTCTGGCCACGACAAACGCTTCTTCCGTGAATCGCTGACTTTGACTTTTCTCGACATCCTTTTGAGTCACCATTCCCGCTGGATCGGGTTTCGATATCGCATAATCTCGAGCAATATGTCCTTCTTTCCACAATTATAACATACCTTAAACTGTTGTAGGCGTCAATGATATGTCCCTCTTCCCCGCATTTGTAACATACGACCAATGGTCTTTCTCTCCTTGAACCAGTTGCACTCGCCGCCGACGCCTTCACATGGTCATTGTTGAATCTCCTCTTTTTAAAATCTCCTCCCAACTCGCTTTTCTATTTTTCATGGCCACGATTACCACCGAGTGGTTACCGCTTTGTCCGTATTCTTCTTTCTCCACCGTTATCGTTATTCGATGACTGCTATCTTTGGTATGATCCTCGGTTATGGTCCCTCATTTGAACGTGACTCGTTATCTCACTCTAACAACCGAGCCCTCGCTTACAACATGTCGAATAGAGAGAAAATTTATGAGAAATGAGATATCGACGATGTGGGTTTCAAACCTCTCGTAAACATCCGCGTCATATACGCTCCTCATTCTCCACCAAATGAGGTGCAAACTCGATAACTCCGCAAACTTCGCCTCGTCATCGGGACACCGCCATGTTATTCTCGCTTCCAATCTAATAAACTCCACTTCCTTCATACGACGAATACTTTCGTGGAAGTACTTGTCATCGAATCGCTTCAAACGCCTCCCATGACATGCCGAGTCGAAAAAATGAATGGGTACGCTTCACGATTCCCACCAAGAATCGCCGCCACTTAACATAAAAGTAGCGAATGGAACTTTCGTTCTTCGCATCCCAAGACATCGAATATCTTGGTAATTTGCTTGACCCATGTTTCCGCCATGATCGGATCTCGCTTTCCCTGCACTCGTGGTCCCAACTCTTTGAACCGCTTGGTCGTGACCACCCGTGAATTGTTATCATCTCCTCCTCAGATTTTGAACACGAAGTCTCCTCGTCTCGATTTTGCATGAACCGCAAAAAGCTTCTAAACATCCCTCGCTCATCATCTCGCCAAGGTGTTATTCACAGAGGTACATTGCCACTGCAGCACGCTCTCCTCGCTGTTAAGTATGTGCATCTCCACGGTCCTCATTTACACCACTATTAATATTCTCATTCGACATTCTCAATTATCATTATAAAACAAGGGTTAATTAAATAAATTAACAAATCACATATACCCTATATTATGACCAACCAACAATAAGCTTAGGTAGGACACACTAGCTAAGGATTTACCTGCCTCTCCCTCCTAGTTCTATTCCCCGATCTCCGCCAGAGATCATATCCCTAAGCTCGATATTAACCGTGACGACCCCAAAATAGGTCCATTCCATCCAACCCATTCTCGAGTCGCCAAATACATGGTATGTAAAACAACTACAACTTTATTATCACAACAATAAAATCTGTGAGTTTAAATACAAATATTATCTTCTAGACAATATTTATACTCAAATAAATCCTCATCACATTTATTGATACATTATTTTACAATAATGGTGAGGACTACTAAACAACTCTCTCTAGAACCTTCATTCCATACCCCGACTAAGTACTCGCTACATTCTCGCCTCCCGAGAAGAAAAATGGAACAACAAGGAAAAGGGTGAGCTCAACTAGCCCAAGAAGAATGTTATGACTAAGATAATATACAACAAATTATCGTTAGTCTCCAACAGGAAAAAATCTGATAGAATACAATAGACAACAAGTTTCGATCATCAATATTCGCAAATGAAAATAATAATTCATAGAAGAGTTACGTAGAGAATGAAATCTACTATAATCTATGAATTTAACAATTCATCATCAATATTTTATCCTCGTAACATCAATCAATATTCATCTCAAATCAAATATTCATCTTTGCACTACACAGGCCAAAGATATTCATCAATCTCATCATGTTCATCTCAACACTGCTCATCTTTGCACTAAAGGCCAAAGATATTCATCACCATTCATGTTCATTTAAACATCTGCTCATCTTTGCACTACAGTGCCAAAGATATTCATCACCTATCGGTCATGTTCATTTAAACACCGCTCATCTTTGCACTACAAAGCCAAAGATATTCTTCAGAAATCATTCATCTTTTTTCACTACAAAGCCAAAGATATTCAATAATATCATCATTTAAGACCGAGGATGATGAAAATATTTTTAAAGAACTAATCCAAAGGAAACAAAATGACAAGGATTAAGGATTAAGGATTCGCAGACTTTGTTTTATCCATGTCCAAAAATACCTCAAAAATAATCATAGTGGTGTAAAATTCAAGAATGATCAAAACATGGATACAATCAAAGCTAGTATCCGTAATAGATATTTTAGACGAAAAAGAAAAATTTTCATTTTCTATGAATAGTGCCGATTCGTGAATAGTGTCAGATACGTGAATAAAGGCCGATATCGTGAATAAGAATCTCGACACCAAAAGATAGAAATTCCACAAAAAAACATCTTCACGCTTCATGAATAGTACTCGTGAATAAGTAACTCGTGAATAGTAACTCATGAATAGTAAATCGTGAATAGTAACTCATGAATAGTAACCCCATACATGAAAAAGTTCCAAATTTGATAAAAAGTACCAACCAATATTTCAAAGATAATGATATCAAGAATTAATATCATTTGAGAAGAAAATAACATCCCTTACCTCAAAGAATCAAGATTTCTAAGGAAAGGCTCAAGTGATGCCGAATGAAACTTGTACCTCAACAAAGAACTCTCAAAGTATCTAAATACTCACAAAATACGCCAATAATATAGAGAGAAAAGAGAGAAAACTTTGTTTCGTGTGATTTTCAATTCTAACTTAGCCCTCTATTTATAGGAAAATGTTAGCCCACCAAGGCACTTGACCTGCCACACGATGGCTTTACTCGCTACTATTGCCACCCACCACATTTGAAATAAAATTCAGCACATTTTTTCACCAACCACAAGTGGGGCCCACTCAATTCTAGAATTTTCCACCAAAATCAATTATAACCCCGATTTCCTATCCGACACCTCTTAAAATTCATAACAAATCATTCGTGAATTTTTAACGGTTCAAAATTTGTGGACATATACTCAACTTATATATGTATAACATACCCAAAAATTACCACAATCCAACTATTTGATTAAAAATTATAACCCCAAATATATCTCAAAACCCCGATTTGATTTTTTAATACCTCCAATCCGATAAAATACTAATAAAACACCTCAACATTAATTCCTTCATTAATAACCACATAAATAAATCCATCATTTATATTCATATAAAATAAATATTTCCTTATCATATGAATCAATAATTAATTATTCACAAATAATATTACGTAATCACAATTATGACAACCAGTAGCCGCCCTGTGAAAGAGGGGCTTCCAATAAGGATCTCTCCTTATCGGGCGCCGCAATTAGGTGACCAAACCTCTCCTTAGATGTAACTTTCTAGACATTGCCAATAATGTTATCTAATAATATTATTCAAATAATATGAATTATTGATCCGATAATGGGAAATATCAGTAAAGGACAATTATCGAACAACAATAATATAAAATATCAACGCAAAGAATTATCAATCAATAAAATAAAATATCGAATAAGAATTCACTGTGAAAATTATTGAGTAGTGCCATCTTACGTATTTAATCAATAATTCAACAATACTGCGGCAATACCGCAGTGCTCATCAGGCAACCACGCCAGACATCAGATTTTAAACCACCGGGTATTCCAACAAATCTTAATTCTGTAAATAACTACGCCTTAATTTTAACAACTACACCCAATTTATAACCACCCAAACTTTGTCGCTTTCTTCATCCAATCGCTTTCACATATGGGGCCCACACATGGTCGCTACTGTCAGCATTTAATATTCCCCGACAAAGATTTAATATTCCACGACCAAACGAATATTCCCGACAAAGATTTAATATTCCACGACCAAACGAATATTCCCCGACAAAAATGAATATTTTATAACCACTTGCTTATTTTGAAATATTTGCGTATTTAACCCTTAACTATCTACATTAATCAAATCAACCCTTACTATTTCAAAATAATAAATAAAGGAAATTCCTTTTTATTTAAAAAATTTCGGGGTCTTACAGAATTACTGTCAAGTCTTATTTTATTTAATTATATGTATTTCGACTCTTAAATGCACAACTCCAAATAATGCAAATTAGAAACTCCTTTATAATTTCATTCTGCCTTGGCCAAAGACTAATGGGTTGTCATTTATCGAATCACATAGGACATTTCTCTTCTTTTACTAGAAGTGGTAGATTCTTTATTGATCATACATTATCTCCATGTACAACTTATTATACCCAAACATACCCTAAGGGTCTTAAGGAATAAGTCAAAGTATAACTCATCATACATAAGATACTATGATGATCTCAAGTCCAAGGATCACTTGTACTACTATCACTACAGGAATTCCTATTGACATGCAAGTAAAACTCCATTAGGTATTCCTTAGCGAGCCAATGCTCAAAGGAACTTATTCTCTAATAAGCACCTACATACTTGCTTTAGTGTCTCCACACAAATGATCATGAGATCAATCATCCTCATCTAATGAGCAAGCAACGTATGTACCAATCTATCGGGATTCACTAATCCCCAATTTAGTAATCCAATGATTGGGAACTATTTTAGTTTTAAGCTTTCTAAGAATTTAGATCTCATTAGAATGATCATCATCATTATTCTAAAAGCATTGCTTAAAACTATGAGTTTATCACATATTATAAAACATCATCATGTAGATAATTAAAAGCCTTTAATAAATTAGTACTTTTTATTAATAAATGAATAAGATTGTTACAAAGTATATGCTTTATCATCAAACATGATTGGCTTGTGGGCATACTACTTTCACTACCACAGTCGGATGGGGATGAGGAGGAAGAGGGGGAAGAGGTTCAACTAAACTCGATCGTTGCTCGTATGTACAACGAAGTACACGACCACAATGTGGAACTGCAGGATAGAGTTGTGGAGTTGGAAGAGATAGTAGTTAAACAGCAGACCTCAATGGCACAGAAGAACGATGAGATCTGAGATCTAGATGAACGTTTAGGTAATGTCGAATGGAAGCTGATTCACACTGAAGGAGAGAATGAGCAAATGGCAGAGGAGATCACGGAGTAGAAGAATAAGCTGAAAGAAGAGTCTACAAAAAGGGCAAGAGTCGAAGACGCGTACGAGGAAGCTTCTCAACGAGCCGGGGTAGCAGAGAGAGAGGTGTATGTAAAGAAGATCAAGATGGAGGAAATGAATAACGTTTTCAACACCGTGGTCACCCGAGCTCAAGACCGAGTAATGTATTATCCGATTCAGTTCGAGACGCTGCCATGGTACATGCTAGATCGCCGAACAATGTTTCGTATTATGGAAGAGGAGCGTCGTAAGACTATGCAGCATTTAAGTAGGTCGTTATAAGAAATGTAATTATTGTGTGATTAATGAGTAAATAAGATGTAAATCTTGGGTATTAGATAACCAATGGGATATGATGATGATGATGTTTTCCTGAAACTTTTGTAGTTCAGGAAAGTAATGTAGATAGCAGGGATTGTGACAACCCAGAAAATCAGATTGTCCAGAATTTAAGTTTAAAGAATTAGTTATTATTAAAAGGAATTTTTATTAATAATATTCCGTGCTATGTGTTTATTAATTGTTCTAGAACCTAGGATGATTATTAATCGAGAGGATTCTGGCTACGAGCTAGACTGAACGAGTAAGAATTCCCAAGACGAAAATAAAAATTTTCCGAGAACAAAAATATTTCCGGGGAAAAAGACGAAATAGACACTATTTACCCGATGAAACCCTAAGGGTTATGGCTTGAATAACCTAAGCCTTTCCGAGAGTTCGGTATGTCGAAATGACATTCCGTCGAAAGATTTGATGATAAAATATCGTGAAAAGTTAAGTAAGCCGATTAAAGTTTTTCTCGAAAAACGTGCAAAAATTGGACAAAATAAAAATGACGAAAAGTACTGCTATGTACTTTTCATTCGTTTAGCTACGTTAGGGGAAAACGTGAAGGAAAACGCTTAACGCCAACAAGTGTTTTTCAGTTTTTCGGAGATCCGAAGAATACGTAAAAGTTAATCGGTAAAGGAAAGATGAAATATCCAAAAATATTTGGTTTCCGAGAATCGCAGTTTTTGAACTATCAGACGAATTCCGCAAGACGGAAGCACGAAGCTTCCAAGGGAGGTGGATTAAGGAGGTGTGAATAGTAGATTCGGGGGCGAAATGATTATTTTGCACTTAGCCTTGGTTTTCTATAAAAGGAAGCCTTAGTTCATTTGTTTAGGATTTTGAAAATCCTACAACACTTGAGAGAGAGAAAGAGAGAGGTCGGATGAGAAGGAGAAGGAGGAGGAAAAGCTTGCTCGTGTGCAAACTTTGTCCGACGGAAGAAGATTAAAAGAGAAAGGTAATCCGAAACCTAGTCTCTTATAAATTTTCTTTAAGTTTTCTACGTTAAATGCCTAACTTAATGAGAATAGGAAGTAAAAGAAGTTAGGAATGGTTTCATATGATTAAAATCATGAGAAAATAAAGAAATAAGAATTAGAAGTTTAGTTTATAAATTTTTTAAGGAAGTATAAGATTCGTAATGAATTTGAGTGATCCGAATGAATCATATGAACGATTCAGTGAAATAAATAAGGAATGGTGTTTTATAACATCGAATTCCAAGAAAAAATGAAATCGTAATCAAAATATCGATTAAAAATAAAGAACTAACGAAGAACGCGAAAAACACGAAGAACGTTGTTGATGGACAAATTTAAAACCATCATAGTGTAATTGTTGTTGATGGACAAGTTTAAAACCATTGCTTATAAGTTAGATGCTTATTGTTTGGTTAGGAACGGTAGAAACGTTCATGAAGAATAGATTAAAACTTAGCTATAACGAAGTTATGGTGAAAATTTCGTAAAAGACGAACGAGAATTAGAAAGTTAGTAAATGAACCCGAACATGTAGGGTTTCATAAGAATGTAAGAGAACGTAGGAAACGTGAGTCATGGACTCAAGAACGAATGAGTTCCGAGTTCCGATGACCGAATTGCGGACGAACGAACGAAGAACGTTAAAAACGTAAAATGAACGAAGGGTGAAGATTAAGCCAATCGAATGGCAGAGGAAAACAAATCCAAAGAAAGAGTTCAAACGCAACAAGAGGCTCCAAAAGAAAGACAAAGGTCTTATGGCCGGAGGATCATAGAGTGACTTATACAACGACACAACTTCTGAGTCTGGAGATGATGAAGATTCTCAAGTAGCAAATCTATGTCTAATGGCCAAAAATGCAAAGGTTAAGAAAAGCACCGACCATTATGAAGTAAGTATCGATAAGGTATTTGACTTTAACTCTCCTGATGTAGATATTGATGATTTAAGAACTGCACTACATGGCATAACATCTGATCTGCATCAATACATGAAATAGTTCAGAGTTCTATCCAAAGATTACTCTATCTTTTAAAAAGAGATAGAGAAAGTTCAGGAAGAACTGGAAATAGCTCTTCTAAGTGCTAACTCTCTCTCTCCCTAAATTCGAGGCTGAGAATAAAATCCTAAGACAAACAAATGAACTTAATGCCCAAAGAGAGTCAAATCTAACCTCTAAGATTGAGTAACTAGAGAAGACTGTGACGCCCCCAAAATTGGTATACATCACCCATTTTGAGTCGCCAAATACATGGTATAGAATACAAATACAAACTTAATTATACAACTGTTGTGTAACATAAGTTGAGAGTTTTAACACGAATATTGTCTCCTAGACAATATCCAAACTCAAATGAAGTCCTCATTATAAATATTATTACACTATTTCACATAATAGTGAGGACTACTAAAGTAACCATCTGGACCGTCACTCCATTCCCCGACTAGTCCCAACTATATTTTCATTTCCTGAAGAAAACAATGAAAACAAAGGGTGAGCTCAACTAGCCCAGTAAAAATTTTTACGACTAAGATAATGCAGAATAAATTATTGTTAGCCTTCATCAGTGTTAAACTGATAGAATATAATAGACAACAAGTTTAACTGCAGCAGAACAAACAATCCATTAGAAGAGTCAAGTAGAGCATAATATCTACTATCTTCAATGATTTAAAAGTTCATCATCAATTTTATCGCTGAGACTCAGGTCAATAAATAATCCACATCACTAAATTATCCATGCACTACGGGCCAAGGATATTCATTATTATCACATCCACGAATAATCCATGCACTATCGGCCAATGATATTCATTATTATCACCAATGGTCATGATCATGCCAACACTTGGCCATCAATGCACTACGGGCCAATGAGGACTTTTACCACATCATTTGGAACATTACGGGTCATGATTATACCGAATAATCCGTGGTCATAATCATACCAATTAACAATCCACTATGCACTACGGGCTAAAGATGACTTTCATCACAATATAAGCATGAGGATGATGATAATGATATAAGAATTCAATCAAACGAAATCAAGGATAAATATTAAAGATTTTTAATTTATCCAGAGTTTAAAAATGTCCAAATTGACAACATGTTAACTGTTTTGTGGAGTAAAATTCAAGAATAATATCCAGGTATCAAAAATAATTTGGACAGAAAAGAAATCAAAATTTTGGGTGAATAGTATCTTGTGAATAGTACTTCATGAATAGTACCCCGTGAATAGTACCCCGACATGAAAAGATTAAAATTTAACAAGTATGTTCAGAAAAATATTCTCGTGAAAAGATACTCGAAGAAGCACAAATTTCAAGGATATTCTACTAATTTCAAGGAGTATAGAAGAAATACTTTAACAAAATGAGTGTAGAATTCAGAATCTGAAACGAAATAATATTACCTACATACTACAGAGTATGGAAGAAAATATTATTTCTTTCGAATATTAAACAAAAATAATATCCCTTACAGCTGTTGAACGAAAATAATATTCCGTACGAATATTGAACGAAGATAATATTCCTTACGAATATTGAACGAAAATAATATTTCTTAAAAATATTGAACAAAAATAAAATTCCTTACGAATACAAAAAATAATATCGTAAGCGAATATGAAATAAATAATACATGTGACGCCCCCAAAATAGGTCCACACGACCCATTCTGAATCGCCAGATATCACACTATAAAAATCATTTACAAACTTCATTTATACAATTGCTTGAATCGTAAATGCAGATATATCGACCACGCTTAAACCGTGAGTTTTAATACAAATGTATGTAACTCTCATGGTGCCTCGACCACAACCTTACAATGGTACTTTACATAAAAGTACAGTCAATAACTATTTTAGAAATTAAAATATTTGGAAAATACTCAAGGAAACCTTCGTACATAGGAGACCATGCGTCTAGGTTATGATAGATATCATATGTCCACAGAATTATCCTTGGTTGTCCCAATAGTCCCCAAAGAAAAACAAGAAGATTGTTATCATCTTCTTTCCAATGGTGAGTCTTCTCTTGACTTATAATTATCTCCATTGACTCCAATTGAGAATCATATTTCAAACAAACTCTAAGATTATATAGGTAGTTCTCGTAGATATACTCAGCAAGTGGATGTGCACAACCCTATCTTATGATAACACGAGGTTGTATGTCATTAGACATCTTGTATGATAGTGGCAAAACACCTTCCAAAGTTGGGTTCACCTCAACCATATTCGGTTCACCAAAATTAAATATCAAATGACGTATACAATACGACACACTTATCTAAAGTTCTCAATAAAATTATTTCCATACTATTTAGGGAGAACCTCAACAGCTATAGACCACCGTTCTATTCTCCTGTTACCCCTACTCGATCCAGCTACACTCTTATTACCTGAAAAGAATTGTGAAACAAAAGGGTGAGCACAACTAGCCCAGTAAAGAATATCATGACTAAAGATATTTACATCATCAATAGCCTTCATCAGTAATAAATCAGAGAATTAGAACATATGGTAGATGATAAAACTTTTCAACCATAGTTGCAGCGGAACGAGCAATCCATTAGAAGAGTCAAATAGACCATCAGATCTATTATCTTCTCCATGTTAAAAGTCCACCAATAATGTTTTATCCCCATAACATCAATCAACAATTCCTGTCCACAATCATATGAATAACTCATAATCATAATTGTGATTCTAACTTCCTCTTCGTACCCAAGATGAAGATAATTTTCATCACCTATCTTCACCTGAAACATCAAAAATCATGGTTATACCAAATCAAAATTCCTGCTCATAATCATACTAATAAATACATCTTTGCACTACGGCCAAAGATATTCATTAACAATTCATCTTTGCACTACAGGCCAAAGACATACAACTGTATTTTAGAAGAGTCAAGTAGAGCATGATATCTACTATCTTTTATGAATTAAAAGTGTATAATCAATATTTTATTGCTGAGACTCAGCTTAATAAATAATCCACATCATTGAATCATCCTTGCACTACAGCCAACGATATTCATGTAATCATCAATGGTCATGATTATACCGAATAATCCCTGGTTATAATCATACCAATAACAGTCCATCAATGCACTAAGGGCCAATGAGGACTTTTACCACATCATCTATAACATTACGGGTCATGATTATACATAATGATATCTAGTCATAATCATACCAATAAATAGTTCATCTATGCATATAAGCCAAAGATACTCATCAATCAATAGTTTATCTTTGCACGTAAACCAAAGATATACAATTGTAAAACCAATAATCAACAGTCCATCCTTGCACGTAAGCCAAAGATATACAATTATAAAACCAATAATCAACAGTCCATCTTTACACGTAAGCCAAAGATATACAATTGTAAAATTAATAATCAACAGTCCATCTTTGCACGTAAGCCAAAGATTACTTTCATCAAAATATAAGCATGAGGATGATGACAATGATATAAACATTAATCAAACGAAAACAAGGATAAATATTAAAGACTTTAAATTTATCCAAATATTATCAATCACTTAATAAACTCATAATCTAATATTATTAATATTATAACAATATTTTAATTACTTCTTCAACTTATAAAAAATTTATTTCAATTGTTTACACTTTACCAAATAATGCATTTAATCATTCAAAAATGCCATACTCATAAGATTTCATCACCAATGATCAAATCCCTCATCAAAAATCTGCATATACCCTATATAGGATTCCCAAGCCATCAAAAAACTGACGAATATCTATACATTTATCCTAAATTGTACTTTTGTCCAAAAATTCCAAAATTTACAGGGTGTCATGTTATATACATGTACTCCCAATAAAAATTTCACCAATTTTGGAGTTAACCACAAGGAGTTATAAGGGTTTACTTTTAAAATAGTCTTTTTTTCCATAAAATTCATAACTCCTAATCTATACATCCAAAAATCGTCATTTTTGGACAAAATCTAGAAAACTCAACAAATCATCATTCAAATTTTCCAGAATTTTTGAGGGTCAGAAAAATTACGAAACTGCAAATGGATTTTTGCCCGCCATGCGGTAATCCACGTTGACAGATCATTTCCACAATTTAATAAGGAATGAATACAAGGATCATTCACCATGCTTGCAGAATCCACATGTATGAAAGTTATTCCAATGTAATAATAAAGAATGGAATAATGTAAGAATTCACCATGCATGTGATAGACCACATCGATGTGTTATTCCCAATGTAATAATAAAGAATGGAACCAGTCATGCTTAATCCGCAGATGCATGGATATTCCAATGTAATAATAAAGAATGGAACCAGGTCATGCGTAATCCGCACGCATGCGGGATATTCTAACATAATAATAAAGAATGGAATAACAATGTAGAATTCACCAGGGCATGCAATAGGCCGCATGCATGTGTTATTCCAATGATTAATAAAGAATGGAACCAGTCACGCGTAATTCGCATACATACAAAGATATTCCAATGTAATAATAAAGAATGAAATAACAACAGAATTCACGGTGTACGCGATAGACCGCACAGACATAGCTTTATTCCAATGTAATAATAAAGAATGGAATAACAGAAGAATTTCACCATGTTTGCGGTACTTTGCATAGAAAGGTTATTCCAACATAATAATAAAGAATGGAATAACAACCCTTATGAGTATTGAAAGAAAATAACTCTCTTCATGAATACGAAAGAATAATACCCCTTACCTTAGAAAAAACTAGATACTAAAATAGTGAGGTAGCAGACTTCTCTTCTTCTTTATCTCTATAATTTCTCTCTATAATAATTGCTCTATAGCTTTAGTGAATTGGTGAGAAATAAAGGAAGAATGAGCTTCTATTTATAGGAAAATATAGTTTCGATAATTGCACGTTTTGGGGCTCGAAATATTACAGTATAATACCTTCAACTTTTCTTTCATTTTTAATTTAGTCCTGCAAGTATTATCAAACTTGCACCACCTCCCCTAATAGTAAATAATGTGAATGAATAGTACAATCATGTGACTCAATAGTTATAATCATGTGAAAATATGAATTATAGTATAGTACCTCCATCTATACCTCCATTTTAAACTTAGTCATGCAAGTATTATCAATCTTGCACCACCTCCCCTAATAATAGTACACACATGTGAATAAATAGTTATAATCATGTGAATTAATAGTAATTAATTGCTCATTTATTCGATTAATTACCCGATTGGTCAATATAACCTCCAGACATCAATTATTATCGAAATAAATGTCGATTTCCACTAACACTAACAATCCCAACACAATGAAAATATTTTTCTCAAAAATTTCATTTTTGAAATTTCGAAGTTTGAATTATTCCAAAAAGTCAACTGTTGACTTTTTTTGACCAAAAAGTCAACCCCAACAAATTTTGTGTTTATAGTCTATTTCTACTAATTTCATCGCTTTGGGACTCAAATATCACGTCCAAGCTCCAAATTCAACTCCTAACTCAAATTCGATTTTTTTATAACATTCATCATTAATATGATAACTCACAATATTTAACAACCAGCCGTTCCCAAGAAAGAGGGCTTTCCGATAACGATTTCTCCTTATTAGCGCCAAGAATTAGGTGACCAAACTCTCCTCCTCGATGAACTTCTGACATTGTCAATATTATAATAATAATATGAATAACTTTGTCGTCTCAATTATTGATTCAATAATATATAAAATATTATGCAAATGATACTGTGACTGTTAGGTTTGTTATATTCATGTGCAATCAAATTGCATAAATTAGCGAAGCGAGTAAAATCGAGTTTAAAATTTACAAACCATATACCCTTGATCACCCTTTATGCACAATTATTAATTAAACGAAAAGATAAAGAATAAAATCATACCCTTGAAGATCGAGCTTCCTCGTGTACAAGTTCACCTCCAAATCCTTTCGCTCAACTTGAATCTACCAGGTTTTGTTCCTTCCTTTGATCAACGTTAGCCACCCATATGTTTGGCCTCTAGAGGTGATCCACCAAGGAATAATAAGAATTCAAGAAAGGGGTATTGGCTCAAACCCTAGTTTTCTATCTCTATAGAAAGGGCGTACTCTCCAACAAATTGGAATTATTACGTAGTTGTTAAAAAGTCAACCACACACCACACCCATAATAAGACTCCTCTTATTTATAGATGTGGGCAACCCATCTTAACAATTAAGGAATTGGGTTTTATTTAATTAATTAAATTCTTTTAATTAATTAAGCTCCCTAATCTTATTAGGGATAATTAATTAAACTCCTTTAACTAATTTTCCTTCCTAATCCAATTAGGAATAAATGAGAGTACTTATATTAAATTAATTCAGTAAACTCTTTTAGAAATTAAAATAATAATAATTGTAATAATATTAATAAGACTCCTCTTATTAATTTATATTTAATATTTCTAAAATATTAAATAATAAATATTAAGCTATTTAATTTATTCTCATCACCATAGATTAAATTAAATATACATAACATATTATTACGATTATGCCATTAACTTCTTAAATAATTATTCTTCCTTTTATGGTGTGACCCTTTAGGTTCTCCATATTAAACCTATTGTGAATAAATCAATTAGAATAATTCTAAACTTATTTAAATAAATAAATTAAATAATTAATTTATTTAAATAAATAATATTTATTCTACAATAGGGATAAGCCTCCCTAGCGATCAACGACTTTCCGTATAATATAGATTTCAACATTAATCATTAAAGAACCTTTGAGTAAATAGTTACCGTATAATTCAATCCTTCCACCATACAATGTCCCAATTAAATATAAGACATGGAATTCATCACAAGTCTTATTTTATTTAATTATATGTATTTCGATCCTTAAATGCACAACTCAAATAATGCAAATTAGAAACTCCTTTCTAATTTCATTCTCGCCGCCAAGGACTCTGGGTTGTCATTTATCGAATCACATAGACATTTCTCTTCTTTTATTAGAAGTGGTAGATTCTTTATCGATCATACATTATCTCCATGTACAACTTATTATACCCAAGCATACCTTTTGATATACCCTAAGGGTCTTAAGGAATAAGTCAAAGTATAACTCATCATACACAAGATATACTATGATGATCTCAAGTCCAAGGATTACTTGTACTACTATCACTACAGAATTCCTATCGACAGCAAATAAAACTCCATTAGGTATTCCTTAGCGAGCCAATGCTCAAAGTGAACTTATTCTCTAATAAGCACCTACATACTTGCTTTAGTGTCTCCACACAAATGATCATGAGATCAATCATCCTCATCCAATGAGCAAGCAACGTATGTACCAATCTATCCTGATTCACTAATCCCCAATTTAGTAATCCAACGATTGGGAACTATTTTAGTTTTAAGCTTTCTAAGAATTTAGATCTCATTAGAATGTTCATCATCATTATTCTAAAAGCATTGCTTAAAACTATGGGTTTATCACATATTATAAAATAGCATCATGTAGATAATTAAAAGCCTTTAATAAATTAATACTTTTATTAATAAATGAATAAGATTGTTACAAAGTATATGCTTTATCATCAAACATGATTGGCTTGTGTGCATACTACTTTCAATCTCCCACTTGCACTAAAGCCAATCGTCATGGTATCTCATACTCTTCTTCTCTAAGTGACGATTATCCCGCTGTTGGATAAGCTTTAGTTAATGGATATGTAATGTTGTTCATGAGATTTCACTATCTCTATAGTGATTTCCCATCTTTCAATGATTCTAATAATCAAATGAAAGTGCCACAACACATGTTTAGATCCAAGATGAGACTTAGGAACTATTCCTAGTTCTCAGAATAAACTTTTAATCCAAACAATCAACTTGCGCCTTCATTTATAGCTATATACTTTGTCTTTATCACTAAACCAACAACTCTTTCTTTGTTTGGAACCTTTCCAATTCATCGCACCACCGCTCAAGATAACGCTTTACCTTAAAGTGGATTTTCTATTCGTCTTGGTCTGTCTGAAAAACTTGAGTCTCAGAAAGCCCTCTAGTTTTAATTCGGACCCACCATGTATGCTCACATCCTTAGTGCCACTTAAGAACTTTAAGATGTTTTCACCGACTCATAGTGAACTTCTCCGCATATGACCGATCAACATCGGTCTCGTATATTTCATTGCATACATGATCGCTATTCATGCGACCTCTCTTTTTTCGTGAGTCTGTGGGGACTATTAAGAGAGATACACTCCATAGCTCATCGACATGAGACATCTCTTGAGTTTGCCATGCTAAACGACTTTAGCATCAAATGAATATATCGCTCTTGGGTTAAGTCGAGCATTCTCTTAAATCTATCTATATAGATTTATATCCCCAATTAAGATACTCTTCCAAATCATTCATGGAGGAATGTTTAGACAACTTTATCTTTACTTGATTGTAGCATTGGTATGTCATTCCTTATCCGTAGTATATCAACATGTAGTACTAGGAATGTCACGATGCTCCACCGACCCTTTTTGTACACACTAGGTTCATTCTTATTTTGATAAAATCAAACTCTTTTGATTTGTTTCATCAAACGAATGTTCCATTTTTGAGAATATTACTTCAATCAATTTCTCCGAGTGTCTATAACTCTTAACTCATCGTATGTAATCGGATCATCATCTTCTATGATCGTACCTCATCATCATCATCTATGATGAATCCATACCTCCTAGGTATCTTCTGTACTATTCCGATTTATTTATCGGTTTGTGGTACAATAGGTCTATCTACGTGTTCCTCTTATTTGACTTATAGTGTTTTGTGGTTCTTGAACTTTTCAAGATCAATTATCCTCCCACTAGCCCCCTTCAATGATAAACGCCTTTATCTTAGAAGCGCGCGTGTTTTCGTAACAAACACCTTTTGCTAAGTAGAATTATAGAACATATACCCTAAACTTACTTTAGGATGTCCCACAAATCGACACTTGTCAAATCTTGTCCCAAGCTTATCCTTTTGAAACCTTTTCACATAAGTTGGACAACCCCTTATCTTAACATACTTAAGATTAGGAATCCTCCCTGTCCATAACTTTTATGGAGTCTTGGGGCCGGATTTTGAGGTTACCATTTTCGTAGATATGTAGCCATTTCTAGGACATGATCCTAGAAGGATACTGGAATGTCGGTGAAATCATTTTGGACCGCACCATGTCCAACAAGGTACGATTTTTCATTCAGATACATCAATCAATTATTGCGTATCAAGATGTGTCCATTATGAGAAAACCATTTGAGATGATCTAGAAACTTATTGCACAAGTATTTATTCCTTGATCTAATCAAAGAATCTTAATACTTTGCCAATTTGTTTTATTTCTGAATTTTTGAACCTTTCAAATAATTCACACTTGTATTTCTTCAAATACATACATTCAACTCTTTGAATGATCATCTCCTTTTCTTATACTAATTTGTTCAATATGCAAAATTATTTTTATGTAAGTCAAGTATACAAAATTTATTAAGTAATATTCCAGTTCTATACAAAACATTATTATTATAAATAGAACAACAATTGTTCTTAATTATAATACCAAAAATTTTATTGTCCAACAATAAAAGGAAATAATGTTTCTAACAAGAATTGGAATACAATAATAACTTATTGACTTAATAGATTTGCCCGTAGGCATTGCTAAACTATAAGTTTCTATGGCTAATATGGCAACCTTCGCTACATTGCCCGCACATAGGATTACTTATATTTGTTTAGCTTTCTACTTCTGCTTGGTCCCTTCATAAATCTATATTTATGATAACCAAAGTCGGTATCCAATACCCAAGTAGAACCTCGACTTAAAGAAAAATTTATTTCAATCATGAACAAAATCGTATTGTAACCAAACTTCACTAAGCTTCTTTGGTTAGCCTCTGCAAGATACTTCTCAGCTTTCTTTCCAAAGGTCCAGCTTATTGTAGTGGAAGCAAACTCCTTTGCTATCCGTGACGCTTTTGTTCTTATTATCCTTTGTTTATGCCTTTCTATTTACCTTCTTTGAATCGCTCTTCTTTTCGAGAAGATCCTTTGGCCCCTACCAAGAAGACTTGATCTTTCTTGGTTGGAAAGTGACTCATCATTTTTCAATATGTTAAGCAAATCAATAAGGCCGATATCTAGCTTGTTTATATGAAAATTCACAACAATTGTGAAAGGAGTCCTGGGAGTGAGTGCAAGATCAAATCTTGGCTCAACTCTCCATCCATGACAAAACTCGTTGTCCTAATTGATCAATCAAATTGATAATGCTAAGGACTTTTATCCTTTGTCAGTAGTGTCATCGTTCATTCTAGATCGGAAGAGCTCCTTAGATATCTCGATATCTATCATCTCTACTTTCCTCACCATCAACTACTTGACGTGCGGGAGTATAGTATAAGTATCCATAGTTTCAGTCGACAATGAAGCTTGTTACTCATGGATACGAGCATGATGCATTGAGCCAATCAGTGCATCATCTTGCCACTTTCTAAAAGTAGCAATCTCTTCCTCGAGGCATTATTCGCAACCATTGCGGGATAGGCGATTATGGACATAAGATAGCTTTTCAAATATGAGAACTATTCTCAAATTCCTTAACCAATCCATTTAATTTGGTCTCAGTTAATTTAGCATCTAATATGCTTCATGCAGATATAGTAATTTTAGACATTGTAAAATTTCGTAAATGAATTTGTAATTAACAACATTTTAACATACATTCTTTTATTAATTACCAAAATAAATTAGGTCTTGTCTTAAATTGGTATCTCCCACTATTTTCTTCAAACTATATTACTCTCACTTATATAGTTCGGCAAAATCTAATTAAAGATTTGCTAGTGAGAATAAGGATCCCATTTCAAATGTATATAGCCTTGTGGTGACACAACAAACTATATATAAATAAATAGGTAGACAACTTTTGTCAATTATATCAACTATGTAACTCCTTGTATTTTGCCTCTTAGATTATTTTGATCAAGTGGTGGCACATCCGAATCAAAATTATCCAAGTTAAGTCCGACCTAGCACTCCATATATTCAAAAAAGAAAAATATCATCCTTGTGGTGACACAACAAAACAATATTGTTCAATTTTCTTTATAAGCATCAAATGTGATAAATTAACATCTTAAATACTTAATACTTGCCTTGTGGTGACACAACAAACTCATATTAAATATTTAATACTCTATTAATTTTATCATGCTAGAAAGCTTACGCTCGATATTCCAAATATCTTTGAACGCTTAGGACTTAATATAAAAAATTGAGGGGTTTTATTAATTTGTTTCATCTTGTTTAGCGCAAGTATTTATTATATATATATAAAATACGCGTCGTATTAATGAACATACAAGCATGTTTGCATAATATATAATATATATAGTATAAGCATGCACATATAGAATACTATATTCTACTTCGGATTGATTATGGACTTTTATTCTAGTTTGGTTCACTAGAGCCATGAAGTGAACCAAAAGGTCAAACCCCCAAAGTGCAAGAATTAATATTTAAATATAACTATTACATTTAAACCCTGGCTCCAATACAAACGGGTCTTCAAGCGCTCATTGCTCCTTGATCTCTAATTCTTCAAAATTAATTCTAACTATTCCTATTACATAACTATTTAAAATAAATAGAAACCTTGATCAGCAGTCAAGGGGAAGTACATAGGAAGGAGATAGAATTTACATTAAGAAAAAATTAGAGAAGACGACGTTCGCAGACCCCATTTAATAAAACCCATACATTCATGCATCCAACTAAAATAAAATCCAATCATATTGGTCAATAGTCCATAATCAATCCCATTTATTATCATACACATCACCATATGCATCAATAAATAACATTCATCTCATGAATAATAAACATTTAATATATATATATTAATATCATTTAATGGGCAAATTTAGTTAGTATAAAATCTAATTTTGAATTAAAATAAACTCCTTTATTTTAATCCAAATTTAAATCAAAATAAAACTATTTTATTTTAATTTATCCAATTTTGAATAAAATAAACTATTTTATTTTAATCAAAATTTTAATCAAAATAAACTCCTTTATTTTAATTAATTATGGAATCCAATTCCATGTAATAAAAATAAAAATCTTTAATTAAAATAAACTCTTTTATTTTAATTAATTATGGAATCCAATTCCATGTAAAAAAAAAAATTATTAAAGGAAACACGGATTTTCTTTCCTATTCACAAATAAACTCCTTTATTTTGAATAATATGAAATCTTATTTCATATCTAAATAAACTCCTTTATTTAAGGAAACACGGATTTTCTTTCCTATTCACAAATAAACTCTTTTATTTTGAATAATATGAAATCTTATTTCATATCTAAACAAACTCCTTTATTTAAGGAAAGATGGATTTACTTCCCTATTCACAAATAAACTCCTTTATTTTAGGAAAAATAAAATCCAATTTCAACTCCAATTAGTTATCATGGAATCTAATTCCAACTCTAATTAGTTTGCATGAAATTTAATTTTGAAATTAAAATAAAATTTATATTTTAATATAAAATAAACTTTTTATTTTAATATTAAAATAAAATTTTTATTTAATAATAAAATTATTAAGAATATTATATATATATATAATAATAAAACAAAACCATTATTTTATTTATTATATATAAATAGAACAACAATTGTTCTTAATTATAATACCAAAGATTTCATTGTCCAACAATAAAATGGAAATAATATTTTTAACAAGAACTGGAATATTACTTAATAAATTTTATACAATAAAATTATGCCCAATTAAATTGTTCTAAACACATATCAATATACATATCAAATTAAAACAATTAATAATTCGCATAAAGGTTTGGCTCTGATACCACTGTTAGGTTTGTTATATTCATGTGCGCAATCAAATTGCATAAATTAGCGGAAGCGAGTAAAAATCAGAGTTTAAAAATTTACAAACCATATACCCGGATCACCCTTTATGCACAATTATTAATTAAATGAAAAGATAAAGAATAAAATCATACCCTTGAAGATCGAGCTTCCTCAGGTACAAGTTCACCTCCAAATCCTTTCGCGTTCAACTTGAATCCACCAGGGTTTTGTTCCTTCCTTTGATCAACGTTAGCCACCCATATGTTTGGCCTCTAGAGGTGATCCACCAAGGAATAATAAGAATTCAAGAAAGGGGTATTGGCTCAAACCCTAGTTTTTCTATCTCTATAGAAAAAGGCGTACTCTCCAACAAATTGGAATTATTACGTAGTTGTTAAAAGTCAACCACACACCACACCCATAATAAGACTCCTCTTATTTATAGATGTGGGCAACCCATCTTAACAATTAAGGAATTGGGTTTTATTTAATTAATTAAATTCTTTTAATTAATTAAGCTCCCTAATCTTATTAGGGATAATTAATTAAACTCCTTTAACTAATTTTCCTTCCTAATCCAATTAGGAATAAATGAGAGTACTTATATTAAATTAATTCGTAAACTCTTTTAGAAATTAAAATAATAATAATTGTAATAATATTAATAAGACTCCTCTTATTAATTTATATTTAATATTTCTAAAATATTAAATAATAAATATTAAGCTATTTAATTTATTCTATCACCATAGATTAAATTAAATATACATAACATATTATTACGATTATGCCATTAACTTCTTAAATAATTATTCTTCCTTTTATGGTGTGACCCTTTAGGTTCTCCATATTAAACCTAGGTTGTGAATAAATCAATTAGAACAATTCTAATCTTATTTAAATAAATAAATTAAACAATTAATTTATTTAAATAAATAATATTTATTCTACAATAGGGATAAGCCTCCCTAATATCAACGACTTTCCGGATAATATAGATTTCAACATTAATCATTAAAGAACCTTTGAGTAAATAGTTACCGTATAATTCAATCCTTCCACCATACAATGTCCCAATTAAATATATGATATGGAATTCTTTGTCTCACAAGTCTTATTTTATTTAATTATATGTATTTCGATCCTTAAATGCACAACTCAAATAATGCAAATTAGAAACTCCTTTCTAATTTCATTATGCCTTAACCAAGACTACTCGGGTTGTCATTTATCGAATCACATAGGACATTTCTCTTCTTTTATTAGAAGTGGTAGATTCTTTATCGATCATACATTATCTCCATGTATACAACTTATTATACCCAAGCATACCCTTTGATATACCCTAAGGGTCTTAAGGAATAAGTCAAAGTATAACTCATCATACACAAGATACTATGATGATCTCAAGTCCAAGGATTACTTGTACTACTATCACTACAGAATTCCTATTGACAGCAAATAAAACTCCATTAGGTATTCCTTAGCGAGCCACGCTCAAAGAACTTATTCTCTAATAAGCACCTACATACTTGCTTTAGTGTCTCCACACAAATGATCATGAGATCAATCATCCTCATCCAATGAGCAAGCAACGTATGTTCCAATCTATCCGGATTCACTAATCCCCAATTTAGTAATCCAACGGTTGGGAACTATTTTAGTTTTAAGCTTTTCTAAGAATTTAGATCTCATTAGAATGTTCATCATCATTATTCTAAAAGCATTGCTTAAAACTATGGGTTTATCACATATTATAAAACAAAGATCATGTAGATAATTAAAAGCCTTTAATAAATTAATACTTTTTATTAATAAATGAATAAGATTGTTACAAAGTATATGCTTTATCATCAAACATGATTGGCTTGTGTACATACTACTTTCGATGACAATAATCGAATCAATAATATGAGAGATATATGATCAAAGAATTATCATAATAATAATTGAGTATAACTAGGTGACTTCTCACGTAAGCATCAATAATCAATACCGTGTATACTATGCAACCACGCCAGACATCGTACTTTTTTTACTACCGAAAGTAGTTCAACAGTTTTAACGGTAACACTTTTGCCGTTATTTTTATAAAAAGATAATTATGTCGTTTTCTTACTACGATAATACTTCCATTGTGGGGTCCACCAATGATTGTGCCGTCCTACGGATATTCCCCGATAAAAGAATATTCCCTGACCAAACAAATATTTTATAACAACTTGCATACTTTGAAAAAATTTCACATATCACCCTTAACTTTAACGTTTTATCAATTTAACCATTTACTAAATAGAATAATTATAAGAAAATTGAATACTTTCATTTCATAAAATTCGGGGTCTCATAATACCCCTTACCTTAAAAAGGAGAGTATTCCGTCTGGTATAGCGGGAATATTCTTTAAGAAAACTTATATTGTTTTCTACGCTCAAAGCTTCCTTAAACTCAAAAGAAATACGCTCAATATTATAGAAGAAGAATTCTCTGATTCTGGTGTGATTTTCATTTCTAAACTAAGCATCCTATTTATAGGAAAATGGAAGGATACTATTTAGAAAATAAAATCTTGGACGCACAGTAGAATCATTTACGGGCACAACCGGCAAAAAAATTTAATTTCACTATTCATTACTGTGCAATAAAATATTCTAATAAAACAAAAATTTTAAATAAAATATAATATTTTCTATTTATAATCTAATAAAATAAAACTTATATAATATATATATATATATATATATATATATAATATTTATATATATACTAACATATATATAAAACTTTTTACCAATGATTTTGAAAAATGAGTAAATGGGGGTCTATGTAATAAGCAAAGTTTATAATAAATAATTCATAAAAATCTCCTCTATTTATCTCAATTCACTTGGCTTCACAAAACATATTTTTAATAACATTTATTCATTATTTATAACTCATAATATTAACAACCAGATCATTCTCAGGAAAGAGGGGGTTTTCGATAAAGACTTCTCCTTATTGGCACGTAATTAGGTGACCAAACCCCTTTCCTCGACAGAACTTTTTAGACATTGTCAATAATGCAAATAATAATATGAATAACTTATCATCTCAATTATTGATTTAATAATATAGAATATTGTGCAGATGATACTGTGACAATAATTAAATCAATAATATGAGATACTATGCAGCAATTACGGTGGCAATAATTGAGTATAACTGAGTGACTTTTCACGTAAGCATCAATAATTAAAGATATAGTACAATACCATGTGCTATTATGCAACCACGCGTATTATTGTACTTTTATCACCGGTTATTTCAACAGTTAACGGTAAAACTTTCGCCGTTATTTTATAAAAAGATATTTCTGTCAGTGTAACTCCGACAATAATTTCTTTGTAGGGTCCACCAATGATTGTGTCGTCGTACGAATATTCCTCGACCAATCGAATATTTTATGACAACTTGCTTACTTTGCAAAATTTGTAAATATTACCCACAACTATAACATTATATCAAATTCACACCTTATTATTCAAAAATAATATTTAGAGAAAAGTTAATCTTTATTCATTAAAGTTGGGGTCTTACAACCTCCCCTTCTTATGAAATTTCATCCTCGAAATTGGTGTGCGTGCCTGGTATGTTGAAGATGTGAGGATTCCTTGATTTCATTTCAGATTCTAACTCCCAGGTCATTTCCTCAACATCGTGGTTTCTCCATAAAACTTTGACTTGAGGTATAACTTTGGAGTGTAAAATATGTTCCTTCTTATCCAAGATTTTAACATGTATCTTTTCATACGTTAAATCTTCTGCTATATCATCTGGTTCTAACTCAATAATGTGGTTTGGGTCTTCCACATATTTACGTAACATAGATATGTGAAAAACGTTATGAACACGAGACAGACTTGGCAGTAAGACGAGTCTATAGGCTACAGTTCCTACTCGACTGAGGATTTCAAATGGGCCAATGAATCTATGATTGAACTTTCCTCTCTTTCCAAATCTTGTAACTCCTTTCCATGGAGTAACACGTAATAACACATGATCACCAACATTGAATTCCACGTCCCTTTAATGAAGATTAGCATAACTCTTTTGTCGATCTTGTGAGGTTTTTATACGTTGCCGGATCATTTGAATCTTTTCCATAGTCATGCGTACCAATTTCGGTCCCAACAACGTTGCTTCACCCACCTCGTCCCAGCATACTGGAGAATGACACTTTTGTCCATGCAACGCCTCGAATGGAGCCATGCCTATACTTTCTTGATAACTGTTATTGTAAAAGAATTCCACTAATGGCAAGAACTTATCCCAACTTCCTTTGAAGTCAAGGAAACAGAGTCTTAATAGATCTTCAAGAGTTTGAATAGTCCTCTCCGACTACCCATCCGTCTGAGGATGATATGTCGAACTGAATCGTAAATCCGTGTCAATAGCTTTCTGCAATCTGACCCAAAATAGTGAAGTAAATCTTGGGTCTCGATCAGAAACTATGGATACTGGCATACCATGCAATCTTACAATCTCATTTATATATATACGAACAAGACGTTTAAGTGAATAAGTTTCTCGTATATGTAAGAAATGAACAGACTTGGTTAATCTATTAACAATGAACCAAATTGCATTTATGCCTTGAGAAACCTTGGGAAAACCAGTAACGAAATCCATGGTAATGTGCTCCTACTTCCATTCTGGAATTTCAAGTGGTTGCAATGGACCTTTTTGCACTTGATGCTCCGCCTTGACACATTGACAAGTTAAATACCTTGAGATAAATTCTGTTATCTCTCACTTCATATTGTTCCACCAAAATGTATGTCAAAGATCACGATACATTTTGGTACTCCCAGGATGGATTGCAAACGGTGTGTTGTGCACCTCCATCATGATTTTATACTTCAAATTAGAGTCGTTAGGAACACAAAGTCTGGAGTTGACTCAAAGTATTCATTCTTCATCGATTCTTGCTTCTGGAATAACACGTTCTTGCATTTTCTTCCTCATACGCATCAGCTCTAGGTCCGTAGCTTGAGCAGCTTTAACTTTATCGATTAAAGTAAGTTCTACTCGTATATTTGACATCATCACGTGGGTGCCTGGAGTCTTTAACTCTATCTCCATCCTTTGCAAGTCATACAAAATGGGCCTTTGCGTTGACAATATCGCACTCGTACCCGCATACGATCTTTTAATCAACGCGTCAACTACTACGTTCGCTTTTCCAGAATGGTATTGAATGGTATGATCATAATCTTTCAACAGCTCGAGCCAACGTCGTTGTCGCATGTTGAGCTCCTTTTGGGTGAAGAAATATTTGAGGCTTTTATGATCTGTATAGATCTCCACTTTCTCCCCATACAGGTAATGTCTCCAAATCTTAAGCGCAAAAACGATAATTTCCCATATTCTTTGAGTTATGATCTGTTGGATAATTTCTCTCATATTCTTTGAGTTGTCGTGAGGCATAGGCTATGATTTTCCCATATTGCATGAGATCACATCCTAAACCTTTTCCTGAAGCATCGCTGTATATGACAAATCCCTCTAAACCAGATGGTATTTCAGAACAGGTGTTGAAATGAGTCTCCTCTTGAGTTCTTGAAAACTCTTCTCACATTACACGCTCTAACCGAATTTTGTATCTTTTCAAGTCAGCTGAGTTAACGGAGTGGCGATTTGAGAAAATCCTTCCACGAATCTCCAATAATAACCAACTAAGCCTAGAAAGCTATGTACTTCGGTCACTGACTTAGGTTGCTCCCAGCTTTGTAATGCTTCAATTTTTGCTAGGTCAACAGATATTCCATGATTTGATATCATGTGCCCAAGGAATGCTACTTCCTCAAGCCAGAACTCGTATTTCTTTAACTTGGCATATAGCTTATTTTCACAAAGCTTTTGGAGTATCAGCCTCAAGTGTTGCTCATGATCTTCACGGTTTTTGGAGTAAATGAGGATGTCATCAATAAAGACAACCACAAAATGATCCAAATATTCCTTGAATACTCGATTCATCATGTCCATGAAGGCAGCAGGAGCATTAGTCAATCCAAAAGACATGACTAGGAATTCGTAATGCCCATACCGAGTTCTAAAAGCCATATTTGGAATGTCATTCGTTTTAATCTTTAACTGATGATATCCAGAACGAAGATCGATCTTTGAAAAGAATTTATCTCCTTGCAACAGGTTAAACAGGTCATCAAGGCGAGGTAACGGGTGTGACGCCCCCAAAATAGGTATACATCACCTATTCTGAGTCGCCAAATGCATGGTACAGAATACAAATACAATCTTAAATATACAACATGAGCTATTAGTTTTAATACAAATATTGTCTTCTAGACAGTATTCAAACTCAAAATAAGTCCTCAATATATTTATTAACACACTATTTCATAGAATAGTGAGGACTACTAATGCTATTATCTGGACCGTCACTCCTTTCCCCGACTAGTCCCTGCTACGTTCTCATTTCCTGAAGAGAACAATGAAAGTAAAAGGGTGAGCTCAACTAGTCCAGTAAGAAATATTATGACTAAGATAATGCAGAATAAATTATCGTTAGCCTTTAACAGTGTTAAACTGATACAATATAACAAACATCAAGTTTAACTGCAGCGGAACAAACAATCCATTAAAAGAGTCAAGTAGAGAATAAAATCTACTATCTTCTATGATTTAAAAGGTTTTTCATCACTTTTATTCTTTGAGACTCGACAATAAATAAACCACATCATTCCTACACTACTACTTAAGGATATTCATTAGTATCACAACCACAAATTATCCATGCACTACGGGTCAAGGATATTCGTGTATTCATCAATGGTCATGATCATGCCAACAACTGTCCATCAATGCACTATGGGCCAATGAGGATTTTTACCACATCATTTGTAACTTTACTATTAAGTGATTATACCGAATAATCCCTGGTCACAATCATACCAAGTCCATCTATGCACTACAGGCCACAGATGACTTTCAACATAATATAAACATGAGAATGATGACAATGATATAAGAATTCAATAACATAAGTTCAAAAATTAATTTATCCAAGAACCAATAACGTCCAAATTGTCAACATGATACTGCTTTGTGGAGTAAAATTCAAGAATGCTCAGAAGAATATTTCCATGAAAAGATACTGGCTGAAGCGTAAATATCAAAGATATTCCACTAATTTCATGGAGTATAAAAGCCAAAACTTTAACCAACTGAGTATAATAAAGAATGGAATAACAAAAGAAATCACCAGGCATGCGATAGACCGCACATATAAGTTATTCCAACAAAATAATAAATAACGGAACCGAATCAAATGCGTAAAAAGGCACGCATGGATATTCCAATGTAATAATAAATAATGGAACCCGGTCATGCGTAAACGCACGCATGTGATATTCCAACGAGAATAATAAATAATGGAACCAGGTCATGCGTAAACGCACAGACATGATGTTCCAACAGAATAATAAAGAATGGAATAACGGAAGAATTTCACCATTATGCGGTATTTGCATATGTTATTCCAACATAATAATAAAGAATGGAATAATGTAAGAATTTCACTAAGTATAGGGTAGTCCGCGTATACAGGTTATTCCAACAGAATAATAAATAATGGAATAATAGAAGTTCTCTTCATGAATACAAAAGAAATAATACCGCTTACCTTAGAAGAAAGCTGGATATAGGAGTAGTGAAGTAGCGAGATATTTTTTCTTTCTCTCTATAGTTTCTCTCTCTCTAGAGTTTCAATGAATTAAATAAGAAATAATGAAGGAATGAGCTTCTATTTATAGGAGAATAGACTGAATAGTAACTAATTCATGAACGGTCCGATTGATTTACTTTTAAACTGAGACGGTCCATATTAATTTACTATGCAAAGATTAATAAAATATTCTAATAAAACAAAATCTTTTAAATAAAATATAATATATTCTATTTATAATCTAATAAAACGAATAACTTTATAAAAGTATTATGTTTTATATAAAAAGATTTTACTATGTAAATACTATCGCAGCCTTATGTAAACATTTATGCGTAATAGAATATTATATATTCTATTTATAGTCTAATAAAACGAATAACTTTATAAAAGTATTATGTTTTATATAAAAAGTTTTACTATACAAACACTACGCAGTACTTATGCAAACAATATACATAATAGAATATTATATATTCTATTTATAGTCTAATAAAACGAATAACTTTATAAAAGTATTCTGTTTTATATAAAAAGTTTTCTGTTTTATTGCATTTATAATAATAAAACAAAACTTATCACCTTTATTATAATTCACAATATTAATCGACCAAGTCGTTCTCAGGAAAGAGGGGGCTTTCCAATAAGGATTTCTCCCTATTGGCGCGCAATTAGGTGACCAAACCTCTCCTTTGCAAAACTTCTAGACATAGTTAATATTGCAAATAATAATATTAATAACTTTGTTATCTCAATTATTAATTTAATAATATATAAAATATCGACAATAATTGAATCAAATAACGTGAGATACTATCGCAAAGAATTCTTGTAGCAATAATTGAACAAAAGCGAGTGACTTCTCACGTAAGCATCAATAATCAATACCGTGGTGTACTACTATGCAACCACCACGTACATCTTTACTTTTTACTACTGAAAGTAGTTCAATAGTTTTAACGGTAAAACTTCCGCCGTTATTTTCATAAAAATATTTTTGTCATTTTCTCGATCCAACAATAATTACATTGTGGGATCCACTTTGATGACTATCTTGCATCACGGATATTCCCCGACCAAACGAATATTATTCAACAACTTGCATACTTTTCAAAATTTATAAATACTAACCATAACTATAACATTATATCAAATCCACACCATAATATTAAAAAAAATATTTCGAGAAATTTAAATCTTTATTCATAAAATCTGGGGTCTCACAACGGGTACCTATTTTTGACGGTGACATGATTCAACTCTCGATAATCAATACAAAGTCGCATACTCCCATCTTTCTTCTTTACGAACAGAACAGGAGCACCCCAAGGAGACATACTAAGACGAATGAAATCGATGTCTAACAACTTCTGCAGTTGGGTTTTTAACTCATGAAGTTCAATAGGAGCCATTCAATATAGGGTTTTAGAAATGGGTTTCATACCGGGTTCAAGATCAATACCAAATTCAATTTCATGCTCTGGGGGTAGGCCAGGAAGTTCTTTAGGGAATACGTCAGGAAATTTATTAACAATAAAAATATCATTCAAATCTGACGTATTTTTGTTTAAATCCGTGACATGGGCTAAGAAAGCTTGACATCCATTTTTCAATAAACGAATGGCTTTATGGCTTGATATGACAGTGATTGACTTTAGTGGTTTGGTTGCCTCAATTCGCATAATAGGTTAGTTAGGATTATTTAAGCTAACAACCTTACAAAAACAATTAATTTTAGAATGATGAGTAGTTAACCAATCAATCCTTAAAATCACATCAAATGCAAGTATTTTCAAAGAGATAAGATCGACAGGTAATGTGCGGGTGTCGATTTGAATCAAACAAGATTTATAAAAAGTGGATTTAGTGAAGGTTTCTCCCAACGAAGTTTCAACAGATAAGTCAAATTCTAATTTCTCTAGAGTTAAATTTAAACGTTGAGCGCAAGTAGGAGAAATAAAAGAATGGGTAGAACATGTATCAAATAAGGTATAGACTTCAAAAGAGTTTATGATTAGCTTACCCGTGATAACTTCATTTGGGTTTTTCATTTTTTGGGAGGTCTCAACAAACGCTCCCCCTTGAACTACCGGCTTTGACTTGTCTGGGGCGGCGTTTGGTGTCTCCATCCCAGCTGGACTTTACTTCACTATAGGGCATATTTCACCCACAACTGCTTCGTCGTACTCCTGATCCATGATCTGAATCATTAATCTTCAATCCATATCGAATTGGGGTTGTCCGCTCTGTACAGGGTAATTCAAAACTCAATGTTGGGTTCTCCCAATTGCTGTCCAAAAAGAGAAATACATATCATCTATTTTTGCCTTCTTGGATCGGAGTTCTCTTTCCACAATATCAACGCGTCGTGCGGCTTTTACCCATGCATCCTCCATTCTCACTCGTTCAATTGTTTCTTCTTTTAGCTGATCCTTGACATTTGAATTCTCAGATTCCAGGTTTATTACCTTATACCCTGCCAAAGAGAGCTTCTGTTCAAGCATCACATATCGGGTAGTAAAATCTTAAATTGTTGCATCCCTTTGCTCCACGACCGCCTGTCGTTCTTCACCTTGCTCTTTTAACTCATGAATATGATTTTGCAATTCTACATTTCGATCATAAAGTTCTCCTAATAAGTTCTCCTCAGGTTCCTCTTCTTCCTCACTCTCAGCTGCTACCTCTGCAACTAGCTCGGGTGCAACTATTAATTCTTCACTCATTACATGAATATCTCTAATTTCTTCTTCGCCTGACATCCTACAATCGAGTTTATTAACTTAATTAGTACTCCCCAATAAAAATCTTTGTTATACAATAATATTTATTCTTTAAATGAATCTCCTCGATTCATCGCTTAAAACTATATATGAGTTCATCTCTTGATTTTCAAATGTCATTTTCAAACACTGCCACAAAATAATGGTTAATTGACATGCCACATATTATCCCTATATTCTGACCGACCAATTAAATAACAAATACGCTTAGGTAGGTTATACTAGCGAACGATTTACCCGTCTCTCCCCTCCTAGTTCTAGCCTCAAATCTTAGTCAGGGATCATATCTCTAAGCTTTAATACAAACTGTGACGCCCCCAAAATAGGTATACATCACCCATTCTGAGTCGCCAAATACATGGTATAGTATACAAATACAAACTTAATTATACAACTGTCGTGTAACATAAGCTGAGAGTTTTAACACGAATATTGTCTCCTAGACAATATCCAAACTCAAATGAAGTGCTCATTACAAATATTATTACACTATTTCACATAATAGTGAGGACTACTAAAGCAACCATCTGGATCATCACTCCATTCCCCGACTAGTCCCAACTATATTTTCATTTCCTAAAGAGAACAATGAAAGAAAAGGGTGAGCTCAACTAGCCCAGTAAAGAATATTATGACTAAGATAATGCAGAATATATTATCGTTACCCTTCAACAATGTTAAACTGATAGAATACAATAGACAACAAGTTTAACTGCAGCGGAACGAACAATACATTAGAGAGCATAATAGCTACTATCTTCTATGATTTAAAAGTTTATCATCAATTTTATCGCCGAGACTCAGCTCAATAAATAATCCACATCACTAAATTATCCATGCACTACGGGCCAAGGATATTCATTATTATCACATCCACAAATCATCAATGCACTACGGGCCAAGGATATTTGTTATTATCACCAATGGTCATGATCATGCCAACAACTAGCCATCAATGCACTACGGGCCAATGAGGACTTTTACCACATCATTTGTAACATTACAGGTCATGATTATACCAAAAAATCCATGGTCATAATCATACCAATCAATAGTCCATCTATGCACTACAGGCCAAAGATGACTTTCATCACAATATAAGCATGAGGATGATGACAATGATATAAGAATTCAATCAAAAGAAATCAAGGATAAATATTAAAGATTTTTAATTTATCCAGATTTTAAAAATGTCCAAAATGATAACTTGATAACTGCTTTGTGGAGTAAAATTCAAGAATAATATCCAGGTATCAAAAATAATTTGGACAGAAAAGAAATCAAATTTTTGGGTGAATAGTACCTCGTGAATAGTACTTTGTGAATAGTACCCCGGCATGAAAAGATTAAGATTTAACAAGAATGTTCAGAAAAATATTCTAGTGAAAAGATACTCGAAGAAGCGCAAATTTTAAGGATATTCTACTAATTTCAAGGAGTATAGAAGCAATACTTTAACAAAATGAGTGTAGATTTCAGAATCTGAAACGAAATAATATTACCTACATATTACAGAGTATGAAAGAAAATATCATTTCTTACGAATATTGAAAAAAAATAATATCCCTTACAACTGTTGAACAAAAATAATATTCCTTATAAATATTGAACGAAGATAATATATTCTATTTATAATCTAATAAAACAAAACTTATAGTGTATATATATATATATATATATATTACCCTTCCCACAAGCCACAAACTTCACGGGCACATTCACCCCCCCCCCCCCACACACACACTTATATATATATATATACATATATATATATATAACTTTCTACCGACGATTTTGAAAAATGAGTAAGTGGGGGTCCATGTAATAAGCAAAATTTACAACAAAAACTTCATAAAAATCCCCTCTATTTATCTCAATTCACTTGGCTTCACAAAACACATTTTAAATAACATTTATTCATCATTTATAACTTACAATATTAACAACCAGATCATTCCCAGGAAAGAGGGGGATTTTCGATATGGACTTCTCCTTATTGGCGCGCAATTAGGTGACCGAACCCCTTTTCTCAATAGAACTTTCTAGACATTGTCAATAATGCAAATAATAATATGAATAACTTGTCATCTCAATTATTGATTTAATAATATAAAATATTGTGCAAATGATATTGTGACAATAATTAAATCAATAATATGAGATACTATGCAACAATTACTGTGACAATAATTGAGTATAACTGAGTGACTTCTCACGTAAGCATCAATAATTAAAGATATTGTACAATACCGTGTGCTACTATGCAACCACGCATATTAATGGACTGTTATCACCGGGTATTTCAACAGTTAACGGTAAAACTTTCGCTGTTATTTTTATAAAAAGATATTTATGTCGTTTTCTAACTCTGACAATAATTCTATTATGGGGTCCACCAATGATTATGTCGTCGTACAAATATTCCCTGATAAAACGAATATTCCCCGACCAATCAAATATTTTTTGACAACTTGCTTACTTTGCAAAATTTGTAAATATTACCCACAACTATAACATTATATCAAATCCACACCTTATTATTCAAAAATAATATTTAGAGAAAAGTTAATCTTTATTCATAAAAGTTGGTGTCTTACAAAGACTATCTTAATGTCGAATAGATCCTCTTCATCCATGGACTCCCTGATCTCTAGTCAGAGAAGTGCATCTGACAGAACAAGTTTAGGTTTTGGGGAATCCACCTCAGAACCATATGTAGAAAAGTCAAAGGAAACTAACATCAGTAGTGCTTCAAACTTCAATAGAAGCATTACATTTGTGAAATCCTTACAGAAGGAAGAACCAGTCCATCCCTGCTCTTCTGATCTAACCTATGCTCTAAGGCATAACGGATCTCATGTTGGCCTAGGATTCAGGACAAAGAACAGTACTTTGGTCACTACTCTCCAACCTCGAAGGATCATAGAGTCCAGCAAAATCAACTCCACGAACCAACCAGGTAGGAATAGTAAAGTTAAGTTTCACTCTTCACAAATCATGAATCACAAGGATGCATGGAAAAAGAGGAATCAGTATAAAGGAAGGACTACCAAAAACCCACATAAGTCCAAATGGAAAAAGAATCCACACACACACAAGCATGCATCATGCTAGATGTTTTGTATGTGATAAAACAGGTCATAAGGTATGTAACAATAATCCTCTGCGTAATAGACCCAGTCAAGCAGATTTGGGTCCCTAAGGGTACTAACAAGGTAGGACCCATGCAAGTATGGGTACCAAAATGAGAGTTTAATCTTAACACAGGAACAGAGCTCCACGATCACAATTTGGTATTTGAACAGTGGATGCTCAAGGCACATGACCGAGAATAAAGCCCTCCTGTCTAACTTCATGGAGAAGGAGGGTCCAAAAGTCATCTTTGGAGACAATGGCTCTGGCAAGACAAGAAGATATGGCTCAGCTGGGAATGGTGCAGTGTCCTTCAGTAAAGTAGCCTATGTGGAAGGACTAAATCAAAATCTTTTGAGCATAAGCTAACTCTGCGACAAGGGTCATCAAGTTACCTTACTCAACAATTAGTCTCAAGTTAGAGATTTGAAGACCTCCTCTGTAAAGCTGACCGGGACAAGAGAAGGAAATGTCTACACTGTTAATCTTGGTCAACTAAGTTCTGACAAGATAATATGCTTTCTAGAAAAAGCCTCTGAAGAAATGAGCTAACTATGGCATAGAAGCTTGTCTCATCTTAACTTCAAAAGTATGTCAAAACTGGCCTCCAAGGATCTAGTAACAGGCTTACCCAAGCTCAGCTTTGTCAAAGAAAGGCCATGAAATGCCTGTCAACTTGGAAAATAGACTAGAAGCTCATTCAAAAACAAAACTGTCAACTCAATTGATAAGCCCCTACAGTTACTTCACATAGATCTATTTGGGCCAATTCCAACAACAAGCCTTGGAGGGAAGAGATACTCATTGGTCATAGTGGATGACTACACCAGATTTACATGGGTGTTCTTTCTAAACTCAAAAGATGAAACAAGCTCCCAACTCATCAAGATGTTCAAGCTGGTGATGAACGAAAAAGGGGAAAAATCAAGGCTATAAGAAGTGACCATGGTAGAAAATTCGACTTCTTTGAGATGGATCAGTTTTGCACAGACAATGGCATCAGTCATAACTTCTCAGCTCCACGAACTCCACAGCAAAATGGAGTAGTTGAAAGAAAGAACAAAACGCTGATTGAAGCTGGAAGAACTCTAGTAGCAAGACTAATTGCCCTTTGAGTACTTCCTGGCGGAGTCATCATCGCTTGCTATATATACTCGAGAATAGGTCTCTTGTGCACTCTACATTAAAGAAGACTCCCTACAAACTATGGAGAGGAAGAAAGCCAAATGTCAATTATTTCCATGTGTTCGGCTGTGTATGTTACATTCTCAACAATAGAAAACAATATCTGACTAAGTTTCAACCCAAGTCAGATGAAGGAATCTTTCTTGGATATGCCACAGATAGCAAGGCCTATAGAGTGTTCAACAAGAAGACGTTAAGTGTTGAACCCTCTATTCACATCATCTTCGATGAAATAGACTTAGACAAAACTGTGCCTCAAGACACTATGATCGACAACTCAAACACTACGAATGAAGTGGTCGAGCTCAACACTACGATCGCAACCCGCAGAAAATAAAATCATCGAGCCTGAAGAAGTGATTGTACAAATAGCTAAACCAGACGACGACTCTCTACAACAAGAGACAGAGGTTAATCTCAAAGAATTCAGACAAGATGACACTAAAACTGATGTTCCAACTGGGAATAGATGGGCAAGAGATCACACTCAAGACCTGATCATTGGAGACCCAAATATAAGAGTCAAGACAAGATCTGCCACCCAGAATGAGTGTTTCTATCTAAAGCTTTCTGTCATAAATGGAACCAAAGAAGATAGAAGATGTTATGGAAGACTCGAGTTGGATAGAAGTAATACAAGAGGAACTAAATCAGTTTGAAAGAAGTAGAGTATGGAGATTAGTTCCAAGACCAAGAAGTCACCCAGTTATTGGCACCAAATGGGTCTTCAGAAATAAGATGGATGAAGATGGATTAATCATAAGGAATAAGGCAAGACTAGTAGCCAAAGGTTATTCCCAAGAAGAAGGCATCGACTACGACGAGACCTTTGCACATGTTGCTAGATTAGAAGCCATCAGGATATTCCTTACTTTTGTTGTCCACATGAAGTTCAAAGTCTTCTAGATGGATGTCAAGAGTGCATTTCTGAATGGTGAACTTCAAGAAGAAGTATATGTGGATCAACCTTGAGGTTTCATCAATCCAACTCTCCTTAATTATTTTAATAGATTAGACAAAGCCTTATATAGACTTAAACAAACACCTAGAGCATGGAATAAAACACTAACTAACTTTTTTTTATTGAAAATGGTTTCACTAGAGGTAGAGTAGATACCACATTATTTCTTAGGAAGCACAAAAATAAAGTCTTATTAGTTCAGATATATGTAGATGACATTATCTTTGGTTCTACTGATGAAAATCTGTGCAAGAGATTTTTCAAGCTTATACAGAGCAAGTTCGAAATGAGTATGATGGGTGAGCTGAATTTCTTTCTTGTATTACAAGTAAAGCAGATTGATGAAGGTATCTTCATTAACCGAGCCAAATACATTAAAGACTTACTTAAGAAATATGGCATGGAATCAGCCTCTCCCATGAAAAACACCAATTGCTCCAGCAACTAAGCTTGACAAAGATGAGAAAGGTAAAAGTATTGACATTACTCAATACAGAGGTATGATAGGCTCTCTTCTATATCTAACTGCCAGTAGACCAGACATAATGTTTGCAACATGCATATGTGTGATGCCCCCAAAATAGGTATACAACACCCATTTTGAGTCGCCAAATACATGGTACAGAAAGCAAACTACAACATCAATAATACAATTGTCGTGCAAAATACGACAACACAAACTGTGAGTTTAAATACAAATATTGTCCTCTAGACAATATCCACACTCAAATAAGTCCTCATTACAATTATTCATGCACTATTTTATAGAAATAGTGAGGACTGCTAAAACATCTTTCTAGAACCATCACTCCATACCCCGATTCGATCCTGCTATGTTCTCACCTCCTGAGAAGAAAAATGGAACAAAAAGGAAAAGGGTGAGCTCAACTAGCCCAGTAAAGAATACTATGACTAAGATAATATACAACAAATTATCGTTAGTCTGCAACAGGGAAAAATCTAATGGAATATAATAGACAACAAGTTTTAGATCAACAACAGCAGCAGAAACAGCAATCCATTAGAAGAGTCACGTAGAAAATGAATTCTACTATCTTCTAAGGTTTAAAAGTCCATCATCAAAATTTTTTCCTTGTAACATCAATCAATATACATCTTTTAATGAAATATTCATCTTTGCACTACAGGCCAAAGATATTCATTTATTTCACTAGTTGGTCATGTTCATCTCAACACCTGTTCATCTTTGCACTTCGGGCCAAAGATATTCATCAGTTAATCATTCATCTTTGCACTACAGGCTAAAGATATTCAGTAATATCATCATTTAGGACTGAGGATGATGAAAATTATTTTAAAGAAAACGAATCCAGTGAGACAGAAGAACAAATATTGGGGATTCGTATAACAGTTTATCCAAGATCAATAATACTTCATAATAACCAATTGTGAAGTAGAATTCAAAAATAACGATCAAAACATGGATAAAATCAAAGATAGTAGCCAAAATAGACATCTTGAACAAAGGAAAATTTTCATTTTTCTATTGAATAGTGCTTAGTATTAAATGAATAGTCTTAGTATCGTGAATAGTAACCCCAACACAAAAAAGTTCCAAATTTGATTAAAAAGTTCACCAATATATTTAAGATATTGATATTGAAGGAAATAATATCATTTAAGAAGAAAATAACATCCCTTACCTCAAAATAACTAAGATTTCCGAAATATCGGATAGAAAGTCGAAGGAAACTTGACCAACATCAACTCTCAAAGTATCAAAATACTCACAAATATCGCTTTCGACAATATAGAGAAAAGAAAACTTGTTTCGGTATGATTTTCAATTCTAACCTAAGCGTCTATTTATAGGAAAATGTTAGAACGCCATAGGAAACTAAAATATTAAAATAATATTTTATTTATTTTTTTCTTTACGCATGCCAAGACCATGACTACCAAGGCATTCCAATTCTGAATTTTCCAGCAGCCCACATGCATATTCATCACCAACCAAAAAGTGGGTCCCACCCATAATTAAATAAAAATTATTTTATTTTCCAAAACATCAGTAATTCATAGAAAATAGTCCGTTTATCAGAAAAATACGAATTATATGTCCATTCTACCTGAAATCGAATTCTCTACAACTTTGTAGCTTTAAGTTTTTCCAAATTCCAAACCGAAAATATCTGAAATCCATAAACGGGTGATTTTTAATATCTCCATTCCGACAAAATACTAATAAAACACATCAGCATTAATTTCTTCATTTATAACCACATAAATAAATCCATCATTTATATCCACGTCAAATAAATATTTCCTTATCATATAAATCAATAATTAATTATTCATAAATAATATTACAGAATCATAATTATGACAACTAGGCAGTTCCCAGGAAAGAGGGGGCTTTCCAATAAGGATTTCTCCTTCTTGGGCGCAATTAGGGTGACCAAACCTCTCCTTAGATGTAACTTTCTAGACATTGCCAATAATGTTATCTAATAATATTATTCAAATAATATGAATTATTGATCTGATAATGGAAAATACTGTGCAGTGACAATTATTGAAACAACAATAATATAAAATATCAACGCAACAATTATTGAATCAATAATATAAAATATTGAACAGTAACTACTCTAACAATTATTGGGTAGTGCCTTCTTATGTACGAATCAATAATTCACAATCTGTAATACCGCAGTATCGTCTTGTGCCACGCCAGACATCAGATTTTAACCACCAGGTATTCCAATAGTGTTAACGGTAACAATTACGCCGTTATTTATAAAACTCAAACTTTGTCATTTTCTTCATCCGACAATTATTCTGTTATGAGCCCCACGAATGGCTGCGCCGTCGTACGAATATTCCCTGACAAAAATAATATTCCACGACCAAAAGAATATTCCCCGACAAAAATGAATATTTTATAACCACTTGCTTATTTTGTAAAATTTGCACATTTCACCCATAATCAAAACATTATATCAAATTAACACCTTATTAATTTAGAATAATGAATAGAGAAAATTCAATTTTTTTTATAATAAGTTAGGGTCTTACAATATGTGCTAGATTTCAAGCTAATCCTAAGGAATCACACTTAACTGTTGTAAAGAGAATTTTTAGGTATCTCAAAGGCACACCTCACTTGAGACTTTGGTATCCTAAGGAGTCCTCCTTTGAACTGAAAGGATATACATATGTTAATTTTGCAGGCTGCAAGATCGATAGAAAAAGTACCAATGGCACTTGTCAGTTGCTAGGAAATAGACTTGTGTCCTGGTTTAGTAAGAAGCAAAATTCAGTATCTACCTCAACAGCTGAAGCTGAATACATTGTTGCTTGCAGCTGCTGTTCTCAAATCTTATGGATGAAAGCAGACTATGGGTTTGATTTCAAATCTATACCTGCTCATTGTGATAACATAAGTGCCATAGCAATAACACATAATCCTGTCATGCATTCTAGGACTAAGCATATAGAGATAAGATATCATTTTATTAGGGATCATGTCCAAAATGGAACTATATCTTTACAATACATCCCTACTGAAAATCAACTTACTGATGTCTTTATGAAACCTTTGGATGAATCCAGATTCAATAAATTGATAAGTGAGTTAGGTATGCTAAATCTACAACCATAAAACTCTATGCTCTAGTTTGTGCTAACCATGCAGATAAAAAGGCTATGTTAAAATCATAGAAATGACTAAAGAGAAACCACAATCGTAGAACAGTCTCAACATGGCAGAGAAGCATCCTGTGATGACATCATTCCTATCAAATCCAAGCAACCCTTTAGATAAGCTCCTCAGGGACAAACCTGACCCTTAGTTCAGTTTAAGAGGTTGGCCTTTCCTAAGCTACCTTAACCCAGAAGGAATTCTAAGTCAGAATTCATCATAAGGACCATGATAGACAATGATCATAGAGTAGAATTAGCAGTGAACTCAACAATCGTATAGCAGCCTTGACAATCGTAGTCTTCCCAAAAGATACACTAGCTCAGGGGAGCTAAGGGCAGATAAGTATTTTCCAAATTATTTAAAATTGTTGAGCCCGACAGAACTTGACACGTGCCCCACTATGCAGATCGTGAGGAGGGAAGTTACAAATACAAATTGAAAATGTTTTTGAAAATTCACCTCAAAATTTCAAAAGCTCATTTCTCTCTCTCTCTCTCAAAAGAAACCCTAGCTTTCAGAATGATCAACCAACCTCTGTTCAAGAAAATCACATCAATCAATGGTTGTTTCCAATGTTATATCTGGTTACCAACTCTGCTTTGACGAATTCAAGATAGCTGACCCTCAGTTCCATAAGATTTTATCTCTTCTAAAGAAAGCTGGTCTTGAAGAAGCTCTAAGCACCAGCACAAGGATCTACCCAAAGCTAGTGAAACAGTTCTACAGCAATAGAGTCTTTGAAGACAACACTATCACTACAAGAGTCAAGGGGGAGCAGATTAGACTCAAAGATGAAGATATAAACCTAGCCCTTGGTTTTAAATCAAAAGGACTCTCATCTATGAGTGTCATCGACTTCCATGAAGGTCTGAAGAAAATGCACCACATAAAGTTTTAGAACGTTAAGGGGTACAAGAAGAAAGAGTTTCCCAAAAAATATGAATTTCTGGCTGACATTGTTGGAAAGTGCATATGCGTAAAAGCTCTGGCCACAACCCTGTGAATGAAATTCAACTAAAGCTCATGACAACAATCTGCTTCAGAATTCAACTTAACTATGGGACTCTGCTTATAGATTGGATCGGGAAGTGGATACTCAGCTCAAAAAAATCAAAGAGCTCTGGAAAAATACTCTATTGGAGGTACATAAGCATAATCCTGCAATCTTCTTTGGGTGACAAAATTGGGGATAAGGAAGGGGAACCCATCAACCCCAACAGAAGAATGACCCAGCAGCTGTTTCCAAACTAGAAAAGAAACCCTATTAAAAACGTAAGGATAATGTCTAAATCAAGTGGAAGGACTGGGGGAGTAAAGATATCTGTGCTACCAGGAAACATGTCAGTTGTAAGACCCCAAATTTTATGAATAAAGATTTAATTTTCTCTAAATATTATTTTGAATAATAAGGTGTGGATTTGATATAATATATCTTTGTCTAAGCATAATATCTCTTTTGTTGGCCTAGTGGAAACTAAACTCAAAGCCTCTAAAGCCTCTGTTATTTCAAAAGCTCTTCGTTTTAATTAGCTGTGGCAATTTAATTATGAGCATCTTGAGAATGGGAGAGTTTGGGATGGATAGGACCCGAATGTTCTGCAGGTGACTATTTTACCGAAATCCTCCCAGTTTATTCACTGCTCCGTTTCAGCTTATGCTGTTAATATTCATTTTGTTATTACAGTTGTTATGGATTCAATACCCCTTCCGAGACAAAAATTTTGTGGTTTGAGATTAGATCACTGGCCCCAGCTATATCCATTCCTTGGTTTCTGTTAGGGGACTTTAATGAGGTTCTATCTATTTCTGAGATTTCTAGTGGGGATGCCTCTTGGGATTATGGTAAGCAGGACTTCCTAGACTGTACCTCTGACATCCATGTGACTGACCTCAGGGCATTTGGGGCTGACCTCATATGGTGGAATTCGAGTGACACTAAGCCTATATATAAGAAATTAGACCGGGCGTTGGTGAATGACTTATGGCTGCTGTAATTCCCATTAGCTTAGGCCTTTTTTACGCTAAGAGACATTTCTAACCACTGCCATGTTGTCATTTATTCTGGCTTACTGGTTCCCCCTAGGCCTAAGCCTTTCCAGTTTTTTAATTTTATGGTTAACCTTCCTGAGTTCATGGTTGTGGTCCAAGGTGCTTGGAATGTTACTGTTCCTGGGGACCCTTTGCAAATTCTGGCAGGTAAGTTAAAGGCTGTTAAGAGAGCTCTACGCATTTTTAACCGTGAAAGAGGTAGCTTATCCTCTATTATTGGTAAGGCCAGGACCTTGCTTTATGAGGCTCAAAATGCTATCTCTCTCAATCCCGGCGACCTATCCCTTCTTCTTCTTCAGAGGGTTTTATCTCAAGATCTTTGGAATTCTTTAGCAAATGAAGAGAATCTTCTCAAGAAAAAATCTGGAATTCAATGGCTTAAAGAGGGGGATACAAATTCAGGATTCTTCCATAGTCAGATTAAGAATAGGTGGAACCAAAATAAAATTCTAGCAATCACAAATGATGACGGTTTCGTCCAAACAGGCCAGAAGGAAATTCAGGGTATTGCTGTTGATCATTTCCAAGCTTTATTAGGGACTGCTTTGCTTGTTATTAGGCTTGATAACTTATCCCTTGATTCTCCCAAATGTGTCTCTTCTTCTCAAGCAGCTGCTCTTGAAAGAGACATCACGGATGAGGAAATCCTCTTAACTCTAAAGTCAATGAAGAAAAAAAAGAGCCCGGGCCCGGACTGCTTCAATGTTAATTTTTTTCTTCACTGCTGGAGTATTGTGGGGAGGACCTTTACTCTTGTTGTCTAGTCCTTTTTCAAGAAAGGTTGCCTTCTTCGAGGAACTAATTCCACGACCATTATTCTGGTGCCAAAGGTTGCCCACCCTTTGGCTATGTTTGATTTTAGGCCTATCTCTTGCTGCAACACTTCTTACAAGTGTATCTCGAAGATTATTTCCTCTAGACTCAAGGCTATTCTCCCCTCTATCATATCCCCTTGCCAAGCTGCCTTTGTCGCAGGAAGGAGGATTGGGGATAACGTCCTCCTTTCCCAAGAGCTTCTTAGAAATTACCATAGATCCTCTGGCCCTGCCCGATGTGCTCTGAAAATTGATCTTTGTAAAGCTTTTGACTTTATCTCTTGGTGTTTTCTGCTAGATGCTCTTAGGCTTCTCAAATTCCCTCCTAAATTTGTGTATTGGATTCAGGCTTGCATCACGACTACGTTCTTCTCGATTAAAGTCAATGGGTCACTGTGTGGGTACTTCAAAGGAGCAAAGGGGCTTAGGCAAGGAGACCCCTTATCCCCATACCTTTTTTGTGATTGTTATAGAAATTCTCTCTCTTGGGCTTTCCAAGGCCTATAAAGAGCCAAGTTTCCATCATCACTAAAAAACGCAGGAGCAGTCCATCACTCACCTTAGCTTCGCGGATGACCTTATTCTTTTCTGCTATGGTGATGCCCAATCAGTTAAAATGTTAAAGGTTTGCCTTGACTCCTTCTCGGCTTCCTCTGGCCTGACTATAAATAAGTCTAAAAGCCTTTGTTACCTATCCCATATCCCTCTTTCTAAGGTTGTTTCCATCATCGATTTCATTGGTTTCCAACTTGGTGGATTTCCTGCTAAGTTCTTGGGGGTTCCTATGTTAACTTCAAAGCTCAGTCTTGCGGATTGCCGCCCTCTTATTGAAAGGATAGTGGCCAGAATTTCTTCCTGGACAAATAAATTTCTATCTTATGCGGGGAGACTTCTGTTAATTAAATCTATCATTTTTTCAATCCAATCTTACTGGTCCTCGTTCTTCATTATGCCAGCTTCGGTGCTTAAGTCCTTTAAGTCTATCATGTGCAGATTTCTCTAGAAGGGTCCATCCATGCTCAAATATGGTGCTAAAGTTACATGGAGAAAAATTACCTTACCGATATCTGAAGGAGGCCTGGCTATAAAATAGTTTGAGGATTGGAACAAATTGCAAATTCTTATGCACCTTTGGAGAGTGGTTAACCCCTCACATGCCTCTCTATGGGCTTCTTGGATCCGGTCTTCTCTGAAAAATAAACACTTCTGGATTTTGGCTATCCCTGGTGACTGTTCGTGGATTTGGAGGAAGGTGCTACAACTTAGGCCTATTGCTGCAAAGCGTATCAAATTTTGCATAGGTAATGGGGAAGGCACGAGCCTTTGGTTTGATCCTTGGTTAAGGGATTCCACCTTAGCCAACTCTACCCATACTTCTATGGTTATTAACTCTAGTCTTGGCCCTCATGCTACTGTGAGCCGCATCATCAATAGCTCTTCATGGGTTCTTCCCTATTCCAACCATCAGGATCTCATTGACTTTAGGGAAAGGATTAATCTAACTAGGCATTGTGACTCCACCTCTCTGGATCAAATTTTTTGGGATGATACAAAAGCATCCGAGGTTAAGGCTGCTACTATCTGGGATTCGATAAGGATGGTGGGGTCTGATGCTCCTTGGGCTAAGATTGTTTGGCATAAATTGAATTCACCTCGCTTCTCTTTCAACCAATGGATGGCTTTTCATAAGGGGTTGCGCACCCTTGATAGACTTGTTAGTTTAAGGATTCATGTTAATCCCATCTGTGTGTTTTGTCATAATAATTTGGAGACCTTTGACAATTTATTCTTTAGCTGCTCCTTTTCTTTCCGCATTCTATTCCCTGTTATGAGAAGCTGTGGCAGGAGAGGTTATAGCAGGAGTTGGGATTCCCTCTCTTCTTTCCTTATACACTTCTCTAGGTCAAACTTCCTTCACAGTCTATCCATTCTCAGATTTGTTGTTGTTGTGTATAAAATATGGAATGAGCGCAATGCTAGGATTTTCTCTGTCAAAGCAATCCCTTCTCAAACCTTGGTCGAAGACATTATGCATATCATTAAGTGTAGACTTGATAGTAGTCTTAAATTCCAGAGGGTTAAAGATAAGCCTTCCTATATGTGACGCCCCAAAAATAGGTATACCTCACCCATCTTGAGTCGCCAGATACATGGTACAAAATTCAACTACAATCTTAATTATACAATAGTTGTGCAAAATACGACGACATATATACTATGAGTTTTAATACAAATATTGTAACGTATATAATACGACAATATTCATACTCAAATTAATACATGCCATATAAAGTACAGCAGCAAATATTTCAAGTCTCCAAAGGGACAAGAGAAGATTTTTGTTCTCTTCATTTTACTGTGGTGCACTTTTAACGCTTTCAGGGTCAGGTTCTCATCACCCTATTGTTGTTCACCAAAATCAATTATTAAGTGACGTATAAAATATGACACACACATCTTAGGTCCTCAATACAATTATATATTGCATGTCATGCCATAGTAAGGACTACTAATGCTATCATCTGGACCGTCACTCTGTTCCCCGACTCTTCCCAGCTATATTCTCATTTCCTGAAGAGATCAGTGAAAGAAAGGGTGAGCTCAACTAGCCCAGTAAGAAATATTATGACTAAGATAATGCAGAATAAATTATCATTAGTCTTTAACAATGTTAAACTGATAAAATACAATAGACATCAAGTTTAACTGCAGCGGAACAAGCAATCCATTAGAAGAGTCAAGTAAAGCATAAAATCTACTATCTTTTATGATTTAAAAGATTTTCATAAACTTTATCGCTGAGACTCAGCTTAATAAATAAACCACATCATCCCTGCACCACGACCAAGGATATTCATGTAATCATCAATGGTTATGATTATACCGAATAATCCCTAGTCATAATCATACCAACAACTGTCCACCAATGAACTACAGGCCAATGAAGACTTTTACCACATCATTCGTTACATTACGATCATAATTATACCGAATAATCCCTGGTCATAATCATACCAAGTCCATCTCTACATGTAAGCTAAAGATGACTTTCATCACAATATAAGCATGAGGATGATGACAATAATATTTAATCAAACGAAAACAAGGATAAATATTAAAGACTTTAAATTTATCCAAATATTATCAATCACTTAATAAAATCATAATCTAATATTATTAATATTATAACAATATTTTAATCACTTCTTAAACTTATAAACAATTTATTTCAATTGTTTACACTTTACCAAATAATGCATTTAATCATTCAAAAATGCCATACTCATAAAATTTCATCACCAATGATCAAATCACTCATGCATATACCTTATATAGGATTTTCAAGCCCTAAAATCCTATTTACCAATTCTTCAATTTCACATAACATATTTAACTCATATGTTTGAAACTAAACCATTTTCATGAAAAGTTACCAAATCAACTTATTATTTTTCTATCCTTTGTCCAAACATATATACATATATTTCATACACAACAAGTATTTTTTTATAATTTTTCAACTCTCTTAAGTATTTTTCAAAAATCAATTTCTAATTAATTCCTTAAGAAATTAGCTACCTCAAGTTAACTCCAGAAATTCCCAAATCTTGGCAGGATCTTACACATGTTAACATGAGCTTCCAGTTTAAATTTCATGGTGTTGATCGATTTTGCAATCAATGAATACGTGCAAGTATACACGGTCAACAAGTAATAAAGTGAAAGTAGAATATCGTTCCCACGAGGAATTATTTAATAAAAATTACCAAATACTAACTCTTAACCAAATCAATTTTATTTAAACAATTGCAAATTGTGAATTTTCTAATTAAGAAAACTAAATTAAACAATTAAAAGAAATTAGTCTAAAAGAAAGTAAATAAACAAAACTAAGATTTGATTGAATTCAGGTAAATAAGGATTAAGACTTCAATATCCCTAATTATGAACTATAAATCAATTATCCAATTATTCCAATTATATGTCTACTGAATTGTTAACAGGAATTCTCAAATGCCAAAAGCCCTTTTCCAAGTGATTAACTGCCTTCTATTTAATCTAGATTAATTTTACTATATTCCTATGCAAAACAATTGAATTAAACTCGTTATAATCCCAATTCCTTATGTGTTACATGCGGCGAACAGATATTTCCATTCTATTCATAAACCTAATTCTTCACTGTGCAAATAACTAAGTCACATGATATCATGCCCAGTTCTAACCCTAGAATTCCTCTTCCAATTCCTTCTAGAGTAACAAGGTAATTACTAGTCAGATAATTAATCAATAAGCATAAGACAAGATAAACAACTCACTTTGACACAAATAATTGGAATAAATTAAATAACTAATTTATAGCCATAAAAGGTTCAATTGAAATCTTAATAAAAGAGTTAGTTCATAATTAATGAATTAAAACCAAGAATCCACAACTGAATAGACATTAAAAGATAAAAGTATGATAAGAGAAGAGAATAGAATCTGTTGTTAGTAAATCTGATGCTCCCCTCTTGCTCTTGCTCTTGATCTTCAGTGTTCTTCAATTTGCTTCAATCTCCAATGGCTAATTAAGAACTAGGGTTTAGATTCTAATTTAATGGAGTGTTTAATCTAGTCTAATCTATGTATTCCCCCTTTATTTTATGCCTTACATCATGTATTTATAGGTTACAAGTCTAATTTTTAGCTTAGAAACAAACCCAATCCAATTTGGAGTCAAAAAGGTGTCAAAATTCGCCCAAAAACGCGTCCGTGCCATCACTAAGCCTTCCCAAATACTGGCTTGACAACAGAATTTCGCTTCCCCTTAATTTCCGAAGACTGGGCATAAGCTTATTTTAGGCGCTCAAATGACAGCACATGTTTTGACATTTTTTACTCTGACGTCCTTTGGGAAAATGGCCATAACTTCTTCGTCTGAACTTTGATTTTGATGATTTAAGATGATCCGGAAAGAGGAGACGTAGATCTACAACTTTCATTCTTTATGTTTTTCAAAATAAGGTCCGGAGCTATACTAAAATTGGCTCTGAAGTGACTGTTGTGTAAATGGCAAGCCGAAAACGTGAATCTAGCTACCCCAAACGTCGATCCAAGAAACTTTTGTCCCAATTCCTACAAAATAACATAAAAAATGTTTGAATAGACACAAACACTTAAAAACTATTCTAAAAGACTTGAGAACAACAATAAATTAAGCCTGAATGTATCCAATTCATGTGTATAAAACTCACTCATCACATGGTCATCGGAGTTATAGAACTCCGGTTATAGCGTTTTTCGTTGGAAAAACCTAAATATTGAAATAGTCATAACTTGCTCATTTTAAGTTGGAATGAGCTCATTTTTGGACAGGAGGTACTTTATACCATATATTTCCATGTCCCAAAAGGCCAGAATTGTTCTCATAAATTAAGTGGCCAAAAATGCCCTTTTAAATTTATGGGTAGTAGCTTTTTGGTACTTTACAGTTTTTGACTCCTTTGCTAAAATCAGTCCATACGAAAATATACAACACCTTTTCTAGTGATTCCACTTGGATAAGTTAGAAAACTCATAGATCTAACTCTAGAATTTAACCACGCTTAAAAATTCGAAATATAATAGGAGATATGGTCAATTGAATTTTATGTTCCATTTTCACCAAAATCTGATTTTCAACCCTTTGTGATTTCTAAGAAACTTTCATGTTTTCACATAATAACCAACATAACTCTTCATAACACTTACTAATACTACATATACCCATGATTTTCATCAGTCCAATGCTTTTATTATGACTTTCATCATAATCCACGTAAACAGATCATTTCCACAATTTAATAAGGAATGAATACAAAGGATCATTCACCATGCATGTGGTAATCCACATAGATGAGTTATTCCAATGTAATAATAAAGAATGGAATAACTGAAGAATTCACCATGCATGCGATAGATCACACAGATAGGTTATTCCTAACAGAATAATAAATAATGGAACTAGGTCATGCGTAAACGCACAGACGGGATATTCCGAAAGAATAATAAATAATGGAACCAGGTTATGCGTAAACGTATGCATGTGATATTCGACGAATAATAAATAATGGAATAACAATGAATTCACCGTATGCATGCGATAAACCGCATGCATGCAAGTTATTCCAACAGAATAATAAATAATGGAACCAAATTCATACGTAATACGCCAGATGCATGGATATTCCAATGAATAATAAAGAATGGAATAATGAAGAATTTCACCATGTATGCGATTGCTTGGCATATATAGGTTATTCCAACAGAATAATAAGGAAATGGAATAACAAAAGTTCTCTTTATGAATACGAAAGAAATAATACCACTTACGAGTAAAACAAATAATATCCCTTACCTTATAAAGAAGAGTACTCCGACGAGTAGGGCGGGGATATACTTGAAGAAAACTTGCACTACGCTCAAAGCTTTCTTAAACTCTAAAGAAATACGCTCAAGATTATAGAAGAAGAATTCTCTGAACTTCTGGTGTGATTTTCAATTCTAACTAAGCATCCTATTTATAGGAAAAATAGAAAGGATACTATGCAATAAAATATAATATATTCTATTTATAATATATATATATATATATATATATATATTTATATATATATATATATATATTTAAAAAATCTAATAAAACAAATAACTTTATAAAAGTATTCTGCTTTATATAAAAAGATTTTACTATGCAAACATTATGCATAATAGAATATAATATATTCTATTTATAGTCTAATAAAATAAATAACTTTATAAAAGTATTACATTTTATATAAAACATTTTTTGTTTTATTACATTTATAATAATAATAAAATAAACTTCATCATCATTATTATAATTCACACTATTAATCGATCGTGTCGTTCCTGTGGAAGAGGGGCTTTCCAATAAGAATTTTTCTCTATTAGTAGCCTTGATTAGGTGACCAAACCTCTCCTCGCGTAACTTCTAAACATCGTTAATATTATAAATAATAATATTAATAACTTCATTGTCTCAATTATTGATTTAATAATATATAAAATAATCGATAATAATTGAATCAAATAACGCGAGATACTATGTAGCAATTTCTTGTAGCAATAATTGAACAAAACCGAGTGACTTTTTCACGTAAGCATCAATAATCAATACTGCGCGCTATAATATACAACCACGCCAGACATCAGATTTTTCTTTTTTCTACCGAGTAGTTCAACCGTTTTAACGGTAAAACTTCCGTCGTTATTTTCATAAAAATATTTTTGTCATTTTCTCAATCCGACAATAATTCCGTTGTGGGATCCACCAATGATTGTGCCGTCGTACGGATATTCCCCGACAAAAAGAATATTTTCCGACCAAACGAATATTATACAACAACTTGTATACTTTTCAAAATGTATAAATATTACCCACAACTATAACATTATCTCAAATCCACATCATAATTTTGAAAAAAATATTTCGAGAAATTTAAATCTTTATTCATAAAATTTGGGGTCTCACACTATAGGCATCTTGCCTTATGAGGCCTTCTCCTAGGTATTGCGTTGGGAGTGGGCTTTTGTTCAGTTTGATGGCGTGCGGGGCTTTGCTTTGTTATAGGTTGGTGAAATGCTGCACATTGGCTCAAATTAGAACTACTTTGGGGCTGCTCAAGCTATCTGGTTTGGGGATTAGTCGGGTTGCTCTTTGTTGGGATCTGTCTGGAAGACTTATTCAATGGTTGGTCTCTGCGCTGAGGTTGTTTTGAACTTTAGGGGGGGATAATGTTTGGTTGTTGTGATCTGTTGTATGACCGAGCCTAATCTTATGCTGATGTGAGGTATGGCGGGCTGGTATGGGGTCCGTCTGAAGGTTTTTCACTGCTGTGCAGCTTCGGTTATGGGTCTGGATGCAGGTCACTACTTTTTGCGGTCATGTGAAGCTACTGATGCATCTTTGCTTGGTAGGTCTAGTTTGATGTTACAGGTGTGGTTCTGTTGGTTTGGGTGTGTCACTGCTGAAGGTCACGACAGATGGTAGGCCTGAGTTGCTTCAACTGGGTTTTCTAGCTATTGTGGCTTTGGAGATGTTGGGTGCGAGTCTAGGCTGCTTATGCAGAGAATCAACTTGCTGTCTAGGCTGCTGCTATGTTGTGCTGTTTGTTATTGCTGCTTTCTTGGGACATTTGGATGCAAAGGGGTTCCTGGTCTCCTTTTGGGCAAAGGGGTTCCTTGCTCAGTTGGGCGTTGCAGTTGGTGGTTACTGCTCGTACCTATGCTATTGCTATGATCCTGTCATAGCAACTCTTTTTGTTCTGTTGGGTTCTGTGCCTACTGCTGCTAGATTTCCTTTGTTGGTTCATGGAATTCCTGCTCGTACCTATGTTGTTGACTGTTGGGCTGGGACTGGTTGGGTACTGCTGCAGTTGACTGCTATTCCTTGACACGATTGCTGCTGCTGCTGAGTTTTTGTTGCCTTTGGTTTTGGGGCCAATGATGCTGCAGTTGGCTTGTTTGTGGACTGCCTATGCAGCTGATGATGTGGCTTCGGTTATGACTTGGGCTTTTATCAGTTTCTTGATGTAATTAGTATCTATGATAGTGCGTTGCTTATTGTTATTGCTTTATTGGGTGCTAAGCTTGTAATCTTTTATAGTCATGACATCATAGGGCTTGTCCTATGATGTCTATGCTATATTCTGATTGGGGTTCCCCATAAGGTGTTGTAATTTCCTTTTATTTTAATACAGCTTAAATTTAGCAAAAAAAAAAGGTGTGGATTTGATATAATGTTATAGTTGTGGGTAATATTTATAAATTTTGCAAAGTAAGCAAGTTGTCGTAAAATATTCGTTTGGTTGGGGAATATTCGTTTTATCAGGGAATATTCGTATGACAGCACAATCATTGGTGGACCCCACAATAGAATTACTTTCAGAGTTAGAAAATGACAGAAATAACTTTTTATAAAAATAACGACAAAAGTTTTACCATTAACTATCAAAATACCCGGTGATAAAATTACGATGTCGCGCATTAGTTGATAAGTAGTAGCACTGCAGATTGTATGCAAGATATCTTGATTATTGATGCTTATGTGAGAAGTCACTCAGTTTTATTCAATTAATGTCACAGTATCTGTGACGCCCCCAAAACAGGTATACATCACCAATCTTGAGTCGCTAGATACATGGTACAAAATTCAAATACATCATAATTATACAACAGTCGTGTAAAATACGACAAAACATAATCTAAGAGTTTTAATAAGAATATTGTCATCTAAACAATATCCACACTTAATGGAGTCCTCATTACATTTATTGTCATACTATTTAATAGAATAGTGAGGACTACTAATGCTATCATCTGGACCGTCACTCCATTCCCCGACTCGTCCCAGCTATATTCTCATTTCTTGAAGAGAACAGTGAAAAAAGGGTGAGCTCAACAAGCCCAGTAAAAAATATTATGACCAAGATAATGCAGAATAAATTATCATTAGTCTTCAACAATGTTAAACTGATAAAATACAATAGACATCAAGTTTAACTGTAGCGGAATAAGAAATCCATGAGAAGAGTCAAGTAGAGCATGATATCTACTATCTTCTATGATTTAAAATGTTTTCATCAATTTTTATCACGAGACTCAAACTTTAATAAATAAACCACATCATCGAGTCATCCCTGCACTACGGGCCAAGGATATTCATTAAATCATCAATGGTCATGACTATACCGAATAATCCCTGGTCATAATCATACCAAAAACTGTCTATCAATTCACTATCGGCCAATGAGGACTTTTACCACATCATTCGTTACATTACGGTCATGATTATACCGAATGATCTCTGGTCATAATCATATCAAGTCCATCTATGCACGTAAGCCAAAGATGACTTTCATCACAATATAAGCATGAGGACGATGACAATGATATAAGCATTAATCAAACGAAAATAAGGATAAATATTAATGACTTTAAATTTATCCAAATATTATCAATCACTTAATAAACTCATCATCTAATATTATTAATATTATAACAATATTTTAATCACTTCTTAAACTTATAAATAATTTATTTCAATTGTTTACACTTTACCAAATAATGCATTTAATCATTCAAAATGCCATACTCATAAGATTTCATCACCAATGATCAAATCCTCATCAAAATCAGATATACCCTATATATAGGATTCCCAAGCCATAAAATCCTATTTTTCAATTTTGTTACTTCACAAAACATATTTAATTCATTTACTCATAACTAGTTCATTTTCATGAAAATACCAAATCAGTCCCAAAAATATTTCTTTTCTGGGATTTAGCAGAATATAGTCCCATATTAAACATATATTTTTCTCAAAATTTTTAAAATTCATTTACTATTTTTCATATGGCCAAAACTGACGAATATCTATACATTTATCCTAAATTTTACTTTTGTCCAAAAATTCCAAAATTTACAGGGTGTCATGTTATATACATGTACTCCCAATAAAAATTTCACCAATTTTGGAGTTAACCACAAGGAGTTATAAGGGTTTACTTTTAAAATATTATTTTCCCATAAAATCCATAACTCTTAATCTATATATCCAAAAATTGCCATTTTTGGACACAATCTAGAAAACTCATCAAATTATCATTTCAAATTTTTCCAGAATTTTTGAGGGTCAGAAAAATTATGAAACTGCCCCTGGCAGAAACCCCTTTTGAATGAAAATACTATTCATATGAATACAAAGGATCATTCACCATGCATGCGGTAATCCACATAGACAGATTATTCCAACAGAATAATAAAGAATGGAATAACAAAAGAATTCGCCATGCATGCGATAGAGCGCACAGACAGGTTATTCTCAACAAAATAATAAAGAATGGAACCAGGTCATGTGTAAACCGCACAGATAGGATATTCCAACAGAATAATAAAGAATGGAACCAGGTCATGTGTAAACCGCACAGACAGGATATTCCAACAGAATAATAAAGAATGGAACCAGGTCATGCATAAACCGCACAGATAGGATATTCCAACAGAATAATAAAGAATGGAATAACAGCAGAATTCACTATGCATGCGATAGACCGCACAAACATGTTATTCCAATAAAATAATAAAGAATAGAACTAGGTCTAGCGTAATCCGCACAGACAGGATAATCTAACAGAATAATAAAGAATGGAATAACAAAGAATTCACCATGCATGCGATAGACCGCACAGATAGGTTATTCCAACAAAATAATAAAGAATGGAATAACAATAGCTCTCTTCATGAATACGAAAGAAATAATACCCCTTACCTTAAAAGAAGACTAGATACTGGAATAGTGAGGTAGCAGACTTCTCTTCTTCTATCTCTCTATAATTTCTCTCTATAATAATTGCTCTATAGCTTTAGTGAATTGGTGAAAAATAATGAAGGAATGAACTTCTATTTATAGGAAAATATAGTTTCGATAATTGCACGTTTTGGGGCTCGAAATATTATAGTATAATACCTTCCTCTTTTCCTTCATTTTTAATTTAGTCCTGCAAGTATTATCAAACTTGCACCACCTCCCCTAATAGTAAATCATGTGAATCAATAGTAAATCATGTGAATCAATAGTTCTAGACATGTGAAAATACAAATTACAGTATAGTACCTCCATTTATACCTCCATTTTTAACTTAGTCATGCAAGTATTATCAATCTTGCACCAACTCCCCTAATAGTAAATGAATGCGAATCAATAGTACACACATGTGAACAAATAGTTATAATCATGTGAATCAATAGCAATTAATTGCTCATTTATCCGGTTAATTACCTGATTGATCAATATAACTTCCAGACATCAATTATTATCGAAATAAATGTCAATTTCCACTAACACTAATAATTCCCACACAATGGAACTATCAATTTCATCTTTAATCAACACGAACTTATTCATCATTAATATTATAATTCATAATATTTAACAACCAGGTCGTTCCTAGGAAAGAGGGGGCTTTCCGATAAGGATTTCTCCCTATTAGCGCGCAATTAGATGACCAAACCTCTCCTTGACAGAACTTCTAGACATTGTCAATATTGTAAATAATAATATGAATAACTTTGTCATCTCAATTATTGATTTCATAATATAACATATTATACAGATGATACTGTGACAATAATTGAATCAATAATATGAGAGATATAATGCAGCAATTACTGTAGCAATAATTGAGTATAACTGAGTGACTTCTTACGTAAGCATCAATAATCAATACCGTGTGCTACTATGCAACAACGCGTATTATTGTACTTTTACTACCGGGTAGTTCAACAGTTTTAACGGTAACACTTTCACCGTTATTTTTATAAAAAGATAATTCTGTAGTTTTCTAAATACGACAATACCTCCGTTGTGGGGTCCACCAATGATTGTGCCGTCGTACGAATATTTCCCGACAAAAAGAATTTTCCCCGACCAATCGAATATTATATAACAACTTGCATACTTTGCAAAATTTATAAATATTACCCACAACTATAACATTATATCAAATCCACACCATAATATTCAAAAAAATATTTCAAGAAATTTAAATCTTTATTCATAAAATTTGGGGTCTCACAATCTCCCTCCTTATGAAATTTTGCCTCAAAATTTACGTGACGCACTGGTATGTCAAGAGAGATGAGGATACCTTGACTTCATTTCAGATTCTAACTCTTGAGGTATAACCTTTGAGTGTTGAATACGATCCTTCTTATCCAAGATTTTAACACGTATCTCCTCATACATTAAATCTTCTGCTATCTCGTCTAGTTCTAATTTAATAATGTGGTTCGGGTCATCCACATATTTACGTAACATCGATACGTGAAAAACGTTATGAACACGCGACATACTTGGCGGTAAAACGATTCTATAGACCACAATTCCTACTCGATCGAGGATTTCAAATGAGCCAATTAAATAAAGGGTTGAGATTTCCTCTATTCATCGACTCTTGCTTCTAGAATAACACCTTCTTGAACCTTCTTCTTCATATTCATCAGCTCCAGGTGTGTAGTTTGAGCGGCTTTAACTTTATCGATTAAAGTCGATTCTAATCGTATATTCGCTATCTTCACGTGGGTCTCTAGAGTCTTTAACTCTATCTTCATCATTTGTAAGTTATACAAAATGGGTTTTTGTGTTAACAACGTCGCACTCGTAAACGTATACGATCTTCTACTCAACGCGTCAGCTACCACGTTCGCTCTTCCACAATGATATTGAATGGTATAGTCATAATCTTCAACATCTTGAGCCAACATCTTTGGTGCATGATACGTTCATTTTGGTTGAACAAATATTTAAGGGTTTTAGAAATGGGTTTTGTACTGGGGTCAATACAAAATTTGATTTCACGTTCTAGGGGTAGGCTAGGAAGTCTTCAATAATACGTCAAGAAATTTATTAATGATAGAAATATCATTCAAAACTGTGACTCTCATCCCAAAACTTGGATAGCACGTCACATTAATACCTATCAACTTGCAACCGTTATCCACGACGTCCCCTACGAATAGTCTGGCTTCGGTGCATACCACACAAGGAAGTCAACAACGAAAGGATTGGGGCTTTTTACTTATGGCTTGATATGACAATCATTGACTTTAGTGGTTTGGTTGCTTGAATTCGCATAATAGGTTGGTTATGAATATGAAAGCTAACAACCTTACGAAAATCTTGATGAGTAGTTAACCAATAGATTCCTAAAATCACATCAAAGGAAAGTATTTTCAAAGAGATAAGATCGACAGGTAACGTGAAAGTGTCGATTTGAATCAACAAGATTTATAAATAGTGGAGGTAACGAAGGTTTCTCCTAACCGAGTTTCAACCGATAAGTCAAAGTCATTATCTCCGAAGTCAAATTTAAACGTTCAGCGTAAGCAAGAGATATAAAAGAATGGGTAGAACCGGTATCTAATAAGGTATAGACTTCGCAAGAATTTATATTTAACTAACATGTGCTAACTTCGTTCGGGTTACTCACTTTTTGAGAAGTCACGAAAAATGCTCTTCCTGAAACCACCGACTTTGTTTTGTCTGTATCTGCATTGGGTGCCACCGTCCTAGCTGGACTTGACTTTAGTACACGACAAAGTCGGGCTAGGTGACCTTTTTTTCCACAATTGTAACATGCTTTGGACTACATCGTGCAGCTTGGACTGATATGTCCCTCCCTCTATATTTGAAGCATACAATTAGTGGTCGTTCTCCTTCCTTGAAAACGGGTGTTGGTGTTGCTGTCTTTCCATCGTTGTTGAACCTTCTCTTCTTAAAATTTCCACTCCTATTATCTTGACCATGATTACCATCGAAGTGGTTACCATTCCTGGCATGATAATTTCCCCCATGATGGTTATCATTGTTCCGATGGCCGTTGCCACTGGTACGATTATTATCGTGTTGTTGCTCGTTATCCTTTGGTTGTGCTGACTCATTATCTCGCTCCAATAACTAAGCCATATTCACAATATCTGAATATAAACAAAGTTTTTGAGAAGTGAGGTATTTACGTATATCGGGTTTCAAACCTCTTAGAAACATTCGTGTCATTCGCTCCTCATTATCGACCAAATGGGATGCAAACCGGGATAACTCCGCAAATTTAGCCTTTTATTGCGACACGGTCATATTGTTTTGCTCCAACTTGATGAATTCCACCTCCATCATGTGACGAATACTTTCGGGAAAGTACTTGTCGTTGAACAGCTCTTGGAACTTCTCCCAAGACATCTTGAGTGCCTCAGGCTGGGTATGTTTTACAGATTCCCACCAGTAATTTGCCTCTTCACGCAACATAAAGGTGGCGAAGGGAACCTTTTGCTCCTCGGAGCATCCCATGATATCGAATATCTTGGTGATCTGCTTTAACCACGTCTCCGCCTTAAGTGGTTCTGGCTTTCCCAAAAACTCCGACGGTCCCAGCTCCTTGAACTGCTTAGCAGTGACCAGCCGTGGGTTGCCATTGACTCCACCTGCATTATGAACAGGAGTCTCTCTCCTTTGGTGTTGCATGAATTCTAAAAAGTTCCTAAACATACCATCGTTCGTCATTTGGTTGACGTTGTTGTTGTTTATACCAGGATGATTGTCTTCCTGTTGCACATTATCCATGGTATTGATCGTTGGTGACTCAACGGTCTCATGTGCTTTATTGCTAATCTCAATATTTTTAGATGCCATTTTCAAACACTGTCACAAAACAAGGGTTAATTAACATATCACATATTATCCCTATACTTTGAACGACCAATTAAATACCAAATAAACTTAGGTAGGTCATACTAGCGAAGGAATTTCCCGTCTCTCCCCTCCTAGTTCTTGTCTCACATCTCAGCCAGGGATCATATCCCTAAGCTTTGATACCAATGACAGAACGCCCCCAAAATGGTATACATCACCCATCTTGAGTCGCCAAATACATGGTACAAAATTCAAATACAACTTAATTATACAACAATGTGTAAAATACGACAAAACATATATCTAAGAGTTTTAATAATAATATTGTCATCTAGACAATATCCACACTCAATGGAGTCCTCATTACATTTATTGTCACACTATTTAATGAATAGTAGGAGGACTACTAATGCTATCATCTGGACTATCACTCCGCTCCCCGACTCGTCCCCAAATCCATATATTCACATTTCTTGAAGAGAACGGTGAAATGAAAGAAAGGGTGAGCTCAACAAGCCCAAAGAAAAAATATTATGACCAAGATAATGCGTAATAAATTATCATTAGTCTTCAACAATGTTAAAACCCGATAAAATACAATAGACATCAAGTTTAATCATGTAGCGAAATAAGCAATCCATTAGAAGAGTCAAGTAGAGCATGATATCTACTATCTTCTATGATTTAAAATGTTTTCATCAATTTTTATCACGAGACTCAACAATAAATAAACCACATCATCGAAGTCATCCCCACACTACGGCCAAGGATATTCATTAAATCATCAATGGTCATGACTATACCGAATAATCCCTGGTCATAATCATACCAAAAACTGTCTATCAATTCACTACCGGTCAATGAGGACTTTTACCACATCATTCGTTACATTACGGTCATGATTATACCGAATGATCCCTGGTCATAATCATATCAAGTCCATCTATGCACGTAAGCCAAAGATGACTTTCATCACAATATAAGCATGAGGACGATGACAATGATATAAGCATTAATCAAACGAAAACAAGGATAAATATTAAAGACTTTAAATTTATCCAAATATTATCAATCACTTAATAAACTCATCATCTAATATTATTAATATTATAACAATATTTTAATCACTTCTTAAACTTATAAATAATTTATTTCAATTGTTTACACTTTACCAAATAATGCATTTAATCATTCAAAAATGCCATACTCATAAGATTTCATCACCAATGATTAAATCCCTCATCAAAAATCTGCATATACCCTATATAGGATTCCCAAGCCATAAAATTCTATTTTCCAATTTTGTTACTTCACATAGCATATTTAATTCATTTACTCATAACTAGTTCATTTTCATGAAAATATCAAATCAGTCCAAAAAATATTTCTTTTCTTGGATTTAGCAGAATATAGTCCCATATTGAACATATATTTTTCTTGGAATTTTTAAAATTCATTTACTATTTTTCATATGGCCAAAACTGCCGAATATCTAGACATTTATCATAAATTATACTTTTGTCCAAAAATTTCGAAATTTACTGAGGTATACTCTGTTATTATATACATGTACTCCCAATAAAAATTTTACCAATTTTGGAGTTAACCACAAAGAGTTATAAAGGTTTACTTTTAAAATAGTCTTTTCCCATAAAATCCATAACTCTTAATCTATATATCCAAAAATACCATTTTTTGGACACAATCTAGAAAACTCATCAAATTATCATTTTAAATTTTTCCGAATTTTTTGAGGTCAAAAAATTATGAAAGCGCCTGGTAGTAAAAACCCTTTTGAATGAAAATACTATTCATATGAATACAAAGGATCATTCACCATGCATGCGGTAATCCACATAGACAAGTTATTCCAACAGAATAATAAAGAATAGAATAACAGAAGAATTAACCATGCATGCGATAGACCGCACAGACAGGTTATTCTCAACAAAATAATAAACAATGGAACCAGGTCATACGTAAACCGCACAGACAGGATATTCTAACAGAATAATAAAGAATGGAACCAGGTCATATGTAAACCGCACAGACAGGATAATCCAACAGAATAATAAAGAATGGAATAACAGAAGAATTCACCATGAATGCGATAGACCGCACAGACAGGTTATTCCAACAGAATAATAAAGAATGGAACCAAGTCTAGCGTAATTCGCACAAACAAGATATTCCAACAGAATAATAAAGAATGGAATAACAAAGAATTCACCATGCATGCGATATACCGCAAAGACAGGTTTTTCCAACAGAATAATAAAGAATGGAATAACAATAGCTCTCTTCATGAATACGAAAGAAATAATACCCCTTACCTTAGAAGAAGATTGGATATTGGAATAGTGAGGTAGCAGACTTCTCTTCTTCTTTCTCTCTATAATTTCTCTCTATAATAATTGCTCTATAGCTTTAGTGAATTGGTGAAAAATAATGAAGGAATGAGCTTCTATTTATAGGAAAATATAGTTTCGATAATTGCACGTTTTGGGGCTCAAAATATTACAGTATAATACCTTCCCCTTTTCCTTCATTTTTAATTTAGTCCTGCAAGTATTATCAAACTTGCACCATCTCCCCTAATAGTAAATCATGTGAATCAATAGTTCTAGACATGTGAAAATACAAATTACAGTATAGTACCTCCATCTATACCTCCATTTTTAACTTAGTTATGCAAGTATTATCAATCTTGCACCAACTCCCTTAATAGTAAATGAATGTGAATCAATAGTACACACATGTGAACAAATAGTTATAATCATGTGAATCAATAGCAATTAATTGCTCATTTATCCGGTTAATTACCCGATTGATCAATATAACTTCCAAACATCAATTATTATTGAAATAAATGTCAATTTCCACTAACACTAATAATTCTCCCACAATGGAACTATCAATTTCATCTTTAATCAACACGAACTTATTCATCATTAATATTATAATTCACAATATTTAACAACCAGGTCGTTCCAAGGAAAGATGAGGCTTTCCGATAAGGATTTCTCCCTATTGACGCGCAATTAGATGACCAAACCTCTCATTGACAGAACTTTTAGACATTGTCAATATTGTAAATAATAATATGAATAACTTTGTCGTCTCAATTATTGATTTAATAATATAACATATTATATAGATGATACTGTGACAATAATTGAATCAATAATATGAGAGATATGATGCAGCAATTACTGTAGAAATAATTGAGTATAACTGAGTGACTTCTTACGTAAGCATCAATAATCAATACCATGTGCTACTATGCAACCAATGCCAGACATCGTATTCTTTGTACTTTTACTACCGTGTAGTTCAACGGTTTTAACGGTAACACTTTTCGCCGTTATTTTTATAAAAAGATAATTACGCTGTTTTCTAAATAATACATAATACCTCCATTATGGTGGTCCACCAATGATTGTGCCGTCGTCACGGATATTCCCCGAACAAAAAGAATATTCTCCGACCAATCGAATATTATATAACAACTTGCATACTTTGCAAAATTTATAAATATTACCCACAACTATAACATTATATCAAATCCACAACATAATATTCAAAAAAATATTTCGAGAAATTTATATCTTTATTCATAAAATTTGGGGTCTCACAGTATCATCTACACAATATTTTATATTATTAAATCAATAATTGAGATGACAAAGTTATTCATATTATTATTTGCATTATTGACGATGTCTAGAAAATTTTGTCGAGGAAAGGGGTTTGGTCACCTAATTGCGCACCAATAAGGAGAAGTCCTTATCGGAAAGCCCCTCTTTCTTAGGAATGATCTGGTTGTTAATATTGCTAGTTATAATATTAATGATGAATAAATATGTTTAGTGAAGCCAAGTGAATTGAAATAAATAGAGGGGTTTTTTATGAAGTATTTGTTGTAAATTTGGCTTATTACATGGACCCCCACTTTCTCATTTTTCAAAATCATCGGTAAAAAGTTATCCCAATTTTGTTTTATTACTTATATATATACTTATATATATATATATATATATATATAAGTTTTATATATCGGTCCGGATCTTAAGCTCACTCTTTATCTAGCTCACCTTGATCACCCCCATTTAGCGACAGACTTAGCGACGATTCAGTCTGTCGCTATATGTTGTCCATCGCTTAAAACTATGACCAGGGTTCTATATATAGCGACGGACCGAATCGTCGCCCGGTCCGTGAGCTAGATAAGGGGTGAGCTTAAGATTCGGACCGTAAATATATATATATATATATATATATATATATAAGTGTGTGTGATGTGTGTGTGTGTGTGTCGTGTGTGTGATGATAATATATATATATATATACATATATATATAAGTTTTGTTTTTTATATAAAATAGAATATATTTTATTTTATTGCATAGTACTGCATAATGTTGCATAGTAATGCATTGTCTTTGCGTAGTCTTGACGTAGTAAAATCGAATTTTTAAAAGTTTTAATAGGTCTTGGCACCGTGAATTCGCCATGATTTCCCCAATTGCTCAATTCGTGATTATTTCAAATAGTATCCTGTCATTCTCCTATAAATAGGATGCTTAGTTTAGAAATAAAAATCACACCAGATTCAGAGAATTTTTCTTCTATAATATTGAGCGTATTTTTTTTTTGAGTTTAAGGAAGCTTTGAGTGTAGAAAATAGTATAAGTTTTTTTCAGGAATATCCTCATCATACCAGTCAGAAATAATCTCCTTTTAAGGTAAGGGATATTATTTTTGTTCAATATTCGTATGAAATAATATTTTCTTCCATACTCTTTATAGTATGTAAGTAATATTATTTCGTTTTATATTCCTAATTCTACACTTCTGTTGGTAAGTATTGCTTCTATACTCCTTTAAAATTAGTGGAATATCCTTGAAATTTGTGCTTCATCGAGTATTTTTTCACGAAAATATTTTTCTGGACATTCTTGTTAAATTTTAATCTTTTCATGCCAGGGTACTATTCACCCAGGGTACTATTCACGACAAAAATTGATTTCTTTTCTGTCCAAATTATTTTTAATACATGAATATTATTCTTGAATTTTACTCCACAAAGCAGTTATCTTGTTGACAATTTGGACATTCTTGAACTCTGGATAAATTGAATTATAAATCTTTAAAATTTATCCTTGCTCTCACTTAATTGAATTCTTATATCATTGTCATCATCCTCATGCTTATATTGTGATGAAAGTCATCTTTGGCCCATAGTGCATAGAGGGACTGTTGATTGGCATGATTATGACCAGAAATTATATATCGGAATAATCATGACTTGTAATGTTACAAATGATGTGGTAAAAGTCTTCATTGGCCCATAGTGCATTGATGGACAGTTGTTGGCATGATCATGACCATTGGTGATAATAATGAATATCCTTGGCCCGTAGTGCATGGATAATTCGATGATGTGGATTATTTATTGAGCTGTGTTACAACGATAAAATATTGATGATGAATTTTAAATCATAGAAGATAGTAGATATCATGCTCTATTTGACTCTTCTAATGGATTGCTTATTCCGCTACAGTTAAACTTGTTGTCTATTGTATTATATAAGTTTTACACTGTTGAAGGCTAACGATAATTTATTCTGCATTATCTTAGTCATAATATTCTTTACTGGGCTAGTTGAGCTCACCCTTTACTTTCATTGTTCTATTCAGGAAATGAGAACATAGTTGGGACTAGTCGAAGAATGGAGTGACGGTCCGAGATGGTGGCTGTAGTAGTCCTCACTATTTTATAAAATAGTGTGATAATAATTGTAATTAGGACTCCATTTGAGTTTGGATATTGTCTACAAGATAATATCCGTGTTAAAACTCTCAGCTTATGTTTTGTCGTATTTTGGACGACAGTTGTATAATTAAGTTTGTATTTGAATTTTGTACCATGTATTTGGCGAGTCAGAATGAGTTGTGTATACCTATTTTAGGGGCGTCACATCAATTGTGAAAGAAGTCAAAGAAGAAGGAGAAGTCAATCAAAAGGAACCCATTGCTTTGGTACCAGAAAAAGTAAAGGTTAGAGGAATGTGAATGTTTAAGCAACAGAAGAGCCTCAAGGCTCAACCACTAATGTGCCTTAAGAAAGTTCGAGCACTAAAATTTTGAAGGAAATGAAGATGAAGAAGCTACAGTCTGAAGAGGAAGAAGACAGAGCCACCATCTCTCAGCTGCTTAAAAAGGGAAAACGCGGCCACAAGACAAAGAAGTCTTCACTCTCCCCGATCGTAGAGTCATTACCAATCGTAGAGTGCAGAATTACAATCAATCCAGAAGTGGATGCTACAAAGAAGATATCTCAAATTAAACCAACCGCATCGGTTTGAAGAGAGCATTGAGGCCGCAATTTCACCCCGTAAAGACAAGGAGAAAGCTTGTCAAAAAATATGTTCTTGAAAATGAGAAAGCTTTGAAGGAAGATGAAAGAAAAATAGCTGAAGAAAAGAAGCTTCTTGAAATTCCTGCACTAGTAAGTGCTCCAATTGAGGGAGAGCTGCCTGAAGAACAAATGAATGATTAGATTGAGGGGGAGACTCTCGAAGTCCCTTTGCCAGAAAGTGCTACAACTGAGGGGGAGATTCAAGAAGATATGGAAATCGAAGGTGTGAAATCTATGGAGAGAGAAAGGGCTGAAGATCAGACAAGAAATGAGGAGATATTTGAAGTGGTGGAAATTTCAAAAGAAGAAAATGAAGATCGGGAAGAAGAAGAGGATAATGAAGTTGAGATTATAGCAGTGGGCTGGGATGGATATAGGAGAGCAAAGTACAATCAGCTGCTCTCCTACTTACCAATGATATATGCCATATCACAGAGCCCAAATTCTCAACTTCTGGGATCACATGTTCTGGACTTTCAAAGCCTATCCAGCAATCTCAGTGCTAGCTCATGGATTCCTAGGCAACCTCACGTTTGCTCAGAAGCTGATCACTAACCATCCTTCTTTATAAATTGGGCGTGAGGTACAATCAATTCCCATCTCTTTCAGAGTTAATCATTGTCCTCCATCAAATTTCAACCAATTCTACGAATTGCCAAGATGGTTGGAAGTGATTTTTCGCCCACTAAACCAATTTCCAGCTACAGATTCCCAACATTCTGTAACTGATGAACCAAATATACCTAACTTTATATTGATACAATCTCCCATCATTTCTCACTCTATGAATATCGATCCTATTCAAATCGTAGAGTCAACCACTCAACTAGCATCAACATCACCTTCTCCCAAAATCTGAACCTCCTTCGGACATTCCTTCTTCCTCAACCAACAACTATTTTGATCTTGCTCTTGCTCTCTCAAACCTGCAAAACCAAAATATAAGAGCCTCTCCTCCAAGCACCCAACAAATACTCGAGCTTCTCTCAGAACTTCCCACCAAATCTGAGCTGTCTAATGCATCACAGAAAGTGACTACAGATATTCAAAAAGATCTTGAATCTCACTATCTGCTTGTTCATACAAGGTTGAACCACTTGATAGATGTTGCCAACACTCTTCCTCACAATTTGAGTTCTGAGCTCACAAAGAAGCTTCGGGAGATCATCAAGGAAATGATCCAAAACATAAATGAAAGGAATTAAATTCACTTTCAATCTTCCCAAAAGCATAAGGAAGCAGTTATCCTTCTACAGTAGACTCAGGAGACTCCACTACTAGAAAAAGGCCTAACAACGACCAATAATATCAGCGACCGCATATCCGGTCGCTGATATTCGTAATAGTGACCGACATCTGCAACCCTTCTTTAATCCAGTCGCTATGTTATATTAGCGACCGAATGCGGTCGCAGATCGGTCATAAAATTTGGCAAGAAATGTTGGCGCGTAGGTTTTTTGCGACCACTTATAATCAGCAACCGTAGGCGGTCGCTGATAAGTCCATGTCATTAAAATTCAGCGACCACATGCGATCGTTGATAGCGGTCGCTGATCAAACATAATGTTATCAGTAACCAGTATTCGCTCGACACAGAACACAGAAGGAAAAAGAAAAGAAGGAGGTCTGAAATAGAGAGAAGATGAGAAGAGAAGAAGGAGAAGAAGTTCGGCCGCCGCCACCACCTACCACCTGCCACCCACCTACCACCCACCTGCCACCGCCTCTACAAAGGTAACTCACTTGAAATCCACTATAAACCTTGAATATATTGTTAATTTGTTAATTGAATGTGGTTTAGACAAACCCTAGATCAAAAATGAATATGCCAATCAAAGAGCCAAGTGTTGCCACATTTGCACTGTTAAGAGATTATAATCTGTAGCACTGTTTCTCTCTGTTAATTAAGATTAAAAGGCAACTAATAACAATAAACTAATTAAAGTTTATTTTAAATTTTATAAAATAAACTGTTATTATGAAACATAGCCTAACTTTTTTTTTCATTTTTGTTATTATTGGTGCTTGAACTTTTGGTTTGTTTGACTTAGATATGAACTGTGGTTGCTCTAATTAATCAGTTGGAATTTGAATAGGATGTTATGGAATTGGTTCTATTGATTGTGTTATTTGTTCCTATATATAGAAATTAGCTTATATGGGTCTCATTGGTTAAAGTAATTTGTATATTGGTAATGTTTTGATTGATATGTATGCTAGATTGGAATAGTTTGATTTCAGGGTATTGTTCAAATAGATATTGGAAGGAGGCATTGGTGATATTTTAGCAATTAGGAATCAATTGGTATAAATGTGAATGATGACTTATCAGTTGTCACAGCGTGATGTGACTGCTAGCATAAATGACTATATTAAGGAAAAGAAGCTTTTGAATTTACACGCACATATAATACAATAATTGTTAGATTTAAGATTCCATATTAACCACAATCACACCAAAATTATATAAAGAATAGAAAGTAAATAACATATGATATATTTAGATTCATTAAATTGTGACTAATTTTATATGCCTTATTTATTTATTAATATGTCTGGCACACTCTAAAATAATTAACACATCAAACATCGATTATAAGTAACTAAAAACTCATAATTGCTATAACATGAGTTCAAATACATAAAACTTAAATTATTAAATAAGCTCAAGATTAACTTGCTAATAAATCACCAAACTCATATCCACATGATTTAGTGATATCCCGACTACCCTGTCGTAGCGACTATTATTCGGAACTGTTGGAGTATGTACGTGTCAATCCTAACAATACTTCCTCAATAGGTACTTTAAGTTTGCCATTACAAATGGGGGAAATATATATTTTGTGATTTTGGCTTCATTCCAGATTTATATGACTGTGTCTAATTCAGAATCCATGAGTGTTCAGTAAGACATAAAATAGAGTCCTTTCTAACATCCTTATCTCAACAAAGAATTTGATTTAATTTGCTGAATTTTTTACTGCTTTAATTTACATTCAATCATTATTGTTTTGGTCTTATTGTATTGGGAATTTGTATATTTCTCTTGGTTTGTGTCTTGGGTGCCTAGAAATGACCATATATGCATGTTGTCGTGCATGTGGCTAATCCATATTGTAGGGGAGACTCTGGCGAAATTTTTTTGTTTGTCGGGTAGTTGCGAACATTTATAATATTAACGAGCTCTTTATGTGCTTACTATTAATTAATGAGCTCTTTAAAGTACTTTCTACCCAAATTTAGATGTCCTCAATAGTTAGTCCCGAGCGTATGCTCAAGTCATATGATTACAAGCATGCTCTCAAGTCATATGCTTACAAGTATGCTTAAATGTTAATCATATGCTTACAAGTATGCTCAAGCCATATGGTTACAAGTATGCCCAAGTCATATGCTTACAAGTATGCTTAAATGTTAATCATATGCATGCTTACAAGTATGCTCAAGTCATATGGTTACAAGTATGCTCAAGTCATATGTTAACATTTATAATGGTGTATGTATTAGGTACCGTGGAATCATGGACCTCTATTCAGACCGTAGTTGGATGGCACGACGAAAGTCAAGTGCCCAGATAGGTGCTACAGTTGAATTTAGAGCTAGTTGCCAAGTGTTTTTGGAGTATGTGTATAGTCACCCGGACATGAAAGATATTTGTAAGCGTCCTGGATTAGAACTTTATGAATCTCCTACTGGTAAGATTGTCAAACCGCATGCAAGGTACACATTGTCCAAAAAGCAAGTTGAAGACATGTGCACATGGGTTAAGTCTCTGAAACTACCAGATGGATATGCGTTAAACATTACAAGGTGTGTTACGAGTGGAAAATTGTAAGGGATGAAGAGTCATGACTGTCATGTATTCATGGAGAGACTCATGCCTATAGCATTTCAGGATCTGCTTGATAAACCAATATGGGATGCTTTGACGGATCTTAGTCATTTCTTCAAAGACTTATGTTCAAAATTATTAAATGAGAAGGACACGTCTGTACTTGAGAAGAACATCATAGAGATCACGTGTAAACTGGAAAAAATATTCCCACCTAGTTTTTTTTACTCCATGGAGCATTAGCAAATCCATCTTCCCTATGAAGCTCGTGTTGGGGGTCCAGTTCAATATAGATGGATGTACCCTTTCGAGAGGGTGATGGGAAACCTTAAGAGGAAGGTGAAGAATAGAGCTTATGTCGAGGGGTCGATATGTGAGGCATACAGTTTCCATGAGATATCTACGTTTGTCTCAGACTATTTTTCGGATGAAGTCTTGACAAAGGCCAATCGAGTATCGAGACATGATGATGGGGGAAATGTTGAACTAAATGGTCGGCTCTCTGTATTTGGTCTATCGGGTCGCGCTTATGGAAAAGGGAAGCGCATATTCCTCTCTGAGCAAGAATTACATGCTGCACATACTTACATTCTTCTCAATTACAAGGAGATTGGCGAATTTGTGAGGTACACATGTAAACTTGATAATTTATCTTTTAAGTTGAAAATTTATTCCAATATGTTAATGTTTATAACATGGTATAGATTGTACGATGACGAGTTAAAAATGAAGCATTTCGGCATAACTGATAAAGATATTCAAATTAATCGTGATAAAAAATTTGCACTTTGGCTAAAGGACAAAGTAAGTTCAATTTCTTAAGCACGTAGTATATATATATACTCCATATTAACTATGACTTCATTTAATAAGATGGAATTTTTATAGGTTTTGACTGAGGGATCAATGATTTCGGCTAATGTACAAGTCCTAGCTATGGGACCAGACAGGGACCAAGTCAACCGCAACGGTTACAAAATAAATGGTTGTAAATTTCATACAAAAGCATATGGGCGCGGTAAAAGAATAACGAACTCTGGAATGTGTATCCAAGGAGATTGTTACAATGAGCTTGGTTGTGCCTTTTATGGGGAGTTGGAGGAAATCGTAGAGTTGTTGTACAAGGGCACGTACGGGGGTCATATTTACTTGTTCAAGTGTCGTTGGTTTGATTCAAAAAAAGGGATACGTCATGACAGACATGGAATCGTCGATATTGACCTCCATAGATCTGCGTACTCTAATGAACCGTTTGTTTTACCAACTCAAACAGTACAAGTATACTACACTCCTAGTCCTGTTAGGAAAAGGGATAGACCGCCTACAGATTGGCAAGTTGTAATTCATACTCCCGCGCGTAGTTGTGTAGAAGTAGTTGATGGGGAGTTTTACCAAGAGTAGATTCTTTATAGTCAAACTATAATAAATGTGGAGGACGACAATGAAGTAATCCAGTTAGATGGTAGAGATGAACCACATGAATTAGATCTTGAGTCAATACTTGTGTCAGATGACATTGATACTGAGGAGGAAAAGTTATTGACTGAATCTGACACTGAATCTGAAGCAGATGATGGTTATGAATCTGCAACACGATATCAAGATGATTACAATCGAGACATTGACACTTGAACAAATGAAATGTATGTTTAGCATTACATGTTTTTTATATCATTGTCATGTTTATGTACTTAACTATTTTAATGCAATTTTTGTTTATTGTCATTTTATATTCATATATATACATGTTTATATCACTGTCATGTTTATGTACTAAACTATTTAAATGCAACTTTTGTTTATTGTCATTTTATATTCATATATATACATGTTTATATCACTGTCATGTTTATTGTCATTTTATATATTCATATATACATGTAATCAAATATAACTCATAATAACATCTTGAAATTTGTAATATAAAGATGGCTTTTGAAGCAGCGCAGAAAAAGCGCGGCTTGGGTAGGGGGCCTAATCATGTGCCCAAGGCCCCTATTAATCCGGATGATCGGATTCTTATTCAGATTTTCCCTCCTCCGAATAGCACGTACGTCCCGCATCATTTATATATAAGCATTTTAGATTCCATTTATACAATATATATAGAACTTAGATGTAAATTTCTTTAATATATATATTTATCATTGATGTAAATTGTTGTATACTATAGTGATTTTTCAGATAATAAGATCGCCAAGTGCATATAACAGTTGTGTTTACAGAATTGGCCTACACTTGTGATTACGTGGGCGAGCACACTTATCGCCCACAAGGATGCTATTTCAATGAATTCGGTATATTTTTTTTTTAATTATGACAGATAATATAATATTCTAATTAAGGATAATTGTTTAGTAATGTTATTATTATTGTTTTATTTGCAGAAAAGGTATAGATGGGAGGACGCACAAGCTTCAGTGATTCAGACATTATTCTGGCAGAAGTGCGTCGTCCGCACTAAGGATAATTTGAACAAAGAATGACAAAAAGCCCTTCACAATGCCGAGATCGACCATTCAGGCCAAGGAGAGGATTACATGCACGAGCATAGCCCCTGGTGGTGCACCCAGTCCATATGGGCTGAGATGTGTGCCCAATGGAGAGCTAAGAGCTGGGTGAAAAGACGAAAGACTGCCGCCACCAACAGATCCTCGAGTGTACCCGATGGCGAAAAGGCTAAAGGAACATACAAGGGCAACAGTATTTCACAGTTGCAGCATATCACTTCCAAGGTACGTATTTACAAGTTTTAATATGTTTACAATCATGAATTGTAGAAAATATATCACATTTTATCTTAGTAATATTGTGCTATTTTTTGTATAGGAGTCTCAGTCTCAAAGTCAGCCTATCCATTGGCTGGATGTGTACGTGGCCACTCGTGATGGTCTGCTTGATGCTATCCAGATAGCGGTAATAAGTTTTAACAATTTGATCTTGTTTATCAATGCTTTCAGAATTTATTTTTAACTATTTAATTGTTAACATGATGACATGATACTTATAAGCGTTTATTGAATGAGCGCTATCCTGAAGGCACTCCACGTCTGCCTATTTATCAAGAGTTGTGGGAGAGGGCGTCTGTTGCAAGAAGAACTACATTAAAGGTCAAGGACAATGACGACGCCCATCCTTCAGTGGCTCGGGCTTTTCTTCTACCCAGTCTTCACAGTCATCGAGTCATCCAGCTGTTAATACTCCGGATGACTGTGTGAGAGCTATATGTCGAGATTAAGATCTTCTAAAGATACTGGGTGGGCATCTGGGGGCTCTGAGTCCTGAGGAGTTAGCTGAAGCAGTAGCGGCAGCAGCAGTAGGATAGCATGGGGATGTCGATGATGTATAAAATCAATTTTTTTTATATATTATCGTAATATATACCAGTATCAACATAGTTACTATATTTGTAACTTGTTTTATTATTTTGTTAATTACAGGGTGATTAAGGAGGCAATAATGCTTGACGTACAAGCTTTAGATCAGTTTTGTATTTATTTGATAAGCTTGTACTTGTATATTCATTCTTTGGATGTCTATATGTTACTTAAACAATATTAGATTTATTTATATTTATTCAATTCATATTGGTTTTTAAAGGTTTATATAGTTTATATACTAGTTTGGTGTATGTGTCGGTGAACGATGGATGTTTATATTGTTGTGCATGTTGTTTATCTTGTTGTGTATATGTGTTGGGATAAAGCAAGTGTAAGACCCCAACTTTTATGAATAAAGATTAATTTCTCTCGAAATATATTTTTGAATATTATGGTGTGGATATAATATAATGTTATAGTTGTGGGTAATATTTACACATTTTGCAAAGTAAGAAAATGGTTATATAATATTCGATTAGTCGGGGAATGTTCGTTTTAATAGGGAATATTTGTATGACGGCACAATCATTGGTGGACCCCACAACGAAAGTATTGTCGTAGTTAGAAAACAACAGAATTATCTTTTTATAAAAATAACGGCAGAAGTGTTACCGTTAAAACTGTTGAACTACCCGGTAGTAAAAGTAAAGAATGTCGCTGTGGTTGCATAAGTAGCACATGGTATTGGTTATTGATGCTTACGTGAGAAGTTACTCAGTTATACTCAATTAATGCTACAGTAATTGCTGCATCATATCTCTCATATTATTGATTCGATTATTGTCACAGTATCATCTGCATAATATGTTATATTATTAAATCAATAATTGAGACGACAAAGTTATTTATATTATTAAATTGCAATATTTACAATGTCTAGAAGTTCTGTCAAGGAGAGGTTTGGTCATCTAATTGTGCGCCAATAAGGAGAAATCGTTATCGGAAAGTCCCCTCTTTCCTGGGAACGACCTGGTTGTTAAATATTGTGAGTTATAATATTAATGATGAATAAGTTCGTGTTAATTAAAGATGAAATTGATATTTCCATTGTGTTAGAATTATTAGTGTTAGTGGAAATCGACATTTATTCCGATATTAATTGATGTCTGGAAGTCTTACTGATCAGTCAGGTAATTAATCGGATAAATGAGCAATTAATTGCTATTAATTCACATGATTATAACTATTTATTCACATGTGTGAACTATTGATTCACATTTTTGTACTATTAGGGGAGTTGGTGCAAGATTGATAATACTTGCAAGACTAAATTAAAAATGAAGAAAAAGAGGAAGGTATTATACTGTAATATTTTGAGCCCCAAAACGTGCAATTATCGAAACTATATTTTCCTATAAATAGAAGCTCATTCTTCCTTCATTTCTCACCAATTCAGTAAAGCTATAGAGCAATTATTATAGAGAGAAATTATAGAGAGAAAGAAGAAGAGAAGTCTGCTACCTCATTATTCTAGTATCCAGTCTTCTTCTAAGGTAAGGGGTATTATTCTTTCCTATTCATGAAGAGAGTTATTTTCTTTCAATACTAATAAGAGTTGTTATTCCATTCTTTATTATTATGTTGAATAACATGTATACATGCCATCTACCGCATATATGGTGAAATTCTTCTCATTATTCCATTTTTATTATTACATTGGAATAACTTGTCTGCGTGGTATCGATCGCCTCAGTGAATTATGTTGTTATTTCATTCTTAATTATTCATTGAAACATCCATGCCTATGCGATTATGCATGACCGGTTCTATTCTTTATTATTCAGGTTGGAACATCCATGCGTCTGTGGGATTATGCGTGACCGGTTCCATTCTTAATTATTACATTGGAATATCCATGCATGCGGTTTACGCATGACACAGTTCCATTCTTTATTATTACGCGTTGGAATAACTCATGCATGCGGTCTATCACATGCCTGGTGAATTCTTCTATTATTCCATTCTTTATTATTCTGTTGGAATAACCTGTCTATGTGGATTACCGCATGCATGGTGAATGATCTTTCATATTCATTCCTTATTAAATTGTAGAAATCATTTGTCTATGTGGATTACCGCATGGTGGGAGAAAATCCATTTGCAGTTTCATATATTCTATTATACTTAGTTCGTTAAATTTTTGGCTTCTATACTCCATGAAATTAGTAGAATATCTTGGATATTCGCGCCTCATCCAGTATCTTTTCATGGAAATATTCTTCTGAGCATTCTTGAATTTTACTCCACAGAGCAGTATCATGTTGACAATTTGGACGCAATTGATTTCAGGATAAATTAACTTATAAATCTTTTAAATTTATTCTTGAGCTTGTTTTATTGAAATATTATATCATTGTCATCATCCTCATGCTTATATTGTGATGAAAGTCATCTTTGGCTTACGTGCATAGATGGACTTGGTATGATTATGTCCAGGAATCATTCGGTATAATCATGACCTGTAATGTTATAAATGATGTGGTAAAAGTCCTCAGTGGCCTGTAGTACATTGATGGACAGTTTTTGGTATGATTATGACCAAGGATTATTTGGTATAGTCATGACCATTGATGATTTAATGAATATCCTTGGCCCGTAGTGCAGGGATGACTCGATGATGTGGATTATTTATTAAGCGGAGTCTCAACGATAAAATTGATGAAAACATTTTAAATCATATAAGATAGTAGATATTATGCTCTACTTGATTCTTCTAATGGATTGTTTATTCCGCTGCAGTTAAACTTGTTGTCTATTGTATTTTATCAGTTTAACATTGTTGAAGGCTAATGATAATTTATCCTGCATTATCTTAGTCATAATATTTCTTACTAGGCTAGTTGAGCTCACCCTTTTGCTTTCATTGTTCTCTTCAGGAAATGAGAACGTAGCCGGGACTAGTCGGGGAAGATGGTGTTATAGTAGTCCTCACTATTCTATAAAATAGTGTGACAATAAATGTAATGAGGACTCTATTTGAGAGTGGATATTGTCTAGAAGGCAATATTCATGTTTAAACTCTCAGCTATGTTTTGTCGTATATTACACGACGTTTGTATAATTAAGTTTGTATTTGTATTCTGTACCATGTATTTGGCGACTCAAGATGGGTGATGTATACCGCTTTTTGCAAGGCGTCATGGGTTGGTATCAAAGCTTAGGGATATGTTCCCTGGCTGAGATGTGAGACAAGAACTAGGAGGGGGGAGACGGGGAATTCCTTCGCTAATATGACCTACCTAAGTTTATTTGGTATTTAATTGGTCGGTCAGAGTATAGAGATAATATGTGATATGATAATTAACCCTTGTTTTGTGGCAGTATTTGAAAATGGCATCTGAAAATGTTGAGATAAGAAACGAAGCACATGAGACCGTTGAGTCACCACAGATTAATACCCAGGATAATGTCCAACAGGAAGATAATAATCCTCAAGTAAATAACAACGATCAAATGATGGATGATGGGATGTTCAGAGGTTTTATGCAATTCATGCAACATCAGGCGAAGGCGACTCCTGTCCAAAATGCAGGTGGAAACACTGATAACTCTCGGACGGTCAACGCTAAGCAATTCAAGTCGTTAGGACAACCGGAGTTTTTTAGAGAGCCAAAACCACTTAAGGCAAAGACGTGAAATTCAATATTGGAGATCATGTGTTGTTACGTGTTGCTCCATCCTCGATTCATTGGCCCATTTATAATCCTCTAACGAGTAGGAACTGTGGCCTATAGACTCGCCTTACTGCCAAGTATGTCTCGTGTTCATAACGTTTTCCACATATCTATGTTACGTAAATATGTGAAAGACCCGAACCACATTATTGAATTAGAACTAGACGAGATAGAGGAAGATTTAACGTATGAAGAATTACCTGTTAAAATCTTGGATAAGAAGGATCATATTCTACGCTCCAAGGTTATACCTCAAGTCAAAGTTTTGTGGAGAAACCACGATGTTGAAGAAATGACCTGGGAGTTAGAATCTGAGATGAAGTCAAAATATCCTCACCTCTTCTACATACCAGGTACGTACCCTAATTTTGAGGACGAAATTTCATAAGAAGGGGAGGTTGTAAGACCCCAACTTTTATGAATAAAGATTAATTTCTCTCGAAATATATTTTTGAATATTATGGTGTGGATATAATATAATGTTATAGTTGTGGGTAATATTTACACATTTTGCAAAGTAAACAAGTGGTTATATAATATTCGATTGGTCAAGGAATATTCATTTTAACAGGGAATATTCGTACGACGACACAATCATTGGTGGACCCCACAACAGAAGTATTGTCATTGTTAGAAAACGACAGAATTATCTTTTTATAAAAATAACGACGGAAGTGTTACCGTTAAAACTGTTGAACTACCCTGTAGTAAAAGTACAGTAATATGCGTGGTTGCATAGTAGCACACGGTATTGGTTATTGATGCTTACGTGAGAAGTCACTCAGTTATACTCAATTATTGCTACAGTAATTGCTGCATCATATCTCTCATATTATTGATTCAATTATAGTCACAGTATCATCTGCATAATATGTTATATTATTAAATCAATAATTGAGACAACAAAGTTGTGACGCCCCCAAAATAGGTATACATCACCCATCTTGAGTCGCCAAATACATGGTACAAAAATACAAAATACAACTTAATAATACAACTGTCATGTAACATACGATAAAACATAAGCTGAGAGTTTAAACAAGAATATTACCTTCTAGACAATGTCCACTATCAATGGAGTCCTCATTACATTTATTGTCACACTATTTAACAGAATAGTGAGGACTACTAATGCTATCATCTAGACCGTCACTCCGTTCCCTGACTCATCCCAGCTATATTCTCATTTCCTGAAGAGAACAGTGAAAGAAAGGGTGAGCTCAACTAGCCCAAGAAGAAATATTATGACTAAGATAATGCGTAATAAATTATCATTAGCCTTCAACAATGTTAAACCGATAAAATACAATAGACATCAAGTTTAATCTGCAATGAACCAAAGAATCCATTAGAAAAGTCAAGTAGAGAATAAAATCTACTATCTTCTATGATTTAAAAAGTTTTTCATCAACTTAATCGCTGAGACTCAACTTAATAAATAATCCACATCATCAAATCATCCCTGCACTACAGGCCAAGGATATTATTTAGTATCATGACCACGAATTATCCATGCACTACGGGCCAAAGATAATCATGTTTTCATCAACGGTCCTGATCATGCCATAAAATAATTCATCTTTTCTCCTTTGGCCGAAGAGAATCCATAGCCATAATCATACCAAAAACTGTCCATCAATGCACTACGGGCCAATGAGGACTTTTTCCACATCATTTGTAATATTACGATCATGATTATACCGAATAATCCCTGATCATAATCATACCAAGTCCATCTATGCACTACAGGCCATAGATGACTTTCAACAAAATATAAACATGAGGATGATGACAATGATATAAGAATTCAATAAAACAAGTTCAAGAATTAAATTATCCAGGAACTAATAACGTCCAAATTGTCAACATGATACTTCTTTGTAGAGTAAAATTCAAGAATAATATTCATGCACCAAAAATAATTTGGACAAAAAAGAATCAATTTTTTTTCCGACATGAATAGTACTTTGGGAATAGTACCTCGTGAATAGTATTCCGACATAAAAAGTACTCAAAATACCCGAGTGAATAATATTTAGGTGAATAGTAACCAGTGAATAGTATTTGGCATAAAAAGTGCCCCGAATACCCGAGCGAATAATAATACAATGAATAGTAACCGGGTGAATAGTAACCCGTGAATAGTAACTTTAACCAACTTAGTATAATAAAAATGGAATAAAAAAAGAAATCACCAGGCATGCAGTACTTCGCATAGACAGGTTATCCCAATAGAATAATAAATAACGGAACCAGAATCAAAGCGTGTCACGCACCGACGGGATATTCAACGAATAATAAAGAATGGAATAACAACGAAATCACCATGCATGTGGTACTTAGCATATAGACAAAGTTATTCCAATGAATAATAAATAACAGAACCCGTGTTCGGCGTAAAAGCATGAGCGGGATATTCCAATGTAATAATAAAGATTTAAATCTGTGTCCGGCGTAAAAACGCATGATGTGATATTCCAATAGAATAATAAAGATGTAACCAGGTCCATCGTAAAACACAGATGAGATATTCCAACGTAATAATAAAGAATGGAATAACAACGAGAATTTCACCATGTATGCGGTATTGCAGCATAGAGCGAGTTTATTCCAAAGTAGAATAATAAATAATGGAATAATAGAAGAATTTCACCAAGTATAGGGTAGACCGCGTATACAGGTTATTCCAACAAAATAATAAAGAATGGAATAACAGAAGTTCTCTTCATGAATATGAGAAAAATAATACCCCTTACGAGTACAACAAATAATATCCCTTACCTCAAAAGAAGACTGGATACTGGAATATTGAGGGAGCAAACTTCTCTTTTTCTTTCTCTCTATAATTTCTCTCTATAATAATGGCTCTAAAGCTTTAGTGAATTGGTGAGAAATGAAGGAAGAATGAGCTTCTATTTATAGGAAAATATAGTTTTGATAATTGCACGTTTTGGGGCTCGAAAAATTACAGTACAATACATCCAACTTTTCTTTCATTTTTAATTTAGTCCTGCAAGTATTATCAATCTTGCACCAACTCCCCTAATAGTAAATCATGTGAATCAATAGTAAAATCATGTGACTCAATAGTTCTAAACATGTGAAAAAATTAATTACAATATAGTACCTCCATCTATACCTCCATCTTTAACTTAGTCATGTAAGTATTATCAATCTTGCACTAACTCCCCTAATAGTAAATTAATGTGACTCAATAGTACACACATGTGAACAAATAGTAATATAAGCATGTGAATAAGTAGCAATTAATTTCTCATTTATCAGATAAATTACCCCATTTATCAATATAACCCCCAGACATCAATTATCATCGGAATAGATGTCGATTACCACTAACACTAATAATCTCAACACAATGGAACTATCAAATTCATCTTTAATCAACACGAACTTATTCATCATTAATATTATAACTCACAATATTTAACAACTAGGTCGTTCCGTGAAAGAGGGGCTTTCGAATAAGGATTTCTCCTATCATGGCGTGCGATTAGGTGACCAAACCTCTCCTTGGCGTAACTTCTGCAGACATTGTAAATATTGCAATTTAATAATATGAATAACTTTGTCGTCTCAATTATTGATTTAATAATATATCATATAATGCGAGAGGATAACGTGACAATAATCGAATCAATAATATGAGAGATATGATGCAACAATTCTTTGAAAGTGATAATTGAGTATAACCGAGTGACTTCTCACGTAAAGATCAATAATCAATATCGTGTGCTACATGCGACCACGCCAGACATCGCTTTTCTTTTACTAATGAGTAGTTCAACAAGATAATCTGAAAACTTCCGCCAATTATTTTCATAAAAATATTTTTGTCGTTTTCTCGATCCCGGCTGAATAATTCCATTATGGGGTTCACCAATGATTGTCTTAGTTGTCTGGATATTCCCGACATAAAGAATATTCCCCGACCAATCGAATATAATATAACAACTTACATACTTTGCAGAATTTATAAATAATACCCACAACTATAACATTATCTCAAATTCACACCATAATATACAAAAAATATTTTGAGAAAATTAAATCTTTATTCATAAAATTTGGGGTCTCACAAAAGTTATTTATATTATTAAATTGCAATATTTACAATGTCTAGAAGTTCTGTCAAGGAGAGGTTTGGTCATCTAATTGTGCGTCAATAAGGAGAAATCCTTATCGGAAATCCCCCTCTTTCCTGGGAACAACCTGGTTGTTAAATATTGTGAGTTATAATATTAATGATGAATAAGTTCGTGATGATTAAAGATGAAATTGATAGTTCCATTATGTTGAAATTATTAGTGTTAGTGAAAATCGACATTTATTCCGATATTAATTGATGTCTGGAAGTTTTACTAACCAGTCGGGTAATTAATCGGATAAATGAGCAATTAATTGCTATTAATTCATATAATTATAACTATTTGTTCACATGTGTGAACTATTGATTCACATTCTTGTACTATTAGGGGAGTTGGTGCAAGATTGATAATACTTGCAGGACTAAATTAAAAATGAAGAAAAAGAGGAAGGTATTATACTGTAATATTTTGAGCCCCAAAACGTGCAATTATCGAAACTATATTTTCCTAAAAATAGAAGTTCATTCTTCCTTCATTTCTCACCAATTCACTAAAGCTATAGTGTAATTATTATAGACAGAAATTATAGAGAGAAAGAAGAAGAGAAGTCTGCTACCTCATTATTCTAGTATCCAGTCTTCTTCTAAGGTAAGGGGTATTATTCTTTCGTATTCATGAAGACAGTTATTTTCTTTCAATACTCGTAAGAGTTGTTATTCTATTCTTTATTATTATGTTGGAATAACCTGTCAATGCGAAGTACCGCATACATGGTGAAATTCTTCTATTATTCCATTTTTATTATTACATTGGAATAACTTGCTCATGCGGCCTATCGCATGCTCGTGAATTCATTGTTATTCCATTCTTTATTATTACATTTGGAACATCACATGCAAATGCGGATTACGCATGACCTTGTTCCATTCTTTATTATTCTGTTGGAACATCCGTTACTGCCAGATTCTGCATAACTTTGGTTCAATTCTTTATTATTCATTGGAATATCCTGTCTGTGCGGATTACGTATGACTGGTTCCATTCTTTATTATTTTGTTGGGAATAACTTGTCTGCGCGGTCTATCGCATGCACGGTGAATTCTTCTATTATTCCATTCTCAGATTATTACATTGGAATAACTTTTGTACATGTGGATTACTGCATGCATGGTGAATGATCCTTCGTATTCATTCCTTATTAAATTGTGGAAATGATCTATCTATGTGGATTACCGCATGGCGAAAAAATCCATTCTTGCTTTCATATATTCTATTATACTCGGTTGGTTAAAGTTTTGGCATCTATACTCCATGAAATTAGTAGAATATCCTCGAATATTTAAGCTTCATCCAAAGATCTTTTCATGGAAATATTCTTACGAGCATTCTTGAATTTTACTCCACAAAGCGATATCATGTTGACAATTTGGACGTAATTGATTTCAGGATAAATTAACTTATAAATCTTTAAAATTTATTCTTGAACTTGTTTTATTGAATTATTTTGTCATTGTCGTCATCCTCATGCTTATATTATGATGAAAGTCTTCTTTGGCTTACGTTCATAGACGGACTTGGTATGATTATGTCCAGGAATCATTCGGTATAATCATGACCTGTAATGTTATAAATGATGTGGTAAAAGTCCTCAGTGGCCTGTAGTACATTGATGGACAGTTTTTGGTATGATTATGACCAAGGATTATTCGGTATAGTCATGACCATTGATGATTTAATGAATATCCTTGGCCCGTAGTGCAGGGATGACTCGATGATGTGGATTATTTATTAAGCGGAGTCTCAGCGATAAAAATTGATGAAAACATTTTAAATCATAAAAGATAGTAGATATTATGCTCTACTTGACTCTTCTAATGGATTGCTTATTCCGCTGTAGTTAAACTTGATGTCTATTGTATTTTATCAATTTAACATTGTTGAAGGCTAATGATAATTTATCATGTATTATCTTAGTCATAATATTTCTTACTGGGCTAGTTGAGCTCACCCTTTTGCTTTCATTATTCTCTTCAGGAAATAAGAACGTAGCCGGGACTAGTCGGGGAATGGAGTGATGGTCCGAGATGGTGTTATAGTAGTCCTCACTATTCTATAAAATAGTGTGACAATAAATGTAATGAGGACTCTATTTGAGAGTGGATATTGTCTAGAAGGCAATATTCCTGTTTAAACTCTCAGCTATGTTTTGTCGTATATTACACGACGTTTGTATAATTAAGTTTGTATTTGTATTCTGAACCATGTATTTGGTGACTTAAGATGGGTGATGTATACCTGTTTTGAAAGTAGTATGCACACAAGCCAATCATGTTTGATGATAAAGCATATACTTTGAAACAATCTTATTCATTTATTAATAAAAAGTATTTATTTATTAAAGGCTTTTAATTATCTACATGATGCTGTTTTATAATATGTGATAAACCCATAGTTTTAAGCAATGCTTTTAGAATAATGATGATGATCATTCTAATGAGATCTAAATTCTTAGAAAGCTTAAAACTAAAATAGTTCCCAATCATTGGATTACTAAATTGGGGATTAGTGAATCCGGATAGATTGGTACATACGTTGCTTGCTCATTGGATGAGGATGATTGATCTCATGATCATTTGTGTGGAGACACTAAAGCAAGTATGTAGGTGCTTATTAGAGAATAAGTTCACTTTGAGCGTTGGCTCGCTAAGGAATACCTAATGGAGTTTTATTTGCTGTCATCAAGGAATTCTGTAGTGATAGTAGTCTGAGTGATCCTTGGACTTGAGATCATCATAGTATCTTGTGTATGATGAGTTATACTTTGACTTATTCCTTAAGACCCTTAGGGTATATCAAAGGGTATGCTTGGGTATAATAAGTTGTACATGGAGATAATGTATGATCAATAAAGAATCTACCACTTCTAATAAAAGAAGAGAATGTCCTATGTGATTCGATAAATGACAACCCAAAGAGTCCTTGGCGGCGGCGTAATGAAATTAGAAAGGAGTTTCTAATTTGCATTATTTGGAGTTGTGCATTTAAGGATCGAAATACATATAATTAAATAAAATAAGACTTGACAATGTAATTCCATGTCTTATATTTAATTGGGACATTGTATGGTGGAAGGATTGAATTATGCAGTAACTATTTACTCAAAGGTTCTTTAATGATTAATGTTGAAATCTATATTATCTCGGAAAGTCGCTTGATCGCTAGGGAGGCTTATCCCTATTGTAGAATAAATATTATTTAAATAAATTAATTGTTTAATTTATTTATTTAAATAAGATTAGAATTGTTCTAATTGATTTATTCACAACCTAGGTTTAATATGGAGAACCTAAAGGGTCACACCATAAAAAGGAAGAATAATTATTTAAGAAGTTAATGGCATAATCGTAATAATATAAAGTTATGTATATTTAATTTAATCTATGGTGATAGAATAAATTAAATAGCTTAATATTATTATTTAATATTTTAGAAATATTAAATATAAATTAATAAGAGGAGTCTTATTAATATTATTACAATTATTATTATTTTAATTTCTAAAAGAGTTTAGGAATTAATTTAATATAAGTACTCTCATTTATTCCTAATTGGATTAGGAAGTAAATTAATTAAAAGAGTTTAATTAATTATCCCTAATAAGATTAGGGAGCTTAATTAATTAAAAGAATTTAATTAATTAAATAAAACCCAATTCCTTAATTGTTAAGATGGGTTGCCCACATCTATAAATAAGAGGAGTCTTATTATGGGTGGGTATGGGTTGTTGACTTTTACAACGTAATAATTCCAATTTGTTGGAGAGTACCCTTTTTCTATAGAGATAGGAAAAACTAGGGTTTGAGCCATAAACACCCATCTTCTTGAATTTTCTTCTTCCTTGGTGGATCACCTCTAGAGGCCAAACGCTTGGGTGGCTAATGTTGATCAAAGGAAGGAACCAAACCCGGTGGATTCAAGTTGAACGCGAAAAGGATTGGAGGTGAACTTGTACCTGAGGAAGCTCGATCTTCAAGGGTATGATTTTATTCTTTATCTTTTCGTTTAATTAATAATTATGCATAAAGGATGATCCGGGTATATGGTTTGTAAAATTTTTAAACTCTGATTTTTACACACTTCCGCACTTTTTATGCAATTTGATTGCGTTATGAATATTACAAACCTAACAGTGGCATCAGAGCCAAACCTTTATGCGAATTATTAATTGTTCAGATTTGATATGTAAATTGATATGTGTTTAGAACAATTTAATTGGGCATAATTTTATTGTATAAAATTTAAATAAAAAAAAAAATTACCGAGAACATGCTTTGATTTTTCGGCAGAATGTTTTTTTTTTTTTTTATGCAAGTGATGCACGGAAATCGAGAAAAAGCAGGTCATGCAATTAATTAAAAAAAAAAAAAAAACTGCCGATAATCAAAAGAAAGAAAACGGAACAGCAGCCGTTTTTAATGCAAAAGAAAGGTAATGATTGGCCTGATGGGTAATGATGATGGCCAATGATTGTTAATGATGCAGCACGCAAAACGAGGCCAAAAAAAAAAAAGTGGTCTAACACATGGAATTAAACTACAGGTTTAAACGACGAAAAATTTTTTTTTTTAGGAACTTACGGATATATATATATATATAATAGTTATATATATATATTATTCTTAATTATTATATAATTAAAATAAAAGTTTATTTTAATTTTAAAATAAAAGATTTATTTTAATATTAAAATATAAAGTTTTATTTTAATATTAATAATTTTATAATTAAAATAATATTTATTTTAATTTTAAAATAAAAGGTTTATTTTAAATATTAAAATAAAAAAATTTATTTTTTAATTTTAAAATTAGAATTTCATGCTAACTAATTAGAGTTGGAATTAGATTCCATGATAACTAATTGGAGTTGAAATTGGATTTTATTTTTCCTAAAATAAAGGAGTTTATTTGTGAATAGGGAAGTAAATCCATCTTTCCTAAAATAAAGGAGTTTATTTAGATATGAAATAGGATTTCATATTATTCAAAATAAAAGAGTTTATTTGTGAATAGGAAAGAAAATCCGTGTTTCCTTAAATAAAGGAGTTTAATTAAATATGAAATAAGATTCCATATTATTCAAAATAAAGGAGTTTATTTGTGAATAGGAAAAATATCCGTGTTTCTTTAATAAAAGATTTTTTTATATACATGGAATTGGATTCCATAATTAATTAAAATAAAGGAGTTTATTTTGATTAAAGATTTTGATTAAAATAAAATAGTTTATTTTATTCAAAATAGGATAAATTAAAATAAAATAGTTTTATTTTGATTTGGATTAAAATAAAGGAGTTTATTTTGATTCAAAATTAAATTTTATACTAACTAAATTTGCCCATTAAATGATATCAATATATATATTAAATGTTTATTATTCATGAGATGAATGTTATTTATTGATGCGTATGGTGATGTGTATGATAATAAATGGGATTGATTATGGACTATTGATTAATATGATTGGATTTTATTTTAGTTGGATGCATGAATGTATGGGTTTTATTAAATGGGGTCACAGTACCTCGTCTTCTCTAATTTTTCTAAATGTAAATTCTATCTCCTCCTATGTACTTCCCTCGATCACGATCAAGGTTTCTATTTATTTTAAATAGTTTTGTAATAGGAATATTTAGAATTATTTTGAAGAATTAGAGATCAAAGGAGCAAGGAGCGCATGAAGACCCGTTTGTTATGGAGCAGGGTTTAAATGTAATAGTTATATTTAAATATTATTTCTTGCACCCTAGGGTTTGACCTTTTGGTTCACTTGGTGGCTCTAGTGAACCAAACTAGAATAAAAGTCCATAATCAATCCGGTAGAATATAGTATTCTATATGTGCATGCTTATACTATATATATATTATATATTATGCAAACATGCTTCGCATGTTTATTAATATAACGCGTATTTTATATATATATATATAATGCTGCGCCGCTAAACAAGATGAGACAAATTAATAACAAACCCTCAAATTTTATATTAAGTCCTAAGCGTTCAAAGATATTTGGAATATCGAACGTCGCCTTCTAGCATGATAAAATTAATAGAGTATTAAATATTTAATATGAGTTTGTTGTGTCACCACAAGGCAAGTATTAAGTATTTAAGATGTTAATTTATCACATTTGATGCTTATAAAGAAAATTGAACAATATTGTTTTGTTGTGTCACCACAAGGATGATATTTTCTTTTTTTGAATATATGGAGTGCTAGGTCGGACTTAACTTGGATAATTTTGATTCGGATGTGCCACCACTTGATCAAAATAATCTAAGAGGCAAAATACAAGGAGTTACATAGTTGATGTAATTGACAAAAGTTGTCTACCTATTTATTTATATATAGTTTGTTGTGTCACCACAAGGCTATATACATTTGAAATGGGATCCTTATTCTCACTAGCAAATCTTTAATTAGATTTTGCCGAACTATATATAAGTGAGGGTAATATAGTTTGAAGAAAATAGTGGGAGATACCAATTTAAAACAAGACCTAAATTATTTTGGTAATTAATAAAAGAATGTATGTTAAAATGTTGTTAATTACAAATTCATTTACGTAATTTTACAATGTCTAAAAATTACTATCATCTGCGAAGCATATTAGATGCTAAATTAACCGCAATCAATTAAATGGATTGGTTAAGGAATTTGAGAATAGTTCTCATGGTTTAAAAAGCTATCTTATGTCCTTAATGTCGCCTATCCTCGCAATGGTTGCGATAATGCCTCGAGGAAGAGATTGCTACTTTTAGAAAGTGGCAAGATGATACACATTGGCTCAATGTATCATGCTTGCATCCATGAGTAACGAGCTTCAAATACGAGCGAAACTATGGATGCTTTACTATATTCCCGCACATCAAGTAGTTGATGGTGAGGAAAGTAGGGCCGATAGATATCGATATCTAAGGAGCTCTTTCGATCTAGAATGGCCAATGGCACTATAAGTATGCATAAAAGTCCTAAATATTATCAATTTGATTGATCAATTAGACAACAGGTTTTGTCATGGATGGAGAGTTGAGCTAAGATTTGATCTTGCACTCACTCCCTAACTCCTTTCACAATTGTTGTGAATTTTCATATGAACAAGCTAGATATCGGTCTCAATTGATTTGCTTAACATGTTGAAAAATGTTGAGAGTCACTTTCAACCAAGAAAGACCAAGTCTTACCGGTAGGGGCCAAAGGATCTTCTCGAAAAGAAGAAAGATTCAAAGAAGGTAAATAGAAAGGCATAAACAAAGGATAATACTGAACAAAACTCGATACGGATAGCAAAGGAGTTTGCTTCCACCGCAATAAGCTTTGACATTTGGAAAGAAATCTGCAGAAGCATCTTGCAGAGGCTAACCAAAGAAGCTTAGTGAAGTTTCTACATAATACAATTTTGTTCATGATTAAAATAAATTTTCTTTAAGTCAAGGTTCTACTTGGATATTGGATATCAGCTTTGGTTATCATAAATATAGATTTATGAAGGGACCAAGCAGAAGTAGAAAGCTAAACAAATATAAGTAATCCTATGTGCGGGTAATGTAGCAAAGATTGCCATATTAGCCATAGAAACTTATAGTTTAGCAATGCGTACGGGCAAATCTATTAAGTCAATAAGTTGTTATTGTATTCCAATTCTTGTTAAAAATATTATTTCCATTTTATTGTTGGACAATGAAAACTCTGGTATTATAATTAAGAACAATTGTTGTTCTATTTATAATAATAATGTTTTATATAGAACTGGAATATTACTTAATAAATTTTGTATACTTGACTTACATGAAAATAATTTTACAAATTGAACAAACCAAATAATAAGAAAAGGAGATGATCATTCAAAGAGTTGAATGTGTGTATTTGCTAAAATACAAGTATGAATTATTTGAAAGGTTCAAAGAATTGAAAGGAAACAAATTGACAAAGTTTTAAGATTCTTTGATTAGATCAAGGAATAAATACTTGTGCAATAAGTTTCTAGATCATCTCAAATGGTTTTCTCATAATGGACACATCCTGATACGCAATAATTGATTGATGTATCTGAAAGGAAAAATCATACCTTATTGGACATAGTACGGTCCATAATGATTTTACCGACATTCCAAAGATCCTTCAGGATCATGTCCTAGAAATGGTCGCATATCTATGAAAAGGTAACCTCAAAATCCAAATTTCTCAAGACTCCATAAAAGTTATGAATGGGAGGATTCCTAATCTTAAGTATGTTAAGATAAGGGTTGTCCAACTTATGTGAAAAGGTTTCAAAGGATAAGCTTGGGACAAGATTTGACAAGTACTGATTTGTGGGACATCCTAAAGTAAGTTTAGGGTAAATGTTCAATAATCCTACTTAGCAAAAGGTGTTTGTTACGAAACACGCTTCCTTCTAAGATAAAGGTGTTTATTATCAAGGGGCTAGTGGAGGATAATAGATCTTGAAGAGTTCAAGAACCACAAAACACTATAAGTCAAATAAGAGGAACTCAGAGATAGACCTATTGTACCACAAAATCAATCATAACCGAATAGTACCAAGATACCTAGGAGGTATGGATTCATCATGGATGATGATGATGAGGCACGCATCATAGAAGATGATGATCCACAGTTACTTTCGATGAGGTAAGACTTCTAGTGTGTACAAAAGGGTCAGTGGGAGCGTCGTGACATTCCTAGTACTATATGTTGATATACTACGGATAAGGAATGACATACTAATGCTACAATCAGTAATGATAAAGTTGTCTAAACATTCCTCCATGAATGGTTTGGGAAGAGTATCTTAATTGGGGATAAAATCTATATAGATAGATTTAAGAGGATGCTCGACTTAACCCAAGGAACGTATATTCATTTGATGCTAAAGTCGTTTAGCATGGCAAACTCCAAGAGATGTCTCATGTAGATGAGTCATGGAGTGTATCTCTCTTAATAGTCCCCACAGACTCCTGAAAAGAGAGGTCGCATGAGTGACAATCATGTATGCAATGAAATATACGAGACCTGATTTTGATCGGTCATATTCTGGAGAAGATCACTGTAAGACAGTGAAAAACATCTTAAAGTTCTTAACCGGCACTAAGGATGTGAGCATACATGGTGGATCTTAATTAAAACTAGAGGGCTTAATAGACTCAAGTTTTTCAGACAAACCAAGATGACAGAAAAATCCACTTTAAGGTAAAGCGTTATCTTGAATAAAGTGGTGCGATGAATTGAAAGGTTCCAAACAAAGAAAGAGTTCTTTGGTTTAGTAATAAAGACAAAGTATATAGCTATAAATGAAGCCGCAAGTTGATTGTTTGGATTAAAAGTTCAATACGTAACTAGGAATAGTTCCCAAGTCTCATCTTGGATCTAAACATGTGTCAGTGGCACTTTCATTTGATTATTAGAATCATTGAAAGATGGGAAATCACTATAGAGATAGTGGGCTCTCAAGAACAACATTACATATCCATTAACTAAAGCTTATCCAACAAAGGGATAATCGCCACTTAGAGAAGAAGAGTATGAGTTACCATGACGATTGGCTTTAGTGCAAGTGGGAGATTGAAAGTAGTATGCACACAAGCCAATCATGTTTGATGATAAAGCATATACTTTGAAACAATCTTATTCATTTATTAATAAAAAGTATTTATTTATTAAAGGCTTTTAATTATCTACATGATCTTTGTTTTTATAATATGTGATAAACCCATAGTTTTAAGCAATGCTTTTAGAATAATGATGATGATCATTCTAATGAGATCTAAATTCTTAGAAAGCTTAAAACTAAAATAGTTCCCAATCATTGGATTACTAAATTGGGGATTAGTGAATCCGGATAGATTGGTACATACGTTGCTTGCTCATTGGATGAGGATGATTGATCTCATGATCATTTGTGTGGAGACACTAAAGCAAGTATGTAGGTGCTTATTAGAGAATAAGTTCATCGAACGTTGGCTCTATAGGAATACCTAATGGAGTTTTATTTGCTGTCAATAGGAATTCTCAGAGTGATAGTAGTACAAGTGATCCTTGGACTTGAGATCATCATAGTATCTTGTGTATGATGAGTTATACTTTGACTTATTCCTTAAGACCCTTAGGGTATATCAAAGGGTATGCTTGGGTATAATAAGTTGTACATGGAGATAATGTATGATCAATAAAGAATCTACCACTTCTAATAAAAGAAGAGAAATGTCCTATGTGATTCGATAAATGACAACCCAAAGAGTCCTTGGCGAAGGCGAATGAAATTAGAAAGGAGTTTCTAATTTGCATTATTTGAGTTGTGCATTTAAGGATCGAAATACATATAATTAAATAAAATAAGACTTGTGCAAAGAATTCCATGTCTTATATTTAATTGGGACATTGTATGGTGGAAGGATTGAATTGTACGGTAACTATTTACTCAAAGGTTCTTTAATGATTAATGTTGAAATCTATATTATCCGGAAAGTCGCTGATCGCTAGGAGAGAACTATCCCTATTGTAGAATAAATATTATTTAAATAAATTAATTGTTTAATTTATTTATTTAAATAAGATTAGAATTGTTCTAATTGATTTATTCACAACCTAGGTTAATATGGAGAACCTAAAGGGTCACACCATAAAAAGAAGAATAATTATTTAAGAAGTTAATGGCATAATCGTAATAATATATTATGTATATTTAATTTAATCTATGGTGATAGAATAAATTAAATAGCTTAATAATTATTATTTAATATTTTAGAAATATTAAATATAAATTAATAAGAGGAGTCTTATTAATATTATTACAATTATTATTATTTTAATTTCTAAAAGAGTTTAGGAATTAATTTAATATAAGTACTCTCATTTATTCCTAATTGGATTAGGAAGTAAATTAATTAAAAGAGTTTAATTAATTATCCCTAATAAGATTAGGGAGCTTAATTAATTAAAAGAATTTAATTAATTAAATAAAACCCAATTCCTTAATTGTTAAGATGGGTTGCCCACATCTATAAATAAGAGGAGTCTTATTATGGGTGGGTATGGGTTGTTGACTTTTACAACGTAATAATTCCAATTTGTTGGAGAGTACCCTTTTTCTATAGAGATAGGAAAAACTAGGGTTTGAGCCATAAACACCCATCTTCTTGAATTTTCTTCTTCCTTGGTGGATCACCTCTAGAGGCCAAACGCTTGGGTGGCTAATGTTGATCAAAGGAAGGAACCAAACCCGGTGGATTCAAGTTGAACGCGAAAGGATTGGAGGTGAACTTGTACCTGAGGAAGCTCGATCTTCAAGGGTATGATTTTATTCTTTATCTTTTCGTTTAATTAATAATTATGCATAAAGGATGATCCGGGTATATGGTTTGTAAAATTTTTAAACTCTGATTTTTACACGCTTCCGCACTTTTTATGCAATTTGATTGCGTTATGAATATTACAAACCTAACATGTTTTGTGGGCGTCACAGCAGGTACAAAACAGGTACAGGTTTTTGGGAATTCTGCAAAACAACAAAAATCTGGTTTTCATTTATTAGCGACTGCTAAACCTTTGAGGGTATCACGACCGCGTCGATCACGAGCAGCGATTCTTTACCATGTGGACCACGCCGCCTTTGGCCGTGGACCATGCTGACTCAGCTTAGCGACCCAATTTGTCATTTCGGTCGCAGATATATCGGTTGCTAATAGTGGTCTCTGATGTGCATCCCATCGACCAGATTTTATGCGACGCCTATCAGTGACCACAGTCGGTCGCTGATAGTTATCTGCGACCGAGTGCAGTCGCTACTAAACCTTTTTCTTGTAGTGCTCAAAACAAACTTGTTATGGAGAGCCTCTCAAGCCTGCGATCTTCCCTAAAAGAATTCCAAGAATACTCTATGAGTCAGATGCAACAAACAGACACTGTTTTGGCCATTCTAAAAAAACACAAGTCTCAAACTGATTCTCTGGTTCACGAAAATTGTGAAGACATTGTTCAATCTAGGAATCTGTTCCACAAAATTTTCCAAGGCGTGAATCGTTTGTATGAAGACATTCAAACCCTTGATGTTGACATAAAGGGGGAGAATAAAGGGGAAGGAGAAAAAGGAAGAGAGAAACAAATTGCTTAATCTTTAAGAAGCCCTCCCTTAAGAAAGCCTCGACATCAGACTCAATGACCTGAACAGCAGCAACGCTAGCCAATTCTCATGGCACAACCACTAAGGAGTCGAGGGCCATCTCCTAACTCACAAGGGGTAACCACTACTGGCTTGAACATGCCGATTAGAGACCCTATCTTTATGAACAGGCATGACCATGGAAAATGGCTAAGTCAAAGCGAGATGGAAGACATTGCATGAAGAGATGAAGCTAACAGAAGAAGGAGAGTTGGAGAGCATGCCAATCCTCCAAGAAGCAAAAGGCAGAAGAAATAGAGATAAGTTGAAATTCATTTCTTATTGATGTAACTGTGCTTTATTGTAATATTTGTCTTTACAAACATCAATAAATTCATGCTTATTATTCTCTAGAGATTTCAGTTGCTCACTGAAACACTAAGTCATATTTACTTTCTAGCAACTGCATCTAGAAATTGATGATTATGATACAAATCTCCTTGGTTATGTCAACATCAAATAGGGGGAGATTGTTGGGTATTGCATATTTAAATTTGATGTTGAAAGTAAATAATCATGCTTATATGTAAAGTCCTTCAAAGAACATATGTACAAGGACTTAGATGATAGATCAAAATTGTTAGGTTGATCTGTCCTTTATATTTATCATTCTGTAAATGAATGTATAGAAGAAAAGATCAAAGTTGTTAGGATGATCTATTTTGAGATGTAATAGATAGGCATCAACAGAATTGTAGTCTGTCGAGCCAGCTGAGGGATTGCAGAAGCTAAGGCAGAATCGTAAAGTATCAAGAAAGTTGCTACAAAATCATAGTCTACTTTGGAGGGCCTCACTCAAAATCGTAGAGTTGGTCCAAACGCCTGCCGAGCCAAATCAAGAATCGCAGTCTGTTCTTGGAAGTGTAGAGTCTGCAAATCAAGCAAGCAAAGATCCTAGTCTACTAGTGCTTAAAAGAAATTGTAGTGTTCTCCTCTATTAGTCTGAATCAAGCACGAATGTGATAAGACACCACGATCAGGATGTAATACATCATCTATCTGCATCAGAAGCATCGAGCTTTGTCCATTTGTTGGAGAGTAAAATACAACAAATGGGGAATGGATTATAGACGTTGAGACTCTTGAGAATTCAAATGACCCAACACTCATCCTTAGTATATAACGAAGAAACGTATTGAAGAAGCTAAGGAAAGTACTACATGTCAGCTGAAAACACATTTTCTGGTGTTAGGTGAGATAGCAGTCTGCTGTGTCAGTGGGTCAGACGGCTGAACAGAAGACTTCTAGGAAGTCACCATCAGTGCTTAGAAATGTTAAATACAATTAATGCTTCAACGGATGCCTTCAAACGGACATGTTTCAAAGGCACCTTATATACAAATCAGATGCAGATGTAAGAAATTAAGCAAGCACACAACAAAAAGTTGAAGAACACTCAAACGCCAAACTCTATGATCTAGAAAGAAAGCTTACTCAGCTACTCAGTTCTTTCGAATATATGCTTAACGGCAACTGAGTACCACAACTTAAGAACTCAACTCTCGTAAAGTGAAGTAAGAAGTTCCAAGTCTGCTGGACTTGAAGAGTTCTAAGTGAACAAAGAAGTTCCAAGACTGCTGGTCTTAAATGAATCTAAGTTATTCGAAGACTGTAAAGACATCCTTAGTGGATTTCCTACTCGAGGAATAGAAGGGTGGACTAGAAGCCTTGAGTGCTCTGAACCACTTAAAAACACTGTGTCTTTTATATTCCTGCTATAACTGCTATATTTGTCATAACGGCTTATCACCTATTAACTTGGTTTATCTTAAAGGGAAACAAACAAATCTCAAATGCCGCTGTGATTAAATCATTACCAAATCTGACAAGTATTTTATAAAAGAAAATTTTAAAATATCTATTCAACCCCCCTTCTAGATAACTATTGTGCCTCTGGAAACTAACAAATAGTACCCGAGTGAATAGTACCCCGTGAATAACACCCGAGTGAATAGTACCACGTGAATAGTACCCCGAATGAAAATATTGAAATTTAATATTAAAGTTCAGACCAATATTCTAATAAAATGATACTAGATGAAGCGCAAAATTCAAGAATATTCAACTAATTTCAAGGAGTATAAAAGCAATACTTATCAAAATAAGTGTATATTTAGAAATATGAAACGAAATAATATTATTTACATATTATAGAGTATGAAAGAAAATAATATTTCTTATGAATATTTAACAAAAATAATATTCCTTACAATACGAAAGAAATAATACCCCTTACCTTAGTAGAAGAAGATTGGATACTGCAATAGTGAAGTAGTAGAATACTCTTCTTCTTTCTCTCTATAGTTTCTCTCTCTACAGTTTCTCTTGTGAGCCTTAGTGAATTGGTGAGAATGAAAGAAGAAATAAGCTTCTATTTATAGGAAAACATATTTTTGATAATTGCACGTTAGAGGCTCGATTTATTACAGTTTAGTACCTCATTAATTGTACCTTACTCCATGTGACATCGTGATGACGATATCATCCTTACATCATCTTTGTGTTTCTTTAAGGATGATGTCATGCTTACATCATGTTTGCATCATCTCTTCTCTAATTGGTTAATTCAAGTTCACATGGATTGTTTAACTTATTACACTTTGTTACCCCTAAAGTTTTCCAAGTTTTCATTATTCCCCTTTGACTTCTGTAATTCACTTATCTTCAATAAACACATTTTTAATATTTCAATAATTATTCATTATTAATATTATAAATCACAATATTGACAACCAGATCATTCCCAGGAAAGAGAGGGCTTTCCGATAAGGATTTCTCCTTATTGGCGCGCAATTAAATAACCTAACCCCTTTCCTCGATAGAACTTTCTAGACATTGCCAATAATGAAAATAATAATATGAATAACTGTGTCATCTCAATTATTGATTTAATAATATAAAATATTTTGCAGATGATAATGTGATAATAATTGAATCAATAATATGAGATACTAAAGAACAACTACTGTTGCAATAATTGAATAAAACTGAGTGACTTCTTACGTAAGCATCAATAATCAGAGATATTGTGCAATACCGTGTGCTACTGTGCAACAACGCATATTACTATACTTTTATCACCGGATATTTCATGTAAGACCCCGAATTTTATGAAATAAAAGTATTCAATTTTTCTTATAATTATTATTCAGTAAATGGTTAAACTGATAAAAGTTTAAAGTTAAGGGTGATATATATAAAATTTTCAAAATACGCAAGTGGTTATAAAATACTCATTTCTGTTGGGGAATAGTCGTTTGGTCGTGGAATATTCTTTATTTGTCGGAGAATATTAAATGCAACCAGCGCAGCCCATTGTGGTCCCCATAATGTAATAATTGTTGGATGAAGAAAACGACAAGTTTGAGTTTTTATAAATAATTGTAAATCGTTACTTAACACTATTGGATTACCCTTGGTTAAAATAAAGTAATACGCGGGTCAAGCATAAAGATCACACTGTATTATTGACGAGATTTTTTGGAATTATTGATTCTTACGTAAGAAGGCACTACTCAATAATTGTTACAGTAATTACTGTTCAATATTTTATTTTATTGATTCAATAATTGTTGCGTTGATATTTTATACTATTGTTATTTCAATAATTGTCATTGCACAGTATTTCCCATTATCAGATCAATAATTCATATTAATTGAATAATATTATTAGATAGAATTATTGGCAATGTCTAGAAAGTTCTGTCAAGGAGAGGTTTGGTCACCTAATTGCACGTCAGTAAGGAGAAATCCTTATCGGAAAGCCCCCTCTTTCCTCGAACTACTGGTTGTCATAATTGTGATTCTCGTAATATTATTTGTGAATAATTAATTATTGATTTATATGATAAGGAAATATTTATTTGATGCGGATATAAATGATGGATTTATTTATGTGGTTATAAATGAAGGAATTAATGTTGAGGTGTTTTATCAAGATTTTTTCTGGATTGGAGGTATTAAAAATCAAACTAAGTTTCTTTGAGATATATTAAGTGAGTTATAATTTTTAATCCGTATCATGGATCGTTGTGATTTCGGATATGTTATAAATATATAAGTTGAGTATATGTCCACAAATTTTGAACCGTTAAAAATGAACGTATGATTTGTTATGAATTTTAAGAGGTGACCGGTTCGTAAATTGTTGAAGTTTCGAAATTTATCATTTTGGTGGAAAATTCTAGAATTGGCAAGGCCCCACTTTTGGTTGGTGAGAAATGTGCTCAAATTGAATTTCAAATGTGGTGGGTGGCTATAGTAGCGAGTAAAAGCCATCGGTAGCAGTCAAGTCAAGTCTTGCCGTCTGTATAACATTTTCTATAAATAGAGGGCTAAGTTAGAATTGAAAATCACACCAAAAACATAAGTTTTCTCTCTCTTTATTATCAAACATATTTTTGTGAGTATTTAGATACTTTGAGAGTTGCTTTTCAGTGCCAGTTTCCTTCGGCTTTTCATCCGATATTCCAGTCAGAAGTACTGCTCTTTTGAGGTAGGGGATTTTAAGGGTTATTATGTTTTTCAGTTTCATAAATTTTATAACCTTCAAAAATTCTGAAAAAAATTGAAATGATATTTTGATGAGTTTTCTTGATTGTGTCCAAAAATGGTGATTTTTGGATGTATAGATTAAGAGTTATGAATTTTATGAGAAAAGACTATTTTAAAAGTAAACCCTTATAACTCCTTGTGGTTAACTCCAAAATTGATAAAATTTTTATTGGGAGTACATCTATATAATATCAGTATACCCTGTAAATTTTGGAATTTTTGGATAAAAGTATAATTTATGATAAATGTTTAAATATTCGACAGTTTTGGCCATGTGAAAAATAGTAATGAATTTTAAAAATTCCAAGAAAAATATATGTTCAATATGGGACTATATTCTGCTAAATCCCAGAAAAGAAATATTTTTGGAACTGATTTGGTATTTTTCATGAAAATGGACTAGTTATGAGTAAATGAATTAAATATGTTATGTGAAGTAAAAAAATTAGAAAATAGGATTTTATGGCTTGAGAATCCTATATGAGGTATATGCAGATTTTTGATGAAGGTTTTGGTTATTGGTGATGAAATCTTATGAGGTTGGTATTTTAGGATGATTAAATGCATTAATTAGTAAAGTGTAAACAATTGAAATAAATTGTTTATAAGTTTAAGAAATGTTATTCTTTCAATATCATTATACCGAAATATTGGTATGAATTTTATTGTGGAATTTCTACCTTTTTCATGTCGGGGTTACTATTCCTGAATTACTATTCATGAGTTATTATTCACGAGTTACTATTCACGGGATACTATTCATGATAAAATTGGTTTCTTTTTCTGACCAAATTATCGTTGATTTATGAATCTTACTCTTAAAATTAAATCCGTGTTTTGATCATATTGTTTTTATTATCATATATAACATTTTTATAATCTTGGTGAAGAAATTTCCCTTTGACTTGAGTGTAAAGATGGGTAGATTATTGGTATGATCGTGACTATGAGTTCTCTTTGGCCAGTAGTGCAAAGTTGAATCGTTGACTGGTATGATCATGACCATTGAATTTACAATTGAATATTTTTAGCTTAAGTGCAAAGGTGAATTGATCAACATGGTTATAATTATTGTTTATATAAATTCTGAAATGATTATATATTTCTTTGAGATATTAATATCTTTGGTCCGTAGTGTAAAGATGACATGTTGAATATCTTTGGCCTGTAGTGCAAAGATGAAGTGTTGATGAATATCTTTAGCCCTTAGTGCAAAGATGACTTGTTGTTGAATATCTTTGGCCCATAGTGCAAAGATGACATGTTACTGAATATCTTTGGCATGTAGTGCAAAGATGAATTGTTAATGAATATCTTTGGCCCGTAGTACAAAGATAAATTTATTAGTATGATTATGAACAGGAACTATGATTTGGTATAACCATGATCTTTGATATTTCAGGTAAAGACAGGTGATGAAAATTATCTTCGTCCTGGATGAGAAGAGTAATTAGAATCACAATTATGATTATGAGTTATTCATATGATTGTGGAAAGGAACTGTTAATTGATGTTACAGGGATAAATCATTGTTGGTGGACTTTAATGTGGAGAAGATAATAGACTTTATGGTCTATTTGACTCTTCTAATGGATTGCTCGTTCCGCTGCAACTATGGTTGAAAAGTTTTATCATCTACCATATGTTCTAAATCTCTAATTTATTACTGATGAAGGCTATTGATAATTTAATTATCTTTAGTCATGGTATTCTTTACTGAGCTAGTTGTGCTTACCCTTTTGCTTCACAATTCCTTTCAGGTAATAAGAGTGTTGCTGAGTCGAGCGGGGATAACAGGGGAATAGAACGGTGGTCTATAGCTGATGAGGTTCTCCCTAAATAGTATTTAAATAATTTTATTGAGAACTTTAGATAAGTGTGTCGTATTGTATACGTCATTTGATATTTAATTTTGGTAAACCGAATAGGGTGAAGTGAACCCAACTTTGGAAGGGGTTTTGCCACTACCATACAAGATGTCTAATGACATACAACCTCGTGTTATCATAAGACAGGGTTGTGCACATCCACTTGCTGAGTATATCTACGAGCACTACCTATATGATCTTGGAGTTTGGTTGAAATGTAATTCTCAATTGCAGACAGTGGAGATAGTTATATGTCAAGAGAAGACTCACCATTGGAAGGAACATGATAGAAATCTTCTCGTTTTTCTTTGGGGTCAATTGGGTCAACCAAGAATAATTCTCGAGTCATATGATATCTATCATAACCTAGACGCATAGCCTCCCATGTACGAAGGTTTCCTTGAGCACTTTCTAAAGATTTTAATTTCTAAAATAGTTATTGACTGTACCTTTATGTAATGTATCAATGTGAGGTGCTGTCCATAGTTGAGACATGAGTCACATTTGGTATTAAAACTCACAGTATATGTGTTGTTGTATTTTGCACGACAATTGTAGTAATAAAGTTGTAGTTGTTTCCTATACCATGTATTTGGCGACTCAAAATAGGTTGGAGGGATTGGACCTATTTTGGGGGCGTCACATTTCAACAGTTTATTTTGCCATTATTTTTATAAAAAGGTTATTTCTGTCACTTTTTATATCTGACAGTTATTCTGTTGTGGGGTCCACCAATGATTGTGTCTTCGTACGAATATTCCCCGACCAAAAGAATATTCCCCGACCAAACGAATATTCCTCGACGCAACGAATATTTTATATCAACTTGCTTACTTTGTAAAATTTTCACATATAACCCTTAACTTTAATCTTTTATCAATTTAACCATTTACTAAATAGAATAATAATTATAAGAAAATTGAATACTTTCATTTTATAAAATTTGTGGTCTTACAATCTCCCCTCCTTATGAAATTTTGTCCTCAAAATTGATGTACGTACCTGGTATGTCGAAGAGGTGAGGATACCTTGTGTTCATTTCAGATTCTAACTCCCAGATCATTTCCTCAATATCGTCGTTTCTCCACAAAACTTTGACTTAAGGTATAACCTTTGAACGTAGAATATGTTCCTTTTTATCCAAGATCTTGACAGGTACCTCCTCATACGTTAAATCTTCCGCTATCTCATCTGGTTATAATTCAATAATGTGATTTGGGTCTTCCACATATTTACGTAACATAGATATATGAAAAATGTTATGAACACGAGACATACTTGGTGGTAAGGCGGGTCTATAGGCCACATTTCCTACTCGATCGAGGATTTCAAATGGACCAATGAATCGAGGGTTGAGCTTTCCTCTCTTTCCAAATCTCGTAACTCCTTTCCATGGAGCAACACGTAACAACACATGATCTCTAACATTGAATTCCACGTCCCTTCAATAAAGATCAGCATAACTCTTTTGTCGATCTTGTGAGGTTTGTATACGTTGCCGGATTATTTGAATCTTTTTCATAGTCATGCGTACCAATTCTGGTCCCAACAACGTTGTTTCACCCACCTCGTCCCAGCATACTGGAGAACGACACTTTCGTCCATACAACGCCTTGAATAGAGCCATGCCTATACTTGTTTGATAACTATTGTTGTAGGAAAATTCCACTAATGGTAAATATTTTTCCCAACTTCCTTTGAAGTCTAGGACACAAATTCTTAATAGATCTTCAAGAGTTTGAATATTCCTCTCTGGCTGCCCATCCATTTGAGGATGATATGCAGAACTGAATCATAAATCGGTGCTCATGGCTTTCTCTGCAAGCTGACCCAAAATCGTGAAGTGAATCTTAGGTCTCGATCAGAAACTATGGATACTAGCATACCATGCAATCTCACAATCTCATCTATGTACATATGAGCAAGACGTTCAAGTGAATATGTGTCTCATAGGTAAGAAATGAGCAGACTTGGTTAATCTATCGACAATGACCCAAATTGCATCTATGCCTTGAGAAACCTTGGGAAGACCAGTAACGAAATCCATGTTAATGTGCTCCCACTTCCATTCTGGAATTTCAAGTGGTTGCAATGGACCTTTTGGCACTTGATGCTCTGCCTTGACACGTTGACAAGTTAAATACATTGAGATAAACTTCATGATCTCTCTCTTCATATTGCTCAACCAAAATGTATGTTGAAGATCATGATACATTTTGGTACTCTTAGGATGGATTGCAAACAGTGTGTTGTGTGCCTCCATCATGATTTTATACTTCAAATCAGAGTCATTAGGAACACAAAGTCTGGAGTTGACTTGAAGTATTCCTTCTTCATCGATCCTTGCTTCTGGAATAGCACCTTCTTGTACTTTATTCTTCATACGCATCAACTCCGAGTCTGTAGCTTGAGTAGCTTTAACTTTATCGATTAAAGTCAGTTCTACTCATATATTTAACATCATCATGTGGGTCCCTGGACTCTTTAACTCTATCTCCATCCTTTGCAAGTTATACAAAATGGGCCTTTGCGTTGACAATATCGCACTGTTACCCGCATATGATCTTCTACTTAATGCGTCAGCTACTACGTTCGCTTTTCCAGAATGGTATTGAATGTTATGATCGTAATCTTTCTGCAACTCGAGTTAACGTTGTTGCCACATGTTGAGCTCCTTTCGGGTGAAAAAATATTTGAGGCTTTTATGATCTGTATAGATCTCCACTTTCTCCCCATACAGGTAATGTCTCCACATCTTAAGCGCAAAAATGACTGCCGCCAACTCTAGATCATGAGTAGGATAATTCCTCTCATATTCTTTGAGTTGTTGTGAGGCAGAGGCTATAACTTTCCCATGTTGCATGAGAACACATCCTAAACCTTTGCCTGAAGCATCGCTGTATATGATAAATCCCTCCGAACTAGATGGTATTGTCAAAACAGGTGTTGAAATGAGTCTCCTCTTGAGTTCTTGAAAACTCTTCTCACATTCCTCGCTCCAACCGAATTTCATATTTTCGAGTCAGCTGAGTTAACAGAGTGGCAATTCGAGAAAATCCTTCCACGAATCTCCGATAATAACCAGCTAAGCCCAGAAAGCTACGCACTTCGGTCACTAACTTAGGTTGCTCCCAGCTTTGTATTGCTTCAATCTTCACTGGGTCAATAGATATTCCAGGATTTGATATCATGTGCCCAAGGAATGCTACTTTCTCATGCCAGAATTTGCATTTCTTCAACTTGGCATATAGCATGTTTTCACGAAGCTTTTGGAGTATCAGCCTCAAGTGTTGTTCATGATCTTCACGGCTTTTGGAGTAAATGAGGATGTCATCAATAAAGACAACCACAAAATGATCCAAATATTCCTTGAATACTCGGTTCATCATGTCCATGAAGGCAGCAGGAGCATTAGTCAATAAAAAAGATATGACTAAATTCGTAATGCCCGTACCGAGTTCTGAAAGCAGTCTTTGGAATGTCATCGGTTTTAATCTTTAACTGATGATATCCAGAACAAAGATCGATCTTTGAAAAGAATTTAGCACCTTGTAACTAGTCAAACAGGTCATCAATGCGAGGTAACGGGTACCTATTTTTGATGGTGACATGATTTAACTCTCGATAGTCAATGCAAAGTCGCATACTCCCATCTTTCTTCTTTACAAATAGAACAGGAGCACCCCAAGGAGATGTACTAGGACGAATGAAACCGATGTCTAACAAATCCTGTAGTTGGGTTTTTAACACCTAAAATTCAATAGGAGCCATTCGATATAGAATTTTAGAAATGGGTTTTGTATCGGGTTCAAGGTTAATACAAAATTCAATTTCACGCTCTGGGGGTAGGCTAGGAAGTTTTTCGGGAAATACGTCAGGAAATTTATTAAAAATAGAAATATTATTCAAATCTGACGTATTTTTATTTAAATCTGTAACATGGGCTAAGAAAGCTTGACATCCATTTTTCAATAACGAATGGCTTTATAGCTTTATGGCTTTATGGCTTGATATGACAGTGATTGACTTTAGTGGTTTGGTTGCTTGAATTAGCATAATAGGTTGGTTAGGAATATGAAAACTAACGACCTTACAAAAATAATCAATTTTAACATGATGAGTAGTTAATCAATCAATCCCTAAAATCACATCAAATGTAAGTATTTTCAAAGAGATGAGATCAAAAAGTAATATGAAAGTTTCGATTTGAATTAAACAAGATTTATAAATGGTGGATGTAATGAAAGTTTCTCCCAACGGAGTTTCAACAGATAAGTCAAAGTCTAATTTCTCGAGAGTCAAATTTAAACGTTGAGCACAAGCAGGTAAAATAAAAGAATGGGTAGAATCGGTATCTAATAAGGTATAGACTTCGCAAGAGTTTATGATTAGCTTACCCGTGATAACTTTGATAGGGTTCCTCGCTCTTTGGGAGGTCATGACAAATGCTCTCCCTTGAACTACTGGTTTTAACTTGTTCGGGACAGCCTTTGGTGCCACTATCCCAGCTAGACTTGACTTCGCTGTATGAAAAAAATGAGCTAAATGACCCTCCTTTATGAAATTGAAATACAGTTTGGGTTGCTAAGTATAGTTTGGACTGATGTGTCCTGCCTGTCCGTATTTGTAGCATACGACTGGTGGTGGTTCTCTTTCCTTAAAAACGGGTGCTGGAGCTGTTGTCTTTCCATCATTGTTGAACCTTCTCTTTTTGAAATTTCCACTTAACTCATTTCTTCTATTATCTTGGTAAGGATTACCACCGAAGTGGTTACCATTTCTGGCATAATGATTTCCTCCATGTTTGTTATCACCAATTCGATAACTGCTGCCACTGGTATGACCGCTATTATTTTGCCGACTGCTATCTTATTTTCCCTTTCCAGGGAGATACTTTCAAAAACGCATAACTTCCTACTTCAAAATCTCTTTTATTGCGATGCAAATTCGCATACTTCTTCTGTCAGTCTTGAGTCGCAACTAGACGAGCTCTTATCACTTTAATGATCTCCATGGTCTGCTGTACCAATTATGGCCCAACAGTTTTTGCTCACCTACTTCATCCCAACATAAGGGCGTTCTGCACTTTCTCCCATACAGTACTTCCTATGGTGGCATTCCAATGTTTGTGTGATAACTATTATTATACGCAAACTCTACTAACGGAAGATGATCCTCCCCGCTTCCCTTAAAATTCATCACACAGGTTCTGAGCATGTCTTCTAATGTTTGAATGGTTCTCTCACTTTGCCCATCGGTCTGCGGATGATACGCGGTACTTAACCTTAACTGTGTCCCCATTCTTTCTTGAAGACTCTTCTAAAAATTTGACGTGAAGCGCGGATCCCTATCAGAAACAATTGATATCGATACTACATGTCTTGAAATTATTTCCTTAATATAGAAAGTTGATCCAGATTGTACCTAATCTTGATCGGCAAAAAGTGCACTGACTTTGAAAGACGATCCACAATTACCCATATGGCATCGTAACCTTTTTTTGTTGCTGGAAGTCCCACCACAAAATCCATCGTGACGTGCTCCCATTTCTATTTTGAAATCTCTAATGGCTACAATATCCCACTCGGTCGTTGATGCTCTGCCTTGACTCGTTGGCAAGTTGGGCATTTACTAACACATTCTGCAACCTCTCTCTTCATATTTGGCTACCAAAAATGTTGACGCAAATCTTGATACATCTCCGTGCTTCCTGGGTGAATTGAGTATCTTGTATTGTGCGCTTTTTGCAAAATTTCTTCTCTTAATTTTTATACTGAAGGTACCCAAACTCGCTCTTTGAATCTCAGCAATCCAGTGCCATCGATTTTATACTTTAACTCTTCACCTTCAGCTAACCGCTTCTTGATGTTACTACATTCTTTATCATTTTCTTGAGCCTCTTTCACCTTGTCCAATAAGGTCGAACTTGCTTCCATTTCTATTACTTTATCCGACTCCTTCGGATTTTTCACCTCTAACTCCATTTTCTCCGTCTCTTTTACTAATTCCTCTTGATCTGTCAGTACAAACAACTACTCTCTACTTTTTCTGCTTAAAGCATCTACTACTACATTGGGCTTGCCTCGATGGTACAAAATGTCACAATCATAGTCTTTAATTAATTCTAATCATCTCCTCTGCCTCATGTTCAACTCCTTTTGTGTAAAGATATACTTCAGACTCTTGTGATCCGTGTATATCTCACACTTTTTCCCATAAAGATAATGTCTCCAAATTTTAAGGGCAAATACCACCGCAGCTAATTCCAGGTCATGGGTAGGGTATCCCTTCTCGTAATCCTTTAACTGGCGCGATACGTATGCAATAACCTTTTCGTTCTGCATCAGCACACAACCCAGTCCCTTATGAGACGCGATCTATACCCTGTAAAACCTCTCGTACTATCTGGTAAGGATAACACAGGTGCTTCACTTGGTCACTTCTTCAACTCTTGAAAACTTTGTTCACATTTCTCTATCCACACATACTCAATAGTCTTCCTTGTCAAATTAGTTAACGGCGTCGCTATCTTCGAGAAATCTTGAATAAACCTACGGTAATATCCTGCCAATCCCAAGAAACTTCTGACCTCCGTTGGTGTCTTCGGTTGTCCCCAATTTTTCACTGCTTCTACCTTTGCAGGATCCAAAAAAATTCCTTCCTCATCAATAGCATGTCCTAAAAATTGAACTCTCTTCATTCAAAATTCACACTTTGAAAATTTTGCGTACAACCTTTCCTTTCTTAATGTCTCTAACACTATCCTCAGATGTTTAACATGTTCGTCTTCAGTTTTTGAACATACCAATATATCATCAATAAACACAACCACAAATTTATCCAAGTATAGCTTAAACACTCTGTTCATCAAGTTCATAAATGCGGTTGGTGCATTTGTCAGTCCAAATGACATTACTAAAAACTCATAATGACCGTAACAAGTTATAAATGTTATCTTTGGTACATCTTCTGTCCTCACCTTCAACTGATGATAATCAGTTCTCAAATCAATCTTCAAAAAATACTTCGCTCCTTTAAGTTGATCAAACAGATCATCTATTCTTGGTAATGGATACTTGTTCTTGATCGTCACCTTATTCAGTTCCCGATAATCCATGCATAATCTCATTAATACCGGTTCTTCCCACGAAGATACACTCAGTTGAATGTACTTCTTGTCCAACAATTCCTATAATTGGGCCATTAATTCTTTCATTTCTACCGGAGCCATCATATATGGTGTTTTTCGATATTGGCTCTATCCCCGGTACCAAATCAATCACAAACTCTATCTCTCTGCCTGGTGGAAGTCCTAACAATTCATCTGGAAAGACGTCCACGAACTCATTAACTATAGGTATCTGCCCCATGTCAGAATTCATTATCCGTGTATCCACTATATGAGCCAAATATCCTTGACATCATTTCTGTAACATCTTCCTGGCCTGCATCATCATCAAACAACTCGTTTGTTTTGGCAACTTGCTACCATAAAATACAACCTTAGACTTATTTGGTGTCTTAAGGCGTATGCTCCTTTTCTGGAAGTCAATAACTGCCTCATGGCTAAACAACCAATCCATTTCTAGGATCACATCAAATTCTCCTAAGCGTATCGGAATTAAATTCACACTTAACTTATGTCCCCTTATTTCCACACAACAATTTCTATGGATATATTAACCAGGGATCACTTCTTTATTTGCAACTTCTATATTCATTGGGTTTTCTAACTTTTCACGAGGTAAATTTAATCTTCTAGAAAATTCATCAGATACAAATGAACAGGTAGCTTCCGAATCAAATAATACATAAGCATTTATATCATTGATCAGAATTATACCTGACACAACCTCCTTTGATGCCACTACATATTGCACGGTCATGTTGAATGTTCTTGTTGTCGGCTTGCTCTGTTGAACTGGTACTCCAATGGTTAACTTATTGTTACTGCTCTTGTTGCTGCTTCCTCCATCAATATTCTTTTTTAACGGACAATCCTTAAATCCATGACCCATTCCTCCACATGAAAAGCAACCTCCCTTCTTTGGTTTAAGACAATTTGAAGAAATATGCCCTACTTCACCACAATTGTAGCACACGTTCTTCTCTTTCATATACTCCCCAGAGTGATTCTTTCCACAATGAACACATGCTTTCTTTTTCTATTGTGATTTCCCTTGCTGATTCTCTGAATTATTGCCACTGTTATTCCACTTGCGCTTTTTGTTGTTGCTTCCACCACTGCTGACATTCTGATTTCCACCTTCATTCTTTTTCTTGTTCTTCTCTCGATTGTACTTTGACACTGCTTCACTCCCTCCTTCTGCAATGATCATTTTTTCTAACAGTTGAAAATGAATCAATCTAAAACATGACTACTTTCTTTGAATATCCACTACTTTAATCCGCTTCTCAAAATGTGTTAAGCCTTTTCAGCCTCGAAGGTCCACCGGGTGTGGTGCGAACCTTGCTAATTCGTTGAACTTGGTAGCGTACTCCGGAAGTGTCATGTTTTCTTACTTCAACTCCAAAAACTTAACCTCCATTCTTGCTTGCATACTTTGGGAAAAGTAGTTCTCGAAAAATAATTCTTTAAATCTTTCCCATGCTACAATCCCTTCTCCAGCTCTATTCTGATTCGATTCCCACCAAAAGTTCTCCTCTCCCTTCATCAAATAGGTAGAAAAAGTCGTTTTCTACTCCACAGCAACTCTCGTAATAATGAAGGCTTTGTCTATTTCCTTTACCCATGTTTGAGCTTTGATTGGATCTGTTGTTCCCCTGAACTCTAGCAAACCTACTTCTTTAAAGTCTTTAAAATTTGCCAAACGATTTTCCAACTGATTTCCTGCGGCTAGTGCTTGATTCTACATTGCTTCCGCTAACATATTCACTAAGTTCTGCATTGGGTTTACTTGACCTTCTTCATTATTATCAAATTCTTCCATCCCTCGGTATCGTGGATCTCTTCTTGGAGGCATTATCTGATTACATAAAACCTTAAATTTTTACATTTTATGCCACATTTTATTTAATGTTAACATTTAAAATTTAACACATAATTTAAACTTGGACAATCATATAATCATAATGGTGTATGTATGTTAATTTTTTTAATTCAGATCTTTGGATTTAAAATTCACTTCTTCGGATTAACAAATTCGATTTCTTAAATTAACAAATTCAATTTACTGAATTAACAAATTCTGTTTACTAAATTAATGAATTCAGTTTACTGAATTATCAAATTATATTATCAGATAGACAGCCTACTATCTTAATTTTCAAAACTTATTTACTTAACATATGATCATATCATTGCATTTATATTCATAAATCAAATATTATATTTATGCCATAAATGCTAACTATTCCAGTTTAAACAACAAAATATGGGATCTACCAAAAACTATGCTCCCCTATACACATAAGGTGGGGATACATCATATTTTACATACTACCTCTCATTGTCTGAGGTTTACATCATACGTAACATAACCCTAATAACAAAAAGGATACAATTGCATCTATATACATAACCATTAACTAACACATCACTGCAGATCCTGCTGAACCATCTCAACAAGAACATGTTCTGGAGCCAGATCACGGGGTACACCTTCATTTCCCCGACATCAAACTGATCGACTCGACTCGCCTACCTCAAAGTGTGGCCTCCTCACCCCAACTCTTTGTCTCATGTAAGCCATATCCAAGGCTCACCCCAAAGTATTAATCCTAACATCCTTCTCCCCTATCTCCTCTTACAGCTGATCTACCAGCCTTACTGCATCCACCCAAGCATCTTCCACTGATCCTGTCAGCTTTTTCTAAATCAAACTCGTACTTCAGAACTTGATTCTCAATCATCACTTTACCCATCTTTGACTCAGTCAACTCAATCTTTCCTTGAAACAATGCTAACTCTATCTGTGACTGGTATGCAACATCCTTATATTGCTGCTCGGAGTACTGGATAGAGTGATTTTCTGCCTCTAACTGTGCTACCCTCTCTTCCAACTCAGAATTTCTTGCTAGCCAAATCCCCAATCAAGGCATCTTGGGGAGTATCCTCTATCACTTCTTACTTTACTGGATCCTGATCCACAGAGTGGCTACCTTGGCTATCCTGAGACATCTTATAATCACAATTAAACAATATCAGTGCCACAATAAAATATATTCATTGATACAATGAAACAATATTTTATTACGTACAACCAAAACTCGATGAATTTCCTTAAATCATCTCCTAACATACTCTATACGAGTTTTTTTCTAAAGTTATAACCTAGGTTTCATATCCTAATGTTTATAACCTATAGCTCTGATACCAACCTGTGACGCCCCCAAATCCGAGTTTCCTAACCTCGGGTTTGGTGCTCACGATTTATCATCATCATACACAATCTATAATCTATTGCGGAATAATAAACATACATTGATCGTTACAATAAGGTTCTACATTAAATCCCAGGTCTGACAACCTTAACCTAATAATAATCTTTACATCAGATAATTTAATAATTTAACTCTTCCATTATCTATTCTTGTAATTTTCCATTTCCTTTCTTTGTCCTTCGAACATTCAGGCCTTGCTGAAATAAACGTCATGATATAGCAAGAATGAGCAACTAATTCGCTCCGCAAGTTTAAATACAAGAAAGATATATCATGAGTAGAAAGGAAATTAGCTTTCAATGTTCAATAATAGAAATCGATTGCAAAAAAATATGAATTAAGTCTCAATAATTGAATAATAGATGCTAAGTGGTTTGGAATAACCATGAACATATACTAAGGTTGTCAGTATTTAAACTAGTCCTTTTAATAAGTTTTGGTAATCAAGGGGATTAGCCTTTTATACCGGGTGAATTATGCATAAACACTTAATAAACGAGCAACAATCGTTTTCCAATATAATACTTTAGTAAAATTGTTCTTTTTCTCAGTCAAGAGTTCTTACCAAATTAATTGATTAAGAACAGCTTTTTAAAAATTATTTGAATTAATCAGATTTAAACATGTTTAATCTAGCTGACACAACTAGCATAGATCTAGCTCATAAACAGTTCATAAATAAAAGAACTTTAATTTATTTCACAGTAGAAATAATAAAACAGGAAATCAATTGCACAAAGTGCGAATAACAGTAATCATTTTGGATGTGAAATAATCAACAATAATTATCCACTAACATGCTTGGAAAAATAATAGCTCAAGTTTGAGTTAAAGAACTTGCCTGATCCGCTGATTATTATTTAAACAATCTAAATTTAATCCTCTTTTGAAAGTCCTAACATTAATCAGATGGATCTTTTAATAGGCATAACACATTGCATCTCATAACACTATTAGTTTTATAACACTTAATTTAACATTTAGGCACATAATAAATATCAGATATCATATTAAATTCTTAGTATAATTACCATACTTTGATCGATAATATTACTACCATATGTTTATCATCTTAAACTCTCGCCTAATATCATTAATCCTTTAATAATATTTTACCTTATGAACGATATAATTTAGTTGTTTATCTTCTTATCTCTAATCTATAGGTCACACATAATTCTAATGGTCAATCTTGTTAAATGTAGTGTAATGATTACAGTTGATTACTAGAGGCTTGTTTAAAAATCTTACTTAGTTTAGGCGTGGGTGACATCAGGCTCGGGAGTAGGCTCCGGGACTTTAGCTTCGGCAGTCTCTTTTTAGGGTTCCGAATCCAATGATAGGACCCTTTGGAATTTGACGTCTTAACTACGGAATGTCAGGATAAGGGTTCGGATGGCGAACTCGTTGTTTGAAGTCATTACTTTAGTTCGGTTCAGATGACCAATCCCTTCTTCGGGACCTCAGGTCCCTACTTCGGGACATCTTCGTGGTTCGGGATCGGGATCAGGTCTCAACTAAACTGTATACTTGACTTCGGATAAACTCATGATTAGGTCATAAGGTATACGATCTTAACAATTTATGGTTATTATTTGGGTTTTGTACAACCAAACCCAATACAATTATCCAACCTTCGGGTTCGGGAGTTGAGGTCATACTACGATTAGCCCATGATTTGGTCCGAACTCAACTATCCTCATATGGCCAATTCGTGAGTTCTACTATCCATGAACATAACCACAAGGTAACTACCAACTACAGTTTTAACTTCTATTATTATCTGATTAACATGACTCAGGCCAATCAAAATAGTCAGCTTCAGACATGACCTAGTTAACTGGAGATACTAACATACCACAAACATGAAAACAATGATATTCAACTATCATACAGTAAATCAAAAATGAAGGTCTCATACTAAGGTTAAGGATTACACCTTCTAGCTTTGAATGCACACTTTCTTCTTCCGAAATATGCAATGAAGCATATAAGGGGTATTTATTGACAAAATTAATGTATAGATATATTATATGTGTATGTATACATATCTCCCACAATCTTCATCTTCTCTCTCGTAATCTTGCAAATCTCGCTAACAATCTAGGGAAAATATTGTGGCTAAATAAATGGGTGACACATAAGGGAATTAGTAAGAATTGTTGAAAATATTTACATATCACGTGCTCAGTTCCCTCACTCTTCCTCCCGGTTCATTCTCCCCCAATATTAGCCAAATTTTGATTTAATTTAATTGCTAACTTTAGCTTATTTTAATTTCTAGAAGGTTCACTTGCAGTGGGCTCAAGATTGGGCCATCTCCTTAATTGTTTGGGCTCTCTAATTAAAATAATTGAGCTGTGTGAATTAGCATGGTTCAATACTTTAATTTTTTTTAATCTTAACCTAATTATTTAATTAGGGTTTCTATTCCACTCATTTTTGAATATAAATATTTACCAAACTAGAATTAATTATATAACCAAATTAGGTTTTCTTTAATTAGGTTAAAGTAATTAATTAAATGAGATATTAAAAATAAATCTCTTAGGGTTAGTTTACTAGCATATGAATTAAATACTAGCATATCTCAATAACTATAACCCTTAGGTTATTTAATTATCATTCATAATATATAATATTAGGTTATAAGGCTTTCTTTATTGTTCTCTTTTTAAAATAAATAAATATATATACACATTTATTTAGTCTCATACTTATCCCACATAAGTTATAACATATTTATCATCATTGATAAATATTTATTATATTTAAACATTCACATAATAATTCACTATATGTCACAAAATTTTTAATATCATTAATATTTAATTAATATATTTATTTACAATGGGGCTTAGAATTCTTGGTTATTATAGAGAGAATGGTTAGGTTGCCCAAGCTACCTGTGGTAGACGATATTGATCCCGTGAGATTGTTGACATACAAAGACAATTCATCAAGAGAGCTGAGCATTCCAATTTCTTGCTAAATGGAACCACTAAGTTGGTTCGAATACATGTGGCAGATTCTAAGATTTGTGAGTAACCCTATCTCGTGGGAAATGGTCCCAATGAGGTGATTTTGTGACAAGGAAAGACCAGTGAGAGACATTAGCTTCCCTATCTCTTTAGGGATAGAGCCAACAAGTAAATTGTTAAAGGGATATAGAATGGTTAGGTTGCCCAAGCTACCCATGGTAGACGGTATTGATCCCGTGAAATTGTTGACATACAAAGACAATTTCTCAAGATAGCTGAGCATTCCAATTTCTTGCGGAATGGAACCACTGAGTTAGTTCGAATACATGTGGCAGATTCTTAAGTTTGTGAGTAACCCTATCTCGTGGGGAATGGTCCCAATGAGGTGAATTTGCGACAAGGAAAGACCAGTGAGAGACATTAGCTTCCCTATCTCTTTAGGGATAGAGCCTAATAGTAAATTGTTTAAGAGATGGTTAGGTTGCCCAAACTCCCTAATGGTAGACGGTATTGATCCCGTGAGATTGTTGGTATCCAGATCCAATTCCTCGAGAGAGTTGAGCATTCCAATTTCTTGCGGAATGGAACCACTGAGCTGGTTTGAATACATGTGGCCGATTCTAAGGTTTGTGAGTAACCCTATCTTGTGGGGAATGGTCCCAGTGAGGTGATTTTGTGACAAGGAAAGACCAGTGAGAGACATTAGCTTCCCTATATCTTTAGGGATAGAGCCTACGAGTAAATTGTTAAAGAGATAGAGAATGGTTAGGTTTCCCAAGCTCCCATGGTAGACGGTATTGATCCCGTGAGATTGTTAGTATCCAGACGCAATTCCTCAAGTGAGCTAAGCATTCCAATTTCTTGCGGAATAGAGCCAATGAGCTGGTTCCTAGACATGTAGCAAATTCTTAGGTTTGTGAGCAACCCTATCTCGTGGGGAATGGTCCAGTGAGGTGATTTTGCCACAAGGAAAGACGAGTGAGAGATTTTAGCTTCCCTATCTCTTTCAGAATAGAGCCTACAAGTAAATTGTTAGAGAGATAGAGAATGGTTAGTGCCCAAGCACACTATGGTAGGCAGTATTGATCCCGTGAGATTGTTGGTATCCAGATCCAATTCCTCGAGAGAGCTGAGCATTCCAATTTCTTGCCAAATGGAACCACTGAGTTGGTTCCCATACATGTCGTAGAGTAAGGTTTGTGCGCAACCCTATCTCGTAAGGGATAGTCCCATAGAGTGAGTTGTTAGAAAGGGTAAGGCTTATGAGTTGTGGAAAGGATGAGAAATTAAGATGGTGAAGCGTACCTTTTAAACTGTGATAACCCGAATTTTCGAATAATATTTAAATAAGAATTAAATAAATTAAATTCTCATTTGGCGATATGTTATGTGATATAATGTGATATGTAATATGTGATATGTATGAATAATAAATATATTATTATATATTTGTTTTTTATGTAAATAAGTTGTAGAAACAATTTATTGAGATGTGTGAAATGTTTAAATATTACAGTTTATTAAAATAATTTATATTAAATTATTTTAATATAGTAAATTGATGGTATTAAATATATTTAATAACCTCCGTTCTATTTGAAATAATGTTGTAATGATATTATGGAGAGTATGTTTTTGATATAGTAAATATATTATATATATTTACTATAGTTAAATAAATTGTGTGAAAACAATTTATAGAAAAGAAAACAATTGAATATATTTTTATATATTTGTTTTAAAGAAAAAGAAATAAGTTTTTATTAAAATAATTTATGTAAATATTTTAATATGATAAGCTTAATACATTTAATTTATGTATACATTAAATGAGGTGATTTGAAATAATTTATGTTATTAATGAGATTAATATTTTTATTTAATGTATGGCCTCCATTGTTCTGGAAAATATTTTTGGGTGTAATATTTAATGTGTATTATTTACTATGCGATGTGTGCGGAGGATATATGTAATATATATTATGTGTAATATATATTATATGTATTATATAATGTATGTATGTATTGTATATGTATATATGTAACTGAGTAACCTCCAAGAAAAATGAGAAGCACGCGGGGAAAATAAAGGAGTAGCCTCCAAGCAAGAAAAGTTCGTGAGCAGCAAGAAAAAGAAGTGGAGTAGCAATCAAGAAAATTGAGTAGCCATCAAGGAAATCTCGGCTATAAAACCAAAGCCAAATACTCAGTTTTCCATTTTTCTCTCTCACGGCTTCATCCGAAGCATTCCTTCTCCTTTTCAATTTCCAAAATTCGAAATTCATTTGAGCAAGTGAGAGTTTGAGCAAGCAATTAGAAGCCTTAAGGAGAGATTGAAAGCTTTGAATCGTTAGAAATCATCGATAATGAGGTAACCCATTTTATTTATCAAATTTTCAAAATTTAGTAAATTTTGATATTTGGTTTTGTAATTGATGGGAATTATAGTTATGGAGATTAGTTGTTGTTGTGCGGAGATATAAGGAGGTGAATTTTGGGTTTATAAGCTTTAGAACTAACCCAATTTGGAGGAAAGTTGAACTCTGCAGAAGCAGAGTAATGTTTGAATCTGCTTACTGATGTGCATATGCAATTTCTTGTTCCTAAGCCAAGACTAGACTAGCCTTGTTGCTACTTGTCTGTGTACATCTTTAATTTCATGTCATGAAGTGGCGCGATTGCACCATTTCCTGTTAAAAAACCAATAGCAATTGCTACTTTGGTCTGTCAAACAAAATGAAGAAGAGCTCGGGCGCATCTGCGATGCTCCCAAGCTCATTCCGAGCTCGTTCTGCAGTCATTCCAAGATTATTTTTCTTAAGTTTTGGGTATTCAAGCATATGTGTTGAAGACCCTTAAACTTTAATGTGTCTTTTATGATGTTTAGACTGACCATGAAGGAATTGATTTAAATTAACATGGTTTGATAAGTAAATTCAAGTGCAACTAAACGGTTACGCTTGGCTTCCAGGAGTGCTGTCCCCCTGCAACCCCCGCCAACTCACCGGCGAGCTGGGCAGCTGCTCGCTCACCGGGGAGCGAGACCCCCGACTACTTTGTCGTAGCGCCACATGGTAGAATGACCAAGAAGTTTTGTCTATTTAACCAAACCTAGATGCATGTGTAATAGAGTCCTGTAAGCAAGAATATATGTTGAGTATGCTATGTAGTAGGTCCATATATGGAACAACTATGTCGAGTAGAGATTGGATGGGAGGAAAAGTTAAGGAAATTTCTAAATGAAACTAGTAAATAGAGAAAGTTAATGTAGTCTAATTGAATCTACGTTTACGTTTTGAATGTATGATTGACATATATCTATGTGTGTGAACTAAACTATGTAGGATATGCGAAGCGCAGGTAGCTTTAAGTTGTAATCAACTTACGAGGCAAGTTTTTATGTTCTATTGTGTTTGTGAATTGTAAATATTAAGTGCATCTATTATGAACTTGTTTCAATGTGCATTGTATGCAATAACTGTTAATATTTAGTTGATAATTGTTCTATGTGAACTGTATGATCTGAGAGATGTGTAGCATGAACGTTATGAAGCATGTATAAAGCATGAAACTTGTATAAAATGCATATCATAAGAAAATATGTATTATGTTGAAAATGTAGAACTGCATGCTATGCTAAAACATGATGATCATTAGACTTATTGAAATTGCCAGTTTCAACCTTGCAAAAACATATCTTTTGCGGATTCAGGATGCAATGTCAGACTTTAGTTTTCAAGATGATAATGTCAACAAGATGCATAGAGGAATACTGTTTCCTTTACTTAGAAATTTTATTTTATCAAGATGATGATGTACGATGTAAACTTGAAGTATTAAATTTATATACAAGTGTATTTGTTTTAAATCCATTGTTTTGAATTGTTTATAGAGTAAAGCAATATAGTGATAATACTATAAGAATAAATCTGAATGTAGACTTGAGTTGTGTATACTCATATCTACTTCGATATATAATCGTGAAGGTTGCGATTCAGGGAACGGAAGTGAGAAAGATAAGAAAAGATTTTAATTATTCCGCATTTTCAACTGATATTTCATTTAATTATGAAGTATAGTTGACTCAAGATAGTATCGTACACACCGAAGTCGTAATGTAGTTTAGATTCGATTTTGGGGGCGTTACATAAACCGTAACTTCTGAGGTTTATATGGGATACATGACTTCCAGCTTTGTTGCAACCAATCCCAATCCAATTATTGCAAGGGCTGCTCCTTCCAACCCATGTCGACAACGATTGGCTTCGGTCGTCAAGGCTGGCTTTCCATGTCAAAAGAGCAGCTGCTTCATCTTCTAGTTGTACTTGTTTTGAAGAAGAAATGAGTAGATTGACGACTATGAAAAACACATGTAAAAAGTGAAAAATATGGTCTTGATTTAGGTGTCCCAGGTCAGATTACACTTAATTTCATTTATTCTGTACTATTATGTGATGCTTTGTGTTGTAATTTGTAGGGTAGGGATTTTCTTTTTTCAGTGTTCAATTAGGTTGATAAGGTTGATAATGCGATTGAATATGATTAACAATCCTTGATTATATCTGTGCGAAATTGTTGCTGGTCTAATATTATAGTGTTACGAATATCAAGAGCTTGTCATATGGGGCAGATCTCATATTTATAGTATGGGATATCAATGTTAGGTTAATATAGGTTTGGAGGATAGCTGTGGTTTGAGCATGTGGAACAGAGTAACTAGTAGTTGTGTGTGGTGGAATGTTATGAATGTGGGGTTAATATAAGTTTGGATCTCCCCTCTTCGATAGCTATTTGACCCTATATCGTAACATATAGTATTAGTATTGTTATGTTTCGGTATTTTTTTCCTAATCAAATTGAGAGTCCTATTTTGAAGTTATAATAATTGGTAAAAATGCTTTATTTTAACATAATTAATGATCAAGATTAGAAATATAATAAATATAAAGAGACTTGGTACAGTGATTTTGAGAGTAGACCCTCAATTTGGGACATGATGAGGGGGTGGAGGGGATAAATTGAGTTTGACATGACAATCATTTTGAAGGTAGTAATGCATAAAAAAAGTGGTGAGAGGATATTTTTTGGGCCAGTAAGCTGTGGGTACTTTGGTGTGATAGAGAAGGGATGAGCATGGAAGATATGCAATTTTTTTTGGTTTTTGGTATGACTTGAAATGAGAACGAACAATTAAGTAGTGTCACTGCTTTTTTGTAGACCAGTGTTTCTTGTAGCTTATATTGCAAATATTCAAGTTATGGGGTTGAATGTCCAGATTTAGTCATGCATGTAGATTCCAGGATGATTTTTGATGTGGCTGATATGATTTGGGATTCAAATTTTCTCCAGTTCTTTAATTTTCCATAATGTGGAAGACTGTGACCAAGCTGTTTATATTACTAGGTATTTATCAAGTAGTGGATGTTAATGTGTACGTTGTAATCCCTCTATGCCACTTTAGTTGCTACTTTCTTTTTGGCATGTGACATGAATTTAAGACGTAACTGAAACATATTAATTTATTTTTTTTAAAATAAAACTACAACATCAAATTTATCAAATAAATCTTTTAAATGTGTTTTCTGGTATGTTTTAAAATCCGTACTACACACATCAAAAGAATGTTGCAACTAGTGGGATTGACGGAGTAAGATAAGAATAACATTCATAAAATTCTTTCAGAAGAAATAAATACAGAGATCTTAAGATTCTACAAATAATAATAAGAAAAAATGGGAGAAAAATCATAACTGAACAGGAACTTCATGTCCAGTTGTTTATCAAGTCTCGTTCCGACACGTGTAAAGTTTTTTTTCCTTCTAGTACAGATATATATTTATACATTACCTGTAATACCCCAGTCCCACATCGAAAGATATAGGAAAAATTTGTCTATATATAAAGAATTAAGCTTCTTATCAATAAATGCTTGAGTCACGACTTTTTGAGTGGCGCATGGTGAAATTAAGATAACAAAAGAAATACTATATTGGATTGGGTGATTTAATGCCTTATTTAGATGGATTTGATTTGATTTGGACTTCGGATTTGACCCAAGATTAGTTCCGGACTCTGGATTTGACCCGGATTGTTATAAATGGTGTCAGAGCCGACTCTCAAAAGTTTGGATCAGGTTATCCGATCGTGTGTGATCAGTTCTGACGGGAATTGATGCTTAAATAAGCTCCTAGAGTCTCAATAACATCTTCCACAAGAATTAAGCTATATAAAATCTCTAAGAACAACTAACTCAACAATTGGATGCAAGTGCCTTGAAAGCTCAAAGCATCATAAATATCATAGAACCAACACCCAAGTTAAAAATTAAACAAGCATGCTCAAAAATTTCACCAGAGCTAGCCATATGACCACAAAGTTCTTATCATAGGCCTTAAAACATAAGACTAGCTCAAGCACCAATAACTTCACTAGTACTACCCCCAAATTTAAAACAAGCATTGCCCTCAATGTAAAGATAGGAAAAATTATGTCCTGGGAATATGTCAGTTATCAACATCGTCCTCAAAGTCGGGAGCGCGTTCCATTTTGCTTGATACTATACTTGGTACCTGAAATTAACTAACACACAAATTTATAACATTGGTTGCTCCCAATAAGCGTTTGTTTTGAGCAATGACCTCAAAGATGTCAAGTCCTCAAAGCTGGGAGCGCGTTCCATTTTGCTCGATACTATACTTGGTACCTGAAATTAACTAACACACAAATTTATAACATTGGTTGATCCCAATAAGCGTTTGTTTTAAGCAATGACCTCAAAGATGTCAATATATGATGACTCTAAAAAAACTAACAAAATAGCGCGATGTTTAGGATTTCAACATGCTTTATGACCATATCCCGCTTAAGACCATTTATGTGTGTGTACCCATTTGCACTAAACCAATTATAGCTCGAATGAGCATATACAACTACATTACCTTATGACATAAATCAAAATAAACTACAAAAATGCATGCTTAAGACATCACTCACTGCAATGTAGCATGTGTTTATTAATGAGTGCGTTTTACGTTCCATCTCAACCCACCACATGACCAATTAATCAAACTTGGGTACATTGCGTCAAGTGATAATTAAACGAGTTCTAGAGCTTATTTATATCTCCTACAAGCATTCCGTCATATAAGCCTTCTTTAAGCATGCAATTGGTTCATTACAAATGAATAAGTGCTCATACGTGGCAACGATCACAAGCAATGCTAACAAAAGCTCAAGCACATAAACTAAACAATAGTCATCTAGTTTTCCCAAGCTATCATCTAAACAATCATAAAATATAGTTCAATTCATATTAAATCAATGGTCAAGAGATACAACCTATACTAGAATTGAAATTAAAACCCATACTAAAACAAAACATATCAAAACAAAACACACTAAAACACAAAACATATCAAAAGAAAACGTATCAAAAGCAAAACGTAGAAGACTCCAAACTTGAAACTGACAAAGAATCAGCCAGTTGTCACCTTCCGCAATCGACTCCTACTATTTGCTAAGATACCAAAAAAATGAGTTTGCGAAAACTTGGGTTACCTCTTAATTAGTGCTTATTTTATAGTCTTCAGCTTGACTTTATTTAAAACAGAAAAAACAAGTTTAAATTAAAGTCAATTCGATTGAAATTAATATTGAAAAGCATTAGAAAAATAATTCTCTGACAACGGCGCCAAAAACGTGTTGGTCGCTTTCACGATTAATAAACACGCGCAAGTATACACGGTCAACAAGTAATAAAGTGATAAGAAGAATGTCGATCCCACAAGAAATTATCTCTAATGATTTCCAAGTACTAACTTTATATCGTCTCAACCTTATCTAAACAATTTGATTTAAGTAATAGAAACTAAGGACTACAATTAAACTAAATAACATCAATACATAACATAAATAAAATAGATAAAGATGCTAAGAATACAATATCCCCACACAAGCATTTTGTCAAACACTTGGCGTATAATGCTTCATTTGAATCTCCTAACTATCCAATTAATCATAATGGTCACGATGATTTGTCAACCGAGAATTCGAAGTATTCATAAGCCTCTTCCAATGGTCATATGAATATCCCTCTTCTAAATAAATCACTATATTCCTATGTGAAATAAAGTAGGCAAGGAGTCATTAAAAATAACTTCCCAAATTGGTTACATATGGTGTATAGGTATATTCCTATACTACATGCAAATTATGTATTCCATCCTAAGAAGAACAAGCATAATCATATGTCAATATATTCATGGTCCAAATCTAGAATCCATTTTTCAATTTCATGAAGAAAACCAAGCCAATCACTAATTACTTACCAATTAAATATTAAGCTCAAAAATACAATGATCCAAATCATATGGTGCCAATCAAAAGGAGAATAAATCAATTCAAAGTAGGCATTGAGTTTAATTACATTCCCAGATCACAAACTAATTACATAGAGGAAAAAGAAAGATAAAGGATGGCTCCCTTGGTTGTTAGATGAAGCTCCACCATTGTTGTTCTTGAAGCTCCTCCATTGATGCACTTGAAGCTCTTGAAAAGTCCATGGCCTCCCTCTCTTGTGTTCCTAGCTACCTCCTCTCTCCTTTCTCACTTTATTTTTGCAGAAAATTAGATGATGAAGAAGTAAAATGAGTAAATAGGTCATTAAGTTAGTCATTTAATAGCCCTATTCTATCAAAAATCGCGACCCAGCGTTGCGGCGCCCAAATTTGGCCTGAAATGGATGCTGTGGTGCTGCTCAGAACATTGAATCACTGCCCAGGGGAGCTGCTATACCGAAAATACACTAGGCATGGGAGCTGCGACGCCGGGCAAAAATCTGGAATTTTCTACTGCAACGTCCTTTGGGAAAATGACCATAACTTTTGCATCCGAATTCCAATTGGGGCTGTTCGGGAGCATTTTACCGACCTGCAAGTGGGCCGAAGGCCTGGTGTTAGAAGGGGATGTTAAGACCATTGGGACGAAGCCCTCAAGGGTGATGAAGGGGTTCGGATATCCGAGACCGGAGTCCCGTTCGTGGTTTGGTGTTCGGGTTCGGGAATCCGAGTCCTTTGGGCCGGAACCCTATTCTGGAAGGATGATGTTCGGGGTCGGACCTTCGAGTCTTTTGGGCCAAAGTCCGGACCATGTAGGGAGCTCGGTTGGATTGGGCCTGTACAGTGGGCTGTCCTGCGTACAAAGCCTGAGGTCCTAACCGTATTTGAATAAGGTAACTCCAAAGGTAGTGATTGGATTGGATTCCACTTCCACTTTTTAAGGAGATTATGTTGGACCCAAATTATGGTAACTGCCATGTTTAGGAGTCCTAATCCGACTCGGAGAAGGATTCTGAGGTGATGAGAGTACTATAAATACAAGGCCAAGGTTACAATTAACAGGTAATACTTTCATTGAGCACTAAATACTTAGCCTTCATTGTTAAACCTTGTGAACGACCTGTACTTATTCTCACACTGTAGCTATCCCTCGGCGGCATAAGCCGTCAAGCTTTTGTGTGATCTGTTATTGTGCAGGTTCTAGCGCGTGGATTCTGTGATTGGACGCGCCGACAAAACTTGGCGTTAACATTGGCGCTAGAAGGAGGGCCTTTTTAGTGCTTTTTCAATCACAGCCAACTTTTCCACTAGAAAGTCATGGAGAGTAGGAATACGGATGCTTCTAACCAGGAAAAGGCGAAGACACACCAGACCACCCAGATGAGAGGGTCGGTCAAAGACAGGCTGGGTTCTAGAATTCATGGGGATCAAGAAGAGCCAGCCCCTTCCTTCCGGCGTAAACTCTTTCATGACAGCCAACACACGCCCAACCAGGTGAGTCAGGCCAATGAAAATCACTCTCGGGCTCTCATGGGGCAAGGACGAGAGCGAGGAGAAGGTAGCCAGAACAAAAATGCCATGATGGCCCTGCGTCTTCAGCAGGAGGAGCTCGAACAACAGATGGCGAAGATGGCTAGAGAGCAAGAGGCGTCTTCAAAAAGGCGCAGGCATCGGAGCCGATCCCGGTCACCTCGACGGGGAGAGGCTGAAAGAGAAAGGAGTAGGCACATAAGTCGCTCTCGAGACGGCCGAAGTAGAAGGAGCCATTCGGCAGAACGGAGATCAGATCACCAAGGCAGATCAGGACAGAGGAAGAGGGACGCGTCTCCTAAATACGGGAGGGATAAACCCAAATTGTCCCCTCGTAAAGAGGAGTCCGACCCCCTTACTCGAAGGGTGGCTGAGTTGGAAAAGTTACTGATGGCAAAGAACTCGATGGGGACACCTTCGGCTTGCATAGGGTCACCCTTCTCGCCTGAAATCAATCATGTGATGGCCGACCCCAAAAAGAAGATGCCCCCGTTGGAGACATATGACGGGCTGAGAGACCCATACGATCATTCGGTCGGGTACGACAGGTTGATGACCTACTATGGACATTCAGACGCTGCTAAGTGTCACATATTCGCAACAACCCTGACGAAGAGCGCCCGAGAATGGATGGGGACCTTAGCAACCGGTTCAATTAACTCCTGGAGTAGCTTCGGGAGAAGTTTCACGCTCGGTTCGGAAGCAATAGGAGACGGGGAAAGATTACTGCTTCCCTCATGCAGGTTCGATAGAGGTTAGATGAAAGCCTAGGCCAGTATGTCAAGAGGTTTCGGGAGGCTGTTGGTTCGGTAGTAGAGTTGAACTCACCACAGGCCTTGGGATTCTTCATGTATGGTTTGGATATTGGAAAATCGAAGAAGTTGATGAAGGATCTAGTGATCAATCCTCCGACAGATTTGACAGAAGCCTTGCATCGGGCAAAGGGGTTTATTGCGATAGAGGAAGCTATGGGAAATTTCAGACTGCACTCCCAGTCATACAAGAAGTCCAAGGATCGGGATAAGCAGAATTATTAGTGGTCGAATAATCAGGGGAGATCTAACAACTATGGGAGGAAAGGTAACAATGGAAGTGGTTCTGGAAGTGGCCGACCACCCTACCCAAATTGGAATGTCAACAAGGTTTACACCACCCTCAACACTTACCGGGCGAAGATATTGGAAGAGATGCGGAACAAGCCTTTTTTCGAGCCATTTTCGACGCACCTGAAGCCCGTAAAGAGGGGTCGGGACAAATACTGTGAGTACCACCAAAGTCGCGGGCATACGATAGAGATGTGTAATGACCTGAAGGACTTGATAGAGAAGAATGTTCAGAATGGGCAGTTGGTATAATATGTGGTCGGTCGGGAAGGATCAGAAGCTCCTCGGGAGAAAAATAGAGGGCCGACTCGAGATACACAGTCAAAATCGAACCAGCCACCACGAGGTGTGATTAACGTAATCTCAGGCGGTTCGGTAGGGCGTGTAACAGGGAAGAAGAGAAGCGGACATCTCGAGGCCGTGATGTCAGTAGCAGGATCCTCGCCCAGAAAGGATCGGGTCTAGCCGGGGACATCCATCTCGTTCTCAGATGAAGATTATCCAACGGATCTGATAGAGCCACACGACGGGGCGTTGGTAATAACGGCACAGGTCGGACTGGTGGACATGAAAAGGATGATGATCGACAATGGGTCCTCAGTTGACATATTATATACGCATGCCTATCAAAGGATGCATTTAGAAGGAAAGAAGATGGAGTTGGGGGGAGAAGGCCCGTTGTACGGCTTCAGTGGGGACCTGGTGCATGTGTCAGGGACCATCGAGTTGCCGATCAAGTTCAAGATAACTCCTCAAAGAGCGTAGATTCCGGTTAGATTTTTATATAGTGCAATGGATTGACCCTCTGGCGCCATCCTGGGAAGGCTGACCCTAGCAGCTTTGCAAGCAGTAACATCCATACCCTATTTCAAAATCAAGTTTCCGACACCGAACGGGATTGGGGAGGTAAAAGGGGATCTTGACATTGCCAGAAGGTGCTATCGAAATACTTTGATTTCTTTGGGTGTCGGGGTCAGTAAGCAGAAACAGACAATGGTCATCGAAATAGAGCCGTTCACTGAAAGTAGTACTGAACCACTGGCTTTACCAGCCGAAGAGACTGAAGATGTTGAGTTGATACCAGGGAATTCAGAGAAATTGATCAAGATCAGATTGGGATTGATAGAACCATTCCGAACAGGGTTCAAGAGGTAAGGATACCTTGATTTCATTTCAGATTCTAACTCCCAGGTCATTTCCTCAACATCGTGGTTCCTCCACAAAACTTTGACTTGAGGTATAACCTTGGAGCGTAGAATATGCTCCTTTTTATCCAAGATTTTAATAGGAACCTCCTCATATGTTAAATCTTTCGCTATTTCGTCCGGTTCTAACTCAATAATGTGGTTCGGGTCTTTCACATATTTACGTAACATAGATATGTGAAAAATATTATGAACACGAGACATACTTGGCGGTAAAGCGAATCTATAGGTCACAGTTCCTACTCGTTCGAGGATTAAAAATGGGCCAATGAATCGAGGATTGGGCTTTCCTCTCTTTCCGAATCTCGTAACTCCTTTCCATGGAGCAACACGTAACAACACATGATCTCCAATATCGAATTCCACGTCCTTTCGATGAAGATCGGCATAACTCTTTTATCGATCTTGTGAGGTTTTTATCGTTGTCGGATCGTTTGAATCTTTTAAAGTAGTCATACGCATTTCAACTCCGGTCCCAACAACGTTGCTTCACCCACCTCATCCCAAAGATCTTTGAGAACGACACTTTCTTCCATACAACGCTTGAATGGAACCATGCCAATACTTGCTTGATAACTGTTGTTGTATGAAAACTCCACCAACAGTAAGAACTTGTCCCAACTTCCTTTGAAGTCAAGGACACAGAGTCTTAATAAATCTTCAAGAGTTTGAATAGTCCTCTCTGATTGTTCGTCCGTCTGAGGATGATATGCCGAACTAAATCGTAAATTCATGCCCATAGCTTTTTGCAAACTAACCCAAAATCTTGAAGTGAATCTTGGGCCTCGATCAGAAACTATGGATACTGGAATACCATGCAATCTTACAATCTTATTTATATACATACTAGCAAGACGTTCAAGTGTATAAGTTTCTCGTATCAGTAAGAAATGAGCAGACTTGGTCAATCTATCAACAATGACCCAAATCGCATCTATGCCTTGAGAAACCTTGGGAAGACCAGTAACAAAATCCATGGTAATGTGCTCCCACTTCTATTCTGGAATTTCAAGTGGTTGCAATGGACCTTTTGGCACTTGATGCTCCGCCTTGACTCGTTGACAAGTTAGACACCTTGAGATAAACAATGCTATCTCTCTCTTCATATTGCTCCACCAAAATGTATGACGAAGGTCACGATACATTTTGGTACTCCCAGGATGGATTGCAAACGGTGTGTTGTGCGCCTCTATCATGATTTTATACTTTAAATCAGGGTTATTAGGAACACAAAGTCTGGAGTTGACTCGAAGTATTCCTTCTTCATCGATTCTTGCTTCCGATACATAGCACCTTCTTGCACTTTCTTCCTCATACGCATCGACTCGTGTCTCAGAGCTTGAGCAACTTTAACTTTATCAATTAAAGTCGGTTCTACTCGTATATTTGCCATCATCACATGGGTCCCTGGAGTCTTTAACTTTATCTCCATCCTTTGCAAGTCACACAAAATGGGCCTTTGCGTTGTCAATATCGCATTCATACCCGCATATGATCTTCTACTCAATGCGTCAGCTACCACGTTTGCTTTTCCAGGATGGTATTGGATGGTATGATCATAATCTTTCAACAGTTTAAGCCAACGTCGTTGTCGCATGTTGAGTTCCTTTTGAGTAAAGAAATATTTGAGGCTTTTATGATCCGTAAAGATCTCCACTTTCTCCCCATACAAGTAATGCCTCCAATTTTTAAGTGCAAAAACGACTGCTGCCAACTCTAGATCATGAGTAGGATAATTCCTCTCATATTCTTTGAGTTGTCGAGAGGCATAGGCTATGACTTTCCCATGTTGCATAAGAACACATCCTAACCCTTTGCCCGAAGCATCACTGTAGATGTCAAATCCCTTCGAGCCAGATGGTATTGTCAGAACAAGTGCTAAAATGAGTCTCCTCTTGAGTTCATGAAAACTCTTCTCACATTCCTCGTTCCAACTGAATTTTGTATCATTTCGAGTCAGCTGAGTCAGTGGAGTAGTGATTTGAGAAAACCCTTCTACGAATCTCCGATAATAACCAAATTAAGCCGAGAAAGATCGTACTTTCTATCCATCGATTTAGGTTGCTCCCCAACTTTGAATAAGCTTCAATCTTTCTTTGGGTCAACAGATATTCCATGACTTGATACTACGTGCCCAAGGAATGCTATTTCCTCAAGCCAGAACTCGCATTTCTTCAACTTGGCATAAAGCTTATATTCACGAAGCTTTTGGAGTATCAGCCTTAAGTGTTGCTCATGATCTTCACGGCTTTTTGAATAAATAAAGATGTCATCAATGAAGACGACCACAAAGTGATCCCAATAATCCTTGAATACTCGGTTCATCATATCCATGAAGGCAGCACAGGAGCATTAGTCAATCCAAAAGATATGACTAGGAATTCATAATGCCCGCATAGAGTTCCGAAGCCGCTTTTTGGAATGTCATCGGTTCTAATCTTCAATTGGTGATATCCTAACGAAGATCAATCTTTAAAAAGAATTTGGCGCCTTCTTAAATCGGTTAAACAGTCATCAATACGTGGCAATGGGTACCTATTTTTGATGGTGACATGGTTCAACTCCAGATAATCAATACAAAGTCGCATACTTGTAAGACCCGACTTTTATAAATAAAGATGAATTTTCTATAAATATTATTTTTGAATATTATGGAATAAATTTGATATAATGTTATAGTTGTGGGTAATATTTATAAATTTTGCAAAAGTAAGCAAGTTGTTATAAAATATTAGTTTGGCTGGTGGGGAATATTCTTTTTGTCGGGGAATATTCAAATGACGATGACTCAATCATTAGTGGACCCCATTAACGGAAGTATTATCGTAGTTAGAAAACGACAAAATTATTTTTCTATAAAAATAACTAGCAGAGGTGTTACCATTAAAACCGTTGAACTACCCTAAGTAGTAAAAGTACGATGTCTGGCGTAGTTGTATAGTAGCACACGATATTGATTATCGATGCTTACGTGAGAAGTCACTCAGCTATGCTCAATTATTGCTACAGTAATTGCTGCATCATATCTCTTATATTATTGATTCAATTATTGTCACAAGATCATCATCAGATAATATGTTATAGTATTAAATTATTAATTGAGACGACAAGTTATAAATGATTAATAATTGTTGAAAGATTAAATATGTGTTGATTAAAAATAAAATGATTTGTGGTAATATTTATTCAATCCTTGATGTATATAAAGAGTCTGTTATGAGACGTTTGTGGTAAGTTTGATTATTTTATGGGGGGGGCCCATATGTCATCATCTAAGAGTCCCTTCGTCAATAGTAATTACCTTTGTAAATAGTAATTACCTTTGTAAATAGTAATTACCTTTGGGAATAGTAATTACCTTCGTCAATAGTATTTACCTTCGTCAATAGTAATTACCTTTGTGAATAGTAATTACCTTCGTCAATAGTATTTACCTTTGTCAATAGTAATTACCTTCTTCAATAGTAATTACCTTCATCAATAGTAATTACCTTCGTCAATAGTAATTACCTCTTCGCAAATAGTAGTTGTCCCTTCAATATTACCAAGAGTTAACGCCTCTTGATTGTTCCAAGGGTTAATTACCCCTTCAAGAAATAGTAGTTGTCTCTTCAATATTACCAAGAGTCATTTTGACCCTTCGTTAAAACCAAGAGCCACCCTCGGTTTTTCTATAAATAGAAAGCTCATTCCTTCATTATTTCTTACTTAATTCATTGAAACTCTGTAGAGAAAACTATAGAGAGAAAGAAGAAAAGTATTCTCGCTACTTCACTTTTCCAATATTCAGCCTTCTTCTAAGGTAGGGAATATTATTTGTTGTACTCGTAAGGGGTGTTATTTTTTTATTCATGAAGAGAACTTGATTTATTCCATTCTTTATTATTACGCTGGAATAACTTTTGTAAAAGTGGCATACCCTATACATGACTTTGTATATGCTAATACCTATACTTGGTGAAATCCTTATATTATTCCATTCTTATTTATTCTCATTGGAATAACTTTATATCGCTGAATCCCTATACTTGGTGACATTCTTCTATTATTTTATTATTCCGTTGGAACATCCATACGTGCTTTTTCCTTAGGACTGGTTCAATCTTTTTATTATCCTATCTTTATTATTCTATTGGAATATCCTCATGCATGTGTTTTACAATTTGACACGGTTCCGCCTTTATTATTACTTGGAATAACTTTATACATCTGCAAGTACCGCATGCATGGTGATTTTTTTATTTCATTTCATTCGCTATTATACTCAAATGGTTAAAATTTTGACTTCTATACTCCATGAATTTAGTGGAATATCCTTGATATTTGCGCTTCATCTAGTATTTTTCATGAAAATATTTTTCCGAGCATTCTTGAATTTTACTCTACAAAGCGATGATCATGTTGACAATTTGGGCGTTATTAGTTCTGAATAAATTAATTCGTGAACTTGTTTTATTGAATTATTATGTCATTGTCATCATCCTCATGTTATATTATGTTATCTTTGGCTTACGTGCATAGATGAACTTAGTATGATTATGACCAAGGATCATTCGGTATAATCATGGCTTGTTATAAATGGTGTGATAAAAGTCCTCAGTGGCACGTAATGCGTGATGGATAGTTTTTGGTATGATTATGACCAGGGGGTGATTCTTGTATATAGTCATGACCATTGATAATTTGATAAAAATCCTTGACTGTGAGTACGAGGGATGATTAGATATTGTGGTTTATTCATTAAACTAAGTCTTAGTGATAAAAATTGATGAAAACCTTTTAAAACCTAAAAGATAGTAGACTTTATTTTCTACTTGACTCTTTTAATGGATTGCATATTCTGCTGCAGTTAAACCGGGTTGTCTATTGTATTTTATCAGTTTAACATTGTTGAAGACTATTGATAATTTATTCTGCATTATCTTAGTTATAATATTTCTTACTGGACTAGTTGAGCTCACCCTTTCTTTCACTGTTCTCTTCAGGAAATGAGAATATAGCTGGGACGAGTCGGGAAAACGAGTGATGGTCCTGAAGATAGCATTAGTAGTCCTCACTATTCTGTTAAATAGTGTGACTATAAATGTAATGAGGACTCCTTGAGTATGGATATTGTCTAAATGACAATATTCCTATTAGAACTCTCAGTTTATGTATTGTCGTATGTTACACGATAAATGTATAATTAAGTTTGTATTTGTATTTTGTATCATGTATCTAGCGACTCAGAATGGGTGATGAATACCTAATTTTGGGGGCGTCACAGTTGGTATCAGAGCTTAGGGATATGATCCCTGGCTAAGATGCGAGATAAGAACTAGGAGGGGAGAGACGGGGAATTCCTTCGCTAGTATGACCTACCTAAGTTTATTTGTTATTTAATTGGTCGGTCAGAGTATAGGGATAATATTTGATATATTAATTAATCCTTGTGTTGTTGCGGTGTTTGAAATGGCAAACAAAATATTCACAATGGAGTGAATGTGACCAGTTGTGACACCTTTAATCACTAATCGAGTTAATGCGATTATCGAGATCAAGAACAAATTAGAGATATCCACGTAGTGAATGAAGAACTAATTGTTGCACCTTTAGCTTTAGTTGCAGAGTGCAGGTAGCGGTGAGAGTGAGGAAGAAGAGGAAGAAGAGGAAGAAGAGAACACTGAGGAGAATTGGTTAGAAGAAGTTTATGATCAAAACTTAGAATTACAAAATCGTGTTCGTGAGCTAGAAGAACGAGTTGAAGAACAATAAGCGATCGTGGAACAAAGGGATACAACAATTCAAAATTGGGTTGCCCGATATGTGATGCTCGAACAAAATCACGCTTTGGCGGTATAAGATATTAAAGTTGGAATCGAGAATTTAAAAATCAAAGATCAAATTTGAAGAAGAAACAACCGAATTCGAAGGAGAATAGGCGATGCATGGGTAAAAGGCGCGCACAACGCGTTGATGGTGTAGAAAAAGACGTCGATCCAATAAAGCCAAAATAGATGAAATGGACTTTGCTTTTGGACAAGAATTGGGAGAACCCAACATCGAATTCGAAATTACCACATGCATAGCGATCAACCCAATTCGATATGGATCGGAGAATAATGATTCAAATCATGGATCGAGAATGTGAAGAAGCACTTAAGGGTGGAATGTACCTATAGTAAAAAGTCAAACTTCGGTAATTTAAGCGAGGCGTTTATCGAGAAACCCGAACGAAGTTATTACGGGTAAATTAATTATAAATTATTGCAAAGTCTATACTTTATTCAATACAAGTTCTACCCACTCTTTTTATTCTACCTAGTTGTGTTCAATGTTTAAATTTGACTCAAAAAAAATTAGACTTTGATTTATCTATTAAAACTTCGTTGGGAGAAACCTTCACCCTCCACTTTATTAATCTTGTTGTTTCAAATAAACACTTTCACGTTACCTGTCGATCTTATCTCTTTGAAAATACTTGCCTTTGAGGTAATTTTTGAAAACGATTGATTAACTACTCATTATTCTTTTTGTAAGGTTGTTAGCTTTCATATTCCTAACCAACCTGTTATACGAATTCAAAGTAACCAAACCCTAAAGTTAATCACTGTTATATTAAGCCATAAGAAAAGAGCCCCGATCCTTTTGTTGTTGACTTCCTTGTGTGGAATGCACCGAAGCCAGACTTTCTGTAGGCGACGTCGTGAATGACGATGACAAGTTGATAGGTATCATTGTGAGGTGTTATCTAGGTTAAAGGATAGAAGTCACAGTTGGTATCAATGTAACGTACTATCAAAGTCTTGGATAAGAGTAGCAGTTTTGAATGATATTTCTATCATTAATATATTCCTTGACGTATTCTTGAAGATTTCCTAGCCTACCCTAGAGCGTGAAATCGAATTTTGTATTGACCCCAGTACAAAAACCCATTTCTTAAACCCTCAAATATTTCTTCAACTAAAAGGATCTGTTTACGAGGATTATGATGAAAGTCATAATAAAAGCATTGGACTAATAAAAATCATGGGTATATGAAGTATTAGTAAGTGTTATGATGAGTTATGTTGGTTATTATGTGAAAACATGAAAGTTTCTTAGAAATCACAAAGGGTTGAAAAATCAGATTTTGGTAAAAACATAACATGAAATTCAATTGACCATATCTCCTATTATATTTTGAATTTTTGAGTGTTGTCAAGTCCTAGAGTTAGATCTATAAGTTTTGTAGCTTATCTAAGTGGAATCACTGGAAAAGGTGCTGTAGATTTTCGTGTGGACGGAATTTAGCAAAAGAGTCCAAAGCTGCAAATTACAAAAACGCTACTGCCCAGAAACTTTAAGGGGATGTTTCGGCCACTAAATTTATGTGAAAAATTCTGGCCTTTTGGGACATGAAAATATATGTTATAAAGTATCTCCTGTCCAAAAATGAGCTCATTCTGACTTAAAATGAACAAGTTATGACCATTTCAATATTTAGGTTTTTTTGACAAAAATGCTATAACCGAGTTCTATAACTCAGATGACCATGAAATTTAAATCGGAGGCTCACATTAACATGTGTAAGGTCCTGCCAAGATTTGGGAATTTTTGGAGTTAAACTTGAGGTAGCTAATTTCTTAAGGAATTAATTAGAAATTGATTTTTGAAAAATAGTAAATGAATTTTAAAAATTCTGAGAAAAATATATTTTCATTATGGGACTATATTATGCTAAATCCCAGAAAAGAAATATTTTTGGGACTGATTTGGTATTTTTCATGAAAATAGTTTAGTTACGAACATATGAGTTAAATATGTTATGTGAAGTAATAAAGTTGAAAATAGGATTTTATGGCTAGAGAATCCTATATAGAGTATATGCATATTTTTTTTATGAGGGATTTGATAATTGGTGATGATATCTTATGAGTATGGCATTTTTGGAATGATTAAATGCATTATATGGTAAAGCGTAAACAATTGAGATAAATTGTTTATAAATTTAAGTGATTAAAATATTGTTATAATATTAATGATATTAGATTATGAGATTATTAAGTGATTGATAACATGGGGATATTCTTGAATCTGGATAAATTATATTATAAATGTTTAATATTTATCCTTTATCTCATTTGATTGATTCTTTATATCATTATTATCGTTATTTTTATATTATGTTGAAAGTCATCTCGTACATGCCCAGTGGTGGTATAGATGGACTTGGTATGATTATTATGACCGAGTTGTTCGTATAATCATAACCGTAATTGAAAACACGATTATCTTTGGCCTTAGTGCATGGATAATTTGTGGTCGTGATACTAATGAATACACGATTATCTTTGGTAGTAGTGCATGGATAATTTATTGGTCGTGATACTAATAAATACACGATTATCTTTGGTAGTAGTGCATGGATAATTCGTGGTCGTGATACTAATGAATATCCTTGGCACGTAGTGCGGGGATGATTCAATGATATGGATTAATTATTGAAATGAGTCTCAAAGAATGAAATATTAATTCATGGATGTGGTAAAAGTCATCTCTTTAGTAGTAATGCATTGATAGACTTGGTATGATTATGACCGAGGATTGTTTGGTATAATCATAATCAGAATTGAAAACACGATTATCTTTGGTAGAAGTGCATGGATAATTCGTGGTCGTGATACTATTAAGTCGCGTCTCAAAGATTATTGGTTTTACTGATTTATATATCTTTGGCACATAGTGCGAAAAAGATGAATTGTTAATGAATATCTTTGGTGGGATTACGAAGATGAATTTAATATTTTTAACGATAAAGGTATTCAAGGTATCCTCACCTCTTTATCATATCAGGTACATACCCTAATTTCGAGGGCAAAATTTCATAAGAAGGGGAGGTTGTAAGACCCCAGCTTTTATAAATAAAGATGAATTTTCTATAAATATTATTTTTGAATAGTATGGAATAAATTTGATATAATGTTATAGTTGTGGGTAATATTTATAAATTTTGCAAAGTAAGCAAGTTGTTATAAAATATTACGTTTGGTTCAGGGAATATTCTTTTTGTGGGGAATATTAAATACGATGGCTCAATCATTAGTGGACCCCATTAACGGAAGTATTGTCGTAGTTAAAAAAGCGACAAAATTATTTTTCTATAAAAATAACTACAGAGGTGTTACTGGTCAAAACTGTTGAACTACCCGGTAGTAAAAGTAAAATGTCTGGCGTAGTTGTATACTAGCACCGATATTGATTATTGATGTTTACGTGAGAAGTCACTCACCTATGCTCAATTATTGCTACAATAATTCTTTGCATCATATCTCTTATATTATTGATTCAATTATTGTCACAAGATTATCATACATATAATATGTTATAGTATTAAATTATTAATTGAGACGACAAGTTATAAATGATTAATAATTGTTGAAAGATTAAATATGTGTTGATTAAAATAAAATAATTTGTGGTAATATTTATTCAATCCTTGATGTATATAAAGAGTCACATTATGAGACGTTTGTGGTAAGTTTGATTATTTTATGGGGGCCCCATATGTCATCATCTAAGAGTCCTTCATCGAATAGTAATTACCTTTGTAAATAGTAATTACCTTTGTAAATAATACTTTTACCTTTGTGAATAGTAATTACCTTCCGTCAATAGTATTTACCTCAATCGATAGTAATTACCTTTATGAATAGTAATTACCTTCGTCAATAGTATTTACCTTCGTCGATACTAATTACCTACTTGATAGTAATTACCTTCGTCAATAGTAATTACCCTTCGCAAATAGTAGTTGTCCCTTGATATTACCAAGAGTTAACTGCCTTCTTGATTGTTCGATGATTAATTACCCCTTCATGAAATAGTAGTTGTCTCTTGAATATTACCAAGAGTCATTTTGACCCTTCATAAGACCAAGAGCCACCCTCACTTTTTCTATAAATAGAAAGCTCATTCCTTCATTATTTCTTACGAATTCATTGAAACTCTAGAGAGAGAAACTATAGAGAGAAAAAAGAAAAAAGTATACTTCTGCTACTTCACTTTTCTAATATTCAGGTTCTTCTAAGGTAGGGAATATTATTTGTTGTACTCGTAAGGGGTGTTATTTTTTATTCATGAAGAGAACTTGATTTATTCCATTCTTTATTATTCTGTTGGAATAACTCAAAAAAGTGGCATACCCTATACATGACTTTGTATATGCGGAATACCCTATATACTTGGTGAAATCCTTATATTATTCCATTCTTATTTATTCATTGGAATAACTTTGTATAATGCCGAATCCCCTATACTTGGTGACATTCTTCTATTATTTTATTATTCCGTTGGAACATCCTCATTTCAGTGCTTTTACGCCGGACTGGTCCGCCTCTTTATTATCCTGTCTTTATTATTCTATTGAATATCATGTATACATACTTTCTGCCGGACTGGTCCGTCTTTATTATCCTGTCTTTATTATTCTATTGGAATATCACATGCATGTGTTTTACACCGACTGGTTCCGTCATTATTATTCTCAGATTTATTATTCATTGGAATAACTTTTATACATCAATACCGCATGCATGGTGATTTCTTTTGTTATTTCATTCACTATTATACTCAACAAGTTAAAATTTTGACTTCTATACTCCATGAATTTAGTGGAATATCCTTGATATTTGCGCTTCATCCAAAGATTTTCATGAAAATATTTTTCCGAGCATTCTTGAATTTTACTCTACAAAGCGAAGATCATGTTGACAATTTGGACGTTATTAGTTTCTGAATAAATTAATTCGTGAACTTGTTTTATTGAATTATTATGTCATTGTCATCATCCTTATGTTATATTATGTTATCTTTGGCTTACGTGCATAGATGAACTTAGTATGATTATGACCAGGGATCATTCGGTATAATCATGGCTTGTTATAAATGGTGTGATAAAAGTCCTCAGTGGCCTGTAATGCAGTGATGGATAGTTTTTGGTATGATTATGACCAGGGGTGATTCGGTATAGTCATGACCATTGATAATTTGATAAAAATCCTTGACCGTGGTACATGGATGATTAGATATTGTGGTTTATTCATTAAACTAAGTCTTAGTGATAAAAATTGATGAAAACTTTTTAAAACCTAAAAGATAGTAGACTTTATTTTCTACTTGACTCTTTTAATGGATTACATATTCCGCTGTAGTTAAACTGGTTGTCTATTGTATTTTATCAGTTTAACATTGTTGAAGACTATTGATAATTTATTCTGCATTATCTTAGTTATAATATTTCTTACTGGGCTAGTTGAGCTCACCCTTTCTTTCACTGTTCTCTTCAGGAAATGAGAATATAGTTTGGACGAGCCTGGGAAAGCGAGTGATGGTCCTGAAGATAGCATTAGTAGTCCTCACTATTACATTAAATAGTGTGACAATAAATGTAATGAGGACTCCTTGAGTATGGATATTGTCTAAATGACAATATTCCTATTAGAACTCTCAGTTTATGTATTGTCGTATGTTACACGACAGATGTATAATTAAGTTTGTATTTGTATTTTGTACCATGTATCTGGCGACTCAGAATGGGTGATGAATACCTAATTTTGGGGGCGTCACAATACTCCCATCTTTCTTTTTCACGAATAGAACAGGAGCACCCCAAGGAGAAATACTAGGACGAATAAAGTCAATGTCTAACAATTCATGCAGTTGGGTCTTTAACTCCTGAAGTTCAATAGGAGCCATTCGATATGGGGCTTTGGAAATAGGTTTTGTACTGGGTTCAAGGTCGATACAAAATTCAATTTCACGCTCTGGGGGTAGGCCAGAAGTTCTTCGTGAATACGTCAGAAATTCATTAACAATAGAAATATCATTCAAAACTGACGTATTTTTATTTAGATCCGTGACATGAGCTAAGAAAGCTTGACAATCCTTTTTCAATAAACGAATAGCTTTATGGCTTGAGATGACAGTGATTGATTTTAATGGTTTGGTTGCTTGAATTCGCATAATAGATTGGTTAGGAATATGAAAGCTAACAACCTTACGAAAATAATCAATTTTTGCATGATGAGTAGTTAACCAATCAATCCATAGAATTACGTCAAATGCAAGTATTTTCAATGAAATAAGATCGACAGGTAATGTGAGGATACCGATTTGAACCAAACAAGACTTATAAACAGTGGATGTAATGAAGGTTTCTCCCAACGGAGTTTCAACAGCTAAGTCAAAGTCCAATTTCTCCGGAGTCAATTTTAAACGTCGAGCGCAAGTAGGAGAAATAAAAGAATGGGTAGAACCGGTATCAAATAAGGTATATACTTCGCTAGAGTTTATGATAAGCTTACCCGTGATGACCTCATTCGGGTTCCTTGCTTTCTGGGAAGTCACGACAAACGCTATCCCTTGCACTACTGGCTTTGACTTTTTTGGGACGACCTTTGGTGCCTCCTTCCCAGCTGGACTTGTCTTCGGTGAACGACAAAATTGGGCTAGGTGTCCTTCTCTTCCATAATTGTAACATGCTTTGGATGGCATCGCGCAGTTTGGACTGATATGTCCCTCCCCTCCGCATTTGAAGCATATAATAGGTGGTCGTTCTCCTTCCTTAACAACGGGTGATGGTGCTGACGTCTTTCTATCATTGTTGAATCTCCTCTTCTTGAAATGTCCATTCTTATTGTTTTGGCCATGATTACCACCGAAGTGGTTACCATTTCTGGCATGTTGATTCCCTCCACGCTTATTGTCACCGCTTCGATGACTGCTATCACTGGTATTATCATTTTATCGGCTGCTCTCTTTTGGTTGGGTTGACTCATTATCGCGTTCCAATAACTGAGCCCTATTAACAACATCTGAATACAAACACAGTTTATGAGAGATAAGATATTGACGTATCTCGGGTTTCAAACCTCTTAGAAACATTCGCGTCATTCTCTTCTCATTATCAACCAAATGGGACGCAAACCGGGACAACTCGGCAAACTTGGCTTCGTACTGTGACACGGTCATGTTGTTTTGCTCCAGCTTGATGAACTCTACCTCTTTCATGTGATGAATACTTTCGGGAAAGTACTTGTCGTTGAACAGTTCTTGAAACTTCTCCCAAGACATCTTCAGTGCGGCAGGTTGAGTACGCTTTACAAATTCCAACACCAAGAATCCGCCTCTGCACATGAACATGAAGGTGGCAAAGGGAACCTTTTGCTCCTCGGAGCAACCCAAGACATCAAATATCTTGTTGATCTATTTTATCCACGTCTTTGCCTTAAGTGGTTTTGGCTCTCCAAAAAACTCTGGTGGTCCCAGCTCCTTGAACTGTTTGGCGGTGACCGTCCGAGAGTTGCCAGTGTTTCCACCTGCATTTTGGATAGGAGCCACTCTCGCCTGATGTTGCATGAATTGCATGAAGCCTCGGAACATTCCATCGTTCATCATTTGGTCAGTGTTGTTGTTTGCATGAGGATTGTCGCCTTCCTGATGCACATTGTCCTGGTTATTGATCTGTGGAGACTCAACGGTCTCATGTGCTCCATTGATGTTCTCAACATTCTCGGATGCCATTTTCAAATACTACCACAAAACAAGGGTTAATTAACATATCACATATTAACCCTATACTCTGACCGACCAATTAAATAACAAATAAACTTAGGTAGGTCATACTAGCGAAGGAATTCCCCGTCTCTCCCCTCCTAGTTCTTATCTAACATCTTAGCCAGGGATCATATCCCTAAGCTTTGATACCAACTGTGACACCCCCAAAATAGGTATACATCACCCATCTTGGGTCGCCAGATACATGGTACAGAATATAAATACAATCTTAAATATACAACAAAAGCTATGAGTTTTAATACAAATATTGTCTTCTATACAATATCCACTCTTAGAATAAGTCCTCATTACAATTATTATCACACTATTTCATAGAATAGTGAGGACTATTAATGCTATCATCTGGACCATCACTCCGTCCCCCAACTAGTCCCTGCTACGTTCTCATTTCCTGAATAGAACAGTGAAAGAAAGGGTGAGCTCAACTAGCCCGGTAAGAAATATTATGACTAAGATAATACAAGATAAATTATCATTAGCCTTCAACAATGTTAAACTGATAAAATACAATAGACAACAAGTTTAACTGCAGCGGAATAAGCAATCCATTAAAAGAGTCAAGTAGAGAATAAAATCTACTATCTTTTATGATTTAAAAAGTTTTTCATCACTTTTATCGCTGAGACTCAGTTTAATAAATAATCCACATCATCCCTGCACTACGACCAAGGATATTCATTAGGGTCACGACCATAAATTATCCATGCACTACGGGCCAAGGATATTCGTGAATTCATCAATGGTCATGATCATGCTAACAACTGTCCATCAATGCACTACGGGCCAATGAGGACTTTTACCATATCATTTGTAACATTACGGTCATGATTATACTGAATAATCCCTGGTCATAATCATACCAAGTCCATCTATGCACTACAGGCCACAGATGACATTAAAAAATATAAACATGAGGATGATGACAATGATATAAGAATTCAATAAAACAAGTTCAAGAATTAGTTTATCCAGGAACTAATAACGTCCAAATTGTCAACATGATACTTCTTTGTAGAGTAAAATTCAAGAATGCTCAGAAGAATATTTCCATGAAAAGATACTGGATGAAGCGCAAATATTAATGATATTCCACTAATTTCATGGAGTATAGAAGTCAAAACTTTAACCAACTGACTATAATAAGGAATGGAATAACAAAAGAAATCACCGTACATGTGATAGATAAAGACAGCGAAAGTTATTACAATGAATAATAAATACGAACCAATTAAGTCCCATAAAACGCATAGATAGGATATTCAATGTAATAATAAAAAATGGAATAACATAAGGATTTCACCAAGTATATGGAGTCCGCGTATCAAAGTTATTCCAATGTAATAATAAAGATTTTAACCAGTCCCACAGAAAAGCATTGCATATGATATTCCAATGAATATTAAAGAATGGAATAACATAAGAATTTCACCAAGTATAGGGGGAGTCCGCGTATACTGAGTTATTCCAATGAGAATAATAAAGATTTTAACAAAGTCCCACAGAAACGCGCATGCATGTGATATTCCAAATGTAATAATAAAAAATGGAATAATATAAGGATTTTACCAAGTATAGGGTATGCCGCGTATACAGGTTATTCCAATAGAATAATAAATAATGAAATAACAGAAGAATTTCACCAAGTATAGGGTGAGATCAGCATATACAAAGTTATTCCAATGAATAATAAAGAATGGAATAACAGAGGTTCTCTTCATGAATACGAAAGAAATAATACCCCTTACCGTAAAAGACACTGGATATCAAAGTAGTGAAGTAGCAGAATACTCTTTTTCTTTCTCTCTATAATTTCTCTCTCTAGAGTTTCAGTGAATTTGTATGAAATAATGAAGGAATGAGCTTCTATTTATAGAAGAATAGATTGAATAGTAACTAATTTCTGAACGGTCCAGATTGATTTACTATTAAAACTTAAAGCAACGGTCCATACTGATTTACTATTAAAACTTTAAACCAGCGATCCATATTGATTCACTATTATAACTTTCCACCAAATGTCCATATTGATTCACTAATATAACTTCAACCAACTATTCTAAAAATTAGCACATCTCCTCATGGAATAATATTTTACCCAAATACCCGAATGCACAATACTAGAGTGAATAGTAATTGGGTGAATAGTAACTCGTGAATAGTAACTCATGAATAGTACTCCGACACGAAAAGTTCCCCGAATACCCGATTGAACAATATAACCTCCGGACATCAATTATCATCTAATAGATGTCGATTTCTACTAACACAAATAATCCCAACACAATGAAACTATCAAATTCATCTTTAATCAACACGAACTTATTCATCATTAATATTATAACTCACAATATTTAGCAACCAGGTTGTTCCCAGGAAAGAGGGGCTTTCCAATAAGGATTTCTCCCTATTGGCGCGCAATTAGGTGACCAAACCTCTCCTTGACAGAACTTCTAGACATTGTAAATATTACAATTTAATAATATGAATAACTTTGTCATCTCAATTATTGATTTAATAATATAACATATAATGCAAATGATACTGTGACAATAATCGAATCAATAATATGAGAGATATGATCACGGCAATTCTCAGAGTAATAATTGAGTATAAGCGAGTGACTTCTCACGTAAGCATCAATAATCAATACCGTGTGCTATTATGCAACCACAGCAGACATCGTACTTTTACTACGGGTAGTTCAACAGCTTTTAACAATAACACCTCCGTAGTTATTTATAAAATATTTTTATGCGTTTTCTCAATCCGACAATAATTCCATTAGGGTCCACCAATGATTGTGCCATTATCTTAATATTCCCGACAAAAAGAATATTCCCCACCAATCGAATATTTTATAACAACTTGCATACTTAGCAAAATTTATAAATATTACCCACAACTATAACATTATATCAAATTCATTCCATAATATTCAAAAATGATATTTATAGAAAAATCATCTTTATTAAAAAAAAAGTTGGGGTCTTACATCCGGCCTCGATTGGTATAGGTGTTAAGGATTCAACGGCCCCTTCAGGCTTGAAAATTGTCACTACATAAAAAGGAACGTGTTAGAAAACAGGTCACAGCAACAAGAAAGGGGACCATGGAGGTGTGAAGAGGTTCAGAGTAGGACACTTACATCCGTGTTGGTATAGCCAGCTTTCATTGGACAAAACCTGCAGACTCCATTCGGTCTTGTTCCACTTCTTGTCCTTCGGGAATTGGGACACTTTGGTGATAAGATCTTTGGGGTGGGCCCAGTTCGGGAGGAGCGTGAGGTCGGTCCCTTTCACAAAGATTCATTGTGGGTGCCACCCTTTGTTGCTCGTATGGGGCTTGATGGGGACAGTTCGGTTGGCCTGTTTGTCTAATTGCCGAAGGCCAAGTTCATTTGACCGACCGACGGTGAACAAGGTGAAAAAGAAATTGAGGCCAGGAGTGATCCCCATTTCCTGGCACAGGGCGATGAAAGAAATCAAGTGAATATAAGAGTTCGGCACAAGCTGTGCGAACCCGACTCCGACGAAGCAAAGGAAGGATGAGATGAATTCGTGGAGGGGAAATCGAACCTCATACTTCAGCAGGTATAGAGGTACGGCAACCCATTCACCATCAGGTCTCCAGAACATCTTTTCTCAGGATTTGGGTACCCGAAGCTTGTATTCTTTGGGGATGTTGAAAAGGGTTCGGATATCGGAAATTTTAGAAGGAGCGACGGTAGAAGTGACTGATATGGGAAAACTCTATCTCAGAGTGGTAGGCGTTTCGAATTTTGGCTTTGACAATGATCGGGGTGGGAAGGACAGAGGAGGTGGTAATATCTGTAGGGGCTTCCAAGAGTTTGACCGGAATCAGATCGCCGATGGTGACGGAGAGTGGAATTTGCTCGGTGGTGGGAAGAATGTTAGAATCCACCATTTGAAGAGGAGGAGATAGGAATGTGGAGTTCCAGAAGCTAAAACAAACAAAAGGAAGTTGGAAATGTGATGATTTCGACCAGAAAAGTATGAAAAGGAAGATGTTTGAATGGATCGATAGCTCGCCGAAAATCGCCTTTGCCGAAGAATTTGAACAGAGATTTTGAAGTAAAGAAGTCTGGGAAAGGTGACAGTGATTGACGGAAAGTGGTTTTTATAAGTAGGGCTGTGCAAAACCTAAGGGCGGCTATTAAATGCGCAGGGTGGGCCCAAGTTTGGGGAGACGTGTAGCGCTTAAAAAAACAAGGAGAAACCGTTTGGCTTCCCCAGACAACTCATCATTAGCTGTCGTGACTCTTCGAATCCCTGACTTTTCAAGTCTCTAATTATAAATATATTATATTATAACCAGAGACTGGGGGGTAATGTTCGGGAGCATTTTACCGACCTGCAAGTGGGCCGAAGGCCTGGTGTTAGAAGGGGATGTTAAGCCCATTGGGCCGAAGCCCTCAAGGGTGATGAAGGGGTTCGAACATTCGAGACCAGAGTTCGGTTCGTGGTTTGGTGTTCGGGTTCGGGTATCCGAGTCCTTTGGGCCAGAACCCTATTCTGGAAGGATGATGTTCGGGGTCGGACCTTCGAGTCCTCTGGGCTGAAGTTCGGACCATGTAGGGAGCTCGGTTGGATTGGGCTTGTACAGTGGGCTGTCCTGCGTACAGAGCCTGAGGTCCTAACCGTATTTGAATAAGGTAACTCCAAAGGTAGTGATTGGATTGGATTCCACTTCCACCTTTTAAGGAGATTGTGTTGGACCCAAATTATGGTAACTGCCATGTTTAGGAATCCTAATCTGACTCGGAGAAGGATTCTGAGGTGATGAGAGTACTATAAATACAAGGCCAAGGTTACAATTAACAGGTAATACTTTCATTGAGCAATAAATACTTAGCCTTCATTGTTAAACCTTGTGAACGGCCTGTACTTATTCTCACACCGGAGCTATCCCCTGGCGGCACAAGCCGTCAAGCTTCTATGTGATCTGTTATTGTGCAGGTTCTAGCGCGTGAATTCTGTGATTGGACTCACCGACGAAACTTGGCGTTAATAGGGGCGATTCAAGATGTTCTAGAAAGCAGAGAAGTAGCTCTACAACTTTTATTCTTTGAGTTTTTGGAGATACTGTCGGGATCAAGGTCGAAATTGGGTGTGAAGTGGATGTTATGTCAATCACAAGCCGAAAACTTGAATTTCTTTGGATAACTAAACTTTTGTTCTTTAAGGGGTTAACCTTGTATATATAGTGGGTTTTCGTCCGTGGTTTAATTACAAACAATTAATTGAAATGGAAAATTTGAAAGATGTGCTATAAGATTATAATTTTTCTTATAATTTTAGTATAGTTCATACCCATAAATATGTGCACACACTCAAGAATATCTAAGGATCCAAATTATAAGCTCGTGTGATAGTGAGTTTATTGATATCGGTCTTTAATAGGTAAATTGTGACAAACGAGATTTTGTAATCTAATTTGAATATTTATTGAATTAAATAAATATTTTTCAAAGATTTAATTATTGGATTAAATAATTAATTGATGAATTTGTGGTAGATTAATTTAATTATGTGTTATATTGATTAAATTATTGTGGGGAATTTTATTATTCAAAGTATGTAATTATGTGAGCTTATTGAATTAGATGAAATATTTAATAAGCATAATGTTATTTTAATTAATTTAATAATTAATTAGAGATTTAATAATTTGACATAATTAATAAATGAGAAATTTAATTATGTGACTGTGAATTAATGAGAAATTATTATATTTTATTTAAATTAAATTAAACAAGATATTTGATTTATTATTTAATTGGGTGTGACATTATTAAACTATAGTATAGGAGATTAATTAAAATAATTAGAAGTGTTACTTATGTTTCAAGCCAAACGAGGCCTTATGAGGAGTTGGGAGTAGTTAAACCACGTATGGATTAACTGACCCCAACTGTGCGCATAAATGATCAGTCTGGTTCTTTTACGTATTTTCAATTAAGAGTTGAACTTGAGAGTTCAGAGAGAATTCAGAGAAACATTGAGAAAATTGTGAGTTGTGTGATTTAAAGAAGTATCTGAGAAAGATTTCATCTCCTATTAATCTACACTCTGGATAATCTCTTCAACCCAACTTCAAAACGTTGTTCATACTTTCTATGAAAAATTTCTATAAGTCTCTATAATTGAAAAAGTAATGACTTATGTGTTTATATATAATATATATAATCATAATATGTTTTTATTACCATATATGTATGTTCTCACAACATCAATTGCATACAAATATGTTGTAAATAGATTTGTGAAGTTACTGAGTATAAGTTTCATATGTATGGCCCTTATGGGAATTGGTATGTTACGAATTGTTCTTTAACTTGAAATTTAATGGTAGATTATGTTATCACATGTCAAAACGAAGAAAATAATCTTTGAATGGGCAGATTCAGTGTTATAACAAACCCGTAACGCCAATTTTTCTGTTTCATGTTCAATATTTTCAAAATCACCAAGAACACTGAAATTACTTGAATTGATTCAAGTAATTGTATGTTTTAACTTGTTAAAATCATGTTAGAAAGGTTGGGTAATGATCATATATGAATTATAGTATTTGGGTATGCTTAAATTAATGTATGGACAAAGAAATTGGAAGTTATGGCCATGTTCTCAGTGTTCTTCACGAGAACATATGGGTGAAATTGTGAGAGATTTTTTGGCCTAATTTGGCCTTGTTATGTTAAGTGTGAACCGCAAAAAATCGAAGTCTGGTAACCCCACCCCTGCCGTTACTAAACTAAATTACCATACTTCGGTGGTAAAAATAATAATAATAATAATAATAATAATTAAAATATTTATCAAATAAAATAAATATTTTAGTTGAAATATTTATGGAATAAAATAAATATTTGATGGAAATTATTATTAAAATATTTATCAAATAAAATAAATATTTTAGTTGAAATATTTATAGAATAAAATAAATATTCGATGGAGATTATTATTAAAATATTTATAAAATAAAATGAATATTTTAGTTGAAATATTTATGGAATAAAATAAATATTCGATGTAAATTATTATGAAATAATTTATTCGAGTGTAATAATAGTAAGGGAATGAAAATATTCTAATTTAATTAAGTAATTAAATTAGAAAAAGTGGAGTTTATATTAAATAATTAAGTGAAAATGTAACTAATGAATGTCGTGAATACATATGGTATGTGTGTAGGATTTGTGGTGAACGGAAGTAGTAATTGTTTAGCCTACGCACGAGGCAAGTTCCTAAACCTTGTTTCTTTACATAAAGCAAGTTCCTTTTTCTATCTTGTTTATTATTGTTCAAGTTAATATTTCATATTAGATGTTATCATTCTTTAAAAGCATAATTCCTGTTACACAATACTTATTCGATTGTATACATCTTGAACTTTATTATTCAAATTGAATATCAATTATTGTTGAACATTGTAAGACTAGCGAACTCTTATTGATTCGACTGGTCCATAGTTGATGAACGTTCTAAATTTCAGAACCATTGTTGAGCTGATCCAAACCAAACTTCCTTTGGTGTGGACTCTAATGTCAAACTGAGATGAACAACCCTGTTATAGGGGATTATTATGCTTTAGCGTTAAGATATTGTGCACAGTATGGTACTAAGGGCTGATCCCCCTAAGTACGAGAAGAAGAGTCCATAGCCTTATGACTGTTAAAGGTTTCAAGTATAAACACTTGACAACCTAGGACATAGTTCAAGGTCTTATGACCCTCAGAAGTTCTTTTGATTCTTGTTATTCATTCTTGATTCAAAAGCTAAGTTTTCTTGTTACAGAAGTTGTTGATTCACTCGCATGTTATTATTTTATTGTTGTAGTATTATACTTGTGGGCAATCGTGCTCACTCTTGCGTAATAATAACATTGCAGTTAAGAACAAAAGGTCTGTCGAGCCTTCTACTAGCAAAGGCAAGGGCAAAGCTAATAAGTGATGAAGACTTGTTATTTAATTTTAAGAATTTTATTGTCAAGACTTGATGTTGTTTAAGACTTATTATTTGTTTATGTTTCCGCACAGATGTTTAAAGTTAGTTTGATCTGAGATTGTATTTATTATTCAGATGTTGTAACCCCATAAGGGGAGGATTTATTTCTATCTATTGCATGGTTTGCATTTATTATGGGTAGATAGATAGATGATATTTGTACAATGAACACCAAATTTCGTGGAATTGAAGTACCCGGATTTGGGGGTGTCACATAAATAGGTTATAGAGCTTGTGGAGAACCAATTTTGGGGTCATTTGTTTCCAGTAAATGATTAAAAAATTAAATTTAAAGAAAAAGATATTTCATATTATTTCATTAACTTTTTTTGTCAATTTACAAATTAAGAGGTAATCAAATATGATAGTCCATGTATAAGTTATTTTTATTTTCTATTTTCTACTCATACACTGTATGAAGAAGATATGTTTTTCCTATTTCCCTTACTGATCCCTTTGTTAGGTTCCTTCCTTGACCCTTAAAATGAAAGTGAAATATATCTCTAAAATTCAATTTTATTACACAATAAGCCCTCAAAAAAAAATTGTAAACCAAGAGATGATATTAAATTTTAGTACTAAGCTCTACTTTGTTTAGTGTCAAATGAAACTCTCGGACATAAAATGATGCGTGCAACTCGCACTTATATTCATGTAGGAAAACTTTGGTATTGTTTTATTATTTACTTACAATTTGCAAACTAATTATTATGTGTTAGTGATATTAGTAAGTTATACTATATTTAACATCAAAAACAATAATTTTATCACTTTTACATACAAAGTAATACGTGATAAATATGTCATATGTGCATACACTTGAGAATATTTAAGGATCCAAATTATAAGTACTTGTGATAGTGAGGTTTTAATATTGGTCTTTAATAGGTAAATAAGTCAAACTCTGAAGAAACACAAGCACTTTGGGGCCACCTCATGAATATCATGAGGTGAGTCATACCACTCAGGTCAAAGACATTCGGTGCTTTGGGGCCATTTGCCTACGGCCAAGGATAAGAAAAATAGATAAAGAAAGAAAATAAACAAACAAAGTTTACTCGTGGTCTAGTGCTTTATTGTTATAATTGAAGTATATTCAACAATTCGTCATAAATAAACTACAATCATATGAAACTTATATTAAGCTCAATTATTTATGAGTCATGATATATATTGCGATAAATTTACACTGAATTATAATTAAAATTTTTATTAATATATGAAATTGGTAAGAATTATAGGAAGCCCCAAATATTACACATCTATTTAAAAAAATTATGACTAACCACGTAACTAACAGTTAAAAAATCAACATAAACATTCACAATATATATCATTTTCCCAAATTTATTAATGTTACAGCAACTCCAGGAGCCCGGGATAGCGAAAATCTTAGACTATATTTAGTCTAGGAAGCAGATTTTGCTCCTACAGATGGACTAAATATAATCGAACCATTTTTTCGGTGACCCAAACCGACCAAATCAAGGAACGAAAATCTCATGGACTATAATTTTAATATATTTAAATGGGAAAGAGGATGAAGAAAAAAAAGAAGGAGATGAAGGGATGTTGAAGAAGGAGATGAAGGGATGTTGAAGAAGGAGATGGAGAAGAATACTGAAGTGAAGAAAACGAAAGGAGAAGCTTGCAACTGCAACGGATAGAATTGATCAGAACGATAAAAAAGAATTGGATCAGAACAGTAATAAAAAATAGCAATAGATAGAAATTGAAAGGTTAATAACTAAAGACATAAAAGCCGAGTATAATTGGGAGTGTTTGTAATACCTAGTCCCACAACGAAACAATGTTCTAAAAAGTATTTGCTAAAGGCGAAATGAAAACGAGGGGGCCTAAGCGTAGATTTTTTTATTTTAAGCCAATTTTAATATTTTATCTTACATTTAACCGAACAAAATAATAATATAAAGCAAAATAACATATTATAAAGATAATAAAGGCATTTGCTTAAAGTTCAAACACATATTTATATTGTTAATGTCAAAGTTCAAACACAAACATGCAATTGTTCAAAGTTCAAACATATTTTTAACGTATTAATTTTATTCATAAACAAGATTGCTATTAAATAATAAAATTTAAAATTTCAAGAAAACTTAAGAAACTAAACATAAATTTAAGAATTATATTGAATTAAACTAAATATTACAAATGTATCATCATTTATATAATTTAAAGTTGGTACAAGTTTAAAAAACTACAACTATAATAAAATTATCCATTTTGACTTGATATGGTTCACTTCTTGTAATAATTACAACTATAATAAAATATCATGGAGAAAGTTAATCTCAGCTTCATCCAGTATCTTTTCATGGAAATATTATTCTGAGCATTCTTGATAAGTTTTAACTTTTTTATGTCAGAGTACTATTCACAGGGTTACTATTCCTGAAGTACTATTCACGGGGTACTATTCACTCGAGTACTATTCACCCGGGGTACTATTCATAATAAAATTTGATTCATTTTCGGTCCAAATTATTTTTGGTATAATATTATTCTTGAATTTTACTCCACAAGGCAGTACCAAGTTGACAATTTGGACGTTATTGATTTCTGGATAAATTAAATTATAAATCTTTAAAAATTTATCCTTGAACTTGTTTTATTAAATTCTTATATCATTGTCATCATCCTCATGTTTATATTATGTTGAAAGTCATCTATGGCCTGTAGTGCATGGATGGACTTGGTATGATTATAACCGAGGATTATTCTATATAATTATGACCGTAATGTTACAAATGATGTGGTAAAAGTCCTCATTGGCCCGTAGTGCATTAATGGACAGTTGTTGGCATGATCATGACCATTGATGAATACACGAATCACTACAAGAAAAGGGTTTATCCGCGACCACCTATCGGATCACCGTTTGGTCGCAGATACCTATCGGCCATCGTGACCGTTTAGCGATCGCGATAGTCGTCATATAAAATCTGTCACGATGTGCACACCAAATGACCACTATTAGCTGACAAATATATCTCTGCGATCGCTAGTAGCAATCAATTCGCCATTTTGATCGCTAATTTGAGTTAGCATGGCTCAGGGCCAAAGGCTGACGTGGTCCACGTGTCGGGATCGCAATCAATGACGTGACGCGCGTCATGATACCCTCGATGTTTTAGCGCTCACTAAAAACCGATTTTGGTCATTTAGCGAAATTCCCAAAAACTGCACTGCTTTTTGTACACCTTTATCCTAACACACATACACAACAATATAAACATCTTGCACAACAATGTAAACATCAATCGTCCACCGACACATACACCAAACTAGTATATAAACTATATAAACCTTTAAACTAATATGAATTGAATAAATATAAACAAATCTAATGTTTAAGTAACATGAATGAATATAAAAGTACAAAATTATTAAAGAACTACAAAACACAACTGTATCGATCGTCAAGCAACAACGTCTTGATTAGCTTCTCCTTGATCACCCTGTAATTAAAAAAATAATAAAAACAAGTTACAAATATATACTAACTATGTTAATATTGGTATATTACGACAATATATATACAACAAATTGATTTTATACCTCGTCGCCATCCCCATGTTGTCCTCTTGCTACTCTTTGCAAGCGTTACTACTTCAACTAACTCCTCGGACTCGAGAGCCCCAAATGCCCGTCCAAGATCTTCGTAAGATCTCGATCTCGACATATAGCTCTCACACGGTCAATAGGAGTATGAAAACTAGATGGCTCGATGGCTCACTACTGAAGATCGGGTAGAAGAGCGACTGAGCCATCAAGGATGGGCGTCGTCGTTGTCCTCGACCTTTAATGTAGTTCTTCTTCACAATGTATGCCCTCTCCCACAACTCTTGATCAATAAAGCGACGTGGAGTGCCTTCAGGATAGCGCTCATTCAATAAACGCTTATAAGTATCCCGTCATCATGTTAACAATTAAATAGTTAAAATAAATTACATAAGCATTGATAAACAATATCAAATTGTTAAAACTTATTACCGCTTATCTGGATAGCATCGGTGCGCACCATCACGGTGGCCACGTATACATCCAAATTAATGGATAGGTGACCTTGAGACTGAGACTTTTATACAAAAAATAACACAATATTACTAAGTAAAATGTGATATATTTTTTACAATTCATGATTGTAAACATATTAAAACTTGTAAATACGCACTCAGCGTTGTGATATGTCAGAATCGTGAAATCTTCGTCATTTCAGATGTTCTTTTAGCCTTTTCGCCATCGTACACCCGAGGATCATTGGTGGCGGCGATCTTTCATCTTTTCACCCACTCTTAGCTCTCCATTAGGCACATATCTCAGCCCATATGGACTGGGTGCACCACCAGGGACTATGCTCGTGCATATAATCCTCGCACTGGCCTGGATGGTCGATCGATGCATTGTGAAGGGCTTTTTGTCTTTCTTTATTCAAATTGTCTTTGGTTCGGACCGTGCACTTCTGCCAAAATAATGTCTGTATCACTGAAGCATGCGCGTCCTCCCATCTATATTGTTTCTGCAAATAAAATAACAATAATAACATTACTAAACAATTATCCTTTGAATATTATATTATCTCATAATTAAAAAAAACATACCCGAAATTCAAATTTCAAATAAAGATCCTTGGCGATAGGCGATAGGTGTGCTGCACCACGTAATCACAGTGTGTAGGCCAATTCTATAAACACACAAATTGTGATATGCACTTGATGATCTTATTATCTCAAAAATCACTATAATATACAACAATTTACATTAACGATAAGTAGATATATTAAAGCAATTTACATCTAAGTTTTATATATCTTACAAAATGGAATCTAAAATGCTTATATATAAATGATGCGGACGACGTACGTCTTTATTCGGAGGAGGCGAATCAATAAGAATCGATCGTCCGGATTAGTAGGGCCTTGGGCACATGATTAGGCCCCCCTACCCAAGCCAGCTGTTTTTGTGCACAATGTGAAGCCATCTCAGATATTTCAAATTTCAAGATGTTTGGGTAAGTTATATTTGATTACATGTATATATGAATATATAAAATGACAATAAACATGACAATGATATAAACATGTATATATATGAATGTAAAATGATAATAAACAAAAGTTGCACTTAAATAGTTTAGTACATAAACATGACAATGATATAAACATGTATATATATGAATATAAAATGACAATAAATAAAAACATGACTATGATATAAAAAACATGTAATGCTAAACATACATTTCATTTGTTCAAGTGTCAATGTCTGATTCAGAATCATCTTGTATACGTGTTGCATATTCATAACCATCATCTGCTTCAGATTCAGTGTCAGATTCAGTCAATAACTCTTCCTCCTTAGTATCAATATCATCTGACACAAGTATTGACTTAGGATCTAATTCATGTGGTTCATCTCCACCATCTAACTGGATTACTTCATTGTCGTCCTCCACATTTATTATAGTTTGACTATGAAGCATCTGCTCTTGGCAAATCTCCCCATCAACTACTTCTACACGACTACACGCGAGAGTATGAATTACAACTTGCCAATTTGTAGGCAGTCTATCCCTTTTCCTAACAGGACTAGGAGTGTAGTATACTTATACTATTTGAGTTGGTAAAACAAACGGTTTGTTGGAGTACGCAGATCTATGGAGGTCAATATCGATGATTCCATGTCTGTCATGACGTATCCCTTTTCCTGAATCAAACCAACGGCACTTGAACAAGTGAATATGACCCCCGTATGTGCCCTCGTACGACAACTCTATGATTTCCTCCAACTCCCCATAAAAGGCACGACTAAGCTCATTGTAACAATCTCCTTGGACACACACTCCAGAGTTCGTTGTTCTTTTTACCTATATATGCCTTTGTATGAAATTCACAACCATTTATTTTGTAACCATTATACCGACTTGGTCCCTCATGTCGGTCCCATAGCTAGGACTTGTACACTAGCAGGAATCGTTGATCCCTCAATCAAAGCCTACAAAAACTCCATCTTATTAAATGAAGTCATAGTTAATATGGACTATATATATATACTACGTGCTTAAGAAATTGAACTTACTTTGTCCTTTAGCCAAAGTGCAAATTTTTTATCACGATTGATTTGAATATCTTTATCAGTTATGCCGGGATGCTTCACTTTTAACTCGTCATCGTACAATCTATACCATGTTATACACATTAACATATTGGAATAAATTTTTAACTTAAAAGATAAACTATCAAGTTTACATGTGTACCTCACAAATTTGTCAATCTCCTCGTAATTGAGAAGAATGTAAGTATGTACATCATGTAATTCTTGCTTAGAGAGGAATATGCGTTTCCCTTTTCCATAAGCGCGGCCCAATAGACCAAATACATAGAGCCGACCATTTAGTTCAACATTTCCCCCATCATCATGTCTCGATACTCGATTGACCTTTGTCAAGACTTCGTCCGGAAAATAGTCTGAGACAAACGTAGATATCCCATCACCCTCTCGAAAGGGTACATCCATCTATATTGAACTGGACCCCCAACACGAGCTTCATAGGGAAGATGGATTTGCTAATGCTCCATGGAGTCAAAAAAACTAGGTGGGAATATTTTTTCCAGTTTACACGTGATCTCTATGATGTTCTTCTCAACTACAGACATGTCCTTCTCATTTAATGATTTTGAACATAAGACTTTGAAGAAATGACTAAGATCCGTCAAAGCATCCCATATTGGTTTATCAAGCGATCCCCAAAATGCTATAGTAATGAGTCTCTCCATGAATACACGATATACCATGACTCTTCATCCCTTGCAATTTCCACCATAATACACTTTGCAATGTTTGACGATATCCATCTGGTAGTTTCAGAGACTTAACCCATGTGCACACATCTTTAACTTGCTTTTTGGACAATGTGTACCTTGCATGCGGTTTGACAATCTTACTATTAGGAGATTCATAAAGTTCTAATTCAGGACGCTTACAAATATCTTTCATGTCCAAACGTGCCTTATCATTATCTTTTGTCTTCCCCGTAACATTCACCACGGTGTTAAACACATTGTCAAACACATTCTTCTCAATATGCATCACATCTAGATTATGACGAATCAAATTTGTAGACCAATAAGGCAGTTCCCAAAAGATGCTTCTCCGAACCCAGTTATGAGATTCGCCAAACCCATTTATTATGTTTGTGGCATCAATCTTACCAAATGGGATAACCGACAATCTCATCACACGATCTCGCATCTCCGTTCCCGACAATCGCGGTGCATGCATATCATTCTCTACTTTCCCGTTCCTAAAGTGTTCTCTATTTCTTCAAACTAAAAGATCTACCAAAGAAGAACCAACGATGATAAATAAACCAAGAAGGCTTTTGACCTTTTGATAGATTGAAAGACTTTGTATGCTCCATACAATACGGACAAGCCAACTTCCCGTGTGTACTCCATCCAAATTAATATACCATAAGTCGGAAGTCACTTATAGTCCACATAACCACTATGCCCTAAGGTTGAAATTTGTTTTCTTTGCAACATCCCAAGTCTGTACTCCATCCTCCCACAATACCTTCAACTCGTCTATAAGAGGTCTCAAGTAAACTTCTAAGTTCTTTCCAGGACTCTTAGGACTAGGAACCACGAGTGAAAGAAACAAGTATGGTCAAGTTTACAAACATCCAAGGAGGCAAGTTATGCGGAGTAACAATCACAGCCAACATGAGTACTGAAAGCAATTTGAGTGGCCAAACTGGATTGAAACCATCGGTGGACAATCCAAGCCTCACATTTCTAGGTTCCAATGCAAACCCAAGATGTGCTAAGTTGAAATCTTTCCAAGCCTGCCCATCTGAGGGATGATTTAGTTCTCCATCTTTAGCTGGAGATTTTGCATGCCAACTCATATGTTCAGCTGTTCTTGAAGACATGTATAATCTTTTTAGCCGATGTGTTATTGGAAAATACCTTAGAATCTTACACGGTATACTTGATTTTTTTGTAGTCACACCCTCTTTATTAGGCCTAAACTGACCATGACTGCAAAACGTGCACCTTGTCATCTGTTTATTTTCCTTATAAAGTAACATGCAATCGTTGGGACATGCATCGATCTTTTGGTATCAAGACCCAACTTCTTCACCATTTTCTTACAAAAGTAATAGTTACTAGGTAATTTCTCACCGTCAGACAACATACTCTTAATGGCCTTCAAGAGCGACTCAAAACACTTATGGCTCATGCTGTGATCAGCCTTGATGTTAAGTAATGTCACCACTGCAGACAATGTAGTGTGTTTGGTGCAACCATGCCACAATGGCTCGCTACCCTCGTCTAACAACTTAAAGAAGTCTTTGGTATCGTAATTCATAGGTTGCTTCTCCGCATTGTTCCCAATCAAAATCGCCCTCGCAATATCATGAACCATTTCATTCATACGATGAGTACTACTTCCTAATTGTGCACTTCGTGATGCCACCATCTCTTCTTCTTGCCCATGCTCACCACCCGGCATTCTTCGTAATTTTTCATGAACCCAAAACAAGTAAATGATAGTTTACCACGCTCTCATCCATATAATTTACATTCTTACACTTCAAATATGGACATCGATTCTGCGACCGACCATTCATACATTCCGTGACTGACTATCGATACTCCAAAAACACTTGGCAACCAAATTCTAAATTCAACAGAAGACTTTATCTGGGCACTTGACTTTCGCCGTGCCATCCAACTACGGTCTGAATAGAGGTTCATGATACCACGACACCTACTACAGACACCATTATAAATGTTAACATATGACTTGAGCATACTAGCTAGTAAGCATATGACTTGAGCATACTTGTAAGCATATGATTAAAATTTAAGCATACTTGTAAGCATATGACTTGAGCAACATATGATTAACATATTGCGCCCATACTTGTAAGCATATGACTCGAGTATACTAGCTACTAAGCATATAACTTGAGCATACTTGTAAGCATATGATTAGCTCGTTAATATTATAAATGTTCGCAACTACCCGACCATATTGCCTCATGTTGTACTTTCATAGTAGATTATTACCTCATGTTCTTGGTCCATATCTGAACACAACAAAAACTCTTCTACATAGGACATTAGGTGATGAAAATATCTTGATGGTCAAGTTTGAAGAATAGCCAATGGACTTTGCAATGTGTTCTAGAAACTATAACGTTGCGTATATCAAGATTGCAGAAGAAGGCATACTAATAGTCCCTTAATGTGGAACTATTAGTCCTATAAAGTCATTTGATACCCAAAACAGTCCAAAATATTACATACTCGTAACATTTAGTTGTCTTTCTAATACCCAAAATAGTCCATTCAAAGCATTAATGGCTTAAAACTTAAGGGTGCAAGGTTTTAAATTCTTTGTTCAAAACAACCCTTAATAGGCTTTAAATTCCATAAGAACATGGTTTAGCAACATGGCCCACAAGGTTAGCATGATTATGCAACATATAGACATGGACTAGTTATTTACATAACATTTCACATGTATAACTTGCATCCGGATGGCATATCTCAGTTTACACATTGACAGTTTACAACAAAGCATTAAAACTAGCCAGTCATATAAAAATATTTCTGATTCGTAAATTTATATACTACCACATGTTTGGCATTTCAAATTCGCAGAGAACAGTATAAGAGAATTTTTCTGAATTTTAAAGCTTTTCCCTGGGGGTGGCAGATTTATCACCCAAACTCTAGGTGTGCAGGCTGCAGCCTACTTCCTTATTTGCTTATACTACTTCATATTTTCTTCTTTTCCTTTACTTATACAAATTAACCTGCTAGTAGAACCGAAACCACTCCTTCCAACACACAAAATAGAAACCCAATTTAATATGTTTTATAATTCCCTGTAACAAACAGTCATCCAAGAAACTCATAATAGATGCATAGTGCTGCTTGCGCAGTACATCACAGCTCCCATGAAAGCTACTAAGGTTTTTATTTCCTGTATAATTACAACCTCAAACCCTTACCCTAACCTTTTTGTAAACTTTAATCAACATCTCCACAGACTACTCAGCCTCAAAAAACAAAAGTAATCAGCCTCAGACACCTAGTACTGCTGACTGCCGTTGAATAACAGTAGTAATATTATAGCATGTGGAGAGTGTCTGCACTTATCTTGCCACAAATTGAACAGAAGAAACCATGCCCAAAATATCTTTCAAAGAATGAGATATTCTTTTCTTAAAAACCTAACAAATTGAATAGAAGGCCATCAAGAGATATATGCTATCTCTACATGATGAACAAGAACATCCAAACCGATGTCTTGGAAAGTAATGGTAAAACTAAGGCCACAAAAACTGAAATCTTGTTAAGGGCTGAAGGTAGACGCTTCAACTTATAAAAGTAAATAAATAATACATATCCAACACTGAGCCCATTTATACATAGCAACAAACGTAGGGGTATTAAAAATGAGGTCTTGGCAAAGTCTAATACATGTTGAATTCATAAATTTGGCATAAATTACAGTGAAGCTTAGCTAGCTATCAGGACAAAAGAAAACTGGGACCTTAGATGATCAAGTTCCAACTAGACTATCTGCTGCTTTTAATAGCATGGTCGACCTAAACTCAACTTCCATGCTTTTCTTGTTTGAAATCTTTTAGAACAAAAATGCCAACAACCACGGACATTAAAGCTTACAGGAATTTCTGTTACTTTGACTAGGATAACAGGGTTTGCACACTACTAAGCAAGAACAAGACACTTAAGACACACACACACACATATTATAATTGTTATTAGTGAGAGCATTGGCCAAGTAGAGACTATTCAGCCATGTATTGTAATATAAAATTAAACAATCAATAATCTACAGACCTAAATTTATGCAAACAGTTAATAGTTTATAACTATTTATAATTTACCATCATATTGTAAATTAAAAAACATAATAATATATGTGACTATGCCACCCAAATTCATTTTGCTTCTCTATAAATGATATTAACCCATTACACTGCCAAAGAAATAGCATGCAGAATAAAGCTTAAAAATGCAATAACAAGTTACAAGATGTCGGAAAAGTCCAACACTGCACTAATTAAATCCAACACTGCACTAATTAAGTCCAACACTACACTAATTAAATCCAACACTGCACTAATTAAATCCAATTCAACATGTAATCTAATCTAACATAAGATATAAATAGTAGAAATGTAGTCTTGGGAGAAAGAAATAAGAAATGATACCAGTGCTTGGTGGTGGCGGCGGCTGGCTGGTGACGGCGGTGTTCCGGTGGCGGTTGCGACCCCTCTCTCCCTCTTCTATTTCTTCTCTTCTCCCCCTTTCTCCCTCTTCTCTATTCTGAGCTCTCCCCCTCTTTTTTCCTTCGCCTGTTGTGTCGAGCGAATGACTAAAACTGATAACATTAAGTTTGATCGATGATGAGTATCTCATGATCAGCATGTCTGTCGCTAGTTTTTAATGACATGGACTTATCAGCGACCGCATGCGATCGCAGTTTGTAAGTAGTCGCAAAAAACCTTGGCCCCAACATTTCTGGCCAAATTTTGGGAGGCAAATTAATCGTAGCGACCGATCAGCAACCGCATGCGGTCGCTACTAGTATATAGTGACTGGATTACATAACAGTCGCAGATATCGGTCGCTATTACTACTATTTGCAACTGCATGTGCTGTCGCAGATACTTTTGGTCGCTGATAAGATTTTTTCTTGTAGTGAATATCCTTGGCCCGTAGTGCATGGATAATTTGTGGACGTGATACTAAAGAATATCCTTGGCCGTAGTGCAGGGGTGATTCGATGATGTGGATTATTTATTAAGCTGAGTCTCAGTGATAAAAGTGATGAAAAACCTTTTTAAATCATAGAAGATAGTATATTTTATACTCTACTTGACTCTTCTAATGGATTGTTTGTTCTGCTGCAGTTAAACTTGATGTTTATTATATTTGATCAGTTTAGCACTGTTGAAGGCTAACGATAAATTATTCTGCATTATCTTAGTCATAATATTTCTTGTTAGTTCCCAATAGGCACAATAGATCTAGAAAGGGGGGTTGAATAGATCCTTTTTAATTTCAGATACTTTTCTAGTTTATTTTGTACTGCTAATAATTTACCATGTGACAAACATAAGAATCTTTTCAAGCACAGCGCAATAAGTAAAAGATCCCCTTCATTGATATATTCATAATCATACATACATTGTTCGTAGAGTTAGTTCAGTGGTAAGCAGTTAAAACATATATAGCAGTTAATGTACATAATGTAAATGACATAAAGTAAAAGACATAAAGGGTTTTAAGTGGTTCAGAGACTCAAGCTCCTAATCCACTCTTCTGCTTTCAACTAGCAGGATTTCCACTTAGGAAGGGCAGCACCCTGACTCACTACGATTCCTTCAAGGCCAGCAGCCTTGGGACTTCAGTTCACTAAGAACCCTTCAAGGCCAGCAGTCTTGGAACTTCTCTAGTTCCCTAGGAACTCTTCAAGCCCAGTAGGCTTGGAAACTTCATTTAGTCCCTCCGGACAAGGACCCCTCAGGCCCTGGCTTCTTGTTGTTAAGTTATTTGTTTGTTTGTTGGAGTTGGTGCTGATCTGCTAAGATGTCTTTAGCTCTGAACATCTTCTGTACTTAGCAGCTTGACATGATCATACTTGAAGTAAAGTTGAGTGTTGCATGATGCTCAGCTTCTTCAGTTACTCAACGACTTCTGATGATCCCTTGATGAACTGCCTTGAAGACCATTCCTCTTGATACTTGATGGTTGCAAATGATGGGTTTCTAAGATGACTGTAAGCTCTTCTGCTAGGTACTTAGAAACTTTCTCATGCTTTCCACCATGATGGCGTTGGTGATCTTATTTCTTGATACTTGATGCCTTCTCATGATGAACTTGCTAAGATGACTGTGAGCTCTCCTCTATGGTACTTTGAGTCTTCTCATGATGGACATCAAGATGACATTAATGCTCTTCTATCTCTCGACAGTTTAGAACACTCTTTTTGTAGTAGAACTCTCACTTCTACATTGTAGAACTCTCACTTCTACTTCTTTCTTTTTCTGTCTCAAAGTGTTCTTGGTGGATCGTAGAGTGAGTCTTTAGACCTTCATTGGTCACTCACTATTTACGTTGGTTAAATCAGTCCACCACTTCTCCAAACTCAGCAACTCCAATAACCCTCGATCTTTGAAGCTCTTGCTGATTTATACTCCTTCCCAATCTATCCGTTGGAAAGTAGCCATTGAAAGCTATTCAAATATCTTCACAGATCTCGAGTTGAATGAGGTAGACTGCAGATGTGACATGTCATACTTTTCTGACACTGTAGTCTACTGTTTCACCTACCCCGTCAGAGATGTCACTTTAATTTCTTGGGCAGGTCGAAGACTTTATTTCCTCCTTCTGATTTCTTGATTAGAGGTTGTCCTTTTGCACAGATGCTCTCAATAAGCTCTTGTCCAAATATTACCCTTCAGATTGAACTGTTGCCAAAGCTTCAATCTTCAGCTATTCGAGCTCTACGATTCTGATGCATGCTTCATGGACATGATCGTAGTGTCTTGTTGACTGGTAGAAACAACACAACGATCTTGAGGAGTGTTCACTTGATCTTTAGTGTAAAACACCTCTTCCTCTTTTTGTGCAGTGCTTCATTACTTCTGTTTGCCTCGACTTTTCTCAAATACTGATGGCTTGATTCCTTGCCCTGGCCTCTTCGAATAACAAGACACTTCAGATTTGTGGTGTGTCCAAAAATTTTCTCCTTGTGATCTCCCGTTCACTTATCAATGGATGGACCCACCCAATGCTTAATCACTTTAGCCTTGTTCTTCAGAAGCTGTCCAGTATCTCTGTATACATTCCATCAGTTCTTTCTTTGTTTGGAAAACACTATGATCCTGGTAACTTCCAAGATCATTGTTTTCTGTCTGCTTGACAGCTACTGCACTTGCTTACTTTCCTTAGTCAGTTACAAAAGTCTTCTTCTGATCTTCTTGTGGAAGACTTCATCTCGAATGGCTTCACAACTCAATCTTGATGCTGATTGGGTTGGTGCTTAGATCTTCTGTTAGCTTGCATGCCATTCGTTGAGTGCTCTCTGGTTTTCTTCAGGTGGGACGTATCTATGTAGTGCCAAACAGAGGCTTCATTCCTTTGGATATTCTGGGAGTGTTCATTCGTTGAGAATCGTATTTGCTCTATGATTCTGCCTTGGCATTATGAGCACATCTGTTGAGGTCTTAGTTCTGCACTCTACGATTCAGCTTTGACTGTGTAGACACTATGACTCTGAGATCAGATCTTGACACTCTACAATTTCTATCGTTATGCTTGTTGACTACATCTGATCTTGCTCGACTACAATCTCTGCCTCTGGTATGATTAGTAGACTCTACGACTCTGAGTGTAGTCTAGGATTCTTGACTTGGCTTTGGCAGATACTCGGTCGGCTCATAGGCAGGTTGTCTCTATGATTCTGAACATGACTTCCTCAGCAGACTACGGCCCTGATGAAGTTCTCCTCGACACACTATGATCCTTCCTCGTCTCTCCTAGAAGTATACGAACTCCGAGATCTACTATCTTGCAGACTACGATTTTGCCTTGATAGCTCTCGGGTTTTCCTTAACTCTCTGGCGGACTCACGATTTACAGTGCGGTGCTTTTCGATCGATCGATGCTTTATCTATTATATTATAAGATCAACCTAACATGCTTGATCTTTCTATATTTATAGTCCTTGTACATCATTTCTTTTTAAGGACTTTACAAAGTTGTTTTGCTTATATAGGATCAACCTAACACATTTGATCAATTCATTCTAAGTCCTTGTACATATGTTTCTATTATCTATCAAAGGACTTTATAGTTTTTCTTAATGCAAGCATACTTGTATATTCATTCATATATACATCATAATCAAATCATATATATAAATTGGAATATCATTCACATGTTTATTCCTGACAATCTCCCCCTATTTGATTATGACAAAAATAATAAGTGCACATGCATGTAATGAATGAATCTTATATACAATGAGAGTCGCTATATTTCTAAAATGTATAATCATGATTGTCATTTATGATAATATAGAATTTAATACACTATGACATTTTACATCCTGGATCCAGAACATACCTAACTAGTTAGAGATATACCTCTTTGGCTCCATGTATGCTTCCAGGATTTTTGTTGATGTGTTATTCATCTGTTTGATCTTCTTGCATCTGCTCACCTTGGGACGTTGACTATATTTCTTTTATCTGCTCCCCCTCAGATGTATGCTGCTCTTCTGACTCCCCCTCAGCCTTTGCAAATATAGGTTCATCATCCTTTGGCTCCCCCTTAGATGATGACCCAACTTCTTCTTTCCCTATCTTCTTCTTTGCCTCTTTCTTATTTTGTTTCCTTCTACTCTTCTTGCCCTTTCTTGAATGCCTCTTTCTATGCCTCTCTTTCTCTCCCTTTTTTTCATTAATCATTTGAGAGAGCTGTTCCATATTGGACATAAGCTTCTCCATCAGGTAGGAGGAATTTCCAACTTCAATCTTGAGTTCTTGTTGGCTTAACTCAAGTTGCATAGAGAAGGATTGATTCAAGTTGTCAATCTTGTCAGAGAGGGCTTGTAGTTGCTCTTCATTTGCTTTCTGAGCTTGTAGTGCATCTGCCTTTTGATCATTTAAGGCCTTCAGATAGATGTGATCTCTATCTTTGATTTTGAGAGATACATCAGCCATATTTGCTTGGAGCCTATCTTGAACTGAATTATCTCTAGCTGCTGTCACCCTCGTTGATTCTTCATGGATTAGAGATATCTTCTCAGTCAGTTCATCAGAGTTTTTTATTAGCTCTTACTCCATAGAAATTTCGTCATTTTGTTGGGCAGTCTCTTGCTGAACACCAGATTGGACTCTACGATCTTCATCCTTGGATAGGTTTTCGAAAGTGTTGAGAATCCGAAAAATTGTTGAGTACCAATCGTTGTGGGAGGATGAAGGAGTGTTAGATAGCTGTGCTAGGGCAGATGGAAACATCTTATTTTGGACTTGATCATCATCAGTGGTAGAGTGAACAGACTCTACGATCAGTGTCTTGGCCATATTCCTTTTTCCATCAGAGTCCACTCTACGATCATAAGGAATATAATGATTTTCAGCATGTCGATAGACTTTGTAGTGAGGCTTGTCATTTATCATCATGGTTGCAAAACTCTTCACTCTTGGGAAGTTTTGTGCCACCAGCTCCATGCTTGGAAAATGAGAGTAGCACCAGCTGAAGTAACTTGCATCCTTTTCAGTATATGCCTTTAGCCAAGGCATCTATTGGAAGAACCATCTCATTAGCAGGTCATCAGGATTGTAGAGGATGGTCGTGCAGTCTAGCTCCATGTTGTTCCAGTTTTTGAATATATCTTGTGTAGTCATCCTTACAATTTTGAGCTGTTCGTTTCCATATTTTACCCATCTTTCAACTAAGAGTTCTTCTGGTTCATTAAGGACTTCTACCATAATTCTTCTACTGATTCTTGTAGGAAAGAGGACTGGATAGTCTGTTGGATCCTCTGATTCCTGATTTGCAGAGTTAAAATCATTCTCCATTTCTTCTCTTTCGGAGCCTGAAACATTTTGATCGTTTCCATCAATGAATCCTTCTTGCTGTATTTCATTTCCAGAACCTTCTTCAGCGAGATCTTCCTCTGATTCATCTTCTTCATCACTGGTTCCATCCTCAGCACTTACTTCTTGTGATACAGACTCATCATCACTTAATTCAATGACAGCATTAGAGTGATCATTTTTCCTTTTGGAGGCAATTTGAGCAAGTAATCTGTAGCTCTTTCTTCTTGTTGGAAGTTCAGCTATAGGAGTTTCAGACTCCTCTTCTTCGTCAGTCTCTGAAGCTTCTGCATCATCAGACAAACTTTCTTGACGTACAAAAATAATGGGGGAATTTCTTTCTTCATCAGAATCAGCACCACTTGATCCATCATCTGGGCTGGTTGGAGCATTTGCATTTGGAGATGCAGTTGGGTCAACTTGTATCTTGTCTTTATTATCAGAGTGAATGCTCTAGGGGCTTGTGCATTCTTCTTCATCAGCAGATACTGCATTTTCTTCCATTAATCCAGCTTCACCTTCACTGCTGGATTTGGTCTGTAAGGGCTCAGCCTTGGGATTATCAGTTGCCTTCTCTTCTTCTGACTCTACGTCCTTTTCTTCGTCAGACGTACTTTCTTGGTAAGTTGAGACTAGACTATTTACCATCTTAGCTTTCTTGTTGGATGACCGTTGAAGTAATCTGTTACTTCTCCTCTTAGTGGTCTCTGCAGTTGAGACCTTTTCATCTTCAACCTTGTCTTCTATGGATAGACTTCTTGGAGGAGTCCCAATTTTCCTCAGACCTTTGGATTTACATTTCTTGGTGTGGTTGTTCTTTGATGTACAGGTCATCTGACTCGAGCTTTTACCTCTTTTGATTTCCTCTTCTTTGTAGAGGCCTTGCTCATCGCTCCCCAAAATGCTACCTTCATTCTCCTTTTGGGTTTTTCTTCCAATTCACAAACAATTGTGGAGACATTACTTTGTGAATATTCAGAGGTTCTCCCTCATCATCCTTGAGTTTGTTTCCCAATTTCTTCTTCAGCACAATGCTCAGTAGTCTTCCATGAAACACTTTTGTAAGTGATTTTTCTGTAGACTTCTTTAATTCAGCCGTTTCTACCCATTTGGATATTTGATCAAGTAGGATAACTCCAAAGTTAATTCATTTTTTCAAGACTATAGTAGACATGATCTTTAACTGTTGATCAAGCACCGTGTCGTGTGCAGTGTCCTTGCATAGTATGCATTTTCCCACTATTTCAGCAATAAACTCAAATTCCTCAGGGAACTCCTTTTTCTTCATATCCTTTAGACTGGGGTTTCTTTGGTATCCCATAATCTCCTTTGCTTGCTCAATGTTTATCTCATCAAGGTTTCTCAGTCCTAGGTTAGAGAAACCTAAGCATTGATTGATATCGGATGATTTCAACTTATGAGACTGACCTTTAACCGTGGTTGAAAGGGTTCCGACATTTATGGATGCATTTGAGTAGAATCCTTTGATCAGTTCAGTGTATACTCGAGTGCTAGCCTCAAGACATTCTAAGAATCCAGATTTCTTCACAAGTTCGAGAATGTCTCTGAACTCATTTTCAGATTTTTCAAATGACTTGGTTCCGAGCTGAATGCCAGTGATTACCCGCCAATCTTCTATGTGAATAGTTTGAGGAATATGGGTATTTGATTTAGAGGAGTTTATGAGAGATGGATGATTGCGATATGGGTAAGGCTCTGGAGGGTTAATTGATTTTGGCTTTTGAGAGGATTCTAGGGTTTGAAAATGGGAGGGAGAGAGGTTCGATAGCTTTTGATAACTGTTTGCTAATTTGAATTTTCCTTTATGGCAGTTCCTTCTAACTCTGCATACTCAGTGATGTGTCAACCAACCATTGGTTGCATGATGCCCTGTAATGAGCTGTAACTCCCCCATTAACTCTTCAGTTTAATGACCCTTTTTGAAACAAACTAGCATCAATGATGTGGATTGACCGTTGACCATTTTAGTTCGTAGAGTAGCATGATAAGGATGGACTCTACGTTTTTCTTTGTTGACTCAACGATCATCTTTTGAGAGATGCTGCAGTGGATGGTTTTGACATTTCTCCTCATGTTGAAACTGCATAGCTCAACCATTGATGTACTTTATGAAGGCTTGGGCACTTTTCTTCAGCAGGACATCTTTCCAACCAGCATTCGAACTTATCTCCCCATAATCTGAATGGTTGGGAAATTGTCCAGTTCTTCTGAGCTCCTCATGAGCTAAATTATCCTCTGGTAGGACTGCGATCGTCGAGTCTGCTTCTACGATCGCTGAGGTTGCACTACGATCGTGGAGTTCTCTTCAACCTCTACTCTATGATCGTTGACTGACTTGGTCCTTGAGATGAACTTGATTAAGCAATTCTTCTGAGTTAAGGTAGCTCAGGAAGGGCCAACCTCTTAGAGTGAGCTAAGGGTTATGTTTGTCCCTGAGGCGCTTTCTAGATGAAATACTTTAGAAGTGATTTGCACTGATATCTCATTTGACCTTTTCTGGTGGTGAGGTTCTCTACCAACTTTAGAAAATTGCATTTGCTTTAATCGTGGTTTCCTTCTGCTATTCCACTACGATCAGATGTTTGATCGTAGGCTCTCCACAGTTTTGAGTTGGTTGGCTGAAAGGTTATCAGTAGTATGTTTTGAGATGTTCCTACTGATTATGGATCTTCATTTGGTTCATCAGCCACAAAGTTTTAGGACTCTGTAGCTGGTACACTGCTTCATAGTATCTCTCAGTATTGTTGTTCCTTAACATATCACTGCTCCCCATGGTTGATACTATCTTTTTAGTGAGGTGTGATTCCCCTGCATATCTCCTTCTGACTGAAGTCGTTAAATCTTCTTGCATCGTAGAAATGAGTATCTTCAGGGTTGATCATTCTACGATCTTTTGATAGCACTACGAACGTAGTCTTCCTTATCAACTTGTGCTCGTGGAGTCCTGCTCCCGAACTAAGTTCCTAATGTTTGATGCTCGATAGTCCTCTGATGTGAGCTTCCTTGAGAACAATTTTTGCATGCTTGAGCATCTAAGACCCTTTTTCATCTCTAGTTGAGTGGCCTGCTTTCATATAAAGATATACAGCCATTTGAGCTTCATTTAGATTAACTCAGCAGGTCTTCAAGGACAGGCTTTGACATATAAGAATTTTGTCAGAATTATTTCTGAACAGTCCTAAGCCTTCTGCTAGTTGACTCTTCTTGACTGAAGTCTTTTGCTTTAGCATTCCTTAGTGTGGTCAGATAGACCAAGTTCCTGCAGGTTATTCATTTCTAATTTTTGGTACCCATGGTCAAATGGATCCTGCTAGGTTAGTTTTCTAAACCCTTGTTCCTTATATATTTGGATAATCATCATATTGATCACCAACAATCATATTCATGCATGTAACTAATTTAGATAATACATTTTGAGATGCATGATGGTGAGTGTGTGTGAGATTTGCTATTTTAATACAACACTCTTTTTCTTTGATGGTTTCATCATTTGCTAGGTTATGTTCATAGGGTTTAAATGTTCACAGAGCAAGAATCAACTCTACAATTTATTTGTATCTGGTTGATTCATGGAGGTGATCAGTTTCTATGAATCTTCAAGATGCTCTTGTAGAACTGATCATACTCTGTGTGTTATTAAACATGTAGACCATAGGTTGTACATACATATTAACCCATCAGCAAAGATTACTTCTCATAAAATTAATTTAACTTTTGATGCTCTTATGACCCATTTCAAATTTCCTTCAAGATGTCATCTTCAACCTAAAACTTGGATGGAGAGAAAGTTTATAAGCACTTGAGTTTCCAACCTCAGTGTACTTTCTCTCTTCACCTTTTTAGGTAGATTATGATTTCTTGACAGGATACTGTTATAGTGCATAACGAGGTGTAATTTAACGCCCGAGAAAATCGGATTTATATGACAATTAAATTTTTATTTGATTATGGGAATTAAATGAATTTAATTGATTATTTTGTGAGTAAGTTATGTGAAGGTCGTTCTATGACCTAGAATGTGTTAACGTGGTTAGTATTCTGGTTATGTGCTAGGAATATTTGTTTGGAAATTCCAAGACGAAAATAAATATTTTTCGAGAAATTTCCGTAAAAACACTATTCATCCGTTTCTGCTCGGGGAATTATTTTGAAATTCCGAGAAATGCGTAATGATAGAATATCGAGATAAGATGGAATATCTGATAATATTTCATTTATGGCGAACGCAGTTTTCGCCTGTGGACTTAAAACCTAAGAGTTGAGTATATTGATTTCCGAGGAGGAAATAATATGCGTAGAAGGAATAGCGTTAGGGTTAATGCGAGTGTTATACATTTATGGTACTATTTAGTATCTATGTGTAATACGATGAGTAAAAAGGAAGTACGATACGATTATTGTACGTGTAGTATACGATGAGAATACGCAAATTGTACGTTTAGAATACGATTCGTATTATAGTATTAAGATTAAGTCTTAATGACTAAGTCATTTGAGTTGGATTTTAATTAGTCCAATTGTTAAATGACCAAGCCTAAGGAGATTAGTGGGTTAAGCCCAAGTCAAGGCCCAATGTTTATTTAGTTAAGCCCAATTAGTTAAAATATTTGGTCACCACGTATTTTACTTGGTGACCAAGAGTGAATAGTAAGGAGGTTAGTGTGTGTAATGTCCAAGTTACCCCCATTCTAATTTCCTATAAATAAGAAGGCAAGGTTGGCCATTTGAGAGTTTTAAAAATTCCAACCTAGATTATTTGAGAGAGAAAGAGAGGTATACTTATAAATCCTACACTTTAGAAGCTTGATCTTATAGATTTTCAAGAGAGTTTCACAAGGATTCTTAAGGTATAATCCTTACCTTTTTATCTCCATCTCTTTTTGATTTTTTCTTTTATCTTGGAGAATCATAGATGGGTTGTATGTCTTGTATGAGGGATTAAAGATGGCTTACCATAGATTCAATCTCTATAAGTCATGAGATTATAAGAATCATAAGGTTTAATATAGTTTTGAACCATGAAAATATTGTTTGTTGAGATCGATCGTTTATAAATGATTGAACTCCATCAATACGTTAGTATTTGTATCTTGATTGGTTAGGGTGTAGATATGAAATCCATGGAGTATTCCATGTGATTTGGCTTAGAGAACGATAGTAACGAAGTTATGGCGGATTTCACGGAATTAGACGTTAAACGTCGAAAACGTTGAATTCCGGATTGGGGGTCAAAAGTTGTCATGAGACTTAAAAACGTTGTTTTGTAATGTCAACACGTGAGATAGGGTGATTAAGAGTTGTGGGTTCGAGAATCGTTGGAATCCGACTTAAAACGAAGAAAACGAGCATTGAACGCTCTTTAATGTTTACGAACGTCTAAAAATGAACTCAATAGTCAATTTTGAGTTATTGGATTCAAAAGTGTCGAATTCTTATATGAACGCGTAGATTATGTTATTTATGACGTGTAGGCTTTTGAACGGACCAAATCGGGCTTATAACGAAGAAGTTATGGCCCCTGGAATTTCATAAAATTTTTGAAAATTATTGAAGTTACGCTCTACGAGAGGTCCGCAGCGCGACACTAGACATATAGTGTTATTCACCGCGTCATGACGCAGATGCGATGTTATGAGCTCTTCGCAGAGTGGCGTCGCTTGGCCTTATTTATTCGACAATCAATAGCGCCAAGTCGAGAGCTTTGCCACTTCTTAACAGTATGCATGAACGCCATCCCAAGATTGTGATGATGGTCATGCAAATGACGAGTGGTGAACTTTAGACAATGACTTGGGTTTTGAACTTCATTTATTTGGGGACCTAAAGGGATAATGTTTGTAGACTTCATAAGTGTATCAAAGCTATTCCTATACTACCTATACTAAGGTATATGGTATGAAACTTAGGAATGGAATTCATGCTAATGAGTTAAGAACGTTGAACACAGTTGGTACTTTATCAACGATGTTCGAGTCCGATTAGTAATGTCAGTTGATTAATAAACCGGGATGAAGGGTAATAAGTCTTGTTGACTTTAATAAAGTTATTAAGTTAACTAAGACATAGAAGAGAAAGAAGTTGGTAAACAATGTGAACGTTTATTTGTTAGCTAATTACAGTGTGCTATGTGAATATATCATGTAGATTCTGTAAAGGTTGTGGTCAGTAGAGTAAATTGTTTGAAGACGCTGAAAGGCAAGTTTTCTTAGCGCTTGTCTAACTTTCATGTTAGCCAAGTTGTATGTGATTCATTGAACTGAATTGCATGACGGGTTTTAAAGAAAGGGTCGATGCCAGATTTATTTCGGCTAGACTACTCGTATGATATATAGATTGATTATGATTCATATCTTTCTATATAGAAATGTTAACGTTATCCTATGCCAAGTAATTGGTATGGACGTGAAGGTAAGGTTTGTCTATGAACAAACAAAAGTATTTTTCATCGTTTATTCGATGGGCACATGAGTTTGCCAAAAATATTAAACGTAAATACGTTTAATGAATGAGTGTTGATCAACATAGAGTACAATAGGCTGATTACCTAGAAGTGCTCATAAGTTATCGGATGAATGGCCTTAGTGCTGTGGACTCCTTTTCAAGTATGAAAAATAAAAGTTACTGTTCATAGTCTAACGACCGGTTCAGAATTCCTAATCTATTCTATACTTTGGGAATTAATGTTATGAACTGATAAGGTATTATTGATTCGTAATACTTCATAACTATTGTTTAGTTATGTCGGAATTGTTATATGATTCACGAATGTGGTATTACTGTTATCCTTGATTAAACTTGTTGAGCTGTCATGCTCACTTCTTGCGTGAATTATATAACTGCAGTTAAGGACGAACGTACTGTGAATGCTAAACGAGATAAGGGCAAAACTAAGATGGATGCTTAGCCATTTTTGTAATAGTTTAGAAAGTTGTATGTATTATACATTATGAACAATGAACGATGTAATCGATTTATGAACCTGGGAAGGATTATACTTTGATTGTAATAAAAAGATAGTAATTACATTCATTTTGTTGTATTTCAATAGAATGATTGTATGGATGTTAGTACAGTGGAGCACCATATGTCGGGTTGGAAGATACCCAAATTTGGGGGCATCACATGTAACATGATGTATACAATTATATTAGTGAGGAATCGTACCTTTCTACTGTCAGTTTCTTAATACTCATTTATCTTAGACATACTGAGGTTAGGCATTGATGTGCATAGTTTCCCATTTGCTCCTGACAGCTTGTTGCTTTAGTTGACCTTCAATCAATCAATCGTGGTCTTGAAGATGTAAGCTAAGAGAATCTCAGCATTTTTAATTCTTTGGCATTCTTCAGTTTGCTAAGTTTGCACCCAGCTGCTGGTTGGCCAAACACATGTTTGAGAAGATCTTCTTTCTTCTCTGGATAAGCGTTTCTTAACATATGTGGCCTTTTCATCTTTCAGGGTGGTGGATTCTTGACTCTTTGTCGTTGATATCTCTTGAGCTTTCTCATCTGGTCTTCAGATTAAAAGATTGACTGCAGGTAAGGATTGGTCTTGTTGATGTATCAATCGAGAACATGAACCAATCTGAGCAGCTTCAGGTGTATATACACATATAACCTGTTCAAAGTATTTCCAACGTGTGAGCTCATCTGCATATAACAAATGACTTACTACTGAACTAAGTATAGAACAATGTTTGTGCCTAGGATCAGACTCAAAGCGATTAGCTTTTGAATATAACATGAGAACCCGCTCTGATACCAATTGTTAGTTCCCAGTAGGCACAATAGATCTAGAAGGGGGGGGGGGTTGAATAGATCCTTTTTAATTTCAGATACTTTTCTGGTTTATTTTGTACTGCTAATAATTTACCATGTGACAAACATAAAAATCTTTTCAAGCACAGCGGAATAAGTAAAAGATCCCTTTCATTGATATATTCATAATCATACATACATTATTCGTAGAGTTAGTTCAGTGGTAAGCAGTTAAAACATATATAGCAGTTATAGCAGTTAATGTACATAATGCAAATGATATAAAGTAAAAGACACAAAGAGTTTTAAGTGGTTCAGAGACTCAAGCTCCTAATCCACTCTTCTGCTTTCAACTAGCAGGATTTCCACTAAGGAAGGGCAACACCCTGACTCACTACGATTCCTTCAAGGCCAGCAGCCTTGGGACTTCAGTTCACTAAGAACCCTTTAAGGCCAGCAGTCTTGGAACTTCTCTAGTTCCCTAGGAACTCTTCAAGCCCAATAGGCTTGGAAATTTCATTTAGTCCCTCCGGACAAGGACCCCTCAGGCCCTGGCTTCTTGTTGTTGAGTTGTTTGTTTGTTTGTTGGAGTTGGTGCTGATCTGCTAAGATGTCTTTAGCTCTGAACATCTTCTGTACTTAGCAGCTTGGCGTGATCATCCTTGAAGTGCAGTTGAGTGTTGCATGATGCTCAGCTTCTTCAGTTACTCAACCACTTCTAATGATCCCTTGATGAACTGCCTTGAAGACCATTCCTCTTGATACTTGATGGCTGCACATGATGGGTTTCTAAGATGACTGTAAGCTCTTCTTCTAGGTACTTAGAAACTTTCTCATGCTTGCCACCATGATGGCATTGGTGATCTTATTTCTTGATACTTTATGCCTTCTCATGATGAACTTGCTAAGATGACTGTGAGCTCTCCTCTATGGTACTTAGAGTCTTCTCATGATGGACATCAAGATGACATTAATGTTCTTCTATCTCTCGGCAGTTCAGAAGACTCTTTTTGTAGTAGAACTCTCACTTCTACATTGTAGAACTCTCACTTCTACTTCTTTCTTTTTTCGTCTCTAAGTGTTCTTGGTGGATCGTAGAGTGAGTCTTCAGACCTTCATTGGTCACTTACTATTTACGCTAGTTAGATTAGTCCACCACTTCTCCAAACTCAGCAACTCCAACAACCCTCGATCTTTGAAGCTCTTGCTGATTTATACTCCTTTCCAATCCTTCTGTTGGAAAGTAGCCATTGAAAGCTATTCAAATATCTTCACAGATCTCGAGTTGACTGAGGTAGACTATAGATGTGACATGTCATACTTTTCTGAGACTGCAGTCTACTATTTCACCTACCCCGTCAGAGATGTCACTTTAATGTCTTGGGCAGGTCGAAGACTTTATTTTTTCCTTCTAATTTCTTGATCAGAGGTTGTCCTTTTGCATCGATGCTCTCAATAAGCTCTTGTCCGAATATTACCCTTCAGATTGAACTGTTGCCAATGCTTCAATCTTCAGCTATTCGAGCTCTACGATTCTGATGCATGTCTTCATGGACTTGATCGTAGTGTCTTGTTGACTGGTAGAAACAACACAACGATCTTGAGGAGTGTTCACTTGATCTTTAGTGTAGAACACCTCTTCCTCTTTTTGTGCAGTGCTTCATTACTTCTGTTTGCCTCGACTTTTCTCAAATACGGATGGCTTGATTCCTTGCTCTGGCCTCTTCTGAATAATAAGACACTTCAGATTTGTGGCGTGTCCAGCTCGCTTTCTCCTTGTGATCTCCTGTTCACTTATCATCAATGGACTGACCCAATGCTTAATCACTTTAGCCTTGTTCTTCAGAAGCTGTCTAGTATCTCTGTATGCATTCCATCAGTTCTTTCTTTGTTTGGAAAACACTATGATCCTGGTAACTTCCAAGATCGTTGTCTTACATCGCTTGATGACTCGCGCATTCTTGACTTTCCTTAGTCAGTTACATAAGTCTTCTTCTGATCTCCTTGTGGAAGACTTCATCTCGAATGGCTTCATAGCTCAGTCTTGATGTTGATTGGGTTGGTGCTTAGATCTTCTATTAGCTTGCATGCCATTCGTTGAGTGCTCTCTAGTTTTCTTCAGGTGGGACGTATCTATGCAGTGCCAACCAGAGGCTTCATTCCTTTGGATATTCTGGGAGTGTTCATTCGTTGAGAATCGTATTTGCTCTACGATTACGCTTTGGCATTAATGAGCACATTTGTTGAGGTCTTAGTTACGCACTCTCTACGATTGACTTTGGTATGCGAGACACTACGACTCCGAGATCAGATCTTGACACTCTACAATTTTTGTTGTTGTGCTTGTTGTCTTCATCTGATCTTGCTCGACTACGATCTCTGCCTCTTGTATGATTAGTAGACTCTACGACTCTGAGTGTAGTCTACGATTCTTGACTTGGCTTTGGCAGATACTCGGTCGGCTTGTAGGCAGGCTGTCTCTATGATTCTTATCATGACTTCCTCAGCAGACTACGACCATGAGGAAGTTCTCCTCGACACACTACGATCCTTCCTCGCCTCTCCTAGAAGTCTACTATCTTGCAGACTACGTTTCTGCCTCGATAGCTCTCGAGTTTTCCTTGACTCTCCTGGCAGACTACGATTTCTGGTGCAATGCTTGACAATCAGACAAGCCTATCTATTACATTATAAGATCAATCTAACATACTTGATCTTTCTATATTTATAGTCCTTGTACATCATTTCTTTTTAAGGACTTTACAAAGCTGTTTAGCTTATGTAGGATCAACCTAACACATTTGATCAATTCATTCTAAGTCCTTGTACATATGTTTCTATTATCTATCAAAGGACTTTACAGCTTTTCTTAATACAAGCATACTTGCATATTCATTCATATATACATCATAATCAAATCATATATATAAATAGGAATATCATTCACATGTTTATTTCTGACATTTCTCACTGGGCTAGTTGAGCTCACCCTTTTGCTTTCATTGTTCTCTTCAGGAAATGAGAACGTAGCCGGGACTAGTCGGGGAACGGAGTGACGGTCCAGATGTTTGCATTAGTAGTCCTCATTATTCTATGAAATAGTGTGATAATAAATGTATTGAGGACTCCATTTGAGTTTGAATACTGTCTAGAAGACACTATTTGTATTAAAACTCTCAGTTTATGTTTTCTCGTATTTTACCTGACAGTTGTATTATTAAGTTGTATTTGAATTTTGTACCATGTTTTTGGCGACTCAAGATGGGTGATGTATACCTATTTTGGGGGCGTCACACTTCTTGTTGTGATATGATATGCTACAATCTATATTATGAATATGGTAAATCATTAGAAAAATAAATATATCAAGATTTGGTTTAAGTAGTTATTAAAATAAAATTAAAAACTCTCCACCTAGACCCCGCTTAATTTTCCAAAGGGATTTTTTTGCCTCCTTGGGCCTAGGTGAGGTGTCGGGGGCCTAGAACCTAGGCGGGGCACCAAGGGGGGGCCTAGGCGGACCTAGGTGAGGATTTTTAAAACATTGCAATGAAACATACAGACTAATTTGATATATATATATATATATAATGTACCAAATTATTATTAATAGTATGCGAGATCCCGAATTTTATGAATTGAAAGTATTCAATTTTCTTATAATTATTCTATTTGGTAAATAGTTATATTGATAAAAGTTTAAAGTTAAGGGTGATATTTGAAAATTTTGCAAAGTAAGCAAGTTGTTATAAAATATTCGTTGTGTCGGGAAATATTTGATTGGTCGGGGAATATTTGTTTTAACAGGGAATATTCGTAAGACGGCACAATCATTGGTGAACCCCACAACGGAAGTATTGTCGTAGTTAGAAAACGACAAAAATATCTTTTTATAAAAATAACAGCGAAAGTGTTACAGTTAAAATTGTTGAACTACCTGGTAGTAAAAGTACAGTAATATGCGTGGTTGCATAGTAGCACACGGTATTGATTATTGATGCTTATGTAAGAAGTCACTCAGTTATACTCAATTATTGCTACATGGTTGTTGCATCATATCTCTCATAATATTGATTCAATTATTGTCACAAAGATCATCATGCATAATATGATATATTATTAAATCAATAATTGAGACGACAAAGTTATTCATATTATTAAATTGCAATATTTACAATGTCAGAAGTTACATCGAGGAGAGGTTTGGTCACCTAATTGCGCTACATGATAGGAGAAATCCTTCTTGGAAAGCCCCTCTTTCTAGGAGCGACACGGTTGTTAAATATTGTGAGTTATAATATTAATGATGAATGTTATTAAAAATTGAAGTTGAGTTCGGAGTTGAATTTGGAGATGCGGACATGATATTTGAGTCCGAAATGATGAAATTAGTAGAAATAGACTATAAACACAAAATTTGCTGGGGTTGACTTTTTGGACGAAAAAGTCAAACTTCAAAATTTCAAAAATAAAATTTTTGAGAAAAATATTTCCATTGTGTTGGGATTGTTAGTGTTAGTGGAAATCGACATTTATTTCGATAATAATTGATGTCTGGAGGTTATATTGACCAATCGGATAATTAATCGAATAAATGAGCAATTAATTGCTATTAATTCACATGATTATAACTATTTGTTCACATGTGTATACTATTGATTCACATTCATTTACTATTAGGGGAGTTAGTGCAAGATTGATAATACTTGCATGACTAAGTTAAAAATGGAGGTATAGATGGAGGTACTATACTGTAATTTGTATTTTCACATGAATATAACTATTGATTCACATGATTGAACTATTGATTCACATTATTTACTATTAGGGGAGGTGGTGCAAGTTTGAAAATACTTGCAGGACTAAATTAAAAATGAAAGAAAAGTTGAAGGTATTGTACTGTAATATTTCGAGCCCCAAAACGTGCAATTATCGAAACTATATTTTTCTATAAATAGACCAATTCACTAAAGCTTTAGAGCAATTATTATAGAGAGAAATTATAGAGAGAAAGAAGAAGAGAAGTCTGCTACCTCTCTACTCCAATATCCAGTTTTTTTCTAAGGTAAGGGGTATTATTTCTTTCGTATTTATGAAGAAAGCTATTGTTATTCCATTCCTTATTATTATGTTGGAATAACCTGTCTATGCGAAGTACTGCATACATGGTGAAATTCTTCTATTATTCCATTCTTTATTATTACATTTGGAATATCACATGCGTCTGCAAGGATTACGCATGACATGGTTCCATTCTTTATTATTCTGTTGGAATATCCTGTCTATACGGATTACGTATGACCTGGTTCCATTCTTTATTATTCTGTTGGAACAACCCGTCTGTGCGGTTTATCGCATGCCTGGTGAATTCTGTTGTTATTCCATTCTTTATTATTACATTAGAATATCCTCATGCATGCGCAGATTATCGTGACACTGGTTCCATTCTTTATTATTACATTGGGAATAACTCATGCATGCATGCGGTTATCGCATGCATGGTGAATTCTTCCGTTATTCCATTCTTTATTATTACATTGGAATAACTTTGTCTATGTGGATTACCGCATGCATGGTGAATGATCCTTTGTATTCATTCCTTATTAAATTGTAGAAAAGATCTGTCTACGTGGATTACCACATGGCGGGTGAAAATTCTATTTGCAGTTTCGTAATTTTTTTGACCCTCAAAAATTCTGGAAAAATTTAAAATGATAATTTGATGAGTTTTCTATATTGTGTCCAAATATGGCGATTTTTGGATGTATAGATTAAGAATTATGGATTTTATGGGAAAAGACTATTTTAAAGTAAACCCTTATAACTCTTTGTGGTTAACTCCAAAATTGGTGAAATTTTTATTGGGAGTACATGTGTATCACATGAGTATACCCTGTAAATTTTGGAATTTTTGGACAAAATTACAGTTTATGATATATGTCTAAATATTCGGCACTTTTGGCCATATGAAAAATAGTAAATGAATTTTAAAAATTCTGAGAAAAATATATGTTCAATATGGGACTATATTCTGCTAAATCCCAGAAAAGAAAACTTTTTAGGACTGATTTGTTATTTTTCATGAAAATAGTTTAGTTACGAACATATGAATTAAATATGTTATGTGAAGTTGAAAATTTGGTAAATAGGATTTTATGGTTTGAAAATCCTATATAAGGTATATGCAGATTTTTGATGAGGGATTTGATCATTGGTGATGAAATCTTATGAGTATGGCATTTTTGAATGATTAAATGCATTATTTGGTAAAGTGTAAACAACTAAGATAAATTGTTTATAAGTTTAAGAAATGATTAAAATATTGTGGTAATATTAATAATATTAGATTATGAGATTATTAAGTGATTTATAACATTTGGATTAAGGTGTTATAAATATTGATATGGATTTTATTGTGAAACTTTATCTTTTTGTGTTGGGGTTATTATTCACGTATACGACACTATTCACGTATACGGCACTATTCATGTATATGGCACTATTTGCGTATATGACATTATTTATGTATACGGTACTATGTACAAATACGAAGTACTATTTACGAGTTACTATTCACGAGTTACTATTCACGAGTTACTATTCACGGGGTACTATCGCCACTATAAGAAAAAGCTCTAACAGCGACCAAAACTTTCAGCGACCAAAACTTTCAGCGATCGCACTTTCGGTCGCAGTTATGATTACTAGCGACCGATATTAGCGATCGCACGTGAATCTGGTCGCTAGATTATATTAGCGACCAGATTCGGTCACTAAGTGGTCGCTAATTCAATTTTACCTCCAAAAAAATTGGCAGGAAATGTTGGTGCGTTACTTGTTTGCGACCACTCACTATCAGCCACCGCATTCGGTCGCTGATACTTCCACATCATTAAAAATTAGCGACCGTATACGGTCGCTGATGTCGGTCACTGATCTTTTTAATCTATTAGTCTTTCGCTCGGCAGTAGCAGAATCAGAAAGGAAAAAAAAAAGAGGGAGACTGAAAAGGGAGAAGAGGAAGAAGGGGGAAAAGAGGGAGAAGGGACTGGTGGTTGCTGTCGCGCGATTGGGTTGGTGCTACTCCTTCAATTGGTGTTAGGTACCAAATTCTATAACAAATATTTGATATATATATATATATATATATATGTGTGTGTGTGTGTGTGTGTGTGTGTGTATTATGTTATGTTTGAATATTTGGGTTTTTCTTCTTCTTTTCGGCTACTGTAGCTTGTGGGTTTCGATTGAATGCGATTTTTTGTTAATTTATGTGGTTCAAATGTTTGATTGAATGGATTAGTCTCCAATGTTAGTATAATGGGTCAGTCTCCAATGTTAATATTTTTTGTATAATGGGTTAGTCTCCAATGTTAATATTATTGTTTATTGAATATTCCTATGCTACTGCTTCTCTTGATTATTTTTCCTCTATTTTTGATGAATATGGGCCAATTCATTGTCATTGAGTTAGTTGTTTCGTTATCTTGTTTAGAATATATGTATGAATTTGCAGGCTTTTATAGAGGGATACATATATAAGCTTTGAACACAAGGCGGAGCCAACCTTTTTTCCTTCATTAGAGGTTAGGCTTCTTTGCCTTGAGTTTGTTTGAATTGGTAATTTTGATTTTTATAGTTTGCTTTCCCTTTGTGCATATCTTGATTTGATATCCTAGTTGTGTATCGGTGGCTTATATTTTTGTTGGAAACTCAACCACAGAGAATATAAAGTGATGTATGTTTGATCCACACAACCTTTCTTAAGCAACAATTGCTAGCTAAGAGTACCGGGATGTTTACAATTGTTGAAATTTGAAATCTCAGTTGGGGTATTTCCAGTTTTTCATGAGTTGGTATTTGTGTTTGGCACTTGGAATTATTATAGATTTCATACCTCTTCAGAGATATCTTTGTGGTCCAAATCTTGTTGGGTAGGGTAGGAGGATAATTGGGATTGACAAAATTTATGCTTAAGCATTTATTCTGATAATGACTCTTTAATTTTTTGAGCTACTTTTTCATGAGGGGATAAATTATGTGGCTCACTTTGCCGGTTATTCAATGTGTTTGTTCTTTGATGATTTTTTTTTTCTTACATTTTTTTAAGGAAGCAAGAAGTAGCAAGCACAACTGGCAGTTCTAAAGAAACCAGGGCTTATTGAGTTGGTCTATATAATTGTGAGCGCAAGGACCAATGTTATATACTTTTAAAGAAGAGGAGATGATATCGAATTGAATTAGTTGCACATTAATAAATGTTAAACCACTAATATTGGAGTCTAATATCCAATTGGTGCTGTTAAATGATGTAGGGATTTTAAACTAAGTGATCCACTAGCTAGAGCCTATTAAGGGACTTTTGGAGCTGATGGACTGGGCTTGGGGCCGCGAGGCCACGCCAAGCTTAGCCAAGCCTCACGGGGCCAAGCCAAGCTTGGCTGTCAGCATGGTCAGCTATTGGGGGGATGTTAAGCCAAATAGAGGCGATCTTTGAGAACCTGTTAGTGCAACAGAGAATGTATCTAGACACACTTGGTCAATAAAGAGACTGTTTTGGCTATAACAGAAAAACAAGGGTATTTAACACTTGTGTATACAAGAATAAAACTACAATATGTTATAGAAGCTATAAATTGCTCAACCAAGTTTATAATCTTAAAACATGTTAGCCGCCTTAGCACACTAGTTGATATGAATGAATCTCCAAGATATTCAAAAGTTGTTTAAATGAGTTAGCAAACTCGGATATAAAGCTAGCATGAACTTGTATATGCTCAAGTCATATGGTTACAAGTATGCTCTCAAGTCATATGCTTACAAGTATGCTTAAATGTTAATCATATGCATAGCTAGTACGCTCAAGTCATATGGTTACAAGTATGCTCAAGTCATTTGTTTATAAGTATGCTTAAATGTTAATCATATGCTTACAAGTATGCTTAAATGTTAATCATATGCATAGCTAGTACGCTCAAGTCATATGGTTACAAGTATGCTCAACTCATATGCTTACAAGTATGCTTAAATGTTAATCATATGCATGCTTACAAGTATGCTCAAGTCATATGATTACAAGTATGCTCAAGTCATATGTTAACATTTATAATGTTGTCAACATAGGTACCGTGGAATCATTAACCTCTATTCAGACCGTAATTGGATGGCACGATGAATGTCAAGTGCCCAGATAGGTGCTACAGCTGAATTTAGAGCTGGTTGCCAAGTGTTTTTAGAGTATGCGTATAGTCACCCAGAATGTATAAATGGTAAATCATAGATACGTTGTCCATGTTTGAAGTGTAAGAATGTAAATTATATGGACAGAGACGTGGTAAACTATCATTTACTTATTTCTGGGTTCATGAAAAATTACGAAGAATGCTGGTGGGCACATGGGCAGAGAAGAGATGGTGGCATCACAGAAGTACACAATTCGGGCAGTAGTACTCATCGTATGAATGAAATGGTTCATGATATTGCAGGGCCGGATTTTGATTGGGAACAAGGCAAAGATCAACCTATGAATTCTGACGCCAAAGACTTCTTTAAGTTGTTAGACGAGGGTAGCGAGCCATTGTGGCATGGTTGCACCAAACACATTACATTGTCTGTAGTGGCGACATTACTTAACATCAAGGCTGATCACAACATGAGCCGTGAGTGTTTTGAGTCGTTCTTGAAGGCCATTAAGAGTATGTTGTCTGGCGGTGAGAAATTACCTGGTAACTATTACTTTTGTAAGAAAATGGTGAAGAAGTTGGGTCTTGGATACCAAAAGATCGATGCATGTCCCAACGATTGCATGTTATTTTATAAGTACAATGAACAGATGACAAGGTGCACGTTTTGCAGTCATGATCGGTTTAGGCCTAATAAAGAGGGTGTGACTACAAAAAATCAAGTATACCGTTTAAGATTCTAAGGTATTTTCCAATAACACATCGGCTAAAAAGATTGTACATGTCTTCAAGAACAACTGAACATATGAGTTGGCATGCGAAATCTCCAGCTAAAGATGGAGAACTAAATCATCCCGCAGATGGGCAGGCTTGGAAAGATTTCAACTTTGCACATCCTGGGTTTGCATTGGAACCTAGAAATGTGAGGCTTCGATTGTCCACCGATGGTTTCAATCCGTTTGGCCACTCAGCTGTTCCGTACTCATGTTGGCTTGTGATTATTACTCCATACAACTTGCCTCCTTGGATGTGTATGAAACAACCATACTTGTTTCTTTCACTCGTGGTTCCTGGTCCTAAGAGAGGAAAGAACTTAGATGTTTACTTGAGACCTCTTATAGACGAGTTGAAGGTATTGTGGGAGGATGGAGTACAGACTTGGGATGTTGCAATGAAAATAAATTTCAACCTTAGGGCAGCGGTTATGTGGACTATAAGTGACTTCCCAGCTTATGGTATGTTAGCTGGATGGAGTACACACGGGAAGTTGTCTTGTCCGTATTTTATAGAGCATACAAAGTCTTTTAATCTATCAAAAGATCGAAAGCCTTGCTGCTTTGACTGTCATCATCGGTTCTTGCCGGTAGATCACCCGTTTCGAAGAAATAGAGAACACTTCAGGAAAGGGAAAGTAGAGAATGATATGCCTGCACCGCGATTGTCGGGAACGGAGATGCGAGATAGTGTGATGAGATTGCCGCTTATCCCATTTGGTAAGATTGATGCAACAAACATAATAAATGGGTTTGGCGAATCTCATAACTAAGTTCGGAGAAGCATCTTTTGGGAACTGCCTTATTGGTCTACAAATTTGATTCGTCATAATCTAAATGTGATGCATATTGAGAAGAATGTGTTTGACAATATGTTTAACACCGTGATGAATGTTACGGGGAAGACAAAAAATAATGATAAGGCGCGTTTGGACATGAAAGATATTTGTAAGCATTCTGGATTAGAACTTTATGAATCTCCTAATGGTAAGATTGTTAAATTGCATGCAAGGTACACATTGTCCAAAAAGCAAGTTGAAGATGTGTGCACATGGGTTAAGTCTTTGAAACTACTAGATGGATATGCGTCAAACATTACAAGGTGTGTTACGGGTGGGAAATTGGAAGGGATGAAGAGTCATGACTGTCATGTATTCATGGAGAGACTCATGCCTATAGCATTTCGGGATCTGCTTGATAAACCAATATGGGATGCTTTGACGGATCTTAGTCGTTTCTTCAAAGACTTATGTTCAAAATCATTAAATGAGAAGGACATGTCTGTACTTGAGAAGAACATCATAGAGATCACGTGTAAACTGGAAAAAATATTCCCACCTGGTTTTTTTGACTCCATGGAGCATTTGCAAATCCATCTTCCCTATGAAGCTCGTGTTGGGGGTCTAGTTCAATATAGATGGATGTACCCTTTTGAGAGGGTGATGGGAAACCTTAAGAGAAAGGTGAAGAATAGAGCTTATGTCGAGGGGTCAATATGTGAGGCATACAGTTTCGATGAGATATCTACGTTTGTCTCAGACTATTTTTTGGACGAAGTCTTGACAAAGGCCAATCGAGTATCGAGACATGATGATGGGGGAAATGTTGAACTAAATGGTCGGCTCTATGTATTTGGTCTATTGGGCCGCGCTTATGGAAAAGGGAAATGCATATTCCTCTCTGAGCAAGAATTACATGATGTACATACTTACATTCTTCTCAATTGCGAGGAGATTGACGAATTTGTGAGGTACACATGTAAACTTGATAGTTTATCTTTTAAGTTGAAAATTTATTCCAATATGTTAATGTTTATAACATGGTATCGATTGTACGATGAGGAGTTAAAAGTGAAGCATCCCGGCATAACTGATAAAGATATTCAAATCAATCGTGATAAAAAATTTGCACTTTGGCTAAAGGACAAAGTAGTTCAATTTCTTAAGCACGTAGTATATATATATATAGTCCATATTAACTATGACTTCATTTAATAAGATGGAGTTTTTGTAGGCTTTGACTGAGGGGTCAACGATTCCGGCTAATGTACAAGTCCTAGCTATGGGACCAGGCAGGGACCAAGTCAGCCGCAATGGTTACAAAATAAATGGTTGTGAATTTCATACAAAGGCATATGGGCACGGTAAAAGAACAATGAACTCTAGAGTGTGTGTCCAAGGAGATTGTTACAATGAACTTGGTCGTGCCTTTTATGGGGAGTTGGAGGAAATCGTAGAGTTGTCGTACGAGGGCACGTACGGGGGTCATATTCACTTGTTCAAGTGTCGTTAGTTTGATTCAGAAAAAGGGATACGTCATAACAGACATGGAATCGTCGATATTGACCTCCATAGATCTGCGTACTCCAACAAACCGTTTGTTTTACCAACTCAAACAGTATAAGTATACTACACTCCTAGTCCTGTTAGGAAAAGGGATAGACTGCCTACAGATTGGCAAGTTGTAATTCATACTCTCGCGCGTAGTCATGTAGAAGTAGTTGATGGGGAGATTTACCAAGAGCAGATGCTTCATAGTCAAACTATAATAAATGTGGAGGACGACAATGAAGTAATCCAGTTAGATAGTGGAGATGAACCACATGAATTAGATCCTAAGTCAATACTTGTGTCAGATGACATTGATACTAAGGAGGAAGAGTTATTGGTCGAATCGACATCTGAATCAAGCGGATGATGGTTATGAATCAAGAACACGTGATACAAGATGATTACGAATCGGACATTGACACTTGAACAAATGAAATGTATGTTTAGCATTACATGTTTTTATATCATAGTCATGTTTTTATTTATTGTCATTTTATATTCATATATATACATGTTTATATCATTGTCATGTTTATGTACTAAACTATTTAAGTGCAACTTTTGTTTATTATCATTTTACATTCATATATATACATGTTTATATCACTGTCATGTTTATTATCATTTTATATATTCATATATACATGTAATCAAATATAACTTACCCAAACATCTTGAAATTTGAAATATACAGATGGCTTCTAAAGCAGCGCAGAAAAAGCGCGGCTTGGGTAGGGGGCCTAATCATGTGCCCAAGGCCCCTACTAATCCGGACGATCGGATTCTTATTCAGATTCGCCCTCCTCCGAATAGCACGTACGTCCCACATCATTTATATATAAGCATTTTAGATTCCATTTTTGTAAGATATATAAAACTTAGATGTAAATTGCTTTAATATATCTACTTATCGTTGATGTAAATTGTTGTATATTATAGTGATTTTTCAGATAATAAGATCGTCAAGTGCATATCACAGCTGTGTTTATAGAATTAGCATACACCTGTGATTACGTGGGCGAGCACACCTATCGCCCACAAGGATGCTGTTTGGGCTGAATTTCAGGTATGTTTTTTTAATTATGACAGATAATATAATATTCAAAGGATAATTGTTTAGTAATGTTATTATTGTTGTTATATTTGCAGAAATGATATAGATGGGAGGACGCTTGTGAGCTTCATGATACGTACATTATTCTCGCGAAGTGCGCATCCGCACCAAAGATAATTTGAATAAAGAAAGACAAAAAGCCCTTCACAATGCATCGATCGACCATCCAGGCCAGGGCGAGGATTATATGCACGAGCATAGTCCCTGGTGGTGCACCCAGTCCATATGGGCTGAGATATGTGCCCAATGGAGAGCTAAGATCTGGGTGAAAAGATGAAAGACTTCCGCCACCAACAGATCCTCGGGTGTACCTGATGGCAAAAAGGCTAAAGGAACATATAAGGGCGGTAGTATTTCACAGTTGCAGCATATCACTGCTAGGGTACGTATTTACAAGTTTTAATATGTTTACAATCATGAATTGGAGAAAATATATCACATTTTTACTTAGTAATATTGTGCTATTTTTTGTATAGGATTCTCAGTCTCAAGGTCAGCCTATCCATTGGATGGATGTGTACGTGGCCACCCGTGATGGTCTGCCTGATGCTATCCAGATAGCGGTAATAAGTTTTAACAATTTAATCATGTTTATCAATGCTTATAGAATTTATTTTTAACTATTTAATTGTTAACATGATGATAGGATACTTATAAGTGTTTATTGAATGAGCGCTATCCTGAAGGCACTCCACGTCCGCCTATTAATCAAGAGTTGTGGGAGAGGGCGTCTGTTGTGAAGAAGAACTACATTAAAGGTCAAGGACAACGACGACGCCCATCCTTCAGTGGCTCAGCCGCTTCTTACCCGATCTTGAGAGTCATCGAGCCATCCAAATTGCTCATACTCCTACCGACTATGTGAGAGCTATATGTCGAGATCGAGATCTTCTGAAAATACTGGACGGGCATCTGGGGGCTCTGAGTCTTGAGGAGTTAGCTGAAGCAGTAGCGGCAGCAGCAGCAGGACAGCATGGGGATGACGACGAGGTATAAAATCAATTTGTTGTATATATTGTCGTAATATACCAATATTAACAAAGTTAGTATATATTTATAACTTGTTTTATTATTTTGTTAATTACAGGGTGATCAAGGAGAAGCTAATCAAGACGCTGTTGCTTGACGATCGATACAGCTGTGTTTTGTAGTTCTTTGAGAATTTTGTACTTTTATATTCATTCATGTTACTTAAACATTATATTTTTTTATATTTATTCAATTCATATTGGTTTAAAGGTATATATAGTTTATATACTAGTTTGGTGTATGTGTCGGTGGACGATTGATGTTTACATTATTGTGCAAGATGTTTATATTGTTGTGTATGTGTGTTGGGATAAAGCAGGTACAGAATAGGTACAGGTTTTTTTGGGAAATCTGCTAAACAGCAAAAATCTGGTTTTTTAGTTTTTTCAAATCAGCGACCGCATGCAGTCGCTGATATTCATTAGTGACCGCTAAACATTTGATGGTATCGAAGAACCGCGTCTGCGGTCGGCGATTCTGATCACCGACACGTGGACCACGTCGACCTTTGGCCTGAAAGCCATCTTGACTTTCGGATTAGCGAATCAAAAATGACGAATGCGGTTGCTACTAGCGGTCGCATATATATCGGTCGCTAATAGTGGTCGCTAGTGTGCACATCAGCGACCAGATTTTATGCGACAACTATCAGCGACTGTAGTCGGTCATTGATAGGTATCTGCGACCGACAACGGTCGCTGATACGCGGTCGCTGATAGACCCTTTTCTTGTAGTACCCGAAAAATATATTTCTTTTCTGTCCAAATTATTTTTGGTACATGAATATTATTCTTGAATTTTACTCCACAAAGCAGTATCATGTTGACAATTTGGATATTTTTAAACTCTGGATAAATTTAAAGTCTTTAATATTTATCCTTGATTTCGTTTGATTAATGCTTATATCATTGTCATCATCCTCATGCTTATATTATGATGAAAGTTATCTTTGGCTTACGTGCAAAGATAGGTTGTTGATTATTGGTTTTACAGTTGTATATCTTTGGCTTACGTGCAAAGATGAACTATTGATTGATGAGTATCTTTGGCTTATGTGCATAGATGAACTGTTTATTGGTATGATTATGATCAGGGATCATTCGGTATAATCATGAACCGTAATGTTATAGATGATGTGGTAAAAGTCCTCATTGGCCCGTAGTGCATTGATGGACAATTATTGGTATGATTATAATCAGGGATTATTCGGTATAATCATGACCATTGATGATTACATGAATATCCTTGGTCGTAGTGCAGGGATGATTCGATGATGTGGATTATTTACTAAGCTGAGTCTCAGCGATAAAATATTGATTATACACTTTTAATTCGTAAAAGATAGTAGATATCATGCTCTACTTGACTCTTCTAAAATACAGTTGTATGTCTTTGGCCTGTAGTACAAAGATGAATTGTTAATGAATATCTTTGGCCGTAGTGCAAAGATGAATTTATTAATATGATTATGAGCAGGAATTATGATTTGGTATAATCATTATTTTTGATGTTTCAGGTGAAGATAGGTGATGAAAATTATCTTCGTCCTGGGTGCGAAGAGGAATTTAGAATCACAACTATGATTATGAGTTATTCATATGATTGTGGGCGAAATTGTTGATTGATGTTACGAGGATAAAACATTATTGGTGGACTTTTAACATGGAGAAGATAATAGATCTGATGGTCTATTTGACTCTTCTAATGGATTGCTCGTTCCGCTGCAACTATGGTTGAAAAGTTTTATCATCTACCATATGTTCTAAATCTCTGATTTATTACTGATGAAGGTTATTGATGATATAAATTATCTTTAATCATGATATTCTTTACTGGGCTAGTGTGTTCACCATTTTTGCTTCACAATTCCTTTCAGGTAATAAGAATGTAGCTGGGTCGAGCGGGGGTAACAGGAGAATAGAACGGTGGTCTATAGCTGTTGAGGTTCTCCTTAAATAGTATGAAAATAATTTTATTGAGAACTTTAGATAAGTGTGTCATATTGTATACGTTATTTGATATTTAATTTTAGTGAACCGAATAGGGTGAGGTGAACCCAACTTTGGAAGGGTGTTTTACCACTATCATACCAGATGTCTAATGACATACAACCTCGTGTTATCATAAGACAGGGTTGTGCACATCCACTTGTTGAGTATATCTATGAGCACTACCTATATGATCTTGGAGTTTGGTTAAAATATAATTTTTAATTGAAGACAGTGGAGATAGTTATATGTCAAGAGAAGACTCACCATTGAAAAGAACATGATAGTAATCTTCTCGTTTTTCTTTGGGGTCTATTGGGTCAACCAAGGATAATTCTGTGGACATATGATATCTATCATAACCTTGACGCATGGCCTCCCATGTACGAAGGTTTCCTTGAGCACTTCCCAAAGATTTTAATTTCTAAAATAGTTTTTCGATTGTACTTTTATGTAAAAAGTACCATTGTAAGGTTAATGTTGAGGCACCATGAGAGTTTCATACATTTGTATTAAAACTCACAGGTAAAGCAGTGGTCGATTTTTTTATGCTGACAGTTCAATGATTGTATAAATAAAGTTTATATTTGATTTTTATAGTATGATATCTGGCAACTCAGAATGAATCGTGTGAACCTATTTTGGGGGCATCACATAGTACCTTAAGTCATAACCTGTTAGGTGTTAATCATCCGATCAATTCGCTAGTGTTCATAAGTTCATGGCTGCACTAAACCATGACTAACCTGAAAAATTAGTTTGCAAGTGTTCATTAGAATTCTCTCATCTAAAAAATTACAAATATTAAGAACCTATTCTAATTTTAAAAAAAATATAAGTTATTAATTTAATAGTAGTGACACGATTATGAAATTATTAAGACAAATTCAAGAAAATTATGTCATTTTACACAATTAGTGATAAATAAAGGACGTTTTTTTGGAGATTTTTTAATAAAAATGTCTTTTTCGTAGAACATAGAAATAATATATGATTAAATTAGGCAGTAGGTATTTTTCGAGTAAAAATAATGCTAATGATATTTGACACTTTAAACAATATTTATTGCTCTAACAACATATTCCTTTTGTGCTCAAAAGGATGACTAAATGTAAAAGTTTTTTTGTCCTCAAAAAATAAGATAAAGTATATAAAATGAAGGATAAATATGTAATTTAGTAGGGTCCATTAGTATAAAAAAATAAAAGTACTCATCAATTTATATAATATTGCGGGGTTAATAAGAATAAATTTTGAATTTTTTTACTGTATTTTCTCTATTTTTATTGTAATTTGTTCATATTTTGAGGAAGGAGTAATTTATTTTCTCTCATGATAATTACCCCTTAGTATCTGGTGAATACTAAAGAGTAATAAATATTTTACTAACAAAAGAAATCCAACACAAGATCTAATAAACTACAGTATGTACCAAATTTAAAGGGTCAAGTTGCGAAGTTATAACCTTATATTTAGGGCTGTTCATTTGGATCGGTTTTTTTGATTTTTCAGATCGGATTAAATTGGTCGGTTCGGTATAAAAAGAATTGCTCCGGTTCGGTACAAAAAACCCGGTATATACCAATTTTTCGGTACCCGTTTCGGTTTGACGTTTTTATGGTTCGATAAAAACCGGACCGGACCGGACCGGTATATACCGGTTTTCTAATTTTTTTTATTATTCATAATAATAATTATAATAATAATAATAATTATAATAATAATAATATTAATAAAAATAATAAAATAATAATAAAAATAATAATTATATTAATTTTAGGTAAAAATCGATTAAAGAACCCATCTATTATGCCACGGGATTCAAAGATATCTTATCCAATCGATCTTGTATCGATATGAATATTTGGGTGGTTTTGGTACCGGTTCGGTTCGGTACCGGTCTAGTTCGGACCGATTTTTACCGGTTGAACACCCCTAATATTTATTAGTCTTTCTTATTTGTCATTATTCAAACTAGTTGATAGTCTGTGCAATGCACGGGCTAATTTGAATAATGAATTGTATAATTTGCAAAACATTCAAGTCATATCTCAGCTAAATATTATACTAAAAACCAAAAGTTTATAAAAATCGAAGTAATCTACATACATTAGAGCAGTTGAATCATGTAAAGCAGCGGAGGGCCAATGAAACTTGGGTTCGAGGGCAGGGAGGTCACCGCCGAGAAGGGTAATTCTTCAAGCAACCCATAATCAAACAGTCAATTAGAATCATTTTCGGGAGAAACCATCTCTTCGATAGTCTAAATCTCTCCACATGGACGCAAGTCCTGATCGGCACAATCCTTCGCTTTTATGTGTTTCGCCATTCTTGGAGATTTAAGGTTTTCAGAGGTGTAAAGTTCTGACAACTCCTGCTCACAATTACAATCATAAAAGGCAATAACATACTTCAAGCCAATCTCTTTTATAGTAGAGTCATAATGTTATTTTTCAGCAGATAGTTAAGTTACAATGAAGCTCGAGAAAATTCCACAATGCTTTCGATTTTTCAAAAAATTCCACGGGAACTTTAGAGTTAAGAGTTTATGTAATATAGCCATACATACACAAATAGAGGAAAAAGACGACGGGGAGAAAACATGTTTCAAATTACTCATTTCAGCATCAAGGATGAATAACTCGATATGAGGCTTATGTTTTAAGAGATAAATTTACCATGTTTATAAGTAAAAATAACAATGACACTAAACAGTAAACAGGTGTTTTGTATATATCTTACTACATATACAATAGATAAATAACTCAAATATCTAGAGTTAAGTTAAATGGAATCTATACCTGTAGGTTGAAACAAAAATTATAGCAGATCGAACACCCATATCTTCCATTTTGGACAAAATATGCAGCAGATAAACGTCCTTGACATTTTTGGGTATAAAAATATATTGCTGTTTAAGGGATTCAATAGTCTCGAGGCCTTCGTAAGCTTCATAGAAGTACACCTTATTTTGAGAGAGCTCAAGTAGTGCTTCTAAATCACTTGTCATTGTCGCGAAAAATAATAAAGTTTGTCGATTCTTTGGTAAACACTGAAATACCACTCTCAGTTCCTCTTCATAGCTAGGTTCCAGAACTCCATCTGCTTCATCCAAAACCAAGAACTGAAAGGAATACATGAATGTAACTATGCACCAAAAAGTAACCATTCTCTGTTCTACTACAAATCCCTATGTGTTAAACAAAGTCATTAACATATGCTGAAGACAAACAGGTCTACTGGACACTTTGGGTATATAATTAACTCACTTGAAAAGATATATGAGCCAACATAAGAAAGCACATAGGTTTCGGAGTTCAAATAACAAAAGCAATATAACTTAAATTTACCCTACTGTACTAAAGCCGATATCTTCCAAGAAGGATATCTAGTAATGAACCCTACAACTTTACAACAAACTACAAGGATTCCAATGTCTGAGATAAATTATACTTCCTTCGTTCCCAATTATAAGATCATTACTAACTTTAGAAAGTCAATTTCAAATATTTTCAAAATCAAAATTGATAAGATTCATCAAAAATTACAAAACAATAAATATTTGAAATAGTAGTAGTGTAGTAGTCGCTAGTTTGAAAGCTCACACTACAGTATTCTTTGAGTTTATGTCAATTTTGAGTTTGAAAATATCTCGACTTCAAATATTCAATCATGATCTTATATTTTGTTGGAATGGAGTTTCACAAAATGATTAAATTCAGTAAACTCAATAAAATAATTTCAAATTCATCCAAAGAAAGGCATATAGAATTCTATTGAAATAACAATATATATGACACTAATGTAAGTTAAACAATATACAACATGCAAAAGATGCTATAAAAATTTCTAAATTTACTAACAACCAAATAATAAAATATTTGTCAAATATATTTCCCAAAGCCAAATTTAACGAATGGAGGTGACTTCTATATATACGGCTACAAGCTAGGATTTAGAGACAACACACACAAGAGATACAACACAAATACACAACTTGTATTCCTAATATTATTATAGTGGATTACTCTCTCTCCCCCGTGATTTTTTCCCAATTGAGTTTCCACGTAAATTCTTGTGTTCATACTTTATATTTCTGTGAGTGTATTTCGTGAGTTTGATTTCACAACAATTACTCCATCAACCGTTGGCGCTATTTTGGCCTGTTGTTTAGGTGATTTCGTCAGGCGTACAAAATTTGGCGTTAACATAAAGGAAATTAAAATTGAGTGTAAAATATAATCAAAAATAGATCTAATATATACATAAACAACCGACAAGTCCAAATTATTTGTCAAACCTATATCTCAACACAGAATAAATCTAGTTCTAAATTTTGATAGATTAAGCTAGATTGATGAAAACAAATGGAGTGAATATAGAACTACCAAAGCATCAAGCAGATAGACGATTAAATCATCAGCAAGCTAGATTTCAAGTCACTTATATCAATCAAACAAATAAGACGATTACTACTCATGTAAAAGCACAGTACTGAATTTCTAACGAATGAATGTTCTGACAATTAACAAAGCATCACATATGGAGAGAAACTAATAATAATAATAAATATAAAAAAAAGGATTGAAATTAAGATTGAGTGCAAATACAATCAACACAGGTCTAATCTACACAACAATAAATGAACAAGTTCAAATAATTGATCAAAACTGTAAATCGGAATATAATAGTTCTAGTTCTGGAAAGCTAAACGGAATAAGTTAGATTGACGAATACAAATGCAGCGAATACGGAACGATGAAGATATATCAACCAGAGCATCAACAAATCAACGGTTAAAAAATCTTCGAGCTAGATTCAAGCAACTTGAATAAGACGAGTACAAATCATGTGAAAGTACTTGCAGTACTGAATATCTAACAAATGAATGTTCGGTTAACGAAGATAATTACAGACGAAGAGAAATTAATCAAAAAAGAACGAAATTAAGATTTAGTGTAAATACAGCCAACACAGGTCTAATCTACACAAAAATAAATGAACAAGTTCAAATAATTGATCAAAACTGTGTATCGCACATAATAATTCTAGTTCTGGAATGCTAAACGAAATTTCGATGGATTAAGCTAGATTGACGAATTCAAATGCAGCGAATATGGAACCATGAACATATATTAACCATAGCATCAACAAATCAACGATTAAAACATCTTCGAACTAGATTTTAAGCAACTTATTTCAATCAAACCAATAAGACGTGTACAGATCATGTAAAGGACTAACATTACTAAATTTCTAATAAATGAATGTTCGGTTAACGAAGATCACTACAGACGAAGAGAAATTAATCGAAATTGTTAACGCCAAATTTTGTACGCCTGGCGAAATTACCAAAACAACATGCCAAAATAGCGCCAACGGTTGATGGAGTAATTGTTGTGAAATCAAACTCACGAAATATACTCACATAAACATAAATAAAGAAATAAAAAGTATGAACACACGAATTTACGTGGAAACTGATTGGGAAAAAAGCATGGGAGAGAAATTCACTATAATAATATTGAGAATCTGAGTTGTGTATTTGTGTTGTATCTCTTGTGTTCTTCTCCCAAATCCTAAACATGTAGAATTATATATATATAGAAGTCACCTCCATCCCTATCCAACTAGGGAGAATGACTCATTTTCGTAAATCACCTTATAACTATTGAATCCCATTAAGAGTAAGAGTCCTAATTAAACCTCCTTATCCCACCAAATAAGGAAATATAATCTTATTTTAATAAGGACTCTCCATTTGTCATAATAAATCTGCATGGGGTCATCACCAGATCTGGACCATTAAATAGGTATTGTTATTACACCATAGACAGAATAAATAATCACATACCAACATTGTCCCCCAGTCTTTTATTTATAAAGAACTTATAAATGAGAGAGTATACAAGTTTATCCCAACAAAAATGACCATATTTGCCGAAGACATAAAGAACCAACCTTATACCAACTGAACCAACCTTATACCAACCGAACCAACCTTATCACTACCGAAGATATAAAGAATCAATCTTATACCAACCGAACCAACCTTATCGCTACCGAAGATATAAAGAACCATCCTTATACCAACCGAACCAACTTTATCACTACCGAAGATATAATGAACTATCCTTATACCAACCGAACCAACCTTTTACCAACCTTATAACACCCCAACATTGCCCCCCCAGTCTCTTATTTATAAGGAACTTATAAATAAGAGAGTATTCAAAAAGTCTCCGCGGGATTTATATCCTCAGGATTTTATATCCTCGGGATTTTTATCATCGGGATTTTTATCCTCGGGATTTTTATCCTCGATATTTTATATCCTCGGGATTTATATCCTCGGGATTTATATCCTCGTGATTTATATCCTTGGGATTTTATATCATCGGGATTTTATATCCTCGGGATTTATATTCTCGGAATTTATATCCTCGGGATTTATATCCTCGGGATTTTATATTCTCGGGATTTTTATCCTCGGAATTTATATCTATAGAATGTTCATCCTTTCGAGAGATCAAAGCCTTCTCGAAGGACGTTTGTCCGACCTTATAACCCCTCGACCTTATCGCCGCCATAATATCCGGCCCCCGACCCACAGGAGGCTTCGATCGAACTTTATATCGTCAAAGTAAACAACCAAAGATATGATGAAACCGGTGTGGCCCGAAGAGGAATCGCCAAAGTGATTGTCGAAGTGGTCCGAACCTAACTTCATTTGTTCCCATGTGGTCGGCAGATGTTGATAGTGACGAAGGACAACGAAATCTCTTATTTAATATGTTGAGGTGATTGCTCGCTCCCCTCCATTTGTGAAAATTAAGAGCCACGCATATTCTATATGAGGTTTGTTATTCTCCCGACGATCTGTTGATTCCAGGTGCTAGTTTCATTTTACTGAAGCCGATGGGCTTGGATTGCCTTGGTTGGCTTCGAGAAGCATATAGAAGAGGTTGTTACTGGTTAAGAATTTTCTGAGCAGCTTCCTCGGTGAGACAATTCCTAGGAACATGATCCGAATCAATGGCACCTTGTTTCTGAGCTTGAACAGACTGATGATGATGCGTATGATTATGTTGATGATGATATTGAACCGGCATGTGATGAGCATACGCACGATTATTTTGAACCGGAACCCTCACATGATCCTGAATAGCCGGCGCATGGAAGTAACCACTGCCCGGGGTAAGTGGCTGTGGCGGTTGGTGGTATAAGAGCTGGGTCTGCTGAGTTGAATCGGTTGAACTTCTACTACGAGGAACGAACTCAGGCGCTTTGGCGTTGAGTCGACTCGATGATAGATTACGTGAAAGTTGTGAAGACGGATCAGAAGAAGAGCTCTGTGATTGTTGATCATCGGCACGAGAAGAGTCTAGGGTTCCAGATAGTGAATCTGATGACAGTTGAGCCATTATTTGTTGATTGATCAATCAATCCTAGGGCTTTATTTTCGGTTTTGCTGAAATTCAAGTGGATCTGATCTAGTATTTTGGGTAAATTTTGTCTTTCTACTTCCCACGAGAAAGGCCCCTGGGGCGGAGAGACAATGGAGAGGATTTAGCAGAGTATATACACACGTACAAGTATATATTTAATTTAATAAAAAAAGAATCACTTATCTCCTTCGGTGAATCGGTGATTTTAAATCGACACTAGAACAAGTGTCTTGTTTCCCACAGACGGGGCCAATGTTAAGGCCAAATTTTGTACGCCTGACGAAATCACCAAAATAGCAGGCCAAAATAGCGCCAACGGTTGATGGAGTAATTGTTGTGAAATCAAACTCACAAAATACACTCACATAAACATAAATAAAGAAATATAAAGTATGAACACAAGAATTTACGTGGAAACCCAATTGGGAAAAAACCACGGGGAGAGAGAGTAATCCACTATAATAATATTGAGAGTACAAGTTGTGTATTTGTGTTGTGTCTCTTGTGTTCTTCTCCCCAAATCCTAGCTTGTAGCTGTATATATAGAAGTCACCTCCATCCCTATCCAACTAGGAGAAGGACTCCTTTTGCAGAATCACCTTATAACTATTGTGTGACGCCCCCAAAATTAGGTATACGTCACCCATCTTGGGTCGCCACTTACATGGTACATAAATTCAAATACAACTTACTAATATAACTGTCGTGTACAATACGACATAAACTGTGAGTTTGAATACAAATATTGTCTACTAGATATTATACAAACTCAAAAGGAGTCCTCATTACAACTATTATCACACTATTTCACAGAATAGTGAGGACTACTAATGCTATCCTCTGGACCATTACTTCGCTTCCCAGGCTCGTCCCGGCTATGTTCTCATTTCTGAAGAAAATAAAGAAAGAAAGGGTGAGCTCAACTAGCCCAGTAAGAAATATTATGACTAAGATAATGCAGAATAAATTATCATTAGCCTTCAACAGTGTTAAACTGATAAAATACAATAGACAACCAGTTTAACTGCAGCGGAATAAGCAATCCATTAAAAGAGTCATAGAGAATAAAGTCTACTATCTTTTAGGTTTTAAAAGGTTTTCATCAATTTTATCGCCGAGACTCGACAATAAATAAACCACCACATTTAATCATCCCTGTACTACCACGGTCAAGGATTTTCATCAAATTATCAATGGTCATGACTATACCGAATCACCCCAGGTCATAATCATACCAAAAACTATCCATCAACGCATTACAAAGCCAATCGAGGACTTTTGTCACATCATTTATATCAAGTCGTGATTATACCGAATGATCCTGGTCATAATCATACTAAGTTCATCTATGCACGTAAGCGAAAGATAACATAATATAACATGAGGATGATGACAATGACATAGTAATTCAATAAAACAAGTTCAAGAATTATTTAATCCATGAATTATTAACGTCCAAATTGTCAACATGATCTTTGTTTCAGAGAGTAAAATTCAAGAATGATCGGAAGAATATTTCCATGAAAGATCTTTAGATGAAACGCAAATATCAAGGATATTCTACTAATTTCATGGAGTATAGAAGTCAAAGTTTTAACCAATTGGGTATAATAAAGAATGGAATAACAAAAGAAATCACCATGCATGCGCAGTGCCCGCGCCGACGAGTTATTCCAACGAGAATAATAATAACGGAACGGTCGGTGAAATTCACACCAAGCGGGATGTTCCAACAGAGAATAATAAAGATGGAACGGATCCGGTGTAAAACACACGATAGGATATTCCAACGAGAATGATAAAAGGCGGAACCAGTGTCCGGTGTAAAACACACAAAACAGGATGTTCCAACGAATAATAAAGACGGAACCGGATCCGGTGTAAAACACATGAGCGGGATGTTCCAACGAATAATAGAAGAATGTCACCAAGTATAGGGTAAACCAGCGTGTACAAAAGTTATTCAAATGAATAATAAGCAATGGAATAACATAAGGATTTCACCAAGTATAGGGTATGCACAGCGTATACGAGTTATGTATAGGGTATGCCACTTTTACAAAAGTTATTCAACGAATAATAGTGAATGGAATAATGAAGTTCTCTTCAAGAAGAAAGAATAACACCCACTACCGTAGTAAAAGGCTGAATATAGAAGTAGTGAAGTAGCGAATACTCTTCTTCTTTCTATAATTTTCTCTATAAACTTCTCTCTATAATTTCTCTCTCTAGAGTTTCAATGAATTAAGTAAGAAAATAATGAAGGAATGAGCTTTCATTTATAGGAAAATGGAATGCATAAGTAACTAATCCATGAACGGTCCAGTTGATTTACTTTAATCTGACGGTCCATATTTAAAGAAAAATCTTTTAAATAAAATATAATATATTCTATTTATATAAAACATTTTACTATGCAAACACTATGCAATACTATGCAAAACACTATGCAAAACACTATGCAATACTATGCATAATAAAATATAATATATTCTATTTATAGAATAACTTTAATAAAGTATTCTATTTTATATAAAAGATGTTTACATTTTATTACGTTAATAATACTGAATAAAACAAAACGTCGTTATCGCTTATAATAATTCATATTATTAATTGACAATAATGGAATCAAACCGGTGACTTCCCACATAAGCATCGATAATCAATACTGGTGTCTTTACTATGCAACCACACGACATCGCATTTTTACTACTGAGTAGTAGTTCAACAAGAATCCACGGTAAAACTTCCGCCGTTATTTCAATAAAATATTTTTGTCGCTTTCTCGATCCGATGATAATTACATTGTGGGGTCCACCAATGATTGAGTAGTTGTACGAATATTCCTGCTAAACCGAATATTCCCCACCAATCGAATATAATATAACCACTTGCATACTTTTGCAAAATTTATAAATACTACCCACAACTATAATATTATCTCAAATTCACACCATAATATTAAAAAATTATTTCACCAAATTTAAATCTTTATTAATAAAATCTGGGTCTCACAATCTCCCCTCCTTATGGAATTTAGCCCTCGAAATTAGAATGCGATACACAGTATGATAAAGAGATGAGGATACCTTGAATACCTTTATCGTTTAAAAATATTAAATTCATCTTTGAAATCTGTCAAAGCTATTCATTAACAATTCATCTTTGCACTACAGGCTAAAGATATACAACTGTAAAACCAATAATGCTAAGATGCAGCTTAATAGTATCACGACCACGAATTATCCATGCACCACTGGCCAAGGATATTCGTGTTTTCAATTACGGTTATGATTATACCAACAATCCTCGTCATAATCATACCAAGTCCATCTATGCACGTAAGCCACAGATGACTTTGAACGCATCCATGAATTAATATTTCATTGCTGAGACTCAGCTCAATAATTAATCCATATCATCGAATCATCCCTGCACTACAGGCCAAGGATATTCATTAGTATCACGACCACAAATTATCCATGCACTACTGACCAAGATAATTGTGTTTTTCAATTACTGCTTATGATTATACCTCAACAATCCTCGTCATAATCATACCAAGTCCATCTATGCACGTAAGCCACATGATGACTTTGAACACATCCATGAATTAATATTTCATTCTTTGAGACTCACCAATAATTAATCCACATCGTCGAATCATCCACCCGCACTACAAAGCTAAGGATATTCATTAGTATCACAACCACAAATTATCCATGCACTACTACCAAAGATAATTGTGTTTTCAATTCTGATTATGATTATACCGAATGATCACTCGGTCATAATCATACCAAGTCCATCTATGCAACGTAAGCCATGATGACTTTGAACACATCCATGAATTAATATTTCATTCTTTGAGACTCGACTTCAATAATTAATCCACATCATCGAATCATCCCCGCACTCTGAAAGCAATGATATTCATTAGTATCACGACCACAAATTATCCATGCACTACGGCCAAAGATAATTGTGTATTCATTTACGGTTATGATTATACCGAATAATCCGTAGTCATAATCATACCAAGTCCATCTATGCACTACAGGCCACAAATGACTTTCAACATAATATAAACATGAGGATAATGATATAAAGAATCAATCAAATGAGATAAAGGATAAATATTAAACATTTATAATATAATTTATCCAGATTCAAGAATATCCCCATGTTATCAATCATTTAATAATCTCATAATCTAATAACATTAATATTATAATAATATTTTAATCACTTCTTAAATTTATAAACAATTTATCTTAATTGTTTACACTTTACCATATAATGCATTTAATCATTCAAAATGTCATACTCGTAAGATATCATCACCAATTATCAAATCCTCATCAAAAATATGCATATACTCTATATAGGATTCTCTAGCCATAAAATCCTATTTTCAACTTTGTTACTTCACATAACATATTTAACTCATATGTTCAGAAACTAAACTATTTTCATGAAAAATACCAAATCATCCCCAAAAATATTTCTTTTCTGGGATTTAGCATAATATAGTCCCATAATGAAAATATATTTTCTCTCGAATTTTTAAAATTTATTTACTATTTTTAAAAATCAATTTCCACTTAATTCCTTAAGAAATTAGCTACCTCAAGTTTAACTCCAAAAATTCCCAAATCTTGGCAGGACCTTACACATGTTAACGTGAGCTTCCAGTTTAAATTTCATGGTCATCGGAGTTATAGAACTCCGGTTATATAGCGTTTTAAATCGGAAAACCTAAATATTGAAATAGTCATAACTTGTTCATTTTAAGTCGAGAATGAGCTCATTTTTGGACAGGAGGTACTTTATACCATATACTTTCATGTCCCAAAAGGCCAGAATTTTTCTCATAATTTAAGTGGCCGAAACAGCCTCTCTAAAATCATGGCAGAAGCTTTTTTCGGTTTTTGCAGCTTTGCACTCCTTTGCTAAAATCAGTCCACACAAAATCTACAACACCTTTTCCAGTAATTCCACTTGGATTAGTTAGGTAACTCATAGATCTAACTCTAGGACTTGACCACATTCAAAAATTCAAAATATAATAGGAGATATGGTCAATTGAATTTCATATTACGTTTTCACCAAAATCGATTTTCAACTCTTTGTGATTTCTAAGAAACTTTCATGTTTTTACATACTAACCAACATAACTCATCATAAAACTTACTAATACCACGAATACCCATGATTTTCATTATTTCAATGCTTTTATTATGACTTTCATCATAAACCACGTAAGTTGTTCATTTTAGTTGAAGAAATATTTGAGGGTTTAAGAAATGGGTTTTTGTCTTTGAAATCAATACAAAATTCGATTTCACGCTCTAAGTAGGTTAAGAAGTCTTCATAAATACGCTAGGAAATTTATTAATAATAGAAATATCATTCAAACTGCGTGACTCTCATCTAAGACTTGGATAGTACGTCACATTGATACCAACTGTGACTTCATCCCTTAACCTAGATAGTACCTCACAATAATACCTATAAACTTGCCATCTTCATTCACGATGTCGCCTCTGAAAGCACGGCTTGGTGCATTCCACACAAGGAAGTTAACAACGAAAGGTTCGGGGCTCTTTACTTATGGCTTGATATGACAATGATTAACTTTAGGATTTGGTTACTTTGAATTAGGTAACGAGGTTGTTATAAATATAAAAGCTAACAACCTTACGAAAAGCATGATGAGTAGCTAACCAATTGACTCGAAAAATCACATCAAAGGCAAATATTTTCAAAAAGATAAGATCGACGAGTAACGTGAAAATGTTTATTTGAATTAAACAAGATTTAAAAATAGTAAGCGATAACGAAGGCTCCTACTAACGAAGTTTCAACCAATAAGTCAAAGTTTAACTTCTTGAGTTAAATTTAAACGTTGAACGCAAGCAAGAGAGATAAAATAATGGGTAGAACCGGATCTAATAAGGTATAGACTTGCAAGAATTTATAATTAACTAACCTGTGCTAACTTCGTTCGGGTTACCCACTTTTTGAGAAGTCACTTAAAAACGCTCTTCCCGAAACCACCGACTTTGTTTTGTTTGTATCACCTTTGGTGCCACTATCCCACTGGACTTGACTTCACTATCTGACAAAATCGAGCTAAATGACCTTCTCTTCTTGAAATTTCCACTTCTATTATCTTTGCCATGATTACCACCGAAGTGGTTACCATTCTTAGCATGATAATTTCCCCCACGATGGTTATCATTGTTCTGATAACCGTTGCCACCAGTATGATTATTATCGTGTTGTTGGTCGTTACCTTTTGTTTGAGCTGAATCAACACTCTCATGTGCTTCATTGCTTATTTCAGCATTTTCAGATGCCATTCTCAAACACTGCCACAAAATAAGGGTTAATTGACATGTAACAAATTATCCCTATATTCTGACCGACCAATTAAATACCAAATAAATTTAGGTAGGTCATACTAGCGAAGGAATTCCCGCTCTCCCCTCCTAGTACTATTCTCACCTCTTAGCAGGGATCATATCCTAAGCTCGATACCAACCGTGGCGCCCCAAAATTAGGTATACGTCCACCCATCTTGGGTCGCCACTTACATGGTACATAAATTCAAATCTGAACTTACTAATATAACTGTAGGTAGTATAATCTGACATAAATCGTGAGTTTGAATACAAATATTGTCTACTAGATATTATACAAACTCAAAAGGAGTCCTCATTACAACTATTATCACACTATTTCACGAATAGTGAGGACTACTAATGCTATCCTCGGACCATTACTTCGTTCCCATCTCGTCCCAAATTTATGTTCTCATTTCACGAAGAGAACAAAGAAAAGAAAGGGTGAGCTCAACTAGCCCAAGAAGAAATATTATGACTAAGATAATGCGAATAAATTATCATTAGCCTTCAACAATGTTAAACCGATAAAATACAATAGACAACCGGTTTAATCATGCAATGGAATAAGCAATCCATTAAAAGAGTCAAGTAGAGAATAAAGTCTACTATCTTTTAGGTTTTAAAGGTTTTCATCAATTTTATCATTGAGACTCAACAATAAATAAACCACCACATTTAATCATCCCCTGCATACCACGGTCAAGGATTTTCATCAAATTATCAATGGTCATGACTATACTGAATCACCCCAGGTCATAATCATACCAAAAACTATCCATCATCGCATTACAAAAGCCACGAGGACTTTTGTCACATCATTTATATCAAGTCATGATTATACCGAATGATCCTCGGTCATAATCATACTAAGTTCATCTATGCACGTAAGCCAAAGATAACATAATATAACATGAGGATGATGACAATGACATAGTAATTCAATAAAACAAGTTCAAGAATTATTTAATCCATGAATTATTAACGTCCAAATTGTCAACATGATCTTTGTTTTTCAGAGAGTAAAATTCAAGAATGATCGGAAGAATATTTCCATGAAAAGATACTTAGATGAAACGCAAATATCAAGGATATTCTACTAATTTCATGGAGTATAGAAGTCAAAGTTTTAACCAACCGGGTATAATAAAGAATGGAATAACAAAAGAAATCACCATGCATGCGGTGCCGCGCCAGACAGTTATTCCAATGAATAATAATAACGGAACCGGTCGTGTGAAATTCACACCAAGCGGGATGTTCAAATGTAATAATAAAGATGGAACCGGATCCTGTAAAACACACGTGATAGGATATTCCAACGAGAATGATAAAGACGGAACCAGGTCCTGTAAAACACACGATGAGATGTTCCAACGAATAATAAAAACGGAACCGGTCCGTGTAAAACACATGCATGACAGGATGTTCCAATGAGAATAATAGAAGAATGTCACCAAGTATAGGGTAAACCACAGATATCTGAGTTATTCCAATGAATAATAAGCAATGGAATAACATAAGGATTTCACCAAGTATAGGGTATCTGCGTGCACAAAGGTTATGTATAGGGTATGCCACTTTTACGAGTTATTCCAATGTAATAATAGTGAATGGAATAACGAAGTTCTCTTCAAGAAGAAAGAATAACACCCCTTACCGTAAAAAGAACTGAATATAGAAGTAGTGAAGTAGCGAGAATACTCTTCTTCTTTCTATAATTTTCTCTCTATAAACTTCTCTCTATAATTTCTCTCTAGAGTTTCAATGAATTCGTAAGAAAATAATGAAGGAATGAGCTTATTTATAGGAAAATGGAATGCATAGTAACTAATCCATGAACGGTCCAGATTGATTTACTTTTAATCTGACGGTCCATATTTAAAGAAAAATCTTTTAAATAAAATATAATATATTCTATTTATATAAAATATTTTTTACTATGCAAACACTATGCAATACTATGCAAAACACTATGCAAAACACTATGCAACACTATGCATAATAAAATATAATATATTCTATTTATAGAATAACTTTAATAAAGTATTCTATTTTATATAAAAGATGTTTACATTTTATTACGTTAATAATACGAATAAAACAAAACATCATTATCGCTATAATAATTCATATTATTAATTGACAATAATGGAATCAAACCGAGTGACTTCCCACATAAGCATCAATAATCAATACCGTATGCTGCTATTATGCAACCACACGTACATCGTGTACTTTTACTACCGAAGTAGTTCAACAAGAACCACGGTAAAACTTCCGCCGTTATTTCAATAAAATATTTTTGTCGTTTTCTCAATCAAATAATAATTACATTATAGGGTCCACCAATGATTGAGCTGTTTGTATGCGAATATTCCCTCGCTAAACCTAATATTCCCCACCAATCGAATATAATATAACCACTTGCATACTTTGCAAAATTTATAAATACTACCCACAACTATAATATTATCTCAAATTCACACCATAATATTAAAAAATTATTTCGACCAAATTTAAATCTTTATTAATAAAATCTGGGGTCTCACATATTGAATCCCATTAAGAGTAGGAGTCCTATTTAAACCTCCTTATCCCACCAAATAAGGAAACACAATCCTATTTTAATAAGGACTCTCCACTGTCACAATAAATACACACGGGTCATCACCAGATCTGGACCATTAAACAGACTGGGTTGCACCATGGCTAGACCCAAATAATTACATCCCAACATTGCCCTCCTGTCTCTTATTTATAAAGAACTTATAAATGAGAGAGTATACAAGTTTTTCCCTGCAAAAATGACCATATTTGCCGAAGACATAAAGAACCAACCTTATACCAACCAAACCAACCTTATACCAACCGAACCAACCTTATCACTACCGAAGATATAAAGAACCATCCTTATACCAACTGAACCAACCATATCACTACCGAAGATATAAAGAACCAACCTTATACCAACCGAACCAACCTTATTACTACCGAAGATATAAAGAACCATCCTTATACCAACCGAACCAACCTTATCGCTACCGAAGATATAAAGAACCATCCTTATACCAACCGAACCAACCTTATCACTACCGAAGATATAAAGAACCATCCTTATACCAACCGAACCAACCTTATACGAACCTTATAACACCCCAACATTGCCCCTAGTCTCTTATTTATAAGGAACTTATAAATAAGAGAGTATTCAAAAAGTCTCCGCGGGATTTATATCCTCGGGATTTATATCCTCGGGATTTTATATCCTCGGGATTTATATCCTCGGAATTTATATCCTCCGGATTTATATCCTCGGGATTTATTTCATCGTGATTTATATCCTCGGGATTTAATATCCTCGGGATTTATATCCTCGGGATTTTTATCCTCCGAATTTATATCCTCGGGATTTTATATCCTCGGGATTTTTATCCTCGGGATTTTTATCCTCGAAATTTATATCTGTAGAATGTTCATCCTTTCGGGAGATCAAAGCCTTCTCGAAGGACGTTTGTCCGACCTTATAACCCCTCCAACCTTATGCCGCCATAATATCCGTCTCAACCCCTGTGGGAGGCTTCGATCAGACTTTATATCTGTCGAAAGTAAACAACCAAAGATATGATGAAACCGGTGTGGCCCGAAGAGGAATAGCCAAAGAGATTGTCGAAGTGGTCCGAACCTAACTTCATCTGTTCCCATGTGGTCGGCAGATGTTGATAGTGACGAAGGACAACTAAATCTCTTATTTAATATGTGGAGGTGATTGCTCGCTCCCCTCCATTTGTGAAAATTAAGAGCCACACATATTCTAACTGAGGCTTGTTATTCTCTCGACGATCAGTATTGATTCTAGGTGCTAGCTTCATTTTGCTGAAGCCGATGGGCTAGAATTGCCTTGGTTGGCTTCGAGAAGCATATAGAAGAGGTTGTTGCTGGTTAAGAATTTTCTGAGCAGCTTCCTCGGTGAGACCATTCCTAGGAACATGATCCGAATCAATGGCACCTTATTTCTGAGCTTGAACAGGCTGATGATGATGCATATGATTATGCTGATGATGATGTTGAACCGGCATATGATGAGCATACGCACGATTGTTTTGAACCGGAACCCTCACATGACCCTAAATCGCGGCAAGATGGAAGTAACCACTGCCCGGGGTAAGTGGCTGTGGCGGTTGGTGGAATAAGAGCTGGGTCTGCTGAGTTGGATCGGTTGAACTGCTACTACGAGGAACAAACTCAGGCGCTTTGGCGTTGAGTCGACTCGATGATAGATTACGTGAAAGTTGTGAAGACGGATCAGAAGAAGAGCTCTGTGATTGTTGATCATCGGCGCCAGAAGAGTCTAGGGTTGCAGATAGTGAATCTGATGAGAGTTGAGTCATTATTTGTTGATTGATCAATCAATCCTAGGGCTTTGTTTTCGGTTTTCCTGAAATTCAGGTGGATCTGATCTAGTATTTTGGGTAAATTTTGTCTTTCTACTTCTCACGAGAAAGGCCCCTGGGGCGGAGAGACAATGGAGAGGATTTAGCAGAGTATATACACACGTACAAGTATATATTTAATTTAATAAAAAAAAGAATCACTTATCTCCTTCGGTGAATCGGTGATTTTAAATCGACACTAGAACAAGTGTCTTGTTTCCCACCGACGGCGCCAATGTTAACGCCAAATTTTGTACGCCTGACAAAATCACCAAAACAGCAAGACAAAATAGCGCCAACTGTTGATGGAGTAATTGTTGTGAAATCAAACTCACGAAATACACTCACATAAACATATATAAAGAAATATAAAGTATGAACACAAGAATTTACGTGGAAACTCAATTGGGAAAAAACCACGGGAGAGAGAGTAATCCACTATAATAATATTGAGAGTACAAGTTGTGTATTTGTGTTGTATCTCTTGTGTTCTTCTCCCCAAATCCTAGCTTGTAGCTGTATATATAGAAGTCACCTCCATCCCTATCTAACTAGGAGAAGGACTCCTTTTGCAGAATCACCTTATAACTATTGAATCCCATTAAGAGTAGGAGTCCTAATTAAACCTCCTTATCCCACCAAATAAGAAAACACAATCCTATTTTAATAAGGACTCTCCACTATCACAATAAATACACATGGGTCATCACCAGATCTGGACCATTAAATAGACTGGGTTGCACCATGGCTAGACCCAAATAATCAAATCCCAACATTGCCCCCCCAGTCTCTTATTTATAAAGAACTTATAAATGAGAGAGTATACAAGTTTATCCCAAGAAAAACGACTATATTTACCGAAGACATAAAGAACCAACCTTATACCAACCGAACCAACCTTATCACTACCGAAGATATAAAGAACCAACCGAACCAACCTTATCGCTACCGAAGATATAAAGAACCATCCTTATACCAACCGAACCAACCTTATCCCTACCGAAGATATAAATAAAAAATACTCATTTTAAAGTTTTAAAAATAACAAAAACATAATAGAATAAAACAAATTTTTTTAAAAGAACAATTTGTTTTTAAAAACAGACTTTTTAAAAAAAACAATTTTTTTTAAAAACAGAATTTTTTTAAAAACAATTTTTTTAAAAAAATAGAAATTTTAAAAACTGATTTTTTTTAAAAATAGATTTAAAAAAACAATTGAATTTTTCAAAAAACGAAACTTTTTAAAAACAGAATTTTTTAAAAACAGAATTTTTAAAAAAAAGAGAATTTTTAAAAATAGAATTTTTTAAAACAAATTTTTTAAAAACAAAATTTTTTAAAAGAAGAATTTTTAAAAACCGAACTTTTTAAAAACAGATATTTTCAAAACAGTTTTTAAAAAAACAGAATTTTAAAAAAAATATAATTTTTTAAAACAGATTTAAAAAAACAGAATTTCTATTTTTAAAATTCTGTTTTCAATTTTTTTTAAAAAGTTCCGTTTTCTAAAAATTCTATTTTTTAAAAAATCTTTTAAAAAAAAATTCTGTTTTTAAAAAGTTTGTTTTTTTAAAATTCTATTTTTTAAAAAATTGTTTTTAAAAAAAAAAATCGGTGATTAAAAATTCTGTTTTTTAAAATTCTGTTTTTTTAAAAAATCTGTTTTAAAAAAATCTGTTTTATTTTATTATGTTTTTGTTATTTTTAAAACTTTAAAATGAGTATTTTTTTTTTAAAAAATCTGTTTTTGATTTTTTTTGTTGCATAAGAAATATTTTTTATTTTTTTTGCCACGTCAGCGCCACATAAGCAATATTTTAACGTCTGTCAACTTTTTTTAACGTAATGACTTAATTGTAAAATAATAATTAGTTCAGTGATGTAATTCGAAAAATTAAAAATTCAGTAGTGTATTAAATAAAACTTGCCAATTATAGCGGTGAAATACATAGTTTTGCCAAGAAATTTTAGAGTAATGATAGTTTTGTTGTGTAACGTGTGATCTTAAAGTCCTAAGTCTGATTCCACCAGTCCTGACATTCTCTCTTTAATTCAAATTTTATACAATTATACAAGCAGGATATTTACTGCCAGGAGTTAGAACAAGGTATGTCTCTCTCAACACCATATTGACAACTTTGCCTGCATCCTTACTTTTTTCGGGACTGCTGCAGCTAAAAGTAAGGAAATAGAACTATGGACTGTTCTTAACGAGTTCTTGAAAGTCATTTTTGTAACTTACCGTCCTTTCTTTCATTCATATTTCGTACTCATCACCAAGCCTGTTTTGTGTATGCCACAATTTCATAACACAATTAGAGTCCCTCCTCCTCTTTGGAAATGACAAATCGAAATATTCATACAAAGAAATTTAACAATTTAATTGGACAGTGTATTTTGCATGATAGGTTTCCTAAGAGCTTGAAGTAATGGCTGGTATCTAAAACATACTGGTGTATTTTATGCGTATGTTTGTTCCGTCCCTGCACCCCATATTAGGCTATAACCAATTTGGATCACAAATATGATATTAGTCACTGAAGATTTTGCATTTAACTTAGTAATGTAAAAAACAAGTTTAAAATATGCCAAATATAAATCAAAGAGTAAGGGAAAATGGGATCAACTTGATTGTTACAGTAGCAGTAGTCTAATTATGTGTGAATCGGACTGTGTATTTTGGATATTGTGTTTGCAACTGAATTAATGTAACCACCCATTTTGCACACTGTAATTGGACGGTGTATTTTGGATGTTAGGTTTCCAAAGAGCTTAAAGAAATGGCTGGTAGCAAAAACAAATATGCAAGGGAGGTAAGAGACTTTATCACCTTTATTTCTTTCCTAAAAAAGGTAAAAACTTCATTTTATTCAAAGTAATGGTTTTCGTAATTTGTATCTGAATCACATTATTAAAACATACTCGTGTATTTTATGCACGGGTTTGTTCCATCCATGCACCCTATATTAGGATGTAACCAATTTGAATAACCAATGATATTAGTCACGGTACATATCCTTGTACAATATATATGAGTACAGGAATGATATCATGCATATATTTTTGTTTTCTTCTGTTGAAAAAAGACAGTAATTGCTTTGTGAGTTAGTGTAAAGTAACTTTGTTTAATAGTTGATGAAATGATGAAAGGCTATTGTAGTACATGCAGTGCTTCAATATCAGCGTTATGTTTTCTATATCAAAAAGCAGGAGGGAAATAATTTTCAAGATGCACCATTAAACAAGAATGAGGCTGCCGACAGGTTAAAAGGATGCAGAGATTTTATTCGAAAGTTGATGAAAAAATTTAAACTATGCCAAGATAAATCAAAGAGCAGGGGAAAATGGGATCAACTTGATTGTTACTGTAGCAGTAGTAGAGCAGAAACAACAGGAGTGATGAATAAGATTAATATTCAGCTTTTTAGAAAACAATTGGGGTGTTACCCCATATTCTTGTTTGATTATCTTTTATCAGGTACAAGTTGAACTCATGAATGTGCTTTTGTGCTCACTATCAATGAGTTTAAGTATATTTGGACTCTGTATATATACATTTGATATGGTGATTTAGTTTGGATATTACAGTTGCTTCATAGTGTTTGGAGAATATTTTGTTTAGAATAAGGTAGAGGCATATATGCATATATAGGCTAATTACGTAAGAGTTGGACAATGTATTTTGGATATTTTTGCAGTTGAACTCATGTAACCCATTTTGGACAGTGTAACTGGACAGTGTATTTTGGATGTTATTTTGAATGTCAGGTTTCCAAAGAGCTTGAAGACGTTGGTGGTAGTGAAAGCAAAGATGAAAGGAAGGTAAGAGAATTTTATCTCCTATAATTCTTTCCTAAAAAAAGGCAGAAACTTCATTATATTAAGAGTAATAGTTTTCTTAATTTGCATCTGAATCAGATTAATAAGGGTCCTAATCCTTACCGCTCATATGATATTGAATTCACTGAACATGACGGGAGGATTGGGAAAGGCGCGGATGGAGCTGTTTTCAGCTGTACCAACAGGTTTGACCTGGGGTAACTATGTTGTAAAGAAGATACCATTTAATCGTAAAAGTGAAGGCAGAGTTAAAAGGTAAAGCTTTTAATGTTTTCTTCTATTTTAACTTTTTGCACTCATTAAATGAGGGAGCTAATTAAGTATTGTGTGTTAGGGAGGGGCAAGCTTTGGCTGCTCTACAACACCGCCATGTCATGCAGTACTTTCAGGTTCATTTCTTTTAGTCAAATAACTATGTGGTTAATGATGACGAATAATCACCACGAATTTGGCTTAGGCCATAGGTTACACATCAAGGAAAATAGATATTTATGTTTTATTCTTTGACTCTTCATTCTAAGTAGTATGCCACATGCTTTGGTGAATGATTATTAAGGGGACTACAATAAGTGGCAAAAAGTAGCTTTTTTTTGGCAAAATACAAAATTTTGTTTTATTAACCGTGAAACTGAAACCCATAATCCAAATCTTTTGGATTATGAAAAACTACAAAGTTGAAATCACAACGCGTACATCTTCTAACTGCATGTTTAAATACCACCATTATCATTGCTGTAGACAAACAAAAGTTTGTCTTCTTTACAACCACTGCCCTCTTCAAACTTTAGCATTTTATATTTTAATGTGTTTCCTAACCCCCTTAAATTCCAGTTTAATTCTATCACATTTCCTCTCCACTGCAATTTTTCACTTCCTCTAATTCATTTAGTTTCCCTTAATTACCTTCATCTAAAGTTGAGCCAATCTCTTTGATGAATTTAGAAAAATTGTTGTTGAAAATTTTTTCTCTCTTTACTTCAGAATCTGAATCAATTCCACTTTCCTTCTTTTTTCCCTTGCCTTTTTTCAATTTTTTTTGTTGATTTTCTTTGTTTTTGTCCCCTTCTCCTTTTCCTCTTATTTTTGTCTTTTTTCATGTAACTTAGATATACTTGTTCCTCTCTCTCATTGGTAGACATCAGAAACAGTAGCTAGATTAGCCTTGATCCCCATATGTTGGGAGGAGTCATGTCCCTGCCTCTCCTGCAGTACCTAATTGCTTTAAAGTATACTTTTATTATTCAAAGTTACATGATTTTATGTAGAACATTAATTAGTATTTAAAGTAAGGGGCTGTTTGTTTAGAGTTGAATGGAGCTGAATCTAAATGGCTGAATCGGTGAGTGCGTTTGTTTTGATCTGAATGGCTGAATCGGTAAGATGGACGAAATTGAATGGCTAAGTCGATTTTTTAAATTTGAATATTGAATGAAGCGACTAAATGAAGTAAATTTTTTTTTAAATATTTTAAAAAATATATTAACTATTATATTAAGTAATATTAAATAAATTTACAACAATTTTGAATTTTTTCAGAAGGGTAAAATAATAAAGTTTTGTTATTCAGATGTTTCAGACATGTCAATTATCAAACAGTTTTTTTCATTGAGATTCAGATTCAACTCATTCAGATTCAGATTCAGCTCATTCAGATTCAGATTCATTCAATTTTTATCAAACACCCCCTAATCCAACTTTTTACATTGTTGGACCTATTTATAAATGAATAAAGGGCTTTTTATGTTTTAGGTAATGGATAAAATTTAAACTATTTTACTTTGTTTTGTTTTTTTTTTTTTTTTGCGGGCATGGGAGGAGGACTGTTCTTTGTCAGAATTGAATTCAAGTGAAGAAGATGATGAAGAAATTGACCCACCAACTAACACTTGTTTCATAATACTAGAGACCTGTCCAAGGTATAGAATCATGTCGAATGGCAAAACAAATTCCACTAAACTAATGGGTGCTATTTTAATTTTAATTATGCAGATCATTACAGGATGAAATGGATAAGGAACTTATCACAAGGGAGAAGGCCTATGAATTAGCTTCCATTCGACATTGCCCAGACGCTCGTCTAGATCCCGGATCTCGTCGTCCTTTTGAGCCATCGAAGTCTGACGTTCTACGATCTCTACCAACTCCTCGGCTCTATCCTGAAGCTCCACATTGCGGTCGTACACTTCGTCGTACATATGGGTTGCGATAGATTTTGGTGGAAACTCTTGCTCTTCCTTCTCATTCTCATCCGACTGTGGCAACTCCATGGGGTCTTCCTCATCCGTCTCTACCTCATCGTCCTCATCAGGCAATCCCTTCTGCTCAACCACTGTGACCAACGGAGATGACTCTCGTGGCAGTAGTTGTTCCCAAACCACCTGAATATCTTGAGGCTCCTCCTCTCTAGGCATCTGAGGTCCCTCATCTCCAGCTTGACTGGATTCTTTTACATTAGCCATCCTGACAACAAAATTTAAGTTTTAATTACTAATCATCACTACTCAACGCTCATGATCACATAGGTTGCAACCACATAAGCACATTAAGTGTTTTATTATTTCTTTCTTAAAACTCAATAAGAGTTTCATCACTTTCTTTTCAAACTCTTATATGGTTACTTCCTAAGACTTTTCCCCCACCTAAGGTTCATAACCTAAGGCTCTGATACCAACTTGTGACACCCCCAAATCTAGGTACTTAATTCCCACAAGACTTAAACTTGGTGTTCACTTTTCATTCATTCATATCTAACTACCCAAACATACTAAAAATTTAAACAATAAATCTTCCCATTAAAAGGGTTACACAATTAAATCAATAAGTCTTTTAGGTTATCTAACCTTTAACATACATCAAGTGCGGAAAATTAAAATAATTACATTACATCATTTAAAATAAAGTCTATCATCACGAAACTCAGTAAATTACAAGTCTTCAACACTTGTTCATTTTTCCATTCCCTTTGCTAGTGGTAGGTTCATCAACATTCTCAACCTTAGATGCAATGATTATATTTATGCAAGAGTGAGCAAAACAAATGCTCTTTTGAAATATCAATAAATAACAACAGCATAATAACTGCCAATGAATAGGCTTAACATAATTGAATAATACTCTATCAATGATAATTAAGAACTAAAATCAAAGTGTGAAATATATCTGAGGGTCACAAGACCATGAACTATGTCCAAGGTTAGAAGTAATCTTTCAACTTAAACCTAAACAGTCATAAGACTTTAAGGACTCCCCGTGCTTAAGGTGATCAACCCTTAGTACCATGTATTGTGCACAAACATCTAAACGCATCGCGTAAATAATTCCCCTATAATAGGGTTGTTCTTCTTAGTTTTAGAGTACAAGTCCGCACCAAAGAAAGTTAGGTTTGGATAAACTTCAAGGGTAATTTAGGGTTTAACGATCATCAACTAAAGGATTAGTTGAATCAACAAAGTTCTATACCATCTTAAATGATCGATAACATAATGTGAAATAATTATGAATCATAGGTGAATCAACGCTATATATCGAAATCATGCTTAGAAATAAACTAAAAACATAAGCATTGAATAATACAATAAATCTTGCTTGAATAATATTAAGCTAAGGCTATAATCTTGTTGAATAAGAGAATTGAATTATTGAACATGCACTAATGAATAACAAGCTGAAAACAAAAAACTTGTTCAATATGACAATAAAGATTACAACTTGTGTAAAGTACATAAAATAGGACAGCTCAATTAGAGATTAGAGTTTAGGAACTTGCATTTATTATAAAAAGAAAAAGAATAGGACAACTTGCTTAATTATAAACAAGTTAGGGTAACTCAAACAAAGATTAGAATTCGGAAATTTTCTCAAATGAAGTTTAGGGTTAGAGAACTTGCCTCATGCGTAAGCTATTAAATTACAATTCACGATCACTTACACATATCATATGTATTACAACATCTATTAGTTATACTAACATCAACTTTGTAAGTTCCACTCACCATCTTAGTTAAGCTATATCCTTTAACTTAAGGTCTAACCATATTGATCAATCACATAACATAATCACATACATAAATCTGAAAACTCCCTAACATATAACGTAAAGTTATAGCATTCAACTCACATCTCTAACTCTTACAAACATTGAGTTTCAATCGTTATTACTTGTTAACTAATAACTTAAAAAAAATCTTCATACTTGGTATTAAAATGCATTTAAAAGCTTATTACATCATATCATATGATTAACTTCCTTTTTATGTTCATAAGACTAAGTTACGATTGCATGCTATGGACTGAAAGAAAAAAAATAAACAAAACAGTTTCTGTCAGAGGTTGACGAGGCCGCACCATTTTAAGCCTTGGAACCAACGCGGCCGCGCTGGTGCGAAATCCTGGGTTCTGCAGTTTGCGATACACATAGCAAAAAGCCAATTTGGCCTACAAGCTACGTTCTAACAACCAAATTTTTACACATATCAATTACATAAACTTCACAGAATCATAATTCAAGATTTCTAACATGTTTTTAACTATGTAAACAACCTAAACATCAAAATTACAACCTTTAATTCCACTATTTTTATTATTTCTTCTTCTTTTGTCATTCATAGCAAATTTCATCACTGTGAATTCGTTTGTCAACCAAAACAACTAATTTAACTCATAATGTTTTCGTTTCTTCATATATTTTCACAATTACCAAATAATTTACAGTCTAACACGTGAATTGAACATGAATTTTGATTCCAAAATAAGTCATATTCATTTATATTTCACTATAATATGATTTTCTCCATATATATCATATTTACATGAATTAAACAACTCTAAACCACATACGAATTATATATATAAAAAATTATGTTTACTAATTAACATATTTGAGCCATAACTTCAACAATAATCATAGAATTCTAACTATAGAGAAATTAAAGCAAGTTTTTCAATGAAGAACAATAAGAAAACAAAACTAATACTTTAAAAAATTGAATTGCTACCTTCAAGTTTTTATTTAGCCACCAAAGATGAGAGCAACCTTCTTGTTTATCAAATTCACAGATATTTTTCTCTTCTTCCTTCTCTCTTTTCTCTCTATTGTTTCTCTTTTCTCTTCTATGTTCTCTTCCTATATTAGTTATACATAACTTAACAAAATAAAACTGATAAAATATAAACATATAATAAAATACGTATTAATATATAATCATAACTGATGTCAGTTTTTTAAAAAAAAAATCAAAAGGCATAAGGTCTTGTTTGGAAAAACCAATTAAAAATAATGACTTAAAATCCTTATGCCTCGTTTGATAAAACCCATTTAAAATAAGGACTTAACATTCGTGAAACCTTGTTTGGCAAAACTGAATTAAGCTCTTTTAATTCATTTTAATAACTTCTTTATAATATAGTATATTATCACACTTTATTTAATTAAATTCCTATATTCACATTTAATTAAAAAAAACAACTTATTACATCAATTTGCCACATAATCCAATACAACACAATTATATTTTTTATTATAATTTTATTTAATAAATTAGTACATCACTTTAATTACTAAATCAAATTAAAACAACAATTCAACAACTCATTTAATCCTTATCAACTCTCTAATTTAATTATTAAATTAAATTAAAATATTATCTCATAAAATAGGATTCATCACCATTTTATTTTCATTAATTTCAAAATACCAATTATCAACTTAATTAACATAATACCTTAATTAATTTAATTCCTAAAACTCATGAATTCTTTATTTAAATAATAAATAATCCAACAAATATTTACTTTACAACAAACTCATCAATTAAGAATATTTATTTAATTAGTAAATATTTAAAAATACAAATAAAATTCTGGATTGTTATAATAAATGTTATTAAAAATGTGTTTTGTGAAGCCAAGTGAATTGAGATAAATAGAGGGGATATTTATGAAGTATTTTTTATAAATTTGGCTTATTATATTGACTCCTCATTTACCCATTTTTTAAAACTGTCGGTAGAAGTTATCTAAATTTTGTTTATACACACACACACACACACACACACACACACACACACACATATATATATATATATATATATATATATAGAACTAGGATCAGGTCCGGGAGTCCGGACTTGATTAAAATGAGGTCCTATTTTTTTTTTTAAAACAACTAAAAATAAATAAATTATAGAACTTGAATTTTTACATAGTACATACATGTTTTGATATATGTATCCAAATCACACCCAAAACAACATATTATGTAAAATTCAAGTTCAATAATTTTTAGTTGTTCTACAAAAAAAAAGCAAAAAAAAGTCTGAATTTTGTTATGGTCCGAGAGTGCGGACCTGATCCGGACTATATATATATATATATATATATATATATATATATTATAATAAGTTTTGTTTTTATGAAAAATAGAATATATTATATTTTATTATGCATAATGGTTGCATAGTAAAATCAAAACTTTTCAAAAAAAATTTCGTGAACGTTCGCCTGTGACTTTTCTTTACTGTGCATCCAAATAGTGCCCAGCCATTCTCCTCTAAATAGGATGCTCAGTTTAGAAAAGAAAATCACACTAGAATCAGAGAATTCTTCTTCTATAATATTGAACGTATTTCTTTTTGAGTTTAAGGAAGTTTTGAGTGTAGAAAATAGTAAATATTTTTTTCAAGAATATATCCGTTATACCAGTCAGAAATACTTTTTTTTCAGGTAAGGGGTATTATTTATTTCATATTCGCTTACGATGTTATTAAAAATGTGTTTTGTGAAGCCAAGTGAATTAAGATAAATAGAGGGGATTTTTATGAAGTATTTGTTATAAATTTGGCTTATTATATGGATCCCTCATTTACTCATTTTTCAAAACTATCGATAGAAGTTATGTCAATATATATATATATATATATATATATATAACTACTGTCATAGGGGAAATGGGGGAGGGGGATTCCCGGGTAGAATAGGATTATATATATATATATAAATATATTATAATAAGTTTTTTTTATGAAAAATAGAATACATTATATTTTATTATGCATAGTGTTTGTATAGTAAAATTAAAATTTTTCAAAAATTTTTTCGTGAACGTTCGCTCGTGACTTTCCTTTACCGTGCGTCCAAATAGTGCCCAGCCATTCTCCTATAAATAGGATGCTCAGTTTAGAAAAGAAATCACACCAGAATCAGAGAATTCTTCTTCTATAATATTGAGCGTATTTCTTTTGAGTTTAAGAAAGCTTTGAGTGTAGAAAATAGTGAAAGTTTTTTTCAAGAATATATCTGCTATACCAGTCAGAAATACTCTTTTTTTTGAGGTAAGGGGTATTATTTATTTCATATTTGCTTACGATATTATTTTTCGTATTCGTAATGAATTTTATTTTCGTTCAATATTCGTAAGGAATATTATTTTCGTTGAATATTCGTAGGGATATTGTCTTCGTTTAATATCCGTAAGAAATATTATTTTCATTCAATATTCGTAAGGGATATTATTTTTATTCAATATTCGTAAGAAATAATATTTTCTTCCATACTCTGTAGTATGTAAGTAATATTATTTCATTTCATATTCCGAATTCTACACTCATTTTGTTAAAGTATTGCTTCTATACTCCTTGAAATTAGTGCAATATCCTTGAAATCTGCGTTTTATTTAGTATCGTTCTACGGAAATATTTTTCTGGACATTCTTGATAAATTTTGATCTTTTCAAACCGGGGTACTATTCCCGAAGTACTATTCATGGGGTACTATTCACTCAGGCACTATTCACCCGGGGTACTATTCATGACAAAAATTGGTTTCATTTTTGTCCAAATCATTTTTGATACAATATTATTCTTGAATTTTACTCCACAAAGTAGTATCATGTTAACAATTTGGACATTATTGAATTCTGGATAAATTATCTTTAAAAATTTATCCTTGCTTTCATTTAATTGAATTCTTATATCATTGTCATCATCCTCATGCTTATATTGTGATGACCGTAATGCATAGATGGACTGTTGATTGGTATGATTATGACCACGGATTGTTCGGTATAATCATGACCTGTAATGTTACAAATGATGTGGTAAAAGTCCTCATTGGCCTGTAGTGCATTGATGGACAATTGTTGGCATGATCATGACCATTGGTGAAAACACGAATATCCGTGGCCCGTAGTGCATGGATAATTCGTGGATGTGATACTAATGAAAAACCTTGGCCCGTAGTGCATGGATAATTCAGTAATGTGGATTATTTATTGAGCTGAGTCTCAACGATAAAATTGATGAAAAACCTTTTTAAATAATAGAAGATAGTAGATATCATGCTCTACTTGAGTCTTCTAATGGATTGCTTGTTCCTCTGCAGTTAAACTTGTTATTTATTTTATTCTACCAGTTTAACACTGTTGAAGGCTAACGATAATTTATTCTGCATTATCTTAGTCATAATATTTCTTACTGGGCTAGTTGAGCTCACCCTTTTGCTTTCATTGTTCTCTTCAGGAAATGAGAACGTAGCTGAGACTAGTCGGGGAATGGAGTGACGGTCCGAGGTGGTGGTTGTAGCAATCCTTACTATTTTATAAAATAGTGTGACAAAACTTATTATTATAATATATATATATATATATATATATATATATATATATATATACAAAACTGAGATAACTTCTACCGATAGTTTCAAAAAATGGGTAAATGGGGTGTCCATATAATAAGCAAAATTTACAACCAATACTTCATAAAAAATCCATCAATATTTTTAACAACATTTATTCATCAATAATATAACTTGCAATATTAACAATCAGATCATTTTCAGGAAAGATGGGGCTTTCCGATAAGGATTTCTCGCTATTGGCGAGCAATTAGGTGACCAAACCCCTTTCCTCGACAGAACTTTCGAGACATTGTCAATAATGCTAATAATAATATGAATAACTTGTCGTCTCAATTATTAATTTAATAATATAAGATATTGTGACAATAATTGAATCAATAACGTGAGATACTATGCAACAATTACTGTAGCATTAATTGAGTAAAATTGAGTGACTTCTCACGTAAGCATCAATCAATATCTGTAGTACTATGCTTATGCGACCAGACATCGTAATTTTATCACCAAGTATTTCAACAGATTAATGGTAAAACTTTCGCCGTTATTTTTATAAAAAGATATTTACGTAGCTTTTCTAACTCAGACAATAATAATTACATTGTGGGGGGTCTACCAATAATTGTGTAAATAGTCAATGCGAATATTCCCTACTAAAACTAATATTTCCTGACCAATCGAATATTTTATAACAACTTGCTTAATTTGAAAAATTTATAAATATTACCCACAACTATAACATTATATCAAATCCACACCATAATATTCAAAAATATAATTAAAGAAAAATTAATCTTTATTCATGAAAGTTAGGGTCTTACAACCTCCCCTTCTTATGAAATTTCATCCTCAAAATTGGTATACGTACCTAGTATGTCGAAGAGGTGAGGATACCTTGATTTCATTTCAGATTCTAACTCCTAGGTCATTTCCTCAACGTCGTGGTTTCTCCACAAAACTTTGACTTGAGGTATAACCTTGGAGCATAGAATATATTCCTTCTTATCCAAGATTTTAACAAGTACCTCTTCATACGTTAAATCTTCCGCTATCTCGTCTGGTTCTAATTCAATAATGTTGTTCGGGTCTTCCACATATTTAGTAACATAGATATGTGAAAAACGTTATGAACACGAGACATACTTGGCGGTAAGGCGAGTCTATAGGCCATAGTTCCTACTCGATCAAGGAATTCAAATGGGCTAATGAATCGAGGATTGAGCTTTCCTTTATTTCCAAATATTGTAACTCCTTTCCATGGAGTAATACGTAACAACACATGATCTCCAACATTTAATTCCACGTCCTTTCGATGAAGATCAACATAACTCTTTTGTCGATCTTGTGAGGTTCTTATACGTTGTCGGATCATTTGAATATTTTCCATAGTCATGCGTACCAACTCCGGTCCCAATAACGTTGCTTCACCTACCTCATCCCAGCATACTAGAGAACGACACTTGTGTCCATACAACGCCTCGAATGGAGCCATGCCTATGCTTGCTTGATAACTGTTGTTGTAAGAGAATTTTACTAATGGCAAGAACTTCTCCCAACTTCCTTTGAAGTCAAGGATATAGAGTCTTAATAGATCTTCAAGAGTTTGAATAGTCCTCCCCGTCTGCCCATCCGTTTGAGGATAATATGCCGAACTAAATCGTAAATTTGTTCCCATAGCTTTTTGCAAACTAACCCAAAATCGTGAGGTGAATCTTGGGTCTTGATCAGAAACTATGGATACTAGCATACCATGCAGTCTTACAATCTCCTTTATGTATATACGAGAAAGACGTTCAAGTGAATAAGTTTCTCGTATAGGTAAGAAATGAGCAGACTTGGTTAATCAATCAACAATGACCCAAATTACATCCGTGCCTTGAGAAACCTAGGGAAGACCAGTAACGAAATCCATGGTAATGTGCTCCCACTTCCATTTTGGAATTTCAAGTGGTTAGACACCTTGAGATAAACTCCGCTATCTCTCTCTTCATATTGTTCTACCAAAATGTATGTCAAAGATCACGATACATTTTGGTACTTCCAGGAAAGATTGCAAACGGTGTGTTGTGCGTCTCATCATGATTTTATACTTTAAATCAGGGTCGTTAGGAACACAAAGTTTGGAGTTGACTCGAAGTATTCCTTCTTCATCGATTCTTGCTTATGGAATAGTACCTTCTTGCACTTTCTTCTTCATACGCATCAACTCCAAGTCCGTGGTTTGAGCAGCTTTAACTTTATCAATTAAAGTCGGTTCTACTCGTATATTTGACATCATCACATGGGTCCCTAGAGTATTTAACTCTATCTCTATCCTTTGTAAGTCATACAAAATGGGCCTTTGCGTTCACAATATCGCACTCGTACCCGCATATAATCTTCTACTCAACACGTCAGCTACCACGTTCGCTTTTCCAGGATGGTATTGAATGGTATGATCGTAATCTTTCATTAGCTCAAGCCAACGTCATTGTCGCATGTTGAGTTCCTTTTGGGTGAAGAAATATTTGAGGCTTTTATGACCCGTATTGATCTCCACTTTCTCCCCATACAGGTAATGCCTCCAGATTTTAAGTGCGAAAATGACAGCTGCCAACTCCAGATCATAAGTAGGATAATTCCTCTCATATTCTTTGAGTTATCGTGAGACATAGGCTATGACTTTCCCATGTTGCATGAGAACACATCCTAACCATCTGCCTGAAGCATCGCTATAGATGACAAATCCCTCTGAACCAGATGGTATTGTCAGAACAGGTGCTGAAATGAGTCTCCTCTTGAGTTCTTGAAAACTCTTCTCACATTCCTCGTTCCAACCGAATTTTTTATCTTTTCGAGTCAGCTGAGTTAACGGAGTGGTAATTCGAGAAAACCCTTCCACGAATCTCCAATAATAACCAGCTAAGACCAGAAAGCTACGTACTTCAGTCACTGACTTAGGTTGCTCCCAACTTTGTATTGCTTCAATCTTCGGTGGGTTAACAGATATTCCATGATTTGATATCACGTGCCCAAGGAATGCCACTTCCTCAAGCCAGAACTTGCATTTCTTTAACTTGGCGTATAACTTGTTTTCACAACGCTTTTGGAGTATCAGCCTCAAGTGTTGCTCATGATCTTCACGGCTTTTGGAGTATATGAAGATGTCATCAATAAAGATAACTACAAAATGATCCAAATATTCCTTGAATACTCGGTTCATTATATCCATGAAGGCAGCAGGAGCATTAGTCAGTCCAAAAGACATGACTAGGAATTCATAATGCCCGTATTGAGTTCTGAAAGCAGTCTTTAGAATGTCATCAGTTTTAATATTTAACTGATGATATCCTAAACGAAGATCAAACTTTGCAAAGAATATGGCGCCTTGTAACTGGTCAAACAAGTCATCAATGCAAGGCAATGGGTACCTATTTTTGATGGTGACATAATTTAACTCCCGATAATCAATACAAAGTCGCATACTTCCATCTTTCTTCTTTATGAATAGAATAGAAGCACCCCAAGGGGACGTACTTGGACGAATGAAAACCATGTCTAACAATTCCTGCAGTTGGGTCTTTAACTCCTGAAGTTCAATAGGAGCCATTCGATATGGGGTTTTGGAAAAGGGTTTTGTACTGGGTTTAAGGTCAATACCAAACTTGATTTCACGCTCTGGGGGTAGGCCAGGAATTTCTTCGGGGAATACGTTAGGAAATTTATTAACAATAGAAATATCATTCAAATCTGACATATTTTTGTTTAAATCCGTGACATGGGCTAAGAAAGCTTGACATCCATTTTTCAATAAACGAATAGCTTTATGGCTTGATATGACAGTGATTAACTTTATTGGTTTGATTGCTTGAATTCGCATAATAAGTTGGTTAGGAATATGAAAGCTAACAACCTTGCGAAAATAATTAATTTTAGCATGATGAGTAGTTAACCAATCAATCCCTAAAATCACATCAAATGCAAGTATTTTCAAAGAGATAAGATCGACAGGTAATGTGAGGGTGCCGATTTGAATCAACAAGACTTATAAACAGTGGATGTAATGAAGGTTTCTCCCAACGGAGTTTTAACAGATAAGTCAAAGTCTAATTTCTCCGGAGTCAAATTTAAACGTTAAGCGCAAGTAGGAGAATTAAAAGAATGGGTAGAACCGATATCAAATAAGGTATAGACTTCGCAAGAGTTTATGATTACCTTACCCGTGATAACTTTGTTCAGGTTTCTCGCTTTTTGTGAGGTTACGACAAACGCTCTCCCTTGAACTACCGGCTTTGACCTGTCTGGGACGGCCTTTGGTGCATCCATCCCAGCTGGACTTAACTTCACTGCACGACAAAATCGAGCTAGGTGACCTTCTCTTTTGCAATTATAACATGCTTTGGACTGTTGCGTATAGTTTGGACTGATGTGTCCCTCCCCTCCGCATTTGTAGCATACGATCGGTGGTCGTTCTCCTTCCTTAACAACGGGTGCTGGTGCTGACGTCTTTCCATCATTATTGAATCTCATCTTCTTAAAATTTCCACTTCTATTGTCTTGGCCAGGACTACTACCGAAGTGGTTACCATATCTGGCATGCTGATTTCCTCCACGTTTGTTGTCACCACTTCGATGACTGCTACCACTTGTAGTATTGCTTTGCCGGTTGCTATCTCTTGGTTGGATTGACTCATTATCACGCTCCAATAACTGAGCCCTATTTACAACATCTGAATACAAACACAATTTATGAGAAATGAGGTATTGATGTATTTTGAGTTTTAAACCTTGCAGGAACATTCGCGTTATTCTCTCCCCATTATCAACCAAATGGGATGCAAACCGGGATAACTCTGCAAACTTAGCCTCATATTGCGACACAATCATATTGTTCTGCTCCAGCTTGATGAACTCCACCACCTTCATGTGATGAATACTTTTGGGAAAGTACTTGTCATTGAACAATTCTTTAGTGTAGCAGGTTGAGTACGTTTTACAGATTCCCACTAGTAATCTGCCTCTCCTCGCAACATGAAGGTGGCAAAGGGAACCTTTTGCTCCTCGGAGCATCCCAAGACATCAAATATCTTAGTGATCTACTTTATCCACGTCTTTGCCTTAAGTGGTTCTGGCTTTCCCAAAAATTCTGGTGGTCCCAGCTCCTTGAACTGCTTAGCGGTAACCATCCATGAGTTGCAAGTGTTTCCACCTGTATTGCACAGGATTCTCTCTCACCTGATGTTGCATGAGTTGTTGAAAGCCTCTGAACATCCTGTCATTCATCATTTGGTCGGTGTTGTTGTTTACATAAGGATTGTTGCCTTCCTGATGCACATTATCCTGGTTATTGATCTGTGGTGAGTCAACGGTCTCCTGTGATCCATTGCTTATCTCAACATTTTCAGATGTCATTTTTAAACACTGCCACAAAACAAGGATTAATTGACATGCCACATATTATCCCTATATTCTAACCGACCAATTAAATAACAAATAAGCTTAGGTAGGTCATACTAGCGAAGGATTTACCCATCTCTCCCCTTCTAGTTCTAGTCTCACATCTCAGTCAGAGATCATATCCCTAAGCTCTGATACCAACAGTGACACCCCCAAAATAGGTATAAATCACCCATTCTGAGTCGCCAAATACATGGTACAAAATTTAAATACAAACTTCATTTATAAAATACGACAAAAGCGTAGCTGAGGGTTTTTACATGAATATTGTCTCATAGACAATATCCAAACTCAAATGGAGTCCTCATTACATTTATTATCACACTATTTCATAGAATAGTGAAGACTACTATAGCCACCATCCTGGACCATCACTCCATTCCCCGACTCGTTCCAACTATATTCTCATTTCTTGAAGAGAACAATGAAAGCAAAGGGTGAGCTCAACTAGCCCAGTAAAGAATATTATGACTAAGATAATGCAGAATAAATTATTGTTAACCTTCAACAGTGTTAAACTGATAGAATATAATAAATAACAAGTTTAACTGCAGCGGAACAAGCAATCCATTAGAAGAGTCAAGTAGAGTATGATATCTACTATCTTTTATGATTTGTTTATCATCAATTTTATTGCTGAGACTCGGCTTAATAAATAATCCACATCACTAAATTATCCATGCACTACGGGCCAAGGATATTCATTAGTATCACATCGACGAATTATCCATGCATTACAGGCCAAGGATATTCATTAGTATCACATCCACGAATTATCCATGCATTACGGGCCAAGGATATTCGTGTTATCACCAATAGGCATGATCATGCCAATAACTGTCCATCAATGCACTACGGGGTATTGAGGACTTTTATCACATCATTTGTAATATTACGGGTCATGATTATACCGAATAATCCCTGATCATAATCATACCAATCAATAGTCCATCTATGCACTAGAGGCCAAAGATGACTTTCTTCACAATATAAGCACGAGAATGATGACAATGATATAAGAATTCAATTAAATGAAAGCAAATGATAAATTTTAAAGATTTATAATTTAATTTATCCATAATTCAATAATATCCAAATTGTCAACATGATACTGCGTTGTAGAGTAAAATTCAAGAATAATATTGTATCAAAAATGATTTGGACCAAAAAGAAATTAATTTTTTTTCATGAATAGTACCCTGGGTGAATAGTACCTGAGTGAATAGTACCCTGTGAATAGTATCCTGTGAATAGTACCCCGACATGAAAAGATTAAAAATTATCAAGAATTCTTAGAATAATATTTTCATGAAAAGATACTAGATGAAACGCAAATTTCAAGGATATTCTACTAATTTCAAGGAGTATAGAAGTAATATTTTAACAAAATGAGTGTAGAATTCAGAATTTAAAACGAAATAATATTACTTATATACTACAGAGTATGGACGAAAATAATATTCCTTACGACTGTTGAACAAAAATAATATTCCTTACGTATATTGAACGAAGATAATATTCCTTACGAATATTGAACGAAAATAATATTCCTTACGAATAATGAACAAAAATAAAATTCCTTACGAATACGAAAAATAATATCGTAAGCGAATATGAAATAAATAATATCCCTTATGTAATACCCGGTAAAAAAAACTATTAATAAATATTAAATCAAATAAAATAAGATTATATATATATTTACAAATATATTAATTGGACTTTGTCTTTTATTTGGGCCAAACTAGTCATTTAATTTATGTGGGCTAATAAATATTAATAATCAATGGATTAATTAATTTGGTAAAAACTGGACCTTAAATACTAATTGAGTTTAATTTATATGTGGGTAATATAAATATTATTATGAATAGGAAAATTAATAAAAGTTGTTAATAAATAACTTAATTTAAGCCGCATAATCTTATTACGAATTGGGGAAAAGAGAAACAGTAACAAGAGTCGGCGTGGCTTTCACTGTAGTTGATATCGGAGGAAAAGAAAAGGAGAGCAGAGAAATTGACCAAGGTAAATCATTTGTTCATGAATATATTATTATACTTTGTATATGTGAATCACGTTCCAGAATTTTAATTGACCGCACTCAAAAGACTTCAAATCAAGGCAGGAAAACTAGTGATGTTAGTTTGAATCATATACCTGTATTATGTTAGCTTTTTAAATAGTTATATATTATTATGTACTTTTAATTTGGATGAGCAGGATTGAACATAGATTCGTGCATTCTCTACGCAATAATTATTAATTCTCAACCAAAGGATTTTTTATTTAAAAACAAATTATATATGTTTTTTTTAAATTGAGGTAATTTATAGTTAATGTGTAAATCTATATGTATAATCATTAACATAATTTTGTTAAAAGCAGAGGGTGAATAATTGTAAAGCGATGTTATAATTATATTATTTTGTCAGATTATGAATTTATATTTCTTTTAAATATTAGAACAAATGTACTCAATGGGTGTGTAGAATTTGAAGCTTAATTTTTTTTAAAAAGCTTACTTATATTATGGTTATATATAAAACTAACATGAAGAGTCCTATTAAAATATAATTAGGAATTAATGATTTAACCTTTAATTAATACATTATTTATTTATGTATTTTGGTGATTAGTTTGGACGAAAGGAGCTTAACAAACTATATTGAGATTATAATTTTAGGTATTACATTGCTTAATCCAGGTACGGATTCCGTACTCTTTCAGCGAGACGCTTTTGTTTTTGATTTTTTTCATTTCGTTATTTGTTTCGAAATTTAGTATTGCCTCTCATAATTGTTTCTTGTCAATTTATTGTGATAAATTTGTTTTGGCGTTGTATTAGAACTCATTTTGTACTCTTAATCTAGCGTATCATGGTTAATATTTATTTCGATCTTTGTAGAAAGTACATGTTAATATTTTTGGAGACTTTGTGTTGATAATTCGTTTCAGTTTAACATGTATACGTTAGAACCCCTTTGTGTTGATATTGTCTCGCATATGTTGTGACATTATATCTTTGTTAGAATACCATAGGGTATACCTGAGCTATAACCACCTGTGGGGGTACCACAGGCATGTCCTCTTGTCACCGAGGCATGACACCTTCCGTGACGGTGTGATCAGTCCACGACGTCTCCGTTTTGTGCTCCGATGGGAGTTGGCCATTTGGTGTTTTGTTGTGGGAGGCGTATGGGTCGACCCTAGTTTTCTGTTCTATTCTGTTTTGCGTAGTGGTGATGTTTGTGCCAAACATGTCTTTCGATTTTGCACGCATCTGGATTGCGCAGTCTGATGTGTGATTGCCTGTGTGGCATTATTTTGATTGCCTGTTTGGCAAGGTATATTACTATTTATTTTGAGCTCGGTATGAAATAACACCCATCCATTTGATTCAGCCTATCATTTCGTTGTGTTAGTTTGGTTCGTTACAGTTCAGTTCATTTAATTATGTTAGTTATTTCGTTTCATTATTTTTGTACTCCATATCCGTACTGGGCATTTGGCTCATGCTGTGTTTTTCTTCCGGCAGGTAATCAGGGGGATCAAGGGAAAGTGTGACGAGAGCTCCCTTTTATCTAAATGGTTTAGATATATTATGGTTAGGTTGTGATAATTTAATTTGTTTAGAATTGTAATAAATAATTTAGATTATGGTTTTTGCTAGTTTAATATTTTTTTATGGTTTGACTGGTGGTATTTATCAGAATTTTGGACTATTCTTTTGTGGTTTAGAGCCTTGTTATATATTCGTTAGTTCTGTTGTGTTTTGTGTAACCTCTCTTTCTATTTCTGAAAGGGGGTGTTACAGAGTTGGTATCAGAGCTTAGGGTCTTTCTTGTAGAAAACCTATTTAGGTTTGACCTGTGAGTTATGGGTAGACTTCTGGGTTAGGTTTTTGTTCTGTTTGATTTTTTGTTCAGCTATCATATCCGCTATATTTGAATTTGTCTCTAATCTGTTTTGTTTATATTCGTGATCTCTTTCTTAGATGGCTCGTAGATTAGCTAGAGTTGTTAGGAGGTGAGGTAATAATAGGGGAAGAGGTGAGGATCAGCCCAATGAGAAACCTAATAATCAGATTAATGCTCAATTGGCTACCTTGGTGAATCAAACGGTGAATCAGGCTTTACCTCAGTTGGTGGCACAAGTTGTACAGGCAATGCAGCAGTCGCCACTAAACATTCCTGAGCAGGAGAACCCGAGAAATAATGGTCCGTATGTAAACGAAGTGGAAGGGAATGTAGATGGTCATGATCAGCAGGTGGTTCCAATGTATGTATGGTTGGAGAGATTCTAGAAGTAGAAACCACAGTCATTCAGTTCAGCTCCAACTCCAATTGATGTAGAGAATTGGATTGCCCACCTAGAGAAGATCTTTGATGTGCTGGGGTGCTTGGATAATCAGAGAGTATTGCTTGTAGTTTACAAGCTAAAAGGGGATGCACAGAGGTGGTGGAAAGCGATATAAACAACAAAGGGTGATGGTTATGCTAAGACACTTAATTGGGATGAGTTTTGTGATGTCTTTTATCACCAGTACCTCCCAGCTGCTAATAAAGAGGCCTATGCTAGAGACTATCTGTCCATTTGACAGAAAGATGATGAGTCCATCATGGATTTCATAACGAGGTTCACCAGGTTGGCAGGATTTGCGGGAACCTCAGCAGGGACCGCAACAGAACAGACAGAGAACATCAAGTGGAGGATTCATTATAGGTATCGGCAGCATCTTATTAACAACAATTGCAGACGTGTCAGCAGTGGCTAATGCAGCCAAGAATATTGAGATGGAGAGACAGGACTTTTGGTCTTCTAAATCGGAGGGGAGTCGAAAGAGGGATAGAGATGACCAGCAGGGTCAAGCTTCGAGACAGCATGGGAAGAATCAGGGTGGTCACTGGAACAGGAACTGTGGTGGCTAGCAGGGGCAGTGGAGTGGCCAAAATTAAAATAGGGGTTATCAGCAGATGCCTCAGCAAGGGTAAAATCGTCAAATTCAGCTATCTTGGCATGGTCAGAATCGTCAGCAGGGGCATAATCGTTAGCAGGGGAAAAATCAGGGTCGTTATCCGGGACCAGCTGGTGGGGGTAACCCAAATCTCATTCTGATAGCTCCTTGTGCTACTTGTGGGGCTAATCATCTGGGGAGGCAGTGCCACAGACTCATCGGTGCATGCTTCTTATGTGGACAGATGGGTCATATGGCTAGAGATTGTACCGGGCCACGTGGAAATGGTGGATGTGGTGATAATGGTGGCAATGGAGGACAACGTCAGGGTGGTCAAGTTTTTTCTTTGACGTATAACCAGGCGGCAGGTGCACCAGGTACTATTTCTGGTACTCTTTTAGTTGGCAATCGTGAGGCGGCTATTTTGTTTGATACTGGTTCTACTCATTCCATTGTTGCTCAGTCTTTTGTTTGGCACCTGGGTGTGCCATCTCAGTCTTTAGATTCTGTTATGTTTATTGCTACCTCGATGGGGACTTCTGTTGTTATTTTTGATTTGTATCGAGGGTGTCCGATCAGTTTTAGGGATAAGATTCGTAGGGCTAATCTCCTTCCGATGAGTATGCATGATTTTGATGTCATTCTTGGGATGGACTGGTTAGATAAGCATCATGCCACTATCGATTGTTAGGCGAAGAAGGTTATATTTGGAGATGTGAAGTCTCTGGAGTTCGTGTTTTAGGGTTCACAGCCGAGTAGAGTGGTGAAGTTAATTTTAGCTTTGAAGGCTAGAAAGTTGGTGGCAAAGGGTTGTAAGGGGTATTTGACGTTTGTAAAGGATACATCTAAGGGTGAGTCTCGTATTTAGGATGTTCCAATTGTTCGTGACTTTTCAGATGTGTTTCCTGAGGAGTTGTCAGGGTTGCCACCGCAACGAGAAATGGAGTTTTCTATTGAGCTTGTTCCTGGTGCGGAGCCTATCTCTAAGGTGCCATATAGGATGGCACCGTTAGAGTTGCAGGAGTTGAAGGAATAGTTGCAGGAACTATTAGATCGTGGTGTGATTCGACTGAGTGATTCATCGTGGGGTGCTCCAGTTTTGTTTATGAAGAAGAAGGAGACATGAGGCTGTGTATAGACTATAGGGAGTTGAACAAGATCACCATCACGAATCGGTATCCATTATCGAGGATTGATGACTTGTTTGACCAACTTCAGGGGGCAAAATATTTTTTAAAGATAGATTTGAGGTCGGGCTATCATCAGTTGAGGGTGAGGGATGAGGATATCCTTAAGATGGCTTTTCGTACTCGATATGGGCATTACGAGTTTCTGGTGATGCCATTCGGGTTGACTAACGCTCCGACGGTGTTTATGGATTTGACGAATCAGGTGTTCAGGGAGTACTTAGACCAATTTGTTATTGTCTTTGTTGATGACATTTTGGTTTACTCCAAGTCTAAGGAAGAACATGAGGAGAATCTTCGTAGAGTGTTGGGAATTTTGCAGAAAGAGAAATTGTATGCTAAATTCTCTAAATGTGAGTTTTGGTTGGAGCAGGTCGTATTTTTGGGACATGTTGTTTCTGTTGAGTGCATTAAGGTGGATCCTGCAAAGGTTGAGGCTATCACTAAATGGCCAAGACCTACTACAGTGACAGAGATTAGGAGTTTCTTGGGTTTGGCAGGGTACTATAGGCGATTTATGGAAGGATTCTCTTTGCTTGCCTTACCATTGACCCAGTTGATGAGAAAGGGGACAAAGTTTGTATGGAATGATGAGCATGAGAAGAGTTTCGAGGAATTGAAGAAACGACTTGTGACAGCTCCTATACTTGCATTTTCGTCGGGGACAAGAGGTTACCAGATTTATAGCGATTCTTCTAAGAAGGGCTTGGGGTGTGTTTTGATGCAAAACGGTAAGGTGATTGCTTATGCTTCTAGGCAGCTTAAACCTTACGAGGTGAATTACCCCACACATGATTTGGAGTTGGCAGCGGTGATCTTTGCCTTAAAGATTTAGAGGCATTATTTGTCACAAAAGTCTTAAATACATCTTCATTCAGAAAGGGCTCAACATGAGGCAGAGGCGTTGGTTGGAGCTTCTAAAGGATTATGATGCAAGGATTCAGTATCACCCGGGAAAGGCAAATGTGGTTGCAGATGCTTTTAGCCGAAAGAGTTCAGGGAGTGTAACAACCCTTATTACACAACCTCAGCTTATTTCGGATGTAGAGCGGCTCGAGTTGGAGTTGTATGTACAAGGTTCAGATGGGCATTTGGCGGGTATAAGAGTGGAACCCTCTCTTATATCGCGGGTCAAAGAAGCTCAAAAGAAAGATGGGGAATTGTGGAGTATGGCGCAGAATCTAGAGGAGGGTAAGCAACCCGAGTTTCGTATTGATGACCATGGTGTGATTTGGTTGGGTGAGCGGTTATGTGTACCGTCAGATCCAATCATTCAGGAGGCGGTGTTGGCTGAGGCTCATAGTTCGCTATTTTCTATTCATCCAGGTTCTACGAAGATGTATAGGGATTTGAAGAAATTTTTTTGGTGGAATGGGATGAAACGAGACGTGGCTGAATATGTTGGGAAGTGCCTCACTTGTCAACAAGTGAAGATAGAACATCTACGAGCTAGTGGGTTGTTGCAACAGTTAGACATTCCAGTGTGGAAGTGGGAGGATATCAAGATGGACTTTGTGACTAGTTTGCCAAAGACTTTCAAGAAGAATGATGCCATTTGGGTAGTGGTGGACCGATCGACTAAATCGGTACACTTTTTGGCTATCCATGAGGGTTACTCGGTGGATAGGTTGGCACATATCTTTCAGCAGGAGATTGTTAGACTTCATGGTACTCCGGTGTCTATTGTTTTAAATCGGGACCCACGGTTCACTTCACGGTTTTGGAAAGGGTTTCAACGAGCTTGGGGTACTCGACTCAACTTTAGTACTTCTTTTTATCCACAAACTGATGGGCAATCCGAACAAACTATTCAGACGTTGGAGGACATGTTGAGGTCTTGTGCACTTGAGTGGTAGGGTAATTAGGATGATTACTTGAGCCTAGTTGAGTTTGCTTACAACAACAACTGGCATGCAAGTATTAGAATGGCTCCGTTTGAGGCTTTGTATGGTAGGAAGTGTCGGGCACCAACTTGTTTGGATGAGGTTGGCGAAAGGGCCATAGAAGGGCCTGAGTTGGTCCAAATCACTACGGAGAAGATAGCGGTGGCTAAGGAGAAATTGAAGTCGGCTCGATCACGACAGAAGAGTTATGCTGATAAGCATAGGAGGACTTTAGATTTTAAACCTGGTGAGCATGTGTTTCTAAAAGTTTCTCCTTAGAAGGGCATTCGACGATTTGGGTTGAAAGGGAAGCTTAGTCCGCGTTATATTGGCCCATTTGAGATTTTGGAGAGGGTTGGTGAGGTTGCATATCGGTTAGCTTTACCTCCACAGCTAGCTCATGTGCACAATGTGTTCAATGTGTCAGTGTTGAGAAGTTATCATTATCATCCATTGCATGCGGTGCAATATCAGTTTGATAAGATTCGGGAAGATCTTACTTGTAAGGAACAAGCCGGGGCGATTTTGGATCATCACGAGCGGATTATGAGAAGGAAGACAATTACGTTTGTTAAGGTTTTGTGGAAGAACCATTCGGAGCGGGAAGCCACTTGGGAGATGGAGGAGTCTATTCGAGCGGAGTATCCACATCTTTTTGATAATTAGGTACGTTCATTCTTATGATTTCGGGGACGGAATCCTTTTTAAGGGGTAGGTGATGTAATACTCGGTAAAAAAAAACTATTAATAAATATTAAATTAAATAAAATAAGATTATATATATATATTTAAAAATATATTAATTGGACTTTGTATTTTATTTAGGCCAAACTAGTCATTTAATTTATGTGGGCTAATAAATATTAATAAGTGATGGATTAATTAATTTGGTAAAAACTGGACCTTAAATACTAATTGAGTTTAATTTATATGTGGGTAATATAAAATATTATTATGAGTAGGAAAATTAATAAAAGTTGTTAATAAATAACCTAATTTAAGCTGCATACTCTTATTATGAATTGGGGAAAAGAGAAACAGTAGCAAGAGTCAGCGTGGCTTTCACTGTAGTTGATATCGGAGGAAAAGAAAATGAGAGCAGAGAAATTGACCAAGGTAAATCATTTGTTCATGAATGTATTATTATACTTTGTATATGTGAATCACGTTCCAGAAGTTTAATTGACCGTACTCAAAAGACTTCAAATCAAGGCAGAAAAACTAGTGATGTTAGTTTGAATCATATACCTGTTGTGAGACCCCAGATTTTATGAATAAAGATTTAATTTTCTCGAAATATTTTTTTTAATATTATGGTGTGGATTTGATATAATGTTATAGTTGTGGGCAATATTTATAAATTTTGCAAAGTATGCAAGTTGTTATAAATTATTCGATTGGTCGGGGAATATTCGTTTTAACAGAAAATATTCGTACGACGGCACAATCATTAGTGGACCCCATTAACTGAAGAATTGTCGTAATAATAATAAAACAGCGTAATTATCTTTTATAAAAATAACGGTAGAAGTGTTACCATTAAGACCGTTGAACTACCCTTAGTAAAAAAAGCAATAATACGTGTGGTTGCATAGTAGCACACGGTATTGATTATTGATGCTTACGTGAAAAGTCACTCAGTTATACTCAATTATTGCTACAGTAATTGCTGCATCATATCTCTCATATTATTGATTCAATTATTGTCACAGTATCATCTGCATAATATGATATATTATTAAATCAATAATTGAGACAACAAAGTTGTTCATATTATTAAATTGCAATATTTACAATGTCTAGAAGTTCTGTCAAGGAGAGGTTTGGTCACTTAATTGCGCGCCAATAGGGAGAAATCCTTATTGGAAAGCCCCCTCTTTCCTGGGAACGACCTGACTGTTAAATATTGTGAGTTATAATATCAATGATGAATAAGTTCATGTTGATTAAAGATGAATTTGATAGTTCCATTGTGTTGAAATTATTTGTGTTAGTGAAAATCGACATTTATTTCGATAATAATTGATGTCTGGAGGTTATATTGTTCAATCGAATATTATTCGGGGCACTTTTAGGTGTTGGAGTACTATTCACGAAGTTACTATTCACGAGTTACTATTCACGATTCATTCACCCGAAAAATATATTTCTTTTTGATCAAAATTATTTTTGGGTACAATATTATTCCATGAGGAGATGTGCTAATTTTTCAGACCGTTGTTTGAAATTATAATAGTAAATCAATGTGGATCGTTGATTTAATTTTTTAATAGTAACTTGTCCCTTCAATTTTCCAAGAGTTATTTGTCCCTTCAGTTTTCCAAGAGTTATTTGCCTCTTCGGTGTTCCAAGAGTTAATTGCCCCTTCGCAAATAGTAGTTGTCTCTTCAATATTACCAAGAGTCATTTTGACCCTTCGTTAAGACCAAGAGCCACTCTCAGTTCTTCTATAAATAAAAGCTCATTCCTTCATTATTTCTTACGAATTCACTGAAACTCTAGAGAGAGAAACTATAGAGAGAAAGAAGAAAAGTATTCTGCTACTCACTTTTTCAATATCTAGTTTCTTCTAAGGTAAGGGGTATTATTCTTTCGTATTCATGATGAGAATTATTTTCTTTCAATCCTCGTAAGAGTTGTTATTCCATTCTTCATTATTATGTTGGAATAACCTGTTTATGCGAAGTACCGCATACATGGTAAAATTCTTCTATTATCCCATTCTTTATTGTTATGTTGGAATAACTTTGTTTATCTGATCTGCACCGCATACATGGTGAAATTCTTCTATTATTCCATTCTTTATTATTACATTGGAATATCCTCATGCGTGCTTTTACACGAACCCGGTTCCATTATTTATTAATCATTCTTATTACTTGGCATATCGTATCGCTTTTCACGACCTGGTTCCATTCTTTATTATTCTGTCGGAATATCCTGTATGTTCATTTAAGCATGACCTGGTTCCATTATTTATTATTCTGTTGGGAATAACCTGTCTGTGCGATCTATCACATGCATGGTGAATTCTTCTGTTATTCCATTCTTTATTATTCTGTTGGAATAACCTGTCTATGTGGATTACCACATGCATGGTGAATGATCCTTTGTATTTCATTCCTTATTAAATTGTGGAAATGATCTGTTTACGTGGATTATGATGAGGGTCATAATAAAAGCATTAGACTGATGAAAATCATGGGTATATGTAGTATTAGTAAGTGTTATGATGAGTTACGTTGGTTAATATGTGAAAACATGAAAGTTTCTTGGAAATCACAAAGGGTTAAAAATCAGAAATTTGGTGAAAATGGAACATGAAATTCAATTGACCATGTCTCCTATTATATTTCGAATTTTTAAGTGTGGTCAAGTTTTAGATTTAGATTTATGAGTTTCTAACTTATTCAAGTGGAATCACTGGAAAAGGTATTGTAGATTTTCGTGTGGACTGATTTTAGCAAAGGAGTCAAAAACTGCAAAGTACTAAATAGATACTGCCCAGAAATTTAAAAGGGAATTTTCGGCCACTTAATTTGTGAGAAAAATTCCAGCCTTTTGGGACATGGAAATATATGGTATAAAGTACCTCCTGTCCAAAAATGAGCTCATTCTGACTTAAAATGAGCAAGTTATGACCATTTCAATATTTAGGTTTTTTCGACGAAAAATGCTATAACCGGAGTTCTATAACTCCGATGACCATGAAATTTAAATTGGAAGATCACGTTAACATGTGTAAGATCTTGCCAAGATTTGGGAATTTCTGGAGTTAAACTTGAGGTAGCTAATTCCTTAAGGAATTAATTAGAAATTGATTTTTGAAAAATAGTAAATGAATTTTAAAAATTCTGAGAAAAATATATGTTCAATATGGGACTATATTCTGCTAAATCCCAGAAAAGAAATATTTTTGGGACTGATTTGGTATTTTTCATGAAAATAATCTAGTTATGAGTAAATAAGTTAAATATGTTATGTGACTTAACAAAATTAGAAAATAGGATTTTATGGCTTCGGAATCCTATATAGGGTATATGCAGATTTTTGATAAGGGATTTGATCATTGGTGATAAAATCTTATGAGTATGGCATTTTTGAATGATTAAATGCATTATTTGGTAAAGTATAAACAATTGAAATAAATTGTTAATAAGTTTAAGAAGTGATCAAAATATTGTTATAATATTAATAATATTAGATTATGAGTTTATTAAGTGATTGATAATATTTGAATAAATTTAAAGTCTTTAATATTTATCCTTGTTTGATTAATGCTTATATCATTGTCATCATCCTCATGCTTATATGGTGATATTTGGTTTATGTGCAAAGATGGACTGTTGATTATTGAATTGTATATCTTTGGCTTACGTGCAAAGATGGACTGTTGATTATTGGTTTTATAGTTGTATATCTTTGGCTTACGTGCAGAGATGGAATTGGTATGATTATGACCAGGGATCATTCGGTATAATCATGACCTGTAATGTTATCAACGATGTGGTAAAAGTCCTCAGTGGCCTGTAGTGCATTGATGGACAGTTTTTGGTATGATTATAACCAGGAATTATTTGGTATAGTCATGACCATTGATGATTTAGTGAATATCCTTGGCCCGTAGTGCAAGGATGACTTGATGAAGTGGTTTATTTATTAAGCTGAATCTCAGGGATAAAAATTGATGAAAACATTTTAAATCATAGAAGATAGTAGATATCATGCTCTACTTTATTTTTCTAATGGATTACTTATTCCGCTGCAGTTAACCTTGATGTTTATTGTATTTTATCAGTTTAACATTGTTGAAGACTATTGATAATTTATTCTTCATTATCTTAGTCATAATATTTCTTACTGGGCTAGTTGAGCTCACCCTTTCTTTCACTGTTCTCTTCAGAAAATGAGAATATAACTGGGACGAGTCGGGGAACGGAGTGACGGTCCAGATGATAACATTAGTAGTCCTCACTATTTTGTTAAATAGTGTGACAATAAATGTAATGAGGACTTCATTGAGTTTGTATACTGTCTAGATGACAATATACGTATTAAAACTCTTAGATTATGTTTTGTGTATTTTACACGATTGATGTATAATTAAGTTGTATTTGAATTTTGTATCATGTATTTGGCGACTCAAGATGGGTGATGTATACCTGTTTTGGGGGCGTCACAGTTGGTATCAAAGCTTAGGGATATGATCCCTGGCTGAGATGTGAGACAAGAACTAGGAGGGGAGAGACGGGGAATTCCTTCGCTAGTATGACCTACCTAAGTTTATTTGATATTTAATTGGTCGGTCAGAGTATAGGGATAATATGTGATATGTTAATTAACCCTTATTTTATGGCAGTATTTGAAAATGACATCCGAGAATGTTGAGAATAGCAATGGAGAACAGGAGACCGTTGAGACACCTTTAATCACTAACCAGGTTAATGTGATGTCAGACGAAGAAGAAATTAGAGATATCTACGTGGTGAGTGAAGAACTAATAGTTGCACCCGAGCTAGTTGTAGAGGTAGCAGCTGAGAGCGAGGAAGAAGAGGAAGAAGAGGAACTTGAGGAGAATTTATTAGAAGAATTTTATGATCAAATTTTAGAATTACAAAATTGTATTCATGAGTTAGAAGAGCAGGCTGAAGAACGGCAGGCGGTCGTGGAGCAAAGAGATGTAACAATTTGAAATTGTGTTACCCGATGTGCGATGTTTGAACAGAAGCACTCTTTGGCAGAGTATAAGATATTAGAGCTGGAATCTGAGAATGCTATGATCAAAGTTCTAATGAAAGCAGAAACAACTGAACGAAGGAGAATAGATGATGCATGGTTAAAAGTCGCACGACGCGTAGATATTGTAGAAAAAGACGTCCAATCCAATAAGACCAAAATAGATGAAATGGATTTTGCTTTTTGGACAACAATTGGGAGAATCCAACATCGAATTCGAAATTACCCTGTGCAAAGCGGTCAACCCCAATTCGATATGGATCGGAGAATAATGATTCAAATTATGGATCAGGAATGTGACGAAGCACTTAAGGGTGGAATGCACCCTATAGCAAAGTCAAATCGGTAGTTTAAGTGAAAGCGTTTGTCAAGAAACCCGAACGAAGTTATTATGGGTAAGTTAATTATAAACTCTTGCGAAGTCTATACTTTATTCGATACCAGTTCTACTCACTCTTTTATTTCTCCTACTTGCGCTCAATGTTTAAATTTGATTTCGGAGAAATTAGACTTTGATTTGTCTGTTGAAACTCCGTTGGGAGAAACCTTCATTACATCCACTGTTTATAAGTCTTGTTTAATTCAAATCGACACTTTCACGTTACCTGTCGATCTTATCTCTTTGAAAATACTTACCTTTGATGTGATTTTAGAAATCGACTGGTTAACTACTCATCATGCTAAAATTGATTATTTTCGTAAGGTTGTTAGCTTTCATATTCCTCACCAACCTGTTATGCAAATTCAAGCAACCAAACCACTAAAGTTAATCATTATCATATCACGCAATAAGTAAAGAGCCCTAAGCCTTTCGCTGGTGACTTCCTTGTGTGGAATGCACTAAAGCCGAACTTTCCGTAGGGAATGTCGTGAATAACGGTGGAAAGTTGATAGGTATTAATGTGACGTACTATTCGAGTCTTGGATGAGGGTCACAGTTTTGAAAAATATTTTTATTGTTAATAAATTCCTGACGTATCCTTGAAGACTTCTTATCCTACCCTAGAGAGTAAAATCGAATTTTGTATTAACCCTAGTACAAAACCCATTTTGTATAACTTACAAATGATGAAGATAGAGTTAAAGGCTCTAGGGACCCACATGAAGATAACGAATATACGAGTAGAATCGACTTTAATTAATAAAGTTAAATAACGCCGCTATGATCGAAGCTACTTTAATCGATAAATTTGATGAATGTGAAGAAGAAGGTTCAAGAGGGCGTTATTCTAGAAGCAAGAATCAACGAAGAGAGGAAATCTCAACCCTCAATTTAATTGGCCCTTTTGAAATACTTGATCGAGTAGGAACTGTGGCCTATAGACTCGTTTTACGGCCAAGTATGTCACGTGTTCATAACGTTTTTCATGTATCGATATTACGTAAATATGTGGATGACCCGAACCACATTATTAAATTAGAACCAGAAGAGATAGCAGAAGATTTAACGTATGAGGAGATACATATTAAAATCTTAGATAAGAAGGATCATATTCAACACTCAAAGGTTATACCTCAAGAGTTAGAATCAGAAATGAAGTCAAGGTATCCTCATCTCTTCGGCATACCAGGTACGTACGTAAATTTTGAGGGCAAAATTTCATAAGGAGGGGAGATTGTGAGACCCAAGATTTTATGAATAAAGATTTAATTTTCTCGAAATATTTTTTTTTAATCTTATGGTGTGGATTTGATATAATGTTATAGTTGTGGGTAATATTTATAAATTTTGTAAAGTATGCAAGTTGTTATAAAATATTCGATTGGTCGGGGAATATTCATTTTAACAGGGAATATTCGTACGATGGCACAATAATTGGTGGACCCCGCAACAGAAGTATTGTCTTAGTAATAAAACGAAAGAATTATCTTTTTATAAAAATAACGACGGAAGTGTTACCGTTAAAACTGTTGAACTACCCGTAGTAAAAAATGATGATGTCGTGTGGTTGCATAGTAGCACACGGTATTGATTATTGATGCTTACGTGAAAAGTCACTCAGTTATACTCAATTATTACTACAGTAATTGCTGCATCATATCTCTCATAATATTGATTTGATTATTGTCACAGTATCATCTGCATAATATGATATATTATTAAATCAATAATTGAGACTACAAAGTTGTTCATATTATTAAATTATAATATTTACAATGTCTAGAAGTTCTGTCAAGGAGAGGTTTGGTCACCTAATTGCGCGCTAATAGGGAGAAATCCTTATTGGAAAGCCCCCTCTTTCCTGGGAACGACCTGGTTGTTAAATATTATGAGTTATAATATCAATGATGAATAAGTTCGTGTTTATTAATGATGAATTTGATAGTTCTATTGTGTTGAAATTATTTGTGTTAGTGGAAATCGACATTTATTTCGATAATAATTGATGCCTGGAGGTTATATTGTTCAATCGGGTATTCGGGGCACTTTTCGTGTTGGAGTACTATTCACGAGTTACTTTTCATGAGTTACTATTCACGAGTTACTATTCACAGGGTACTATTCACCCGAAAAATATATTTCTTTTCGGTCCAAATCATTTTTGGGTACAATATTATTCTATGAGGAGATGTGCTAATTTTTCAAACCGTTGGTTGAAATTATAATAGTAAAGCAATATGGATCATTGATTTAAAGTTTTAATAGTAACTTGTCCCTTCAGTTTTCCAAGAGTTATTTGTCTCTTCAATATTACCAAGAGTCATTTTGACCCTTAATTGACCTTCAGCCACTCTTTGTTCTTCTATAATAAGTCATTTCATTCCTTCATTATTTTTACTTATAAATTCAAGCTCATTCCTTCACTATTTCTTATGAGAGAGAAAACTATAGAGAGAAGAAAAAAGTATTCTCGCTACTTCACTTTTCTAATATTCGGTTTCTTCTAAGGTAAGGGCATTATTCTTTCGTTATTCATGAAGAGAATTATTTTCTTTCAATACTCGTAAGAGTTGTTATTCCATTCTTCATTATTATGTTGGAATAACTTTGTTTATGCTGAAGTACCGCATACATGGTGAAATTCTTCTATTATCCCATTCTTTATTGTTATGTTGGAATAACTTTTGTTTTATCGAAAATCTGCGTATATGGTGAAATTCTTTTATTATTCCGTTTTTTTATTTTGTTTTGTCGGAATATCACATGCATGCGTTTATGCTTCTATGGTTCCATTATTTATTATTCTTTATTATTCCGAGATCCTCATATATGCATTTACTGGCCGGACTGGTTCCATTCTTTATTATTACGTCGAATATCACGTGCGTGCGTTTACGCATGACTGGTTCCATTATTTATTATTACATTTGGGAATAACCTATCTATGCGATCTATCGCATGCATGGTGAATTCTTCTATTATTCCATTCTTTATTATTACATTTGAATAACTTTTATACATGTGGATTACCACATGCGTGGTGAATGATCCTTTGTATTTCATTCCTTATTAAATTGTGGAAATGATCTGTTTACGTGGATTATGATGAAAGTCATAATAAAAGCATTGGACTGATGAAAATCATGGGTATATGTAGTATTAGTAAGTGTTATGATGAGTTACGTTGGTTAATATGTGAAAACATGAAAGTTTCTTGGAAATCACAAAGGGTTAAAAATCAGAAATTTGGTGAAAATGGAACATGAAATTCAATTGACCATATCTCCTATTATATTTCGAATTTTTGAGTGTGGTCAAGATTTAGTGTTAGATTTATTAGTTTTCTAACTTATCCAAGTAGAATCATTGGAAAAGGTGTTGTAGATTTTCGTGTGGACTGATTTTAGCAAAGGAGTCAAAAACTGCAAAGTACTAAATAGCTACTGCCCAGAAATTTAAAAGGGCATTTTCGACAACTTAATTTGTGAGAAAAATTCCGGCCTTTTGGGACATGGAAATATATGGTATAAAGTACCTCCTGTCCAAAAATGAGCTCATTCCGACTTAAAATGTGCAAGTTATGACCATTTCAATATTTAGATTTTTTCGACGAAAAATGCTATAATCGGAGTTCTATAACTCCGATGACTATGAAATTTAAACTGGAAGATCACGTTAACATGTGTAAGATCCTACCAAGATTTGGGAATTTCTGGAGTTAAACTTGAGGTAGCTAATTTCTTAAGGAATTAATTAGAAATTGATTTTTGAAAAATAGTAAATGAATTTTAAAAATTTCGAGAAAAATATATGTTCAATATGGGACTATATTACTCTTTAAATCCCGAAAAGAAATATTTTTGGGACTGATTTGGTATTTTCATGAAAATAATCTAGTTATGAGTAAATGAGTTAAATATGTTATGTGAAGTAACAAAATCTGAAAATAGGATTTTATGGCACAGAAAATCCTATATAGGGTATATGCAGATTTTGATAAGGGATTTGATCATTGGTGATGAAATCTTATGAGTATGGTATTTTGAATGATTAAATGCATTATTTGGTAAAGTATAAACAATTGAAATAAATTGTTTATAAGTTTAAGAAGTGATCAAAATATTATTATAATATTAGATTATGAGTTTATTAAGTGATTGATAATATTTGAATAAATTTAAAGATTTTAATATTTATCCTTGTTTGATTAATGCTTATATCATTGTCATCATCCTCATGTTTATATGGTGATATTTGGTTTACGTCTGAAAGATGGACTATTGATTATTGAATTGTATATCTTTGGCTTACGATGCAAAGATAAATTTATTGATTATTGGTTTTATAGTTGTATATCTTTTGAAACTTACGTACAAAGAAGTAGGGGTGCTCATCGGTAAAAACCGAATCGGTGCCAAAAATGCAATAACCAAAAAACAAGAACCAAACCTAGAGTCTGCCGATTAGGTTCGGTTTACAAAAAGCTTGCACTAGTTTTTGATTCGATTTTCTGTTATACCGCATGCATGGTAATATTTATAATTATTAATAAATAATAAAATTAAATAATTTTTTAATATATTAACAAAAAAAATTTAAAATTATAACTAAAGAATTTGATGGAATTGGAGCATCACACTTGATATGATCAACTTTTTTCGGTAATTTAACTTGCGTCTTATTTTTTGCTTAGCGTGTCATACATAATATAATAACATGCACAATTGCTTCCTCTTATAAAATTATAAATAGTATATTTTAATTTTTTAGAATTATATATAAATTCTTAAAATTTACATTACACCCAATATATCAATTTATATAATTTTATTTCACATGATTATGATTATGACTATAATGACTACTAACTAAGAGTATTACTGATTATTATAAGAAAATGGATTCAATTTATCCAAATTTGATTACAAAATACTTTTAGATTATATATTTTTTAATATTTTTTTCTTAAAATCAACATAACATAAATCATCATCATCATATATAAAAACTACTACTACAAAGTATAACATCCGAACTTTCTCGTACCATTCACCAAATTTTGTCATGGACTAATCTTTGGACGGCACTAACCGTTTAGCACTAAAATAAAAATAAAATAAAATAGGAGATGGGATTTTCTCTCTCTCTTTCCTCTCACTCGAGTCTGAATTAAAAACAGGAACTTTTTTACTTTTGGTTTTTTTTTCGGTTTTACCGAATTCAAAATTTCTATTACCGCTACTGCATGCAAAATGTAAAAAAACCAAAAACCGATCTAGAAAAAAAAACCAAAAAAAAAACCGCATCACGGTACCAATTTCAACTGGTTCAGTAAAAAAACCGAAAAACTGAATTTTTTGAGCACCCCTACAGAGATGGACTTGGTATGATTATGACCAAGGATCATTTGGTATAATCATGACCTGTAATGTTATAAACGATGTGGTAAAAGTCCTCAGTGGCCTGTAGTGCATTGATGGACAATTTTTAGTAAGATTATAACCAGGAATTATTCGGTATAGTCATGACCATTGATGATTTAATGAATATCCTTGGCCCATAGTGCAAGGATGACTTGATGATGTGGTTTATTTATTAAGCTGAGTCTCAGCGATAAAAATTGATGAAAACATTTTAAATCATAGAAGAGAGTAGATATCATGCTCCACTTGATTTTTCTAATGGATTACTTATTCCGCTGCAGCTTGATGTCTATTGTATTTTATCAGTTTAACATTGTTAAAGACTATTGATAATTTATTCTGTATTATCTTAGTCATAATATTTCTTACTGGGCTAGTTGAGCTCACCCTTTCTTTCACTGTTCTCTTCAGGAAATGAGAATATAGCTGGGACGAGTCGGGGAACGGCGTGACGGTCCAGATGATAGTATTAGTAGTCCTCACTATTCTGTTAAATAGTGTGACAAAAAATGTAATGAGGACTTCATTGAGTTTGTATACTGTCTAGATGACAATATAGTATTAAAACTCTTAGATTATATTTTGTCGTATTTTACACGACTGATGTATAATTAAGTTATATTTGAATTTTGTATCATGTATCTGGCGACTCAAGATGGGTGATGTATACCTGTTTTGGGGGCGTCACACCTGTATTATGTTAGCTTTTTAAATAGTTATATATTATTATGTACTTTCAATTTGGATGAGCAGGATTGAACATAGATGCATGCATTCTCTACGCAATAATTATTAATTCTCAACCAAAGGATTTTTTATTTAAAAACAAATTATATATATATATATATATTTAAATTGAGGTAATTTATTGTTAATGTGTAAATCTATATGTATAATCATTAACATAATTTTGTTGGAACAAAGGGTGAATGACTGTAAGGTGATGTTATAATTATATTATTTTGTCAGATTATGAATTTATATTTCTTTTAAATATTAGAACAAATGTACTCAATGGTGTGTAGAATTTGAAGCTTAATTTTTTTTTAAAAAGCTTACTTATATTATGGTTATATATAAAACTAACATGAAGAGTCCTATTAAAATATAATTAGGAATTAATGATAGTATGCGTTTACGAGTGCGATGTTGTTAACACAAAAGCCCATTTCGTATAACTTACAAATGATGAAGATAGAGTTAAAGACTCTAAGGACCCACGTGGTGATATCAAATATACGAGTAGAATCGACATTAATCGATAAAGTTAAAGCCGTGCAAGCTACATACTCAGAGCTAATGAATGTGAAGAAGAAGGTTTAAGAGGGCGTTATTCTAGAAGCAAGAATCGATGAAGAGAGGAAATTTCAACCCTCGATTTTATTGGCCCATTTGAAATCCTCGATTGAGTAGGAACTGTGGCCTATTGATTCATTTTACCGCTAAGTATGTCGTGTGTTCATAACATTTTTCACGTATCGATGTTAGGTAAATATGTGGATGACCCGAACCACATTATTAAATTAGAACTAGACAAGATAGCAGAAGATTTAACGTATGAGGAGATACGTGTTAAAATCTTGGATAAGAAGGATCATATTCGACACTCAAAGGTTATGCCTCGAGAGTTGGAATATAAAATGAATTAAAGGTATCCTCACCTCTTCGGCATACCAGGTACGTACGTAAATTTCGAGGGCAAAATTTCATAAGGAGGGGAGATTGTGAGACCCCAAATTTTATGAATAAAGATTTAAATTTCTCGAAATATTTTTTTGAATATTATGGTGTGGATTTGATATAATGTTATAGTTGTGGGTAATATTTATAAATTTTTCAAAGTAAACAAGTTGTTATATAATATTCAATTGGTCGGGGAATATTCGTTTTAACAAGGAATATTCGTACGACGGTACAATCATTGGTGGACCCCACAACGGAAGTATTGTCGTAGTTAGAAAATGACAGAATTATCTTTATATAAAAATAACGGCAAAAGTGTTATCGTTAAAACTGTTGAACTGCCCGGTAGTAAAAGTACAGTAATACGCGTGGTTGCATAGTAGCACATGGTATTTATTATTGATGCTTACGTGAAAAGTCACTCAGTTATACTCAATTATTACTACAGTAATTGCTGCATTATATCTCTCATATTATTGATTCAATTATTGTCACAGTATCATCTGCATAGTATGTTATATTATTAAATCAATAATTGAGACGACAAAGTTATTCATATTATTATTTACAATATTGACAATGTCTAGAAGTTCTGTCAAGGAGAGGTTTGGTCACCTAATTGTGCGCTAATAAGGAGAAATCCTTATCGGAAAGCCCCCTCTTTCTTGGGAACGACCAGGTTGTTAAATATTGAGAGTTATAATATTAATGATGAATAAGTTCGTGTTGATTAAAGATGAAATTGATATTTCCATTGTGTTGGAATTATTAGTGTTAGTGGAAATTGACATTTATTTCAATAATAATTGATGTCTGGAGGTTATATTGACCAATCGGGTAATTAACCGGCTAAATGAGCAATTAATTGCTATTGATTCACATGATTATAACTATTTGTTCACATGTGTGTACTATTGATTCACATTCTTGTACTATTAGGGGAGTTGGTGCAAGATTGATAATACTTGCATGACTAAGTTAAAAATGGAGGTATAGATGGAGGTACTATACTGTAATTCATTTTTTCACATGTCTAGAACTATTGATTCACATGATTTACTATTGATTCACATGATTTACTATTAGGAGAGGTGGTGCAAGTTTGATAATACTTGCAGGACTAAATTAATAATGAAGGAAAAGGGGAAGGTATTATACTATAATATTTCGAGCCCCAAAACGTGCAATTATCAAAACTATATTTTCCTATAAATAGAAGCTCATTCCTTCATTATTTTTCACCAATTCACTAACACTATAGAGCAATTATTATGGAGAGAAATTATAGAGAGAAAGAAGAAGAGAAGTCTGCTACCTCACTATTTCAGTATCTAGTCTTCTTTTGAGGTAAGGGGTATTATTTCTTTCGCATTCATGAAGAGAGCTATTGTTATTTCATTATTTATTATTCTGTTGGAATAACCTGTCTATGTGGATTACCGCATGCATGGTGAATGATCCTTCGTATTCTTTCTTTATTACATTGTGGAAATGATCTGTCTACGTGGATTACCGCATGGCAGGTGAAAATCCATTTGCAGTTTCGTATATTCTATTATACTAATATGGGATATCATTTCTTTTGTACTCGTCATGAAATATCATTTTCTTTGGTATTTTTTGTTATGAGTTACTATTCACGGGTTACTATTCACCTGATTACTATTCACTCTAGTATTATTCACTCGGGTATTCGGGGCACTTTTTGTGTCGGAGTACTATTCATGAGTTACTATTCACAGGTTACTATTCATTCTAGTATCATTCACTCGGGTATTCGTGACACTTTTCGTGGCGGGGTACTATTCTCGAAGTACTATTCACGGGGTACTATTCACGGGGTACTATTCACTCGAAAAATATGTTTCTTTTCTGTCCAAATTATTTTTGGTACATGAATATTATTCTTGAATTTTACTCTACAAAGTAGTATCATGTTGATAATTTGGACGTTATTGATTTCTGGATAAATTAAATTATAAATCTTTAAAATTTATCCTTGAACTTGTTTTATCGAATTATTATGTCATTGTCATCATCCTCATGCTTATATTCTGATTAAAGTCATCTTTGGCTTACGTGCATAGATGGACTTGGTATGATTATGACCGAGGATTATTCTAAGTATAATCATGGCCGTAATGTGACGAATGATGTGGTAAAAGTCCTCATTGGCCTGTAGTTCATTGATGGATAGTTGTTCGTATGATTATGACCAGGGATTATTCGGTATAATCATGACCATTGATGATTACATGAATATCTTTGGCCGTGGTGCAGGGATGATTCGATTTTATTTATTGTCGAGTCTCGGTGATAAAGTTGATGAAAAACTTTTAAATCATAGAAGATAGTAGATTTTATGCTCTACGTGACTCTTCTAATGGATTGCTTATTTCGATTCATGCTTGTTGATCTAAAACTTGTTGTCTATTGTATTCTATCGGTTGTTATATCGTTGAAGGCTAAGGATAATTTATTCTGCATTATCTTAGTCATAATATTTCTTACTGGGCTAGTTGAGCTCACCCTTTCTTTCATTGTTCTCTTCAGGAAATGAGAATATAGCTGGGACGAGTCGAGGAATGGAGTGATGATCCAGTATAAGTGGCTTTAGTAGTCCTCACTATTCTATGGAATAGTGTGATAATAATTGTAATGAGGACTCCATTGAGTGTGAATATTATCTAGATGACAATATTTGTATTAAAACTCACAGCATATATTTTGTCGTATTGTACACGACAGATTTATAATTAAGTTTTTATTTGTATTTTGTACCATGTATTTGACAACTCAAGATGGGTGATGTAAACCTGTTTTGGGGGCGTCACAATTGGTATCAAAGCTTAAGAATATGATCCCTGGCTGAGATGTGAGACAAGAACTAGGAGGGGAGAAACTGGAAATTCCTTCACTAGTATGACCTACCTAAGTTTATTTGGTATTTAATTGGTCAGTCAGAGTATAGGGATAATATGTGATATGTCAATTAACCCTTGTTTTGTGATAGTGTTTGAAAATGGCATCTGAAAATGTTGAGATCAGTAATGAAGCACATGAGATCGTTAAGTCACCAACTATCAATACCCAGGATAATGTGCAACACAAAAACAATAATCCTCAGGTAAACAACAACACGATAATAATCATACCGGTGGCAACGGCCATCGGAACAATGATAACCATCGTGGGGGAAATTATCATGCCAAGAATGGTAACCACTTCGGTGGTAATCATGGCCAAGATAATAGAAGTGAAAGTTTCAAGAAGAGGAGATTCAATAATAATGGAAAGACGTCAGCACCAACACCTGTTGTTAAGGAAGGAGAACAACAGCCGGTCGTATGTTACAAATGCGGATGGGAGGGACATATCAGTCCAAACTGCGTGATGCAGTTTAAAGCATGTTACAATTACAGAAAAGAAGGTCACTTAGCTCGATTTTGTCGTGCACCAAAGTCAAGTCCAGCTGGGACGGTGGCACCAAAGGCAGATACGGACAAAACAAAGTCGGTGGTTTCAGGAAGAGCGTTTTTCGTGACTTCTCAAAAAGCGAGTAACCCGAACGAATTTAGCACAGGTTAATTAATTATAAATTCTTGCGAAGTCTATACCTTATTAGATACCGGTTCTACCCATTATTTTATCTCTCGTACTTGCATTCAACGTTTAAATTTGACCCCAGAGAAGTTAGACTTTGACTTATTGGTTGAAACTTCGTTAGTAGAAACCTTCGTTACCTCCACTGTTTATAAATCTTGCTGATTCAAATCGACACTTTCACGTTACCTGTCGATCTTATCTCTTTGAAAATACTTGCCTTTGATGTAATTTTAGGAATCAATTGGTTAACTACTCATCATGCTTTTCGTAAGGTTGTTAGCTTTCATATTCCTAACCAACCTGTTATGCGAATTCAAGCAACCAAACCACTAAAGTCAATCACTGTCATATCAAGCCATAAGTAAAGAGCCCCGAGCCTTTCGCTGGTGACTTCCAAGTCTTGGAATACACCGAAGCCAGAATATCCGTAGGGAACGTCGTGAATAATGGTGGCAAGTTGATAGGTATCAATGTGATGTGCTATCCAAGTCTTGGATGAGAGTCATAGTTTTGAATGACATTTCTATTGTTAATAAATTTCCTGACGTATTCTTGAAGACTTCTTAGCCTACCCCAGAGCGTGAAATCGAATTTTATATTGACCCCAGTACAAAACCCATTTCTTAAACTCTCAAATATTTCTTCAACCAAAACGAACGTATACTGCGCCAAAGACGTTGGCTCGAGCTGTTGAAGATTATGACCATACCATTCAATATCATCGTGGAAGAGCGAACGTGGTAGCTGACGCGTTGAGTAGAAGATCGTATGTGTTTATGAGTGCGATGTTGTTAACACAAAACCCATTTCGTATAACTTACAAATGATGAAGATAGAGTTAAAGACTCTAAGGACCTACGTGGTGATATCAAATATACGAGTAGAATCGACTTTAATCGATAAAGTTAAAGCCGTGCAAGTTACATACTCAGAGCTGATGAATGTGAAGAAGAAGGTTCAAGAGGGCGTTATTCTAAAAGTAAGAATCGACGAAGAGAGGAAATCTCAACCCTTGATTTTATTGGCCCATTTGAAATCCTCGATTGAGTAGGAACTGTGGCCTATAGACTTGTTTTACCGCTAAGTATGTCGCGTGTTCATAACGTTTTTCATGTATTGATGTTACGTAAATATGTGAACGACCCGAACTATATTATTAAATTAGAACTAGACAAGATAGCAGAAGATTTAACGTATGAGGAGATACGTGTTAAAATCTTGGATAAGAAGGATCATATTCGACACTCAAAGGTTATGCCTCAAGAGTTGGAATATGAAATGAAGTCAAGGTATCCTTATCTCTTCGGCATACCAGGTACGTACGTAAATTTCGAGGGCAAAATTTCATAAGGAGGGGAGATTGTGAGACCCCAAATTTTATGAATAAAGATTTAAATTTCTCGAAATATTTTTTTGAATATTATGGTGTGGATTTGATATAATGTTATAGTTGTGGGTAATATTTATAAATTTTGCAAAGTAAGCAAGTTGTTATATAATATTCAATTGGTCGGGGAATATTCATTTTAACAAGGAATATTCGTACGATGACACAATCATTGGTGGACCCCACAACGGAAGTATTATCGTAGTTAGAAAATGACAGAATTATCTTTTTATAAAAATAACGGCGAAAGTGTTACCATTAAAACTGTTGAACTACCCGAGAGTAAAAAATACGATGTCTACGCGTGGTTGCATAGTAGCACACCGGTATTTATTATTGATGCTTACGTGAAAAGTCACCGCTTTATACTCAATTATTGCTATAGTAATTGTTGCATCATATCTCTCATATTATTGATTCTATTATTGTCACAGTATCATCTGCATAATATGTTATATTATTAAATCAATAATTGAGATGGCAAAGTTATTCATATTATTATTTGTAATATTGACAATGTCTAGAAGTTCTGTCAAGGAGAGGTTTGGTCACCTAATTGCGCGCTAATAAGGAGAAATCCTTATCGAAAAGCCCCCTATTTCCTGGGAACGACCTGGTTGTTAAATATTGAGAGTTATAATATTAATGATGAATAAGTTCGTGTTGATTAAAGATGAAATTAATATTTCCATTGTGTTGGAATTATTAGTGTTAGTGGAAATCGACATTTATTTCAATAATAATTGATATCTGGAGGTTATATTGACCAATCGGGTAATTAACCGGATAAATGAGCAATTAATTGATATTGATTCACATGATTAAAACTATTTGTTCACATGTGTGTACTATTGATTCACATTCTTGTACTATTAGGGGAGTTGGTGCAAGATCGATAATACTTGCATGACCAAGTTAAAAATGGAGGTATAGATGGAGGTACTATACTGTAATTCATATTTTCACATGTCTAGAACTATTGATTCACATGATTTTCTATTGATTCACATGATTTACTATTAAGGGAGGTGGTGCAAGTTTGATAATACTTGCAGGACTAAATTAATAATGAAGGAAAAGAGGAAGGTATTATATTGAAATATTTCGAGCCCCAAAACGTGTAATTATCGAAACTATATTTTCCTATAAATAGAAGCTCATTCCTTCATTATTTTTCACCAATTCACTAAAGTTATAGAGCAATTATTATAGAGAGAAATTATAGAGAGAAAGAAGAAGAGAAGTCTGCTACCTCACTATTCCAGTATCCATTCTTCTTTTGAGGTAAGTGGTATTATTTCTTTCGTATTCATGAAGAGAGCTATTGTTATTCCATTATTTATTATTCTGTTGGAATAACCTGTCTATGTGGATTACCGCATGCATGGTGAATGATCCTTCGTATTCATTCTTTATTAAATTGTGGAAATGATCTGTCTACGTGGATTACCTCATGGCGGGAGAAAATCCATTTGTAGTTTTGTATATTCTATTATATTAATCTGGGATATCATTTCTTTTGTACTTGTCATGAAATATCGTTTTCTTTGGTATTTTTCTGTTATGAGTTACTATTCATGGGTTACTATTCACCCAATTACTATTCACTATAGTATTATTCACTCAGGTATTCGGGGCTCTTTTCGTGCCGGAGTACTATTCATGGGTTACTATTTACCCAATTACTATTCACTCTAGTATCATTCACTCGAGTATTCGGGACACTTTTCATGTTGGGGTACTATTCACGGGGTACTATTCTCGAATTACTATTTATGGGGTACTATTCACCCGAAAAATATATTTCTTTTCTGTCCAAATTATTTTTGGTACATGAATATTATTCTTGAATTTTACTCTACAAAGCAGTATCATGTTGACAATTTGGACGTTATTGATTTCTGAAGAAATTAAATTATAAATCTTTAAAATTTATCCTTGAACTTGTTTTATTGAATTATTATGTCATTGTCACCATCCTCATGCTTATATTGTGATTAAAATCATATTTGGCTTACGTGCATAGATGGACTTGGTATGATTATGACCAGGGATTATTCGGTATAATCATGACCATAATGTGATGAATGATGTGATAAAAGTCCTCATTGGCCTGTAGTTCATTGATGGACAGTTGTTGGTGGGATTATTCAGTATAATCATGACCATTGATAGTTACATGAATATCCTTAGCCGTGGTGCAGGGATGATTCGATTTTATTTATTAAGCTGAGTCTCAGTGATAAAGTTGATGAAAAACTTTTTAAATCATAGAAGATAGTAGATTTTATGCTCTACTTGACTCTTCTAATGGATTGCTTATTTTCGCTGCAGTTGTTGATCTAAAACTTGTTGTCTATTGTATTCTATCAATTGTTATACTGTTGAAGGCTAAGGATAATTTATTCTGCATTATCTTAGTCATAATATTTCTTACTGGGCTAGTTGAGCTCACCATTTCTTTCATTGTTCTCTTCAGGAAATGAGAATATAGCTGGGACGAGTCGGGGAATGGAGTGATGATCCAGTATAAGTGGCTTTAGTAGTCCTCACTATTCTATGGAATAGTGTGATAATAATTGTAATGAGGACTCCATTGAGTGTGGATATTATCTAAATGGCAATATTTGTATTAAAACTCACATCATATGTTTTGTCGTATTGTACACGACAGATGTATAATTAAGTTTTTATTTGTATTTTGTACCATGTATTTGGCGACTCAAGATGGGTGATGTATACCTGTTTTGGGGGCGTCACATACAGGCTGAATTTTCTGATTTTACTATGCAAATACTATGCAGTCACTATGAAAATACTATGCATAATAAAATATAATATATTTTATTTTTCATAAAAAACAAAACTTATTATAATATATATATATTTATATATATATATATATATATTTATATATAAAAGAAAACTGAGATAACTTCTACTGACAGTTTTGAAAAATGGGTAAATGGGGGGTCCATATAATAAGAAAAATTTACAACAAATACTTCATAAAAAATCTCCTCAATATTTTTAACAACATTTATTCATCAATAATATAACTTGCAATATTAACAACCAGATCATTCCCAGGAAAGATGGGGCTTTCCGATAAGAATTTCTCCCTATTGGCGCGCAATTAGGTGACCAAACCCCTTTCCTCGACAAAACTTTCTAGACATTATCAATAATGCAAATAATAATATGAATAACTTGTCATCTCAATTATTGATTTAATAATATAAAATATTGTGACAATAATTGAATCAATAACGTGAGATACTATGCAACAATTACTGTAGCAATAATTGAGTAAAACTGAGTGACTTCTCACGTAAGCATCAATAATCAATACCGTGTGCTACTATGCAACCACGCGTATTACTGTACTTTTAATACCGGGTATTTTAATAGTTAACGGTAAAACTTTCTCCGTTATTTTTATAAAATGATATTTCTGTCGTTTTCTAACTCCGACAATAATTCCGTTGTGGGGTTCACCAATGATTGTGCCGTCGTACAAATATTCCCTGCTAAAAAAAATATTCCTCGACCAATTGAATATTTTATAACAATTTGCTTACTTTGCAAAATTTATAAATATTACCCACAACTATAACACTATCAAATCCACACCATAATATTCAAAAATATAATTCGAGAAAAATTAATCTTTATTCATGAAAGTTGGGGTCTTACAGCAAAGGCATGGATTAAGCAGATTACCAAGATATTTGATGTCTTGGGATGCACTGAAGAGCAAAAGGTTCCTTTCGCCACCTTTATGTTGCGCGGAGAGGCAGATTACTAGTGGGAATCTGTAAAACGTACTCATCTATCCGCACTTAAGATGTCTTGGGAGAAGTTCCAAGAATTGTTCAACGATAAGTACTTTCCAGAAAGTATTCGTCACATGAAGGAGGTGGAATTCATCAAGTTGAAACAGAACAAGATGACTGTATTGCAATACGAGGCAAAGTTTGCGGAGTTATCACTATTTATACCCCATTTGGTAGATAATGAAGTGCGTATGACGCGAATGTTTCTGTGAGGTTTGAAGCCCGAAATTCGTCAATACCTCATTTCTCACAAACTTTGTTTATATTTTGATGTTGTAAATAGAGCTCAGTTATTGGAGCACGATAATGAGTCAGCCTAACCAAAGGATAGCAGACGATAAAACGATAGTGGTTATACCAATGGCAACAGTCATCGAAGTGGTGATAACAAATGTGGAGGAAATCATTATGCCAGAAATGGTAACCACTTCGGTGGTAATCCTGGCCAAGATAATAGAAGAAATGAGTCAAGTGGAAATTTCAAAAAGAGAAGGTTCAACAATGATGGAAAGACAACAACACCAGCACCCATTTTTAAGGAAGGAGAATGACCACCGGTCGTATGCTATAAATGCGAACATGAGAGACTTATCAACCCAAATTGTATGGAGCAACCCAAAATGTTTTTCAATTACGAAAAAGAAGGTCATTAAGCTCGATTTTGTCATAAAGCAAAGTCAAGTCTTGCTGGGACAGTGATACCAAAGGCTGTCCCGGACAAGTTAAAACCGCTAGTTCAAAGGAAAGCGTTTGTCGTGACCTCCTAAAGAGCAAGGAACCCGAATGAAGTTATCACGGGTAAGATAATCATAAACTCTTGTGAAGTCTATACCTTATTAGATACTGATTCTACCCATTCTTTTATTTCACCTGCTTGTGCTCAACGTTTAAATTTGACTCCAGAGAAATTAGACTTTGACTTATCTGTTGAAACTCTGTTGGGAGAAACCTTCGTTACATCCACCATTTATAAATCTTGTTTAATTCAAATTGAAACTTTCACATTACCTGTTGATCTCATCTCTTTGAAAATACTTGCATTTGATGTGATTTTAGGGATTGATTGGTTAACTACTCATCATGCTAAAATTGATTATTTTCGTAAGGTCGTTAGTTTTCATATTCCTAACCAACCTAGTATGCAAATTTAAGCAACCAAACCACTAAAGTCAATCACTATCATATTAAGCCATAAAGCCATTCGTTTATTGAAAAATGGATGTCAAGCTTTCTTAGCCCATGTCACGGATTTAAACAAAAATACGTCACATTTGAATGATATTTCTATTGTTAATAAATTTCTTGACGTATTTCCCGAAGAACTTCTCGGCCTACCCCTAGAGCGTGAAATCGAATTTTGTATTGACCTTGAACCCGATACAAAACCCATTTCTAAAACTCCATATCGAATGGCTCCTATTGAACTTCAGGATTTAAAAACCCAACTGTAGGAATAGTTAGACATCGATTTCATTCGTCCTAGTACATCTCCTTGGGGTGCTCCTGTTCTATTCGTAAAGAAGAAAGATGGGAGTATGCGACTTTGCATTGACTATCGAGAGTTAAATCATGTCACCATCAAGAATAGGTACCCGTTACCTCGCATTGATGACCTATTTGACCAGTTGCAAGGTGCTAAATTCTTTTCAAAGATAGATCTTCATTCCGGATATCATCAGTTAAAGATTAAAACTGATGAAATTCTAAAGACTGCATTTAGAACTTGGTACAGGCATTACGAATTCCAAGTTATGTCTTTTAGATTGACTAATGCTCCTACTGCCTTCATGGATATGATGAACTGAGTATTCAAGGAATATTTAGATCATTTTGTAGTTGTCTTTATTGATGATATCCTCATTTACTCCAAAAACCGTGAAAATCATGAGCAACACTTGAGGCTGATACTCCAAAAGCTTCGTGAAAACAAGCTATATGCCAAATTAAAGAAATCCGAGTTCTGGCTTGAGGAAGTAACATTCCTTGGGCACGTGATATCGAAACATGGAATATCAGTTGACCCGACGAAGATTGAAGCAATACAAAGTTGGGAGCAACCCAAGTCAGTAACTGAAATACATAGCTTTCTGGACTTAGCTGGTTATTATCGGAGATTCGTGGAAGGAGTTTCTCGAATCGCTACTTGATTAACTCAGCTGACTTGAAAAGATACAAAGTTCGGATGGAGCAAAGAATGTGAGAAGAGTTTCCAAGAACTCAAGAGGAGACTCATTTCAGCACCTGTTCTGATACTACCATCAGGTTCGAAGGGATTTGTCATCTACAGCGATGCTTCAGACAAAGGTTTAGGATGTGTTCTCATGCAACATGGGAAGTCATAGCCTATGCCTCGTGACAACTCAAAGAATATGAGAGGAATTATCCTACTCATGATTTAGAGTTTGCAGCAGTCGTTTTCGCGCTAAAGATCTGGAGACATTACCTGTATGGGGAGAAAGTGGAGATCTATATAGATCATAAAAGCCTAAAATATTTCTTCACCCAAAAGGAACTCAACATATGGTAACAATGTTGCCTTGAGCTATTGAAAGATTATGACCATACCATTCAATACCATCATGGAAAAGCGAACGTGGAAGCTGACACGTTGAGTAGAAGATCATACGCGGGTATGAGTGCGATATTGTTAACACAAAGGCCCATTTTGTGTGACTTACAAAGGATAGAGATAGAGCTAAAGACTCCAAGTACCCGCGTGATGATGTCAAATATACGATTAGAACCGACTTTAATCGATAAAGTTAAAGCTACTCAAGCTACAGACCTGAAGCTGATGCGTATGAAGATGAAAGTACAAGAAGGTGTTATTCCAGAAGCAAGGATCGACGAAGAAGGAATACTTTGAGTCAACTCTAGACTTTGTGTTCCTAACGACTCTAATTTTATGTATAAAATCATGATGGAGGCACACAACACACCGTTTCCAATCCATCCTAGAAGTACCAAAATGTATCATGATCTTCAACATACATTTTGGTCGAGCAATATGAAGAAAGAGATCGCGGAGTTTATCTCAAGGTGTTTAACTTGTCAACATGTCAAGGCAGAGCATTAAGTACCAAAAGGTCCATTGAAACCACTTGAAATTCCAGAATGGAAGTGGGAGCACATTAACATGGATTTCGTTACTGGTCTTCCCAAGGTTTCTCAAGGTATAGATGCAATTTGGGTCATTGTCGATAGATTAACCAAGTCTGCTCATTTCTTACTTATACGAGAAATATATTCACTTGGACATCTTGCTCGTATGTACATAGATGAGATTGTGAGATTTTATGGTATGCCAATATCCATAGTTTCTGATCGAGACCCAAGATTCACTTCACGATTTTGGGCCAGCTTGTAGAAAGCTATAGACACTGATTTACGATTTTGTTCTGCATATCATCCTCAGACGGACGGGCAGTCAGAGAGGATTATTCAAACTCTTGAAGATTTATTAAGACTCTGTGTCATAGACTTCAAAGGATGTTGGGACAAATACTTACCATTGATGGAATTCACCTACAACAACAGTTATCAAACAAGTATATGCATGGCTCCATTTAAGGCATTTTATGGACGAAAGTGTCATTCTCCAGTATGCTGGGACGAGGTGGGTGAAGCAACGTTGTTGGGACCAGAATTGGTACGCATGACTATGAAAAAGATTTAAATGATCCGGTAACGTATACAAATCTCACAAGATTGACAAAAGAGTTATGCTGATCTTCATCAAAGGGACGTTGAATTCAATGTTGGAGATCATGTATTGTTACGTGTTGCTCCATGGAAAGGAGTTACTAGATTTGGAAAGAGAGGAAAGCTCAACCCTCGATTCATTAGCCCATTTGAAATCCTTGACCGAGTAGGAACTGTGGTCTATAGACTCACTTTACCGCCAAGTATGTCTCATGTTCATAACATTTTTCACATATCCATGTTACGTAAATATGTGGAAGACCCGAACTACATTATTGAATCAGAACCAGACATGATAGCGAAAGATTTAATGTATGAAGAGGTACCTGTTAAAATATTGGATAAGAAGGAACATATTCTACGCTTAAAGGTTATACCTCAAGTCAAAGTTTTATGGAGAAACCACGATATTGAGGAAATGACCTGGGAGTTAGAATCTAAAATGAAAACATGGTATCCTCACCTCTTCGACATACTGGGTACGTACATCAATTTCGAAGATGAAATTTCATAAGGGGAGGTTGTAATACCCTAACTTTTTATGAATAAAGATTTAATTTTCTCTAAAAATTATTTTGAATAATATGGTGTTGATTTGATATAATGCTATAGTTATGGGTGATATGTGCAAATTTTTTAAAGTAAGAAAGTTGTCATAAAATATTCATTTAGTCGGGGAATATTCTTTTTGTAGGGGAATATCCGTACGATGACAGAATCATTGGTGGACCCCACAACGGAATAACTGTCGGATATAGAAAGCGACAGAAATAACCTTTTTATAAAAATAACAGCAAAACTTTTACCGTTAAACTGTTGAAATATCCGATGATAAAAGTACAGTAATACGCGTTATTACACAGTAGTATACGGTATTGCAAAGTATCTCTGATTATTGATGCTTACGTAAGAAGTCACCTAATTTTATTCAATTATTGCAACAATAGCTGCTGCATAGTATCTTATATTTTTGATTTTATTATTGTCATAGTATCATCTGCACAATATTTTATATTATTAAATTAATAATTGAGACAACACATTTATTCATATTATTATTTGCATTATTGATAATGTCTAGAAAGTTCTGTCGAGGAAAGAGTTTAGGTTATTTAATTGCGCACCAGTAATGAGAAATCTTTATCGGAAATCCCCCTCTTTCCTGGGAATGATCTGGTTGTCAATATTGTGAGTTATAATATTAATGATAAATAATTGTTAAAAGATTAAAAATGTATTTATTAAAGATAAGTGATTTGTGGTAAATATTTATTCAATTTTTTTATATAAATAGAGGGGTTTGTCATGAGGCGCTTGTTGTAAGTTAACTTATTATTCCATGGAGAGATGTGCTAATTTCTAGATCGTCCGTTTTAATAGTAAATCAATATGGACCGTCCGTTTTAATAGTAAATCAATATGGACCGTCTGTTTTAATAGTAAATCAATATGGACCATCCGTGAATCAGTTACTATTTAGTCCATTCTCCTATAAATAGAAGCTTATTTCTTCTTTCATTCTCACCAATTCACTAAGACTCACAAGAGAAACTATAGAGAGAAAGAAGAAGAGTATTTTGCTACTTCACTATTGTATTATCCAATCTTCTACTAAGGTAAGGGATATTATTTTTCATATTCATTCTTTAATCTATGGGAATAACCTGTCTACGCGGATTTGTGGTCCAGATTGATTTAATATTAAAACCACAACCGACGATCCAGATTGATTAACTATTACATCCACAACCGATGGTCCATACTGATTTACTATTAAAACCACGATCGATGGTCCATATTAATATACTATTAAAACCACAACCGACGATCCATATATTAGTACATCTCCCCATGGAATAATAAGTTAACTTACAACAACCACCTCATGACAAACCCCTTTATTTATATCAAAAATTGAATATATATTTACCACAAATCACTTATTTTTAATAAATATATTTTTAATATTTCAACAATTATTCATCATTAATATTATAACTCACAATATTGACAAACAGATCATTCCCAGGAACGAGGGGGCTTTCCGATAAGAATTTCTCCTTATTGGCGCACAATTAAATAACCAAACCCCTTTTCTTGACAGAACTTTCTAGACATTATAAATAATGCAAATAATGATATAAATAATTGTGTTTTCTCAATTATTAATTTAATAATATAAAATATTATGCAGATGATATTTTGACAATAATTGAATCGATAATATGAGATACTATGCAACAACTACTGTTATAATAATTGAATAAAACTGAGTGACTTCTTACGTAAGCATCAATAATCAAAGATATTGTGCAATACAAAAAGTGTGCTACTTGTCTAAATAACAATGCGACATCGTTTCAGATCACCCAGATTTCAACAGCTTAACTGTAAAAAGTTTTAACATTATTTTTTTTTATAAAAAGGTTAGTTCTGTCGCTTTCTATATCCGACAATTATTCCGTTATGTGGTCCACCAATGATTGCGCCATCGTACGAATATTCCCCGACATAAAGAATATTCCCCGACTCAAGGAATATTTTATGACAACTTGCTTACTTTATAAAATTTTCACATATCACCCTTAACTTTAACCTTTTATCAATTTAACCATTTACTAAATAGAATAATAATTATAAGAAAATTTAATACTTTAATTTCATAAAATTCGGAGTCTTACAATCTCCCCTCCTTAAGAAATTTCATCCCCAAAATTTACGTACCTAGTATTTCGAAGAGGTGAGAATTGCTTTCATTTCAGATTCTATCTTCCCGGTCATATCCTCTGTATCATGATTTCTCCATTGCTCATCTCTTGGATTTTAGATATCTTTTCAGAATACAGCTTCAAAAAAAAGGTTAATTGACATATCACAATTTGTCAACTTATTAAGTTAGAAAATTCAGCTTGGGTAGGACACACACTAGCGAAGGATATTACTCGTCTCTCCTCTCCTAGTTTTAATCTAAGATCTCTGCCAGAGACCATATCCCTAAGCCCTGATACTAACTGTGATGCCCCCAGAATAAGTCCATACAACCCATTCTGAGTCACCAAATACATGGTACAAAATTTAAATACAAACTTCAATTATACAACTGTCGTGCAAAATATAACAACACAATAGCTGAGTTTCAAAACAAATATTGTCTTGCAGACAATATCCAAACTCAAATAAAGTCCTCATTACAATTATTGTTACACTATTTTATAAAATAGTGAGGACTGCTATAAAAACTATCTTGAACCATTACTCCACTCCCCGACTAGTTCGAGTTATATTCTTGCCTCCTCAGAAGAACAATGGAACTAAAAGGAAAAGGGTGAGCACAACTAGCCCAGTAAAAAATATTATGACTAAGTTAATGTATAACAAATTATCATTAGTCCTCAACAGGGAAAAATCTGATAGAATACAATAGACAACAAGTTTTAGATCAACAACTGCAGCGGAAACAACAATCCATTAGAAGAGTCAAGTAGAGCATGATGTCTACTATCTTCTATGATTTAAAAGTCCATCATCAATATTTTATCCCTATAACAACAATAAATAAATATTTCACATCAACGAATTATCCATGCATTACGGGCCAAGGATATTCGTTAGTATCACCAATGGTCATGGTCATGATCATGCCAAACAACTGTTCATCTATGCACTACGGGCCAAAGAGGACTTTCACCACATCATTCGTGTGACGCCCCCAGAATAGGTCTATACAACCTATTCTGAGTCGCCAAATACATGGTACATAATTTAAATACAAACTTCATTTATATAACTATCGTGCAAAATACGACAGCACAATAGCTGAGTTTCAAAACAAATATTGTCTCGTAGACAATATCCAAACTCAAATAAAATTCTCATTACAATTGTTGTTACACTATTTTACAAAATAATGAGGACTGCTATAAAAACCATCTTGAACCATTACTCCACTTCCCTACTAGTCCCAGCTATATTCTCGCCTCCTGAGAAGAACAATGGAACCAAAAGGAAAAGGGTGAGCACAACTAGCCCAGTAAAAAATATTATGACTAAGATAATATAAAACAAATTATCCTTAGTCCTCAACAGGGAAAAATCTGATAGAATACAATAGACAACAAGTTTTAGATCAACAACTGTAGCGAAAACAACAATCCATTAGAAGAGTCAAGTAGATAATGATGTCTACTATCTTCTATGATTTAAAAATCCATCATCAATATTTTATCCCTATAATACCAATCAATAAACATTTCACATCATCGAATTATCCATGTACTACGGGCCAAGGATATTCGTTAGTATCACCAGTGGTCATGATCATGCCAAACAATTGTCCATCTATGCACCACGGGCCAAAGAGGAGTTTCACCACATCATTTATCTGTAACATTACAGTCATGATTATACCAATACAAACTTTCGTGGTCATAATCAACAGTCCATCTATGTAATACGAGCCCAAGATAACTTTTACCACAACATAAGCATGAGGATGATGACAATGGTATAAGGAATTAATCAAGTGAGATCAATGATAAATATTAGAGATTTATAATTCAATTTATCAAGAGTTCAAGAATGTCCAAATTATCAACATAATGATTAATTTGTGGAGTAAAATTAAATAATGATATTCATGTATCAAAAATAATTTGGACAGAAAAGAAACCAATTTTTTTGTGAATAGTACCCGAGTGATTAGTATCTTATGAATAGTACCCGAGTGAATAATACCTTGCAAAAAGTACCCCGAGTGAATAGTGTTGGGTATTGCATATTTAAATTTGATGTTGAAAGTAAATAATCATGCTTATATGTAAAGTCCTTCAAAAAACATATATACAAGGACTTATATGATTGATAAAGATTGTTAGGTTGATCTGTGCTTTATGTTTATCATTCTATAAATGAATGTATAGAAGAAAAGATCAAAGTTGTTAGGATGATCTATTTTAAGATGTAATAGATAGGCATCAACAGAATCGTAATCTGTCGAGCCAGTCGAGGGATTGCAGAAGCCAAGACAGAATCGTAGAGTATTGTTGGGTAAAATCTAATTACGCACAACACGCGGGTATACGTGGTCAACAAGTAATAAAGTGAAAGTAGAGTATCGTTTCCACGAGAAATTATTAATACAAATTACCAAATATTAACCCTTAACTAAACTAATTTTATTTAAACAATCAATTTAATATTATGAATTAAATTATTTATTTCAACTAATTCTAATTACCTCTAATTAAAAATCAGATTATGGAGATTTAAGATCACAACTTCACTTATTGCTTCATTTAAGTTAACACACTTCTCATCAATTATTTTCTATCCTAAATTGTTAATCAAGAACATTAAAGTAGATAAAACCACCTCTCGATGCATAATACCCATACTCACTTAAATCCACAGATGACAGACTTAAGCAAGACACCCTAATTAACTAATCCACTATATCTCTATGTGAATTACAATTAAAGAGGATTTAAAGCACAAGTTCTCTATAAGATTACATATGGCGTAAAGGCATATCTCTATCCTAAACACGAATCATGAATTCCATCGACGCAGAAATCACAAACACATGCTATCATGATCAGATCTATATCTAAACTTCATCTCTCGAGTTCATATAGATTATCTCGGTAATTGTTAGCTAGGCAATTAAGCAATTAAGTCCAAATCACAATAGACAATCCTCACGATAGAACATAATAATAGTAGCGAAACATATTAAAATAAACTACACAATAAGATCCATTGTAATCTCAAACAAAGAATTAGTTCATTGAATTAAAACTAAGAATCCACACTTGAAATAACATTAAAAGATAAAAATAGAAGTAGAGTGAAGAATAATCTGTTGTCAGCAAATCCCCATCTTCCTAAAGCTCCTGCTCTTGATCTTCAATGGTCTCCAACTTGCTTCAATCTCCAAAACTAATAAGAACTAGGGTTTTGATCCTAATCTACTCTAATCTATTCCAATGGAATCCTCCCTCTCTCTTTAATCCTTGTGATTCTCCTCCTTTTATATGCCTATTTATATGTCTTTAAGTCCTCTTGGAAGTCCTTGAATCAATCGACTCGAACCAATCCTTATTGAATTCAAATTTTGACAAAAAACACATTTTCTACGCGTACCCAAGCCGGCTTGGGTGTTACCTTGCAAATAGCAAGCCCCGGTTTTCTATGCTGCTATTTTTAAACTCAGGACCCCCAGCCCCGACTTGGGTATTAGGCATAAAGGAGCAAGCCACGACTTGCTATGCTGCTGTTTCTGGAAATTTTTTGCTGCATTGTCCTCTGGGAAAACGACCATAACATTTGATCCGGGAGGAGTTACGAGATCTGCAACCTATCAAATCGAAGCTCTCGACGATCTCTACAACTTTCATTCTTTGAGAATTGAGAAATAATTAAAGGATGAAGGTCGAAATTGGGTTGGAAGAGACTGCTATGCAAATGACCATCCAAAACAGTGAAATTCAATGTTCGTTGGTACAAATGTCATAACTCTTGCATCCGATCTCCGATTGTAATGATTCAAGATGTTCCCGAAATCTAAGAAGAAGCTCTAAAACATAATCCAAGTTCCATGCCAAGAACATGAAAGCCCAAACGATGTCCGGATTACTTTTTCCTTGTGTTTTCATACCAATAGTCGTTCACACTGTTCCCAAGCATATAATCTACAAAATGAACACAAAATGCATGAAAAGTAACTAAGAAACATGAGTTTAAGCAACTAATTCAAGTAACAGATGCCAAATAAGTAGGTATAAAACCTACTTATAAAATGCCCCTAAACTTAAACCTTTGCTTGTCCTCAAGCAAAAATAAAACAAAAATGCAATGCAATGCAATGTAACTAGTCTATATGCCTACTAATCCAGCAATAATGACAGAGACAAGTCTATTCACCCAACCTTAGAGAAATCAAATAAACATGACAATACTTTATATCAAAACCAATCAACAATTCCTAGTCAATCATCAAATCTTAAACTGTTATTACTAGTGTAGTGCGTGTGTGCTCAACATCCATGCTAACTGATATAATGCTAAATACAACACAAAATAGATCTCTTTAAAGGCATCATACAGTGCAAACTCACAAAATTTATGAACAAGCTAAATCTAACAAAATTCAAACATCCACTAAGTTCAAGAGTCCTATCCAGGATACTTATGCTTTATTTTTCATTACGGGGGCTTTTTGCTCTTTTTCCGTTTTATTGTTTTTTTTCTTTTTTTTTTCAACCATGTTTGTACAATGTCTCATTCTATTAGGCTAACAGTGCTACCCCTTAGCGAGCTTTCGACCAACGACTCGCAGCCCAGAAAGAAATTAGGGCGCTAGGTGTAAAGACAATCCCCTTGGGCGTACTTGCTCAAGTAACAAAAGCCCCGAAACAAGAGTAGTCACGGTCTTATTTTTTTAATTTTTTTATGAAGCTTATATATCCCAAATTTTCCCCCCAAACTTAAGGTTTTGTCTAAATTTAGCCATCTCCGCCTGTTCATGTCTTTCATTCATCCAAACTAGTATTATCCTTAAGAAGTCCATTATGTATCAATTTAGACTAAATCAATGCACATAGTTATTTTTATTGTGCTATCCTTATTATACCAGTTTCAAACAGAAAAAGATTTGATTCATAACACGAAATCACATTAAAGCTCTAATAATCGGCACTATACTCGTCTACTCAATTTCAGTCTCATCATTGGCCAAAATAGACTTTTACTATCTTAATAGCTGGAATCATGCAAGATGAACATAGTAACTAACTAATATATATTTTTGATTTTTTTTCTTTTTATAGACATAAATAAAAACTATTTACGACTACTCTATTATGCAAACTATTATGCACTTACACTACATAAATGCAAACATATAATAAACCTAAACTAAACAAACATGACAACTTATGCAAAACTAAAACAACTACATTAAACATGCAAAACTAAACTAATTACCTCCCCCAAACTTAACAATTACAATGTTCTCATTGTAAAATAAAGAATTAAGTGGACTTCCCTGTAATCAGCTAAGCGTGAGGTGATGGTAGCATGGAACAAAGACTGAAAACTCCTCCACATCAAAATTTGAAGGAGGATACTGTATCATGGGCTGAAGCTGGTGGCTTCCCTTTCCATAATCTTTTGCCTATCAATTCAACCTCCAATACACGCAATGAAGAGAGACAACATGTATTAGAATAACACTTTGGATTATAAGATAATCTTAATAAGAAAAATAATTCCTATCTACTAAATAAACTAGTAACGCAAATAAATATAAAAATTCCTGGGTTGCCTCCCAGTCAGCGCTTGATTTATAGTCTTTCAGCCTGACTTTGTTTGGTCAATGCTATCCAATTCCTCTTGAATAATTGAGGAAACCTCCATCCATTAATAACAAATAATCCTTTGGGAGGTTCCCACAAGTGATGGCCATAGCATCAAAGTCCTCTAGCATGCTCTGATTCAGTATATTCTCCATGAAGAAGGAAAAATAACTAGGTGATATTTTCATTGTGTTTGTGATCATATTTGGGCATGGTAGTTGGTCAAACACAATGGGCTCTTCGTTTGTCTTCTCTTTTTTGTCCCACCACGGCTTCATTGTTGCACTCGCTCTTATGTCATAAAGAGCTTCGCCGACGACATGACTACCTAGCGGGCATGGTTTTACAAATCTAACTGGATCCTTGATCTTTGGTGGAGAAGGCACTTGGGGCACTAATAACATCAGCTCATCATCGTTGGTACTCACATTTAGTTCTTCATCGACCTTTTTTTCATTAACCCCACTTGTCTCCTCTATTTCATCATCAAGTGGCTCATCCAGCGGTAAATTTGGTTCGGTCACTTCATCAATCTCGGAATCCTTGTCATAACACCAACTGTTTTGAGGATAGTTGTTTAAGGCTTTGAGCATTTGATCCATCTGGTTCTGTAGATTTTGAATTGATATCTCTTGATTAATTTTCCTCTCCTCATTTGATGTTACGAACTTGGACAACAATTCCCCCAACCTTGAATTTTCTGTCTCAATTTTAGAATTCATGTATTGAGGACCATGTGTGGAAGTAGTGATGAGTTGTTCCATTTGGTTCTGAAAATTATGGCTCAATATTTCTTGACTCATCATCCTTTCTTCTTGGTTTGCTATGAGCTTTGATAGTAATTCCTCTAACTTTGACTTTTCTTCTTGTGGAAATGGAGGTGGACATAAGAATTCCGGTATGTATGTTGAATTTGGAGCAGAGTATTGATCATGATAGTTATAGCTCCATGGTGCATCTGGGTGATAACTGGGATAAGAATAGTTGTTGGGGTCGTTACCACCATACTGTATCGGCCCAAGATTGATGGTGCATTGATTACTTGGGTGATTGCCAACGCAATAATTGCAAGTAACTGCTATCCTTTGATTACGTTGGGTTGCAACAACGTCCAACCTCCTTGAAAGTGTCTCAAGTTGTGTTAATAATGCAGAAAATACATTGATTCCATCAATCCCTATGTCCCTTGGTTAAGTCATATTCGAATATGGCCTTTGATAATTACATCCATCCATGGTACCACCATACTGTACTGGCCCAAGACTGATGGTGCATTGATTACTCGGGTGATTGCCCGGCCTGATAATTACAAGTAATCATTATCCTTTGATTACGTTGAAACATGACAACATCCAACCTCCTCGAAAGTGTCTCAAGTTGTCCTGATAATGCAGAAAATGCATTGAGTTCATCAATTTCGGTTTCCCTTGGTGGAGCCATATTCGTAAATGGCCATTGATAATTGCATCAAGCCATAGTGCCTGAAAAGAGAGAAAAATAAGAAGATAATAAAATAAAATAAAAATAAAGAAAGAAATAAAAATGTTTAAATTAAGACAATTTGATTGAAGCTAATATTAGCAAAAAAAATATTAAACTATTTCCTCGACAACGACGCAAAAAACTTGTTGGGTAAAATCTAATTGCGCACAACACGTAAGTATACATGGTCAACAAGTAATAAAGTGAAAGTAGAGTATCATTCCCATGAGGAATTATTAATACAAATTACCAAATTTTAACCCTTAACCAAACTAATTTTATTTAAACAATTAATTTAATATTATGAATTAAATTATTTAATTAAACTAATTCTAATTACCTCTAATTAAAAATTAGATTAAAGAGATTTAAGATCACAACTTCACTTATTGCTTAATTTAAGTTAACACACTTCTCATCAATTATTTTCTATCATGAATTATTAATCAAGAACACTAAAGCAGATAAAACCACCTCTCGATGCATAATATCCATACTCACTTAAATCCACAGATGACAAACTTAAGCAAGACACCCTAATTAACTAATTCACTATATCTTTATGTGAATTATAATTAAAGAGAATTTAAAGCAAAAGTTCTCTAGAAGATTACATATGGCGTAAAGTCATATCTTTATCCTAAACTCGAATCATGAATTCCATCGACGCAGAAATCATAAACATGCTATCATGATCAGATCTAAATCTAAACTTCATCTCTCGAGTTCATATAGATTATATTGGTAATTGTTAGCTAGGCAATTAAGCAATTAAGTCCAAATCACAATAGACAATCCTCACGATAGAACATAATAATTGATAGCGAAGCATATTAAAATAAACTACACAATAAGATCCATTGTAATCTCAAAGAAAGAATTAGTTCATTGAATTAAAACTAAAAATCCACACTTGAAATAACATTAAAAGATAAAAATAGAAATAGAGTGAAGAATAAATCTGTTGTCAGCAAATCCCCATCTTCCTCAAGCTCCTGCTCTTGATCTTCAATGGTCTCCAACTTGCTTCAATCTCAAAAACTACTAAGAACTAGGGTTTTGATCCTAATCTACTCTAATCTAATCTAATGGAATCCTCCATCTCTCTTTAATCCTTGTGATTCTCCTCCTTTTATATGCCTATTTATATGTCTTTAAGTCCTCTTGGAAGTCCATGAATCAATCGGCTCGAACCAATCCTTATCGAACTCAAATTCTGACAAAAACCACTTTTTCTACGCGTACCCAAGCCCCGACTTGTTATACTGCTATTTTTGAACTCAAGACACCTTGCCCCGGCTTGGGTATTAGGCATAAAGGAGCAAGCCCCAACTTGCTATGCTGCTGTTTCTGGAAATTTTCTGTTGTAGTGTTCTCTGATAAAAAGACCATAACTTTTGATCTTGGAGGTGTTACGGGGCTTGCCACCTATCAAATAGAAGCTCTTGACGAGTTCTACAACTTTTATTCTTTGAGAATTGAGAAATAATGAACGGATGAAGGTCAAAATTGGGTTGGAAGTGACTGCTATGCAAATGACCATCCGAAACAGTGAAATTCAACGTTCGTTGGTACAAATGTCATAACGCTTGCATCCGAACTCCGATTGTAATGATTCAAGATGTTCTGGAAGGATAAGAAGAAGCTCTACAACATAATCTTAGTTCCAAGCTAAGAACATAAAATGAACATAAAAGTCCAAACGACGTACATATTGCTTTTTCCTTACGTTTTCATACCAATAGTCTCTCACACAGTTCCTAAGCATATAATCTACAAAATAAACACAAAATGCATAAAAAGTAACTAAGAAACATGAATTTAAGCAACTAATTCAAGTAACAGATACCGAATAAGTAGGTATAAAACCTACTTATCAAGTATCAAGAAAGTTGCTAGAAAATCGTAGTCTACTTTGGATAGCCTCACTCAGAACCGTAGAGTTGGTCCAAACGCCTGCCGAGCCAAATTAAGAATCGTAGTCTGTTCTCAGAAGCATAGACTTTGCAAATCAAGCAAGCAAAGATCGTAGTCTACCAGTGCTTAAGAGAAATCATAGTGTTCTCCTCTATCAGTCCGAATCAAGCATGAATGTGAAAAGACACAACGATCATGATCGTAGTGCATCATCTGTCTGCATCAGAAGCATCGAGCTTTATCCATTTGTTGAAGAATAAAATACAACAAATGTGGATTGGATTATAGACGTTGAGACTCCTGGGAATTCCAATGACCCAACACTCATCATTAGTATATAACGAAGAAACGTATTGAAGAAGCTAAGGAAAGTACTAAATGTTAGCTGAAAACACCTTTTCAGGTGTTAGGTGTGATAGCAGTCTGCTGTGTCAGTGGGTCAGATGGCTGAACAAAAGATTTCTAGGAAGTCACCATTAGTGCTATAAAATGTCAAATACAATTAATGCTTCAATGGATGCCTTCAAACGAATATATTTCAAAGGCACCTTATATACAAATCAGATGCAGATACAAGAAATTAAGTAAGCACACAACAAAAAGCTGAAGAACACTCAAAGGCCAAATTCTAAGATCTAGAAAGAAAGCTTGCTCAGCTACTCAGTTCTTTCGAACATATGCTTAACGGCAACTGAGTAGCACAACTCAAGAACTCAACTCTCGTAAAGTGAAGTAAGAAGTTCCAAGTTTGCTGGACTTGAAGAGTTCTAAGTGAACTTAGAAGTTCCAAGACTGCTAGTCTTGAAGGAATCTAAGTGATTCGAAGATTGTAAAGACATCCTTAGTGAATTTCCTACTCGAGGAGTAGAAGAGTGGACTAGGAGCCTTGAGTGCTCTAAACCACTTAAAAACACCGTGTATTTTATATTCTTGCTATAACTATTATATCTGTCATAACTACTTATCACCTATTGACTTGGCTTATCTTAAAGGGAAACAAACAAATCTTAAATTCCACTGTGATTAAATCATTAACAAATCTGACAAGTATTTTGTAAAAGAAAATTTTAAAATATCTATTCAACCCCCCTTCTAGATAACTATTGTGCCTCTAGGAACTAATAATTGGTATCAGAGCAGGTTCTCTCAATCAGCCTAAAAATCTTGAGTAGATCAAATGGCACAACTGATAAGCGAGTCCAAGATTGGAGGAGGCAGTAAGCCACCAATGTGCAATAGAGATAAATTTGCCAACTGAAAAGTTTGCATGCAAGCCTACATAAATTCAATAGATGAAGAGCTATTTGAAACTGTAATGAATGGGCCCTATGTTCCAACAAAGCTTGCACCAACTCCAGATGATCCAAACAGAGTTTAGATCAAGATCAAATCAGAATGGACTAATAACGAGAAAAAAGCAGTCCAACTAGAGAAAAAAGCCAAGAACATTTTATTCCAGTCTTTAGAAGATGATTTGTTCGAGAATGTGGTCAATAGAAAAACTACCAAGAAAGTCTGGGAAGCATTGCTCATTATGCATGAAGGAACTAAAGAAGTAAGAGAAAACAAGCAATCTCTTCTGACTCAATAATATGAAATGTTCGCTTATGTTCCAGGAGAAAACGTTACCTCCACCTATGAAAGATTCAATGTGCTGCTCAACTCTCTACGAGCTTTTGGAAAGATATATCCAAACAAAGATCTGATCATAAAATTCATGAGAGCTTTACCAAGCAAGTGGGATGCCAAAACCACTGCCATTAGAGAATCAAAAAATTTCCATGAAATGACTGTTCATTAACTTTATGGCAACCTTCTCACCTACGAGCTGGAGCTAACTCAACGAGCAGAGGCTCTATCTAAAGGAAGAAAGAAGGACAAATGAGTTGCTATCAAAGCAATAGAAGCCATCTCCAAAGCTCATACTGAGAATGACTCTGACTTTGAGGAAGATGATGACGAGGATATTGCAATTCTGGTAAGAAGACTCAAGAGATTCATGTGTAAAGGCAGAAGCAACAAACCTAAGAGATTCAACGACAAAAATATCCAGGAGCAGATCAATGACTTATGCTATAACTGCAAGAAGCCTGACCATTTCATTGCAAACTGTAACAAACCTCTTAGAGAAGAACTAAAGAGGAAAAAAAATCAAAAAAAAAGTTCAAAGGCAATAAGAGGCTTCAAAAGAAAGACAAAGGTCTTGTGGCCGGAGGATGATGGAGTGACTCAGACAACGACATAACTCCTGAGTCTGGAGATGATGAAGATTCTCAAGTATCAAATCTATGTCTAATGGCAAAAAATGCAAAGGATAAGAAAAGCACCGACCATCATGAAGTAAGTATCGATGAGGTATTTGACTTTAACTCTCCTGATGTAGATATTGATGATTTAATAACTTCACTACATGGCATAACATCTGATATGCATCAATACATGAAATGGTTCAGAGTTCTATCCAAAGATTACTCTCTTCTTCAAAAAGAGAAAGAGAAAGTTCAGGAAGAACTCGAAACAACTCTTCTAAGTGCTAACTCTCTCTCTAAATTTGAGGTTGAGAATAAACTCTTAAGACAGACAAATGAACTTAATGCACAAAGAGAGTCAAATCTAACCTCTAAGATTGAGGAACTAGAGAAGACTATCTTAATGTGGAATTGATCTTCTTCATCCAGGGACTCCCTTGTAACGCCCCCAAAATAGGTCCAATCCATCCAACCTATTCTGAGTCACCAAATACATGGTACAGAAAACAACTACAACTATATTACTACAATTGTCGTGCAAAATACAACAACACATATACTGTGAGTTTTAATGCCAACTGTGACTCATGTCCCAACTATAGACATCACCTCACATTGATACATTACATAAAGTGCACAAATCGATAAGCTGCTTTTAAAAATTAAAATCTTTGGGAAGTGCTCAAGGAAACCTTCGTACATGGGAGGCCATGCGTCTAGGTTATGATAGATATCATATGACTCGAGAATTATTCTTGGTTGACCCAATAGACCACAAAGAAAAATGAGAAGATTACTATCATGTTCCTTCCAATGGTGAGTCTTCTCTTGATATATAACTATCTCCACTATCTGCAATTAAGAATTACATTTCAACCAAACTCCAAGATCATATAGGTAGTGCTCGTAGATATACTCAGCAAGTGGATGTGCACAACCCTGTCTTATGATAACACGAGGTCGTATGTCATTAGACATCTTGTATGATAGTGACAAAACACCCTTCCAAAGTTAGGTTCACCTCACCCTATTCGGTTCTCCAAAATTAAATATCAAATGACGTATACAATACGACACACTTATCTAAAGTTCTCAATAAAATTATTTTCATACTATTTAGGGGGAACCTCACCAGCTATAGACCACCGTTCTATTTCCCTGTTACCCCCGCTCGACCCATCTACACTCTTGTTACCTAAAAGGAATTGTGAAGCAAAAGGGTGAGCTCAAATAGCCCAGTAAAGAATATCATAACTAAAGATAATTAAATTATCAATAGCCTTCGTCAGAAATAAATCAGAGATTTAGAACATATGGTAGATGATAAAACTTTTCAACCATAGTTGCAGCGGAATGAGCAATCCATTAGAAGAGTCAAATAGACCATAATGTCTATTATCTTCTCTATGTTAAAAGTTCACCAACAATATTTTATCCTTGTAACATCAATCAACAGTTCCTATCCACAATCATATGAATAACTCATAATCATATTTGTGGTTCCAAATTCCCTTTCTCATCCAAAACGAAGATAATTTTCATCACATGTCTTTACCTGAAACATAAAAGATCATGGTTATACCAAATCACAGTTCCTGTTCATAATCATACTAATAAATTCATCTTTGCACTACGGGCCAAAGATATTCATTAACAGTTCATCTTTACACTATAGGCCAAAGATATTCATTAACGGTTCATCTTTGCACTACAGGCCAAAGATATTCAACAAAAGGTCATCTTTGCACTACAGGCCAAAGATATTCAACAACAGGTCATCTTTGCACTACGAGCCAAAGATATTCAACAACAGGTTATCTTTGCACTACGGGCCAAAGATGTTCATCAATAATTCATCTTTGCACTACATGCCAAAGATATTAATATCTCAAAGAAATATATAATCATTTTAGAATTTATATAAATAATAATTATAACCATGTTGATCAATTCACCTTTGCACTTAAGCTAAAATTATTCAATTATAAATTCAATGGTTAAACGATCATACCCGATCAACGATTGACTTTGTACTCTTGGCCAAAGAGAACCCATAGTCACGATCACACCAATAATCTACCCATCTTTACACTTAAGTCAAAGAGAAATTTCATCACCGAGATTATAAAAATGTTATATATGATAATAAAAATAATATGATCAACAACTGCATTTAATTTCAAGAGTAAGATTCATAAATCAATGATTTCATAACACCTTAATCCAAATGTTATAAATCACTTAATAGTCTCATAGTCTAATATTATTAATATTACCACAATATTTTAATCATTTCTTAAACTTATAAATAATTTATTTAAATTATTTACACTTTACTAATTAATGCATTTAATCATCCTAAAATGCCAAACTCATAAAATTTCATCACTAATAACCAAAACCCTCATCAAAAATCTGCATATACCTTATATAGGATTCCCAAGCCATAAAATCCTATTTTCCAATTTTGTTACTTCACATAAAATATTTAATTCATTTACTCATAACTAGACTATTTTCATGAAAAATACCAAATCAGTACAAACAATTTTTCTTTTATGGGATTTAGCAGAACATAGTCCCATATTGAACATATATTTTTCTCGGAATTTTTAAAATTCATTTACTATTTTTATATATGGCCAAAGCTATTAATATTTAGACATTTATCATAAATTGTACTTTTATCCAAAAATTCCAAAATTTATAGGGTATACTGATATTATATAGATGTACTCCTAATAAAAATTTCATTAATTTTGGAGTTAACCACAAGGAGTTATAAGGGTTTACTTTTAAAATAGTCTTTTCCCATAAAATTCATAACTCCTAATCTCTACATCCAAAAATTGCCATTTTTGGACACAATCGAGAAAAATCATCAAAGTATCATTTCAACTTTTTCCATAATTTTTGAAGGTCAGAAAAATTACGAAACATGAAAAACATAATAACCTTAAAATCCCTTACCTCAAAAGAGCAGTATTTCTAACTGGAATATCGGATGAAAAGCCGAAGAAAACTTGTACTGAATAACAACTCTCAAAGTATCTAAATACTCACAAAAATACGCTCGATAATATAGAGAGAGAAAACTTATGTTTCTGTTGTGATTTTTAATTTTAACATAAGCACCTATTTATAGGAAAATGCTAGAACGCCAAAGCAGACTAAATTAATAAAATAATATAATTTTATTCCTACGCATGCCAAGTTGAAAATTCCAGCCCACCATATTTGAGCTTTAATTCAGCACATACTTTCAAATAAAAACAAAAGTGGGGCCCACCTTCTAGAAATTTCCACCAAAATCATTTATAAAAATAATTTCTGAATCAGTCACCTCTTAAAATACATAACAAATCATACGTTCACTTTTAACGATTCAAAATCTGTGGACATATACTCAACTTATATATCTATAAGATATCCAAAAATAACAACGATCCAACGGTCGGATTAAAAATTATAACTCACGCAATATATCTCAAGAATACTGATTTTTTCGGATTATGAGTCCTTCGGACCAGTTTCATTCAAAAATTCACTATCTACAAAGGATTTTTGGGTGATTCAAATTTTTACATTTAGCTTACTTCTAGGGCTTTCTTTTGATATATGGCTCATCTCCTAACTCATTATACACAAAGAGTTATAGATTTTACAAAATCAAGTAAGAAACTAATTTTCTGAAAATTTCTAAATTTCGTTCTTCATTTCGACAAAATACTAATAAAACACGTCAGCATTAATTCCTTCATTTATATCCACATAAATAAATAAATTCATCATTTATATCCATATAAAATAAATATTTATTATCATATAAATCAATAATTAATTATTCACAAATAATATTACAGAATCATAATTATGACAACCAGGCCGTTCCTAGGAAATAGGGAGCTTTCCGATAAGGATTTCTCCTTACTGGCGCGCAATTAGGTGACCAAACCTCTCCTTGACAGAACTTTCTAGACATTGCCAATAATGCTATCTAATAATATTATTCAAATAATATGAATTATTGATTTGATAATGGGAAATACTGTGCAATGACAATTATTGAAACAACAATAATATAAACTATCAACGTAGCAATTATTGAATTAATAAAATAAAATATTGAACAGTAATTACTATAACAATTATTGAGTAGTGCCTTCTTACGTAAGGATCAATAATTCAAACATACTGTGCAATCTGGTAATGTCTTTGTTAATGCAACCAATGCGTATTCATCAGTATTTTAACCACCGTGTATTCCATAGTAGTGTTAATTTGGTAATAACTTCTGCCTGTTATTTATAAAAACTCAAACTTGTCATTTTCTTCATCCGACAGTTATTCTGTTATGGGGCCCACAAATGGCTACGCCGTTGTACGAATATTCCCCGACAACAAGAATATTCCACGACCAAACGAATATTCCCTAGCAGAAATGAGTATTTTATAACCACTTGCGTATTTTGAAAATTTTATATATATATCACCCTTAACTTTAACTTTTTTTTTTATCAATTTAACCATTTACTAAATAGGAAAATTTAATACTTGTATTTCATAAAATTCGGGGTCTTACATCCCTGATCTCCAATCAGAGAAGTTCATCTGACAGAACAGGTTTAGATTTTAGGGAATCCACCTCAGAACCATATGTAGAAAAGCCAAAGGAAACTAACATAAGTAGTGCTTCAAACTTCAATAGAAGCATTGCATTTGTGAAATCCTCACAGAAGGAAGAACCAGTCCATCCCTGCTCTTCTGATCCAAGCTATGCTCCAAGGCATAGCGGATCTCATGTTGGCCTAGGATTTAGGAAAGAAAAGAGTAACTTGGTCACTACTCTCCAACCTCGAAGGACCGTAGAGTGGAGCAAAATCAACTCCACGAACCAACTAGGTAGGAATAATAAAGTTAAGTTTCACTCTTTACAAATCATGAATCACAAGGATACATGGAAAAAGAAGAATCAGTATAAAGGAAGGACTACCAATAACCCACATAAGTACAAATAGAAAAAGAATCCACACACACACACAAGCATGCGTCATGCTAGATGTTTTATATGTGATAAAACTAGTCATAAGGCTGCTGTATGTAACAATAATCCTCTGCGTATTAGACCCAAAGTCAAGCAGATTTGGGTCCCTAAGGCTACTAACAAGGTATGACCCATGAAGGTATGGATACCAAAATGAGAATTTAATCTTACCCAAGAACAAAGCTCCATGATCACAACTTGATATCTGGACAGTGGATGCTCAAGGCACATGACCGGGAACAAAGCCCTCCTGTCTAACTTTATGGAGAAGGAGGGTCCAACAGTCATCTTTGGAGACAATGGCTCTGGCAAGATAAGAAGATATGGCTCAGCTGGAAATGGTGCAGTGTCCTTCAGTAAAGTAGCCTATGTGGAAGGACTAAAGCACAATGTTCTGAGCATAAGCTAACTCTGCGACAAGGGTCATCAAGTTACCTTACTCAACAATCAGTGTTGTGACACCCCCAAATCCAGGTACTCCATTCCCACAGGATTTAGTGTTCACTATCCAAAATATCACATCTAACTACCCATAATCAAAGCATAAAGACGTAATTTAAATAACTTAAACAATCATCTTTCCCATTAAAGGGTTACATCATAATCTCAAAATATATCCTAGGTAATCTAACCTTAAAATTATTACATAAGTTTGCGGAATACATCACAAATTATCCCAAGTCTTTAACACAATTTATTAAGATAAAATTTTCATAAGTCTTCAGCACTTGGACAATTTGCCCTTTCCTTTGCTAGTGGATGGCTCATCAACTTTCTCCACTTTAGCTGTAGTGTTAATTGCAAGAGTGAGCAAACAATAGCTCACTGATATAGGAAGTAGTAATAATAACAACATGAGAATGAACAACGAATGCTAGCAATAATGAACTTGTTCTGTGAATTAAGAATAGAAAACAAGTTTGAAATCAATGTCTGAGGGTCTTAAGACCAAGAACTATGTCTCCGGTATATAGGTATTATTACCTTAACCTTAACAATCATTAGACTGTATGCAGACCCTTCTTAGCGTGCTTAGGGGATCGACCACCTTTTTGTACCATGTATTGTGCACAAACATCTAAACGTTACGTCGCATAAAAAATCCCTATATTAGGGTTGTTCGTCTCAGTTTGAATTTAGAATTTCCGCACTAAAGAAAATTTAGTTTGGAACTAGCTTATCAGTGTCTCTAGAATTTTAGAACACTATTTAACTTCCATCAATAAAGGTTTAATACGAGAATGTATAACTGAACAAGGCTATTAAGGTTAAAGATCAGATATTAACAATATATATAACTGAATAACAATGATATACATGCAAAGTGCTATATTCAAAGGAGTTTAGAACAATCTTCTATGAATCAATGTATTAGAACAATATACGCTTCGAATGATAATAAGGAAAGTAAAGCTCGCTCGATGTAACGAATTAGGTTACAAGAGCTTGCACAAACATACTCAAGGTAAACTAGGCTTGTTCAACCTTACAAGAATTTTAGGAACTTGTACAATAACGATTTCGGAATGGGAACATGCATTCAATATGAAAAGAACGAAGTTAGAAATCTTGCTCAATGTAAAGAGTTAAGGTTTAGGAACTTGCCTTGTTTATAAGCTACACAAGTGTAAAATAATCTTCAATTACCCTACACATATCATTACAATCACAACAACAATTAGTTGTATGAATATTAACACTATGGGTGTTAAACCATCATTTAAGTTATAACCCTAACCTAGCACCTAACCATTTAGGTTAACATACATAACGAATCTGAAATCGTATTATGAGCCAACATAACTTACTCGTTTATTTCTAACTTTTGAAAACATCACTTTTAATTTCATTATATAACTCAATTAACAATCACCTAAGACTCTTTTACACTTTGTATTACAACACCTTACAATCTGTTATTGTAGTCCACTCTATGTTTAATATCCTTAACATGCATGCTAAACTAACCCAAGTCCGTTACGCATGACCTGCAATTAAGAAGACTTCACTGTCTGTGACTAGCTATTCAGCGGCCGCGCCGCGATAATGCACTGGTAAATGGTAATCATGGCCACACATGTACGTTTATATCCCCCATATCTTCTTGGCGTCCACACAAGAACCGCGCACTAGACCGATGCCTCAGTTCCAGTTTTTGCAGAAGCTCTAAATCAAACTCTGCTTTGGCCAAAAATCCCAATTCTACAGAAAATCTCCTAACTTTAACATCTAACACTTTGTCATATTATAGTTATACATGCTAAACACCATTCTATATACAAAAACATTACATAAACTCCATTTGAAGAATCAACAATATATTTTCCCCCAAATTTCCTCATTTTTATACTTTTAACGAATTTGATCATCACGAACTCGTTTCTTGATCAATTGACATGATTTAAACTATGCCGCTTTCGTTTCTTAATATATTATTACAATCCACCAACAAATTACAGATTACATCACATATTGGATAAGAAATTTGGTACTTTCTAAGGCCATTTTTCAGATATGAACACTGATATTCATTTTCTTTCTACACACCAATTTCTCACGAATTTGACCAACAAGTATCAATCATATATGATAATTATCAGATTTTGCAAAACTCTATGCACATATATCTATCACAATTCACGTGATTTCCAAATCATACCAAGAAGACATATATACATATACTACCAAAACCAAAATAAAAATAGGAATAGAGTATACCTTTAATCCTTGATTATATGCTAGCAAAAGATGATAATAAAGTTTAGCAATCCTCACCTTCCTCTTGAAACCTCAGAGAATTTTCTCTTCAAAGCCACTGAACTTTCCTCACACTCTGTGTTACCTCTTAGCTTAGGATACAATACGCAATAAACTGTGAACTAGCCTTAGGGAAAAAATAAGACGCGTAGGAATTATAAACTAACTCCCACTTCCCCCACTAACGTCAGTTGAATAAGCCAAAGGTCTGCGTCAGTTGAATAAGCCAAAGGCCACAAGGCCTTGTTTGGCTAAGCATAAACTCCCAACTTAATTATTTTCATATTATTTATATTATATAGTTTCATGTGTCACACATTACTTTAGTTAATTTTAAATAACTTTAGTTTAGCTAATTTAAATAACTTATAATAATAATAAAATCATTATACCTTATAATTAATAAATAATTATATATCTAATTTAATTAATAAATTAGACACATCACTTTATTTAATTTATTTATTTCCATTAAATTAAACAATTTATTTAGCTTAATTATTTTCTTAAATATTAAGCAATTGATTTAATTTAATTATTTCTTTAAATTAAATCCTTGAAATATTCAAATAAAATTATCAATACTCAATTTAATTAACATTAATCAATTTAGTTACTAAATTAATTCATCACAATTCATCAATTATTTATTTTCCTCAATAAATAAATTATTTAAAATATTTATTTAATTTAATAAATATTTAAATTAAATTACAAATTTCTCGATCGTTACAAGTGTCAAGTCAGAGATCTGAAGAACTCCTCTATAAAGCTGACCGGGACAAGTGAAGGGAACGTCTACACTGTTAATCTTGGTCAACTAAGTTCTGACAAGACAATATGCTTTCTGGCAAAAGCCTCTAAAGAAATGAGCTGGCTATGGCATAGAAGGCTATCTCATCTCAACTTCAAAAGCATGTCAAAACTGGCCTCTAAGGATCTAGTAGCAGGCTTACCCAAGCTCAGCTATGTCAAAGAAAGGCCATGCAACGCCTGTCAACTAGGAAAACAGACTAGAAGCTCATTCAAAAGCAAAATTGTCAACTCAATTGATAAGCCCTGCAATTACTTCACATGGATCTATTTGGGCCAATTCCAACAACAAGCCTTGGAGGGAAGAGATACTCATTGGTCGTAGTGGATGAATACACCAAATTTATATGGGTGTTCTTTCTAAACTCAAAAGATGAAATAAGCTCCCAACTCATCAAGATGTTCAAGCTGGTGATGAACGAAAAATAGGAGAAAATCAAGGCTATAAGAAATGACCATGGTAGAGAATTCGACTCTCTGAGATGGATCAGTTTTGCACAGACAATGGCATCAGTCACAACTTCTCAGCTCCACGAACTCCATAGCAAAATGGAGTAGCTAAAAGAAAGAATATAACGCTGATTGAAGCTGAAAGAACTGTACTAGAAGCAGCTCGTCTTCCTGAGTACTTCTGGGTAGAAGCTGTCAATACTGTTTGTTATACTAAGAACAGGTCTCTTGTGCACTCTATATTAAAGAAGAAACCTTACGATCTATGGAGAGGAAGAATGCCAAATGTCAGTTATTTCCATGTGTTCGGTTGTGCATGTTATATTCTCAACAATGGAAAACAATATCTGACTAAGTATCAACCCAAGTCAGATGAAGGAATCTTTCTTGGATATGCTACAGATAGCAAGGCCTATAGAGTGTTCAACAAGAAGACGCTAAGTGTTGAAATCTCTATTCACATCATCTTCGGTGAAACAGACTTAGACAAAACTGTGCCTCAAGACACTACGATCGACAACTCAAATACTACGAACGAAGTGGTCGAGCTCAACACTACGATCGCAGCCCCAGAAGATAAAATCGTAGAGCCTGAAGAAGAGATCATAGAAAGAGCTACACCAGACGACGAACCTCTACAACAAGAGACAGAGGTTAATCTTGAAGAATTCAGACAAGAAGGCACTAGAACTGATGTTCCAACAAGGAACAGATGGGCAAGAGACCACACTCAAGACCTGATCATTGGAGACACAAATGCAAGAGTCAAGACAAGATCTGCCACCCAGAATGAATGTTTCTATCTAAGCTTTCTGTCATAAATGGAACCCAATAAGATAGAAGATGCTATGGAAGACTCAAGTTGGATAGAAGCCATGCAAGAGGAACTAAATCAGTTTGAAAAAAGTAGAGTATGGAGATTAGTTCCAAGACCAAGAAGTCACCCAGTTATTGGCACCAAATGGGTCTTCAGAAATAAGATGGATGAGGATGGAGTAATCACAAGGAACAAGGCAAGACTAGCAGCCAAAGGTTATTCCCAAGAAGAAGGCATTGACTACGACGAGACCTTCGTACCTGTTTCCAGATTAGAAGCCATTAGGATATTCCTTGCTTTTGATGCCGACATGAAGTTCAAAGTCTTCAAGATGAATGTCAAGAGTGCATTTCTGAATGGTGAACTTCAAGAAGAAGTATATGTGGAGCAATCTCCAGGTTTCATCAATCCAACTCTCCCTAATTATGTTTATAGATTAGACAAAGCCTTATATGGACTTAAACAAGCACCTAGATCATGGTATGAAACACTAACTAACTTTCTTATTGAAAATGGTTTCACTAGAGGTAGAGTAGATACCACATTATTTCTTAGGAAGCACAAAAATAAAGTCTTATTATTTCAGATATATGTAGATGACATTATCTTTGGTTCTATTGATGAAAATTTGTACTAGAGATTTGCCAAGCTTATGCAGAGCAAGTTCGAAATGAGTATGATGAATGAGCTGAATTTCTTCCTTGGATTACAAGTAAAGCAGACAGATGGAATCAGCCTCTCCCATGAAAACACCAATTGCTCCAGCAAATAAGCTTGACAAAGATGAGAAAGGTAAAAGTATTAACATTACTCAATACAGAGGTATGATAGGCTCTCTTCTATATCTAACTGCCAGTAGACCATACATAATGTTTGCAACATGCATATGTGCTAGATTTCAAGCTAATCCTAAGGAATCATACTTAACTGCTGTAAAGAGAATTTTTAGGTATCTCAAATGCATACCTCACTTGGGACTTTGGTATCCCAAGGAGTCCTCCTTTGAACTGACAGGATATACAGATGATGATTTTACAGGATGTAAGATCGATAGAAAAAGTACCAGTGTCACTTGTCAGTTGCTAGGAAACAGACTTGTGTCTTGGTTTAGCAAGAAACAAAATTCAGTATCTGCCTCAACAGCTGAAGCTGAATACATTGGTGCTGGCAGTTGCTGTGCTCAAAGCTTATGAATGAAAAATCAACTAGTAGACTATGGGTTTGATTTTAAATCTATACCTGTTCATTATGATAACACAAGTGCCATAGCAATAACACATAATCCTATCATGCATTCTAGGACTAAGCATATAGAGATAAGGTATCATTTTATTAGGGATCATGTCCAAAATGGAACTATATCTTCACAATACATCCCTACTGAAAATTAACTTGCATTATTTACGAAACCTTTAGATGAATCCAGATTCAATAAATTGATAAGTGAGTTAGGTATGCTAAATCTACAACCATAAAACACTATGCTCTAGTTTGTCCTAATCATGCAGATAAAAAGGCTATGTTAAAATTGTAGAGATGACTAAAGAGAAACCACGATCATAGAATAGTCTCGACATGGCAGAGAAGCATCATGTGTTGACATCATTCCTATCAAATCCAAGCAACCCTTCTGATAAGCGCATGTGATGCCCACAAATCCAAGTACTTTTAACCCACAGATATGGTGTTACACGGTACTCATAACTATACATTCATTCTGTTGAAATAACATCAAAATGAGTGTATTTACTACATTCTTATTATAATAGTAATAAATCCTTTCATAGGTTCTGTAACTGAATACATTCTTTGTTTATCATAGTATAATTCATACAAACATACTAGTTTTTACAGGATAATCTAATTATCCATCTTAGCCTTGCCTTTATCTTTACTAGAACCCTCAGTTCGTTTAGCCTTAGTTGCAATCATATAATTTAAGCAAGAAGTGAGCATAACTAGCTCAACAAGTCTAATAATATATAATACAAATACCACGTCGAGAATTATATGATTATTCTTTAATAACTGAACAAATAGCTATGAAGTACTATGAAACCATTTCGAAGTACATACAGTAACTTAGGAGTTCTGGGTAGGTCAAAAGACCATGAACATTCTCTTTTGGTTTTCATTCATGAAAAAGGATAACCCGGCACTAAGTTTGTAAGTCCGATATATCTTATGAGCACTTCTACGTGATCAGCCTATAGTACTCTATGTTGATCAACATTCATCCGTTAAACGTATTTACGTTTAAGTTTTGGCAACCTCACGTGCCCATCGAATAATCGATGTAAAATACATTTGTTTGTTCATACACAAGCTTACCTTTGAATCCATACCAAACAACTGGCATAGGATATCGTTAACAATACTATATCTAAAGACTTGTAAACAAATCAATCAAATTCTTAAGATTAGTCTAGCCGAGTTAAACTTGGCATCGACCCTTTCATAAAATAATTCATGCATCTTATAACATGAATCACAGTAAACTTGGCTAACTCGAAGGTTAGACAAGTGTTAAGAAAACTTGCCTTCAAGTGTCTTCAATTACAAATTCAACAATTCTTGGTCTTTACAGTTTCTACATGATATATTCTTATAGCACACTGGAATTAGCTATCAAACAATCTAACTTCATTGTTTTAACCAACTTCTTTCTCTTCTATATCTTAATTGAAATTATTTCATTAATAAAAGACGTTTCGAATTAACTATCTTCCATTACGGCTTATTAACGTTCTTACGTCACTAAACCAATACTCAACCATCATTGGTTAAGTACCATTGTTGAATACGATTTACTTTCACACTTTATACTCTTCGTTTAATTACTATTAAACATCGTTAAATTCATAAAGTCATATATATATATATGATATAGGAATGGTCTTACCATGTATACTAAGTATATACATGCCCCATCATTGTTAAGTAAACAATTGGGTTAAAAACTAACTATGTCAAACATTTCTCCTCTCTCGGCGCTGCGACGCCATCCTCAGGTACAACATTGGCGCTGCGGCGCTAACTAACAGTAGTGACGCCCTCGTCTCGGCGCTGCGGTGCGAGACTTACTAGACATAAGTGGTGCTGCGGTGCCATTGAGCAGTAGCTAATATCCCTACCCAGTCCTGCGACGCGACATATTATGCTTAGGGTGGTGCTGCGGCGCCTACCCTGAGCCTTTGAATTTTTTTTATATTTTCTAATTCAATTCTTCATGGACTCGTAACTTAGTCTTTATAAGTCGGAATTGGCTCGTTCAAAAGCCGTTATCTTACACATTCTATGTACTTCGATTCCATCCTGATAAAAGTATTTTTTAAATCCATTAACAATGAATTCATTATTTAACGTTCTATTACGTGTTCGTTTAACATTCGTGAACGTTCATAGCTCGTTTCTTCGTTTTAAGTCAGAATTTGACCATTCTTGAGTCCACGACTCTTAAATACGTTGGTCTATGTTACGCCATTGAAAACTAGGGTTTCTAAGTTAAACGACGAGTTTTGACTACTAATCCAGAAATTCTATGATTTTAACGTTTAACGCCTAATCTCGTAAATTTTGCCATAACTTCGTTACTCAAATTTTATACGCCAAATCAAATGGAACTAGTTCATTGATTCATTTTCTATAACCTAACTAAGCAATATGCACATACCCTATACAAGATGGTTTTTAATTTGTCCATCAACAACCAAGTCAACGCTTAATAGTTTCTTCGATTAAACTTACTTAAACGCTTACTATTCCTAATTATACATAGCTTATCAATGTTTTAATTCACTAATAGCCATCCTTATTACTCCGAAAGAGACATGCTCCACCAATTCATGAGTTTTTATAAAAAATAAATAGAAAAGGATCGAAGACTAAGGTTTACATATTATTACCTTAACGTTCTTCGCGTTCTTACCTAAAGCTTGAATACTTTGCTTTGGATTGCTCTTGATTAATTGTTAATACTCTTTTCTCTCTCTCAATATATTGGTTCAAGTTTTGTAAAACAACAAATGACCAACACTAGCTTCCTTATATAGAAAATCCAATAGAGGGGAATTTGGTCAAGTGGTCCACCTCCTTACTATTCATGGCTTAGAAACCAAGTAATCTACTTTACTTGGCCACCAAGTGGCCAGCCCATATGGCCTTTTGGGTCCCACATGGGTTGCCCCATGGGTTTACCCATGTGGTGATCTATCGGGTCGATCCGTAGTTCGATTTCTTGGTTCGGGCTTAGGGTTAAATCGTATTGGGCTTAATTTAACCTAACATTGGGCTTTAATATAACTCATTCTTGGGCTTCATTCATTTACTAATTGGGCTTGACAAAGTCTAGGTCCAATAGCTAAAGTCCATTAAGACTTCATCGTATACTACTCGTATTATTCTCGTATTCTCTTCGTATATAATTCGTACGATATTCGTATTATATGTCATAATAATCTTCATACTATACTCATATAATAACTAGTATCATACTTATATTTCTCACGTATAATAACCCTAATCATTATACATAGTCATTCCATTCTCGAAACTCCCTTTTCCTAACCCTTAGGTTTTTAAGTCCGCAAGCGAAAACTTTGTTTGCCATAGCTGAAATATTATTGGATATTCCACCTCATCTTAGAATTCTATCATTACCTATTTCTTAGAAATTCATACTTAATTTCCAAGCAGAAATGGATGAATAGTATTTTTACGAAAATTTCTCAAAAAACTTTCATTTTCGTCTTGGAAATTCAAAACAATTAATACTAGCACATAGCCAGAATCCTAACCACATTCACATATTCTAGGTCATGGAACAACCTTCAAACAGCTTACTCACATAAATAAACAATGAAATTCATTTAATTCAATTAATCAAATAAAAATTTAATTTACATAAAAATCCAATTTTCTCGAGCGTTACATTCTCCCCCCTTATAAGGATTCTATCCCTAGAATCTCGATACAATTACATAAACAAATGTGGAAAATTTTCCTTCATTTTACTCTCGAGTTCACACGTTGCTTCTTCGGCATTGTGGTTCCTCCAAATTACCTTCACAGAAGGTATTATCTTATTCCTTAAGACTTGTTCCTTCCTATCAACAATCTGAATTGGAAGTTCCTCATACGTTAAATCTTTTTCTACCTCAATAGATTCATACTCTATTACGTGCTTGTAGTCCTGTTTATAAGGATGTAAAACAGACATGTGAAACACATTATGTATATATTCCATTCCTGGAGGCAATGCTACTTTGTAAGCTACCTCCCCCACCCTCCTTAAAATTTCAAAAGGTCCTATAAACCTTGGACTTAACTTCCCTTTCTTTCCAAAGCGTATCTTCCCTTTCCAAGGAGACACCTTCAGAAAAACATATGAACCGACCTCAAACTTCTCTTCTCACGGTGAGGATCCGCATACTTCTTCTGTCTATCCTGAGCTGCTACTAATCGAATCCGTATTAACTTCACTATATCTGCCATTTGTTGTACCATCTCAGGTCCCAACATCCGACGTTCACCTACCTCATCCCAGCACAGTGGCGTTCTTCACCTTCTTCCATATAACACTTCATAAGGCGGCATGCCTATACTAGCGTGAAAACTATTGTTGTAAGTGAATTCCACCAAAGGTAGATGTTCGTCCTAACTCCCCTTAAAATCCATAACGTAAGATCTTAACATATCTTCTAGCATTTGAATTGTCCGTTTACTTTGTCCATCCGTTTGAGGATGATACGCTGTATTCAACCTCAACTGCGTTCCCAGTTGCTCTTGCAAACTCCTCCAAAAATTCGAGGTGAATTGTGGATCACGATCCGACACAATTGAAATTGGTACTCCATGTCGTGAAATAATTTCCTTGACATAAAGTTTAGCTAATTATTCTAGGTTATACCTAACTCCTATCGGCAAAAAGTGAGCTGACTTCGTTAAACAATCCACTATTACCCAGATAGCATCGTACCCTTTCTTCATTGTTGGCAGTCCCACCATAAAATCCATCGTGATATGCTCCCACTTCCACTTTGAAATCTCTAGTGATTGCAATAATCCACTCGGTCGTTGGTGTTCAGCCTTAACTTTCTAATAAGTTAAGCACTTACTAACATATTCTGCGATCTCTCTCTTCATGTTCGACCAACAAAAGTTCTGTCGAAGGTCTTGAAACATCTTGGTGCTACCTGGATGTATCGAGTACCTCAAACTATGGGCCTCTCCCATTATTTCTTCTTTTAATTCCGCATTACACGGAACCCAAATTCTTCCTTCAAAACAAAGCAATCTCTCCTTGTCAAGGTTATACTTAGTCTTCTCTTCATCCTCTATTCTCTTCTTTATCCTTTTGCACTCCTCGTCACTCAGCTGTACTTCCTTAACTCTTTCCAAAATTGTTGGTCGAGTTCCCATGGTAAATAACATCTCTACCAATTCACTGGGCAACGTAACTTCTAGCTCCATTCTCGCCATCTCGTTACCAATTCATTCTGAGTTGTTAACATTGACAGCTTTTCCTTACCCTTTCTACTTAAGGCATCGACAACTACATTTTTCCTTTCCTGGATGATATAAGATATCACGGTCATAATTTTTATCAATTCTAACCACCTTCTCTGTCTCATATTCAACTCCTTCTGTGTAAAGAAATATTTCAGACTTTATGGTCCGTGTATATCTCACACTTCTCCCTGTATAAATAATGTCTCCATATTTTTAATGCAAAAACTACAGCTACCAATTCTAGGTCATAGGTAGGATAGACCTTCTCATAATCCTTTAACTGGCGTGATGCGTACGTAATGACCTTGCCATGCTGTATGAGCACGTAACCCAGTCCTCTATGCGAAGCATAGCTGTAGACTACAAAATTTCCAGATCATCTAGTAGAGATAATATAGGTGCCTCACTTAACCTCTTCTTTAGTTCTTGAAAACTATCCTCACACTTCTTAGTCCACTCATACTTTACAGACTTCCTCGTCAAATTTTTCAATGGAGTAACTATTTTAGAAAAGTCCTGAATGAACCTTCTATAGTATCCCGCTAACCCTAGAAAACTTCGAACCTCGGTTGGTGTTTTCGACTGTTCCCAATCAGTAACTGCTTCCACCTTGGTTGGATCTACTGAAATACCATCCTTATCTATAACATGTCCTAAAACCTGCACTCTTTCAAGCCAAAATTCACACTTAGTGAATTTCGTATACAAGTTCTCCCTCCGTAGTGTTTCCAACACTATCCTGAAATGTTCAGCATGATCTTCTGGTGTCTTAGAATAGACTAGAATAACATCAATGAACACTACGACGAACTTGTCCAAATATTGTTTGAACACTTTGTTAATCATATCCATAAATGCTGCGGCCGCATTAGTCAACCCAAATGACATAACCAGAAACTCGTAATGACTATAACTAGTACTGAACGCTGTCGTAGGTACATCCTCTTTTCTAACCTTCAACTGATGATACCCCGTACGTAAATCTATCTTAGAAAAATACCTTGCCACTTTCAACTGATCAAATAGATCATCGATCCTGGGCAATGGGTATTTATTCTTAATTATTAACTTGTTCAACTCACGATAATCGATACAAAGTCGTAACGATCCATCCTTCTTCTTTACAAACAATACCGGTGCTCCCCACGGAGAAACACTCGATTGAATATACTTTCTGTCTAATAACTCTTGTAATTGAATCATTAACTCTTTCATTTCTACCGGCGCTATCCGATATGGTGCCCTAGAAACTGGTGTCGTCCCAGGTAATAAATCGATCATAAATTTGATCTCCCTATCCGACGAAAGACCTGGTAACTCCTCGGGAAAAACATCCATGAATTCTTGTACTATAGGTATCTGTTCCTATGATGTTCCCACTCTCTAGGTATCAACAACATGGCACAGATATCCGATACACCCCTTCCTTAACATTTTCCTAGCTTGTGTTATAGTTAGACAACAAGAACGTCCCGGTGATTTACTACTATAGAAAACTACCTTGGGTTTCTTAGAAATCCTAAGGTTACGCTTTTCCTTTGACAATCTATTACCGCTCCATGGTTAATCAACCAATCCATCCTAAGAATTATATCAAATTCTCCCAACCTTATCGGTATTAGTTCTACTAATAATTTGTTACCTCTTATATCTATAAACAATTTCTGTGAATATGTTCAACAGGAATTATCTCTTCATTTGCTACCTTAATATTTAAAGGTACTTCTAATCTTTCCGTTAATAATTCCAATCGTTTAGAAAATTCACATGCTATAAAAGAACAAGTAGCACCCAAATCAAAAAGCATATAAGCATTTATTTCATTGACCGGGATAATACCTGCTACTACATCTGTTGATGTAACTGCATCTTGGACAGTCATATTAAAAGTACAGGCCATAGGTCTACCCAGTGGTGTTGATCTAGTAATGGCTAGCTTGCCACTACTAGCACCTTTGCTACCCTCTAATCCTTTCTTCAGGCAATTTCTTACCATGTGGTCCATTGACCCACACACAAAACACCCATGATTCTTCTTAGGGTTAGGACAATTGGGTGATATATGACTCTCTTGTCCACAGTAATAACAAACTGACTTCCCTTTCAGACAGACTCCTAGATGAGTCTTCCCACATGTCTTGCACGTTTCGATCCTACACTTCAGATCCCCTTGTTTTTCTCCAGTATTCCCGGAGTTAAAACCCTTTCTCTTTGGTATACCACCACTGCCACTAGCTCCATCCATCTTGGACACTCCATCTCCCTTATTCTTACTCTTCCTCTCCTTGTGGTATTGGCTTAAAGACTGACTACCACTCTCGGCAATTAATTTCCTTTTCTAGAAAGTTTCCATAAGAAGCACTCCAAAAAATAAAAATTTGGCTATAGAACCAGGGTTTCAATCCTTGTTCAAACCTACGAGCCTTCCTCTCCTCAGTGTCCACTTGGTGTGGAGAAAATCTTGTCAATTCATTGAACTTGACTGCATATTGGAGAACCGTCATGTCCCCTTGTTTAAGTTCTAGGAACTTAATCTCCATTGTGAGACCCCGAATTTTATGAAATAAAAGTATTCAATTTTTCTATTTTGGTAAATAGTTAAATTGATAAAAGTTTAAACTTAAGGGTGACATTTGAAAATTTTTCAAAGTAAGCAAGTTGTCATAAAATAATCGGTGGTAAAATACGGCGTTAGTTGCATAATAGCACACTTATTGATTATTAATGCTTACGTGAGAAGTCACTCAGTTTGATTCAATTATTGTCGATATTTTATATATTATTAAATCAATAATTGAGATAACAAAGTTATTAATATTATTATTTGCAATATTAACGATGTCTAGAAGTTCTGCCAAGGAGAGGTTTGGTCACCTAATTGCGTGCCAATAGGGAGAAATTCTTATTGGAAAGCCCCCTATTTCTTGGGAACGACCTGGTCGATTAATAGTGTGAATTATAATAATGATGATGAAGTTTTGTTTTATTAATATTATTAATGTAATAAAACAGAAAAGCTTTTTATATAAAATAGAATACTTTTATAAAGTTATTCATTTTATTAGACTATAAATAGAATATATTATATTTTATTATGCATAGTGTTTTGCATAGTAAAATCTTTTTATATAAAACAAAATACTTTTATAAAGTTATTTGTTTTATTAGACAATAATTAGAATATATTATATTTTATTATGCATAGTGTTTGCATAGTGCCTACATAGTATTTGTATAGTAAAATCTTTTTATATAAAACAGAATACTTTTATAAAGTTATTCGTTTTATTAGATTATAAATAGAATATATTATATTTTATTTAAAAGATTTTGTTTTATCAGAATATTTTATAGTAAACCAATCTGGACCGTCCGTTTAAAAGTATATCAATCTGGACCGTTCATCGATTAGTTACAATTCAGTCCATTCTTCTATAAATAGAAGTTCATTCCTTCATTATTTCTTACTAATTCACTGAAACTCTTGCGAGAGAATTCTTCTTCAATAATCTTGAGCGTATTTCTTTAGAGTTTAAGAAAGCTTTAAGCGTAGTGCAAGTTTTCTTCAAGTATATCCTCGCCCTACCAGTAGGAATACTCTTCTTTTACGGTAAGGGATATTATTTGTTGTCCTCGTAAGGGGTATTATTTCTTTTGTATTCATGAAGAGAACTTTTTTATTATTCTGTTGGAATAACCTGTACGGGGACTACCCTATACTTGGTGAAATTCTTTTGTTATTCCATTCCTTATTACTTTGTTGGAATAACCTGTATATGCAAAGTACCGTATACATGGTGAAATTCTTCTGTTATTCCATTCTTTATTATTTTGTCGAATATCACATGCATCGTATGCATTACACGGTTCCATTATTTATTATTACATTGGAATAACACATGCATGCGATCTATCGCATGCATGGTGATTTCATTTGTTATTCCATTCTTTATTATTACATTAGAATATCCTGCTTCTTAATTTTGCACGACTGGTTCCGTTCTTTATTATTACATTGGAATATCACATCCGGTCTTGGATTCGCTTAACTTTGGTTTCGTTCTTTTTATTATTACATTGAGAATAACTTTTCTGCATACAATCTATCACATGCATGGTGAATTCTTGATTATTTCATTCTTTAATATTACATTTGGAATAACTTTTATTATGTGGATTACCACATGAATGGTGAATGATCCTTTGTATTCATTCCTTATTAAATTGTGGAAACGATCTGTTTACGTTGATTATGATGAGGGTTATAATAAAAGCACTGGTCTGATGAAAATCATGGGTATATGTAGTATTAGTAAGTGTTATGATAAATTATGTTGGTTATTATGAGAAAACATGAAAGTTTCTTAGAAATCACAAAGAGTAAAAAATCATATTTTTGTGAAAATGGAACATGAAATTCAATTGACCATATCTCCTATTATATTTTAAATTTTTGAGTGTGGTCAAGTCCTAGAGTTATATCTATGAGTTTTCTAACTTATCCAAGTGGAATCACTGGAAAAGGTGTTGTAGATTTTCGTGTGGACTGATTTTAGCAAAGGAGTCAGAAACTGAAAATATCAAAAAGGCTACTGCCCAAAATTTTGTAAGGGCTGTTTCGGCCACTTAGTTTGTGAGAAAAATTTCGGCCTTTTGGGACATGAAAGTATATGGTATAAAGTACCTCCTGTCCAAAAATGAGCTCATTTCGACTTAAAATGAGAAAGTTATGACCATTTCAACATTTAGGTTTTCCTGACGAAAAACGCTATAACCGGAGTTCTATAACTCTGATGACCATGACATTTAAACTGGGAGATCACGTTAACATGTGTAAGATCCTGCCATGATTTGGGAATTTCTGGAGCTAAATATAAGGTAGCTAATTTATTAAGGTATTAATTAGAAATTGATTTATGAAAAATAGTAAATGAATTTTAAAAATTCTGAGAAAAATAAATGTTCAATATGAGACTATATTCTGCTAAATCCCAGTAAAGAAATATTTTTTGGACTAATTTGGTATTTTTCATGAAAATGCACTAGTTATGAGTATATGAGTTAAATATGTTATGTGAAGTTGAAAATTGGTAAATAGGATTTTATGGTTTGAGAATCCTATATAGGGTATATGCAGATTTTTGATAAGGGATTTGATCATTGGTGATAAAATCTTATGAGTATGGCATTTTGAATGATTAAATGCATTATTTGGTAAAGTGTAAACAATTAAAATAAATTGTTTATAAGTTTAAGAAATAATTAAAATATTGTTATAATATTAATGATATTAGATTATGAGATTATTAAGTGATTGATAACATTGGAATATTCTTGAACCCCGAATAATTTATATTATAAATGTTTAATATTTATCCTTTATCTCATTTGATTGATTCTTTATATCGTTGTTATGATCCTCATGCTTATATTGTGTTGAAAAGTCATCTCGTGACTTACGTGCATAGATGGACTTGGTATGATTATGATGACCGTGATTATTCAATTATAATCATGGTAGTAATGTTATAAATGATGTGGTAAAAGTCATCATTGGCCTGTAGTGCATAGATGGACTTGGTATGATTATGACCAAGGATTATTCGGTATAATCATGACAGTAATTGAAAACACGAATATCCTTGGCCCGTAGTGCATGAATAATTCATGGTCGTGATACTATTAAGCTGAGTCACATCATTATTGGTTTTACAGTTGTATATCTTTGGCCTGTAGTGCAAAGATGAACTGTTGGTTATTGGTTATACAGTTGTATATCTTTGGTCGTAGTGCAAAGATAAATTTATTAGTATGATTATGAGCAGGAATTGTGATTTGGTATAACTATGATTTTTGATGTTTCAGGTGAAGATAGGTGATACAAATTGTCTTCGTCCTGGGTGCGAAAATGAATTCAAAATTCACAATTATGATTATGAGTTATTCATATGATTGTGGACATGAATTGTTGATTGATGTTACAGGGATAAAATAATATTGGTGGACTTTTAACATGGAGAAGATAATATACCTGATGGTCTATTTGACTCTTTTAATGGATTGCTTTCGTTCATTTTGAACTATGGTTGAAAAGTTTTATCATCTACCATATGTTCTAAATCTACGATTTATTATTGACGAAGGCTATTGATAATTTAATTATCTTTAGTCATGATATTCTTTCTTTGGGCTAGTTGTGCTCACCCTTTTTCTTCACAATTCCTTTCGTAATAATAAGAGTGTTCTTTGAGTCGGCGGGGGGGATAAGAATAGAATGGTGGTCTATAGATGTTGAGGTTCTCCCTAAATAGTATGGAAATAATTTTATTGAGAACTTTAGATAAGTGTGTCGTATTGTATATGTCATTTGATATTTAATTTTGGTGAACCGAATAGGGTGAGGTGAACCTAACTTTGGAAGGGTGTTTTGCCACTATCATACAACCTCGTGTTATCATAAGATAGGGTTGTGCACATCCACTTGCTAAGTATATCTACAAGCACTACCTATATGATCTTGGAGTTTATTTGAAATATAATTTTCACTTGGAGACAGTGGATATAGTTATATGTCAAGAGAAGACTCACCATTGGAAAGAAGATGATAGTAATCTTCTCATTTTTCTTTGGGGTCTATTGGGTCAACCAAGGATAATTCTCTGGACATATGATATCTATCATAACTTAGATTCATGGCCTCCTCTGTACGAATGTTTCCTTGAGCACTTCCCAAAGATTTTAATTTCTAAAATAGTTTTTGACTGTATTTTTATGTAAAGTACCATTGTAAGGTTGTGGTCGAGGTACCATGAGAGTTACATACATTTGTATTAAAACTCACAGTATACCTGTAGTCGTATTTTTACACGACAGTTGTATAAATGAAGTTGTCAGTAGTGTATTTTTTGGCGACTCAAGATGGGTGATGTATACTTATTTTGGGGGTGTCACATTTGGTATCAGAGCTTAGGGATATGATCGCTGGCGGAGATAAGACTCTAGAACTAAGAGGGGAGAGACGAGTTATATACTTCTCTTGTGTGTGACTTACTTAAGCTGAAATTGTTTACTTGATAAGTTGACAAATTTTGATATGTCAATTAACCTTTATTTTGAAGTATATTCTAGAATGATATCTGAAATACAGGAGATGAGCATTGGAAAAATCATGATACAAAGGATATAACCAGGAAGGTATAATCTGAAAAGAAAGAAAGGTATTCTCATCTCGAATATCAGGTACATACATAAATTTTGAGGGCAAAATTTCATAAGGAGGGGAGACTGTGAGACCTCGAATTTTATGAAATAAAAGTATTCAATTTTTCTATTTTGGTAAATAGTTAAATTGATAAAAGTTAAAAGTTAAGGGTGACATTTGAAAATTTTTCAAAGTAAGCAAGTTATTATAAAATAATCGGTGGTAAAATACGTGTGGTAACATAATAGCACACGGTATTGATTATTAATGCTTACGTGAGAAGTCACTCAGTTTGATTCAATTATTGTCGATATTTTATATATTATTAAATCAATAATTGAGACAACAAAGTTATTAATATTATTATTTGCAATATTAACAATGTCTAGAAGTTCTGCCAATGAGAGGTTTGGTCACCTAATTGCGCGCCAATAGGGAGAAATCCTTATTGGAAAGCCCCCTCTTTCCTGGGAACGGCTTGGTCGATTAATAGTGTGAATTATACTAATGATGATGAAGTTTTGTTTTATTAGTATTATTAATATAATAAAACAGAAAAGCTTTTTATATAAAACATAATACTTTTATAAAGTTATTCGTTTTATTAGACTATAAATAGAATATATTATATTTTATTACGCATAGTGTTTTGCATAGTAAAATCATTTTATATAAAAAATGAATACTTTTATAAAGTTATTTGTTTTATTAGACAATAATTAGAATATATTGTATTTTATTATGCATAGTGCTGCATAGTATTTGTATAGTAAAATCTTTTTATATAAAAAGAATACTTTTATAAAGTTATTCGTTTTATTAGATTATAAATAGAATATATTATATTTTATTTAAAAGATTTTGTTTTATTAGAATATTTTATAGTAAACCAATCTGGACCGTCCGTTTAAAAGTATATCAATCTGGACCGTTCATCGATTAGTTACAATTCAGTCCATTCTTCTATAAATAAAAGTTCATTCCTTCATTATTTTTTACGAATTCACTGAAACTCTTGCGAGAGAATTCTTCTTTAATAATCTTGAGCGTATTTCTTTAGAGTTTAAGAAAGCTTTGAGCGTAGTGCAAGTTTTCTTTAAGTATATTGTGACGACCCCAAAATAGGTCCATTCCATCCAACCCATTCTGAGTCGCCAAATACATGGTACAGAAACAACTACAACTTTATTATCACAACAATAAAACTGTGAGTTTAAATACAAATATTATCTTCTAGACAATATTTATACTCAAATAAATCCTCATCACATTTATTGATACATTATTTTACAATAATGGTGAGGACTACTAAACAATTCTCTCTAGAACCTTCATTCCATACCCCGACTAGTACTCGCTACATTCTCGCCTCCACGAGAAGAAAAATGGAACAACAAGGTAAAGGGTGAGCTCAACTAGCCCGATAAAGAATGTTATGACTAAGATAATATACAACAAATTATCGTTAGTCTCCAACGAGGAAAAATCGATAGAATACAATAGACAACAAGTTTCGGTCAATATTCGCAATGAAATAATAATTCATAGAAGAGTTACGTAGAGAATGAAATCTACTATAATCTATGAATTTAACGGTCCATCATCAATATTTTATCCTGTAACATCAATCAATATTCATCTCAAATCAAATATTCATCTTTGCACTACAGCCAAAGATATTCATCAATCGGTCATGTTCATCTCAACACTGCTCATCTTTGCACTTCTGAGCCAAAGATATTCATCGATCGGTCATGTTCATTTAAACACCGCTCATCTTTGCACTCTGAGCCAAAGATATTCTTCAGAAATCATTCATCTTTGCACTACAGCCCAAGATATTCAATAATATCATCATTTAAGACCGAGGATGATGAAAAATATTTTAAAGAAACGAATCCAAAGGAAACAAAATGACAAGGATTAAGGATTAAGGATTCGTACTTTGTTTTATCCATGTCCAACAATACCTCAAAATAATCATAGTGGTGTAAAATTCAAGAATGATCAAAACATGGATACAATCAAAGCTAGTATCCAAAATAGATATTTTGGACGAAAAGAAGAATTTTCATTTTTCTGTGAATAGTGCCGTATTCGTGAATAGTGTCAGATATCGTGAATAGTCCGTATATCGTGAATAATAAGTAACTCACACCCAAAGATAGAAATTCCACAAAAACATCTTCACGCTTTACATGAATAGTACTCGTGAATAGTAACTCGTGAATAGTAACTCATGAATAGTAACTCATGAATAGTAACTCATGAATAGTAACCCCAGACCCAAAAGTTCCAAATTTGATAAAAAGTACCAACCAATATTTCAAAGATAATGATATTGAAGAATTAATATCATTTGAGAAGAAAATAACATCCCTTACCTCAAAGAATCGATTACTTTTCTAAGGAAAGGTCTCAAGTGATCTTTGAATGAAACTTGTCTTGAATAAAGAACTCTCAAAGTATCTAAATACTCACAAAATACGCTCAATAATATAGAGAGAAAGAGAGAAAACTTTGTTTCGGTGTGATTTTCAATTCTAACTTAGCCCTCTATTTATAGGAAAATGTTAGCCCGCCAAAGGCAGACTTGACTCACTACTGATGGCTTTACTCGCTACTATTGCCACCCACCACATTTGAAATAAAATTCAGCACATTTTTTCACCAACCACAAGTGGGGCCCTCAATTCTAGAATTTTCCACCAAAATCAATTATAACCCCGATTTAGAATCGGACACCTCTTAAAATTCATAACAAATCATTCGTGAATTTTTAACGGTTCAAAATTTGTGGACATATACTCAACTTATGTATGTATAACATACCCAAAAATTACCACAATCCAACGGTCGGATTAAAAATTATAACCCCGCAATATATCTCAAAACCCCGATTTAATTTTTAATACCTCCAATCAGATAAAATCTTGATAAAACACCTCAACATTAATTCCTTCATTAATAACCACATAAATAAATCCATCATTTATATTCATATAAAATAAATATTTCCTTATCATATGAATCAATAATTAATTATTCACAAATAATATTACGTAATCACATTTATACAACCAGTTTGTTCCCAGAAAAGAGGGGCTTTCAATAAGGATCTCTCCTCTTCTTGGCGCCATTAATTAGGTGACCAAACCTCTCCTTAGATAGAACTTTCTAGACATTGCCAATAATGTTATCTAATAATATTATTCAAATAATATGAATTATTGATCCGATAATGGAAATATCATGCGATGACAATTATTGAACAACAATAATATAAAAAAATATCAACGCAAAGAATTATTGAATCAATAAAATAAAATATTGAATAATAAATTCATCGTGAAAATTATTGAGTAGTGCCTTTTTACGTAAGGATCAATAATTCAACAATCTTGCGCAATACCGCAGTATTATCTTGTGCAACCACGCCAGACATCAGTATTTTAACCACCGGTATTCCAACAGTCTTAATTGAGTAATAACTACGCCAGTTATTTTTAACCAACTTATATTTGTCGCTTTCTTCATCCAATCGCTTTCCGTTATGGGCCCACATGGTCATTACCAACAAATCATTTAATATTCCCCGACGATCATTTAATATTCCACGACCAAACGAATATTCCCAAACAACAATGAATATTTTATAACCACTTGCTTATTTTGAAATATTTATGTATTTAACCCTTAACTATCCACATTAATCAAATCAACCCTTACTATTTCAAGATAATAAATAAAGGAAATTCCTTTTTATTTAAAAAAAAAAATCGGTCTTACACCTCCCTCCTTATGAAATTTCGTCCTCGAAATTGACGTACGTACCTGGTGTTTCGAAAAGGTAAAGATACCTCGCTTTCATTTTCGTTTCCAACTCCCAGGTCATTTCCTCAATAGCATGGTTTCTCCACAAAACTTTAACTTATGGTATAACCTCAGTACATTGGACATGCTCTTTCCTATCCAATATCTTGACAGGTACCTCCTCGTATGTTAAATCTTCGGCTATCTCGTCTGGTTTTAACGCAATAATGTGGTTTGGGTTGTCCACATATTTACGTAACATCGATACGTGAAAAACGTTATGAACACGCAACATACTTAGCGTTAAGGCGAGTTTATAGGCCACAGTTCCTACTCGATCGAGAATTTCAAATGGATTAATAAATCGAAGGTTTGAGCTTTCCTCACCTCACCGATTCTCGCTTTTAAAATAACAACTTCTTGCACCTCCTTCTTCAAATTCATCAGCTCCGGTGTGTAGCTTGAACAGCTTTAACTTTATCGATTAAAGTCGATTATACTCGTATATCATCACGTACTCGTATATCATCACGTACTCGTATATCATCACGTGGGTACCTAGAGTTTTCATCTCCATCTCTATTATTTGTATATTATACGAAATGAGTCTTTGACAATATTGTACTCGTACTTGTATACGATCTTCTACTCAACACGTCGGCTACCACGTTAAACTTTTCCAGGGATGGCATGGTCGTAACATGTGTCTTTGAAATGAGTCTCCTCTTGAGTTCTTCAAGCTCTTCCCACATTCCTTGCTCCATTCGAATTTTGTATCTCTACGAGTCACCAAGCGATAATGAAATAGCGATTCGAGAATATCCTTCAACGAATCTCGATAATAACCAACTAAGCCTAGAAAGCTACGTATTTCGATTCATCGACTTAGGTTGCTCTCAACCGTGACTCATATCCCAATCTTGGATAAAGACGTCACAATGACACCTATCGCTTTACTATCGCATCGAATATGACGTCCCCTACAGAGAGTCGGCTTGGGTGAATTCCACAAAGGAAGTCACAAGATAAAGGCTCATGTACCAAATTCTATAGTTGAATTTTAACTCACGAAGTTCAATAGAGCCATTCGATATGAGATTTTAGAAATGAGTTTTGTCTTAGGGTTCAAAGTCGATACAAAATTTAATATCGATCTTTGGGAGTAAGCCAATAAATTCTTCAGAAATACGTCGGGAAAAATCAATAACAACAAGAATATTATTCAAATCTGACGTGTCTTTATTCAAATCCATAACATGGACTAAGAAAACTTGACATCCGTAATAAACGAATGACTTCATGGCTTGATATGAAAATGTTTGATTACAATGGTTTGATTACTTGAGTTCGAATAACAGGTTGCTTAGGAATATGAAAACTAACAACCTTACAAAAGCAATTAATTTTGGCATAATGAGTAGTTAACCAATCAATCCCCAAAAGCAAGTATCTTTAAAGAGATAAGGTCAATGTGTAAGGTAATGGTGCCAACTTGAATCAAACAAGATTTTTAAACAACGGATGTAATGAAAGTTTCTCCTAACGAGTCTCCATAAATAGGTCAAAGTCTAATTTCTCCGTAGTCAAGTTCAAACGTTGAGCGCAAGCAAGAGAGATAAAAGAATGGGTAGAATCCCAGATTCTAGTAAGGTATATACTTAGCAAGAATTTATAATTAACTAACCTGCGTATAACTTCGTTCGGATTCCTCGCATTTTGACCGGTCACGACAAACGCTTCTTCCAAGAACCGTTGACTTTGACTTTTCTGGGACATCCTTTTGAGTCACCGCCCCCACTGCACTAGGTTTCGATATCGTACAATCTCGAGCGATATGTCCTTCTTTTCCACAATTATAACATACCTTAAACTGTTGTGGGCAGTTTGGGCTGATATGTCCCTCTTTCCCATTTTTGTAACATACGACCGATGGTCTTTCTCCTCCTTGGAACCGGTTACTCTGCGTGGACGTCTTCACATGGTCGTTGTTGAATCTCCTCTTTTTAAAATCTCCTCCCGACTCGCTTCTTCTATTTTCATGGCCACGATTACCACCAGAGTGGTTACCACCTTTGTCCGTATTCTTCTTTCTCCACTGGTTATCGTTATTCTGATGACTACTATCTTTGGTATGATCCTGGTTATGGTCCCTCGGTTGAACGTACTCGTTATCTCGCTCTAACAACTGAGCCCTGTTTACAACATCTGAATAGAGAGAAAATTTATGAGAAATGAGATACTGACGTATGCTAGGTTTCAAACCTCTCGAAAACATCCGCGTCATCGTTCCTCATTCTCCACCAAATGAGGTGCAAACTCGATAACTCCGCGAACTTCGCCTCGTCGGGACACCGCTATCGTATTATTACGCTCCAATCTAATAAACTCCACTTCCTTCATATATGCGAATACTTTCGTGGAAGTACTTGTCATTGAACAGTTCAAACGTCTCCCACGACATGCCGAGTGCAAATGAATGGGTACGCTTCACGATTCCCACCAAGAATCTGCTTCGCCACTTTTAACATAAAAGTAGCGAATGGAACCTTCGTTTCCTCCGCATCCCAAGACATCGAATATCTTGGTAATTTGCTTGACCCATGTTTCCGCCATGATCGGATCGCTTTCCCTTAAATTCTCGTGGTCCCAACTCTTTGAATCGCTTGGTCAGTGACCACCGTGAATCGCTATCATCTCCTCCTCAGATTTTGAACACGAGTCTCCTCGTGCGATTTTTGCATGAACTGCAAAAGCTTCTAAACATCCCCTCGTTCATCATCTCGCCAAATGGTGTTATTCACGGAGGTACATTGCCACACTGTTGCACGCTCTCCTCGTTGTTAAGTATGGGCATCTCCACGGTCTCATTTACACCACTATTAATATTCTCATTCGACATTCTCAATTATCATGTCATAAAACAAGGGTTAATTAAGGAAATCAATCACATAATATCCCTATATCTTGACCAACCAACAAATAAGCTTAGGTAGGACACACTAGCGAAGGATTTACTCATCTCTCCCTCCTAGTTCTATTCCCGATCTCCACCGGAGATCATATCCCTAAGCTCGATACCAAATCGTGATTTAACCCCAAAATAGGTCCATTCCATCCAACCCATTCTCGAGTCGCCAAATACATGGTACGTAAACAACTACAACTTTATTATCACAACAATAAAACTGTGAGTTTAAATACAAATATTATCTTCTGCATAATATTTATACTCAAATAAATCCTCATCACATTTATTGATACATTATTTTACAATAATGGTGAGGACTACTAAACAATTCTCTCTAGAACCTTCATTCCATACCCCACTAGTACTGCTACATTCTCGCCTCCCGAGAAGAAAAATGGAACAACAAGGTAAAGGGTGAGCTCAACTAGCCCGATAAAGAATGTTATGACTAAGATAATATACAACAAATTATCGTTAGTCTCCAACAGGAAAAATCGATAGAATACAATGAGACAACAAGTTTCAGTCAATATTCGCAATGAAATAATAATTCATAGAAGAGTTACGTAGAGAATGAAATCTACTATAATCTATGAATTTAATAGTCCATCATCAATATTTTATCCTCGTAACATCAATCAATATTCATCTCAAATCAAATATTCATCTTTGCACTACAGCCAAAGATATTCATCAATCCATTCATGTTCATCTCAACACTGCTCATCTTTGCACTACAGTGCCAAAGATATTCATCACCGGTCATATTCATTTAAACACCGCTCATCTTTGCACTACAGCCAAAGATATTCTTCAAAATCATTCATCTTTGCACTACGTGCCAAAGATATTCAATAATATCATCATTTAAGACCGAGGATGATGAAAAATATTTTTAAAGAACGAATCCAAAGAAACAAAATGACAAGGATTAAGGATTAAGGATTCGTACTTTGTTTTATCCATGTCCAACAATACCTCAAAAATAATCATAGTGGTGTAAAATTCAAGAATGATCAAAACATGGATACAATCAAAGCTAGTATCCAAAATAGATATTTTGACCGAAAAGAAGAATTTTCATTTTTCTATGAATAGTGCCGTATTCGTGAATAGTGTCAGATATCGTGAATAGTCCGATATCGTGAATAGTAACTCTGAACACCCAAAAGATAGAAATTCCACAAAAAACATCTTCACGCTTCATGAATAGTACTCGTGAATAAGTAACTCGTGAATAGTAACTCATGAATAGTAACTCATGAATAGTAACTCATGAATAGTAACCCCACCCAAAAAGTTCCAAATTTGATAAAAAGTACCAACCAATATTTCAAAGATAATGATATCAAGAATTAATATCATTTGAGAAGAAAATAACATCCCTTACCTCAAAGAATCGATTATTTCTAAGGAAAGGTCTCAAGTGATCTTTGAATGAAACTTGTACTTTAATAAAGAACTCTCAAAGTATCTAAATACTCACAAAATACGCTCAATAATATAGAGAGAGAAGAGAAAACTTTGTTTCGGTGTGATTTTCAATTCTAACTTAGCCCTCTATTTATAGGAAAATGTTAGCCCGTAAAGCGCACTTGACTGCTTGCTACCCGATGGCTTTACTCTACTACTATTGCCACCCACCACATTTGAAATAAAATTCAGCACATTTTTTCACCAACCACAAGTGGGGCCCACTCAATTCTAGAATTTTCCACCAAAATCAATTATAACCCCGATTTCAAATCGGACACCTCTTAAAATTCATAACAAATCATTCGTGAATTTTTAACGGTTCAAAATTTGTGGACATATACTCAACTTATGTATGTATAACATACCCAAAAATTACCACAATCCAACGGTTTGGATTAAAAATTATAACCCCGCAATATATCTCAAAACCCCTCGATTTAATTTTTAATACCTCCAATCCATATAAAATACTTGATAAAACACCTCAACATTAATTCCTTCATTAATAACCACATAAATAAATCCATCATTTATATTCATATAAAATAAATATTTCCTTATCATATGAATCAATAATTAATTATTCACAAATAATATTACGTAATCACATTTATGACAACCAGTCGCTTCCTCGAAAGAGGGGCTTTCCAATAAGGATCTCTCCTTCTTGGCGCCGCAATTAGGTGACCAAACCTCTCCTTAGATAGAACTTTCTAGACATTGCCAATAATGTTATCTAATAATATTATTCAAATAATATGAATTATTGATCCGATAATGGGAAATATCATGCGAAGGACAATTATTGAACAACAATAATATAAAATATCAACGCAAAGAATTATTGAATCAATAAAATAAAATATTGAATAAGAATTACCGTGAAAATTATTGAGTAGTGCCTTTTACGTAAGGATCAATAATTCAACAATCATGCGGCAATACAATCTGGTATCATCTCTTTAATGCAACCACGCCAGACATCGTATTTTAACCACCGGGTATTCCAATGGTCTTAATTGTAATAACTACGCCTGTTATTTTTAACCAACTTATATTTGTCGCTTTCTTCATCCAATCGCTTTCCGTTATGGGCCCACACATGGTCGCTACCATTCGCATTTAATATTCCCCGACAAGCATTTAATATTCCACGACCAAACAAATATTCCCCGACAACAATGAATATTTTATAACCACTTGCTTATTTTGAAATATTTGCGTATTTAACCCTTAACTATCCACATTAATCAAATCAACCCTTACTATTTCAAGATAATAAATAAAGGAAATTCCTTTTTATTTAAAAAAAAAATTTCGGTCTTACATATATCATCGCCTCTACCAAGAGGAATACTCTTCTTTTACTAGTGAAGGGATATTATTTGTTGTACTTTCGTAAAATTATTATTTCTTTGGTATTCATGAAGAGAACTTCATTATTCCATTCTTTATTATTCTCATTGGAATAACTCAGATACTGAGGGACTACCTTATACTTGGTGAAATTCTTCATTATTCCATTCCTTATTATTCTCGTTGAATAATTTGTATATGCAAAGTACCGCATACATGGTGAAATTCTTCTCATTATTCCATTCTTTATTATTCGCTTTAATATCCTCCATGCGTGCGTTTATGCATTACCTGGTTCCATTATTTATTATTTTATTGGAATAACATGTCTGTGCGGTCTATCGCGTGCATGGTGATTTCTGTTGTTATTCCATTCTTTATTATTCTGTTGGAATATCCCGTCGCAAGTAATTTCACCTGACTGGTTCCGTTTCTTTATTATTACTCGTGGAATATCACATTGGTCAAGGATTACGCCTCGACTGGTTCCGTTCTTTATTATTCTGTTGAGAATAACCTGTCTGTGCAATCTATCGCATGCATGGTGAATTCTTTAGTTATTCCATTCTTTATTATTCTGTTGGAATAACCTGTCTATGTGGATTACCACATGCATGGTGAATGATCCTTTGTATTAATTCCATATTAAATTATGGAAACGATCTGTTTACGTTGATTATGATGAGGGTCATAATAAAAGCATTGGACTGATGAAAATCATGGGTATATGTAGTATTAGTAAATGTTATGATAAATTATGTTGGTTATTATGAGAAAACATGAAAGTTTCTTAGAAATCACAAAGAGTTAAAAATCATATTTTGTTGAAAATGGAACATGAAATTCAATTGACCTTATCTCCTATTGTATTTTAAATTTTTGAGTATGGTCAAGTCCTAGAGTTAGATCTATGAGTTTTCAAACTTATCCAAGTGGAATCACTGGAAAAGGTGTTGTAGATTTTCGTGTGGACTGATTTTAGCAAAGGAGTCAGAAACTGAAAATACCAAAAAGGCTACTGGCCAAAATTTTGTAAGGGTTGTTTCGGCCACTTAGTTTGTGAGAAAAATTCCGGCCTTTTGGGACATGAAAGTATATGGTATAAAGTACCTCCTGTCCAAAAATGAGCTCATTTTGACTTAAAATGAGCAAGTTATGACCATTTCAATATTTAGGTTTTCCCGACAAAAAATGCTATAACCGGAGTTCTATAACTGCAATGACCATGAAATTTAAACTGGGAGATCACGTTAACATTTGTAAGATCTTGCCATGATTTGGTAATTTCTGGAGCTAAACTTGAGGTAGCTAATTTATTAAGGAATTAATTAGAAATTGATTTATGAAAAATAGTAAATAAATTTTAAAAATTCTGAGAAAAATATATGTTCAATATGAGACTATATTCTGCTAAATCCCAGTAAAGAAATATTTTTGGGACTAATTTGGTATTTTTCATGAAAATGCACTAGTTATGAGTATATGAGTTAAATATGTTATGTGAAGTTAAAAATTGGTAAATAGGATTTTATGGTTTGAGAATCCTATATAGGGTATATGCATATTTTTGATAAGGAATTTGATCATTGGTGATGAAATCTTATGAGTATGGCATTTTTGAATGATTAAATGCATTATTTGGTAAAGTGTAAACAATTAAAATAAATTATTTATAAGTTTAAGAAATAATTAAAATATTGTTATAATATTAATGATATTAGATTATGAGATTATTAAGTGATTGATAACATTGGGATATTCTTGAACCCTGAATAATTTATATTATAAATGTTTAATATTTATCCTTTATCTCATTTGATTAATTCGTTATATCGTTGTTATGATCCTCATGCTTATATTGTGTTGAAAGTATCCATGACTTACGTTCATAGATGGACTTGGTATGATTATGACCAGGGATTATTCGGTATAATCATGACCGTAATGTTACAAATGATGTGGTAAAAGTCATCTTTGGCCCATAGTGCAGAGATGGACTTGGTATGATTATGATCAGGGATTATTCTGTATAATCATGACCGTAATTGAAAACACGAATATCCATGGCCCGTAGTGCATGGATAATTAGTGGTCGTGAAACTATTAAGCTGAGTCACATCATTATTGGTTTTACAGTTGTATATCTTTGGCCTGTAGTGCAAAGATGAACTGTTGGTTATTGGTTATACAGTTGTATATCTTTAGTCGTAGTGCAAAGATGAATTTATTAGTATGATTATGAGCAGGAATTGTGATTTGGTATAACCATGATTTTTGATGTTTCAGGTGAAGATAGGTGATAAAAATTATCTTCGTCTTGGGTGCGAAAAGGAATTTAGAATGCACAGTTATGATTATGAGTTATTCATATAATTGTGGACAGGAATTGCTGATTGATGTTACAGGGATAAAATATTATTGGTGGACTTTTAACATGGAGAAGATAATACACCTGATGGTCTATTTGACTCTTTTAATGGATTGCTCGTTCCGCTGCAACTATGGTTGAAAAGTTTTATCATCTACCATATGTTCTAAATCTCTGATTTATTATTGACGAAGGCTATTAATAATTTAATTATCTTTAGTCATGATATTCTTTACTGGGCTAGTTGTGCTCACCCTTTTGCTTCACAATTCCTTTCAGGTAATAAGAGTGTTGACGAGTCGAGCGTGGATAACAGGGGAATAGAACGATGGTCTATAGCTGTTGAGGTTCTCCCTAAATAGTATGGAAATAATTTTATTGAGAACTTTAGATAAGTGTGTCGTATTGTATACGTCATTTGATATTTAATTTTGGTGAACCGAATAGGGCGAGGTGAACCCAACTTTGGAAGGGTGTTTTGCCACTATCATACAAGATGTCGAATGACATACAACCTCGTGTAATCATAAGACAAGGTTGTGCACATCCACTTGCTGAGTATATCTACGAGCACTACCTATATGATCTTGGAGTTTATTTGAAATATAATTTTCACTTGGAGACAGTGGAGATAGTTATATGTCAAGAGAAGACTCACCATTGGAAGGAAGATGATAGTAATCTTCTCATTTTTCTATGGGGTCTATTGGGTCAACCAAGGATAATTCTCTAGATATATGATATCTATCATAACTTAGATTCTTGGCCTCCTATGTACGAAGGTTTCCTTGAGCACTTCCCAAAGATTTTAATTTCTAAAACAATTTTTGACTGTACTTTTATATAAAGTACCATTGTAAGGTTGTGGTCGAGGCACCATGAAAGTTACATATATTTGTATTAAAACTCACAGTATACCTGTCATCGTATTTTGCACGACAGTTGTATAAAAGAAGTTGTCAGTAGTGTATTTTCTGGCGACTCAAGATGGGTGATGTATACCTATTTTGGGGGCGTCACATCCATCCTCCTCTGCATGCTTGTAGGAAAGTAGTTCTCAAAGAAAACCTTCTTAAACTATTCCCACGTAACAACATCAGTTCTAGCACCACCCTGGTGAGCCTCCCACCAAAAGTTGGCTTCTCCTTTCATCATATAGGTTGCAAAGAATTCTTTTGCGCCTCCCCTACATTTGTAATGACAAACGCCTTCTCAATTTTATTTACCCATGTCTGGGCCTCTATTGGGTCCGTAGTTCCTCTGAACTCAGGCCGACCTACACTCTTGAATTCCTTAAAGGTAGTTGTTCTAGCTACCCTGGGGACTACAGGTGCTCTACCCTCAGTTTGGTTAAATGCAGCCGTTAATAGATTAACGAACTCTTACATAGGGTTGTCCTGACCCCCTTGGTTATCGTTATGCGATTCAACTTCTTGATTACGTTGTCTTCTTCTTGGCAGCATTATTCTGATTAAATAAATAAAGTTTTGTTATTATTTATTCATTCTTGTTTAGTTATTATTTATCCACAACAACTCATACCACAATCAAGCACATTTGACAAAAACTTCATTATATTAATATGCTTCTTCATTGTTTGAAACTATTTACAATTTTCTTCCATAGCCTCAGCTATTACATTTCTATCCCGCGATTGACTTCTTCAAAAATTGGGATTTACAAAAAGACTACCCTTTAGTTATATAAAAGAGGGTTTTACGTCACTATACATATACAAAAAGATCTACCGATCTATACCTCCTTTATTTAATACTAATACTGTATGACAACATTCTCATAATTTTTATTTGCGAGAATCGACACAATATCCCGACTAATAGTGTGTCGAGTTTTTCCTGACTCAATCAAATAACAAGCAATTTTCAGCTTGAAATCCTCATGAGCACTCTCATGGATGTAAGACGTCCGTGCTATCTTCTAGTTCCTCTCACCCCGTTCCTTACGAAGCTCTACGACCTCATTCTTATAATCCATTTCCTTATCCGTTATGAGCACCTTCTCGTCTTGCTCTAATTTAAAATCTGCTTCTGCAGACTCCTTCGCTTCACAGAGATCACTAATCTCCTCATTCGAGTTCTGCACAACAGTGCGCAGTTGCACATTCCAGTCAAGCACTGCCAGATACAATGCCCTCATTGCCTCTGGTGGTGTTGGCTCTAGTGCAGGTACCACCATATTAAATGATATTACCTCCATATCCTCATCCACATCGACCACCACATTTAGATATGATGCCAATCCCATATTTTCCAAGTCCCCATATGAATAATCCTCCTCCGGCTCGGACGCCTCTATATTCACCAATGGTACCTCCACCATCGGCACTAAGATCTTTAGTTCTACCTTGCCATCGACTCTTCACTCACCACGTGTATATCCCTATACATGAAGCTATCGATGGACATCTACAATAACACATAACATGTTGATTAGTACATAATACACAATAATATAAGCACAACTCACATTTAGTTTATTTAAGGTTAATTTCCATCTTTTAAATCTTTTGGTACTGAGTTTTCTCAATGCTTAATTAAGAACTCTTTTCGAATTCATTTGCTTACGATTTAACATACTTATAACAAGGTTATTAGCCTAAGGTTCTTCCCCCCTTAAGTTTTATAACCTAATGCTTTGATACCAACTTGTGATGCCCCCAAATCTGGGTACTTTCAACCCACAGATATGGTGCTACACGGTACTCATAACTATACATTCATTCCATTGAAATAACATAAAAATGAGTGTATTTACTACATTCTTATTACAATAGTAATAAATCCTTTTCTAGGTTCTGTAACCGAATACATTCTTCGTTTATCATAGTATAATTCATACAAACATACTAGTCTATTACATGATAATCTACTTATCCATCTTAGCCTTGCCTTTATCTTTAATAGAACCCTCGGTTCGCTCGGCCTTAGCTGCAATCATATAATTCAAGCAAGAAGTGAGTATAACTAGTTCAGGAAGTCTAGCAATATATAATACAAATACCATGTCAAGAATTATATGATTATTCTTTAATAACTGAACAAATAGCTATGAAGTACTATGAAACATTGGATAGCACTTTTCATTCGCATAAAACCATTCCGAAGTACATACAGTAACTTAGGAATTCTGAGTAGGTCAAAAGACCATGAACATTCTCTTTTGGTTTTCATTCATGAAAAAGGACAACCCGACACTAAGTCCGTAAGTCCGTAAGTCCGATATATCTTACGAGCACTTCTAGGTGATCAGCCTATAGTACTCTATGTTGATCAACATTCATCCGTTAAACGTATCTACGTTTAAGTTTTGGTAACCTCACGTGCCCATCGAATAATGGATGTAAAATAAATTTGTTTGCTCATACACAAGCTTACCTTTGAATCCGTACCAAACAATTGGCATAGGATAGCGTTAACAATACTATATCAAAAGACTTGTAAACAAATCAATAAAATTCTTAAGATCAGTCTAGCCGAGTTAAAATTGGCATCGACCCTTTCATAAAACAATTCATACATCTTATAACATGAATCACAGAAAACTTGGCTAACTCGAAGGTTAGACAAGCGTTAAGAAAACATGCCTTCAAGCGTCTTCAATTACAATTTCAACTGTTCTTGGTCTTTATAGTTTCTACAAGATATATTCACATAGCACACTGGAATTAGCTATCAAACAATCTAACTTCATTGTTTTAACCAACTTCTTTCTCTTCTATATCTTAATTGAAATTATTTCATTAATAAAAGTCATTTCGACTTAACTATCTTCCATTACGGCTTATTAACGTTCTTATGTAACTAAACCAATACTCAACCATCATTGGTTAAGTACGAAAGTTGAATACGATTTACTTCCTCACACTTTATGCTCTTCGTTTAATTACTATTAAACATCGATAAATTCCTAAAGTCATCTATATATATATATGATATAGGAATGGTCTTACCATGTATACTAAGTATATACATGCCCCGTCATTGTTAAGTAAACAATTAGGTTAAAAACTAACTAAGTCAGACATTTCTCCTCTCTCGGCGCTGCGGCGCCATCCTTAGGTACAACATTGGCGCTGTGGCACCAACTAACAAGAAGAAAGCCCTCGTCTCATTATTTTGCAATACGAGACTTACTAGACATAAGTGGCATTATACGCGCCGTTGAAAGCGATAGCAAAATCTCCATACATGTGCTTATTTGCATTGCATATTAAGCTTGGGTGGCGCATATACCTACTACTTGAAACCTTTGAATTTTTTTTATATTTTCCAATTCAATTCTTACCGTACTCGTAACTTAGTCGTTATAAGTCAGAATTGGCTCATTCAAAAGCCGTTATCTTACACATTCTATGTACTTTGATTCCATCTGGATAAAAGTAGTTTTTAAATTCGTTAACAATGAATTCATTATTTAGCGTTCTATTACGCATTCGTTTAACGTTCGTGAACGTTCATAGCTCATTTCTTCGTTTTAAGTCAGAATTTGACCATTCTTGAGTGCACAACTCTTAAATATGTTGGTCTACGTTACTCCATTAAAAACTAGGGTTTTTGAGTTAAATGACGAGTTTAGATTACTAATCTGGAAATTCTACGATTTCAACGTTTAACGCCTAATCTCATAAATTTTGCCATAACTTCGTTACTCGAATTTTATATGCCAAATCAAATGGAACCAATCCATTGATTCATTGTCTATAACCTAACCAAGCAATATGCACATACCCTATACATGATGATTTTCAATTTGTCCATTAATAACCAAGTCAACGCTTAATAGTTTCTTCGATTAAACTTACTTAAACGCTTTCTATTCCTAATTATACATGGCTTATCAGTGTTTTAATTCACTAATAGCCATCCTTATTACTCCGAAAGAGACATGCTCCACCAATTCATGCTTTTCTATGAAAAATAAAGAGAAAAGGATCGAAGACTAAGGTTTATGTATTATTACCTGAACGTTCTTCGCTTTCTTGCCTAAAGCTTGAATACTTTGCTTTGGATTGCTCTTGATTACTTGTTAATACTCTTTTCTCTCTCTCTCTCTCTCTCTCTCAATATATTGGTTCAAGTTTTGTAAAACAACAAATGACCAACACTAGCTTCCTTATATAGAAAATCCAATGGAGGGCAATTTGGTTAAGTGGTCCATCTCCTTACTATTCATAGCTTAGCAACCAAGTAATCTACTTTACTTGGCCACTAAGTGGCCAGCCCGCATGGTCTTTTGGGTCCCACATGGGTTGTCCCATGGGTTTATCCATGTGGTGATCCATCGGGTCGATCCGCGGTTCAGTTTCTTGGTCCGGGCTTAGGGTTAAATCGTATTGGGCTCTATTTAACCTAAAATTGGGCTTTGATATAACTCATCCTTGGGCTTCATTCATTTACAAATTGGGCTTGACAAAGTCTAGGTCCAATAGCTAAAGTCCATTAAGACTTCATCGTATACTACTCGTATTATTCTCGTATTCTCTTCGTATATAATTCGTACGATATTCGTATTATACATAGTAATAATATTCATACTATACTCGTATAATAACTAGTATCATACTCATATTTCTCACGTATAATAACCCTTATCATTATACATAGTCATTGCATTCTCGAAACTCACTTTTCCTAACCCATAGGTTTTAAGTTCGTAGGTGAAAACTTCGTTTGCCATAACTGAAATATTATTAGATATTCCACCTCGTCTTAAAATTCTATCATTACGCATTTCTAAGAAATTCATACTTAATTCCCGAGCAGAAATGGATGAATAGTATTTTTACAGAAATTTCTCGAAAATCTTTCATTTTTGTCTTGGAAATTTAAAACAATTAATACTAGCACATAACCAGAATCCTAACCACATTCACACATTCTAGGTCATGGAACGACCTTCAAACAGCTTACTCACAAAATAAACAATTAAATTCATTTAATTCAATTAATCAAATAAAAATTTAATTCACATAAAAATCCGTTTTTCTCGGGCGCTACAGCGCCTCAGGGACAAACTTGACCCTTAGTTAAGTCTAAGAGGTTGGCCCTTTCTGAGCTACCTTAACCTAGAAGGAATGCTAAGTCAGAGTTCCTCACAAGGACTAGGATAGACAATGATCGTAGAGTAGAATCTGCAGTGAACTCAACAATCGTAGAGCAACCTCGATGATCATAGTCTTCCCAAAAGATACACTAGCTCAAGGGGAGCTAAGGGCAGATTAGTAATTTCCACATTATTTTTATTCGTGGAGCCCGACAGAACTCGACACGTGCCCCACTATGTAGATCGTGAGGAGGGAAGTTACAAATACAGATTGAAAATGTTTTTGAAAATTCACCTCAAAAATTCAAAAGCTCATTTTTTTTTCTCTCTCTCTCAAAAGAAACCCTAGCTTTCAGAACGATCAACCAACCTCTGTTCAAGAAAATCACATCAATTAATGGATGCTTCCAATGTTATATCTGGTTACCAACTCTACTTTGACGAATTCAAGACATCTGACCCTCAATTCGACAAGATTCTATCTCTTCTGAAGAAAACTGGTCTTGAAGAAGCTCTGAGAACCAGCACAAGGATCTACCCAAAGCTGGTGAAAGAGTTCTACAGCAATGGAGTCATTGAAGACAACATTATCACTACAAGAGTCAAGGGGGAGCAGATTAGACTAAAAGATGAAGATATAAACCTAGCCCTATGTTTTAAATCAAAAGGACTCTCATCTCTGAGTGTCATCGACTTCCATGAAGGTCTGAAGAAGATGCACCACAAGAAGTTTTAGAACGTAGAGGGGTACAAGAAGAAAGAGTTTCCCCAGAAATATGAATTTATGGCTAACATTATTGGAAAATGCATATGCTGTAAAAGCTCTAGCCACGACTCTGTGAATGAAATTCAACTAAAGCTCATAACAACAATCTGCTTCAGAATTCAACTCAAATATGGGGCTCTTCTCATAGATTGGATCGGGAAGTGGATACTCAGCTCAATGAAATCAACGAGATATGGAAAAATGCTCCATGGGAGGTACATAAACATAATCCTGCAATCTTCTTTGGGTGACAAAATTGAGGACAAGGAAGGGGAACCTATCAAACCCAACAGAAGAATGACACAGCAGCTGTTTCAAAACTGGAAAAGAAACCCTACTGAAAATGTAAGGATTATGTCTGAATCCAGTGGAAGGACTGGGGGAGTAAAGATATTTGTGCTACCAGGAAACATGTCAGTTGTGATAGAATTCGAAGAAGAAGGAGAAGTCTTTGACCAGAAAAAGCAAAGGTAAGAGGAAAGTGAATGTTCAAGCAACAGAAGAGCCTCAAGGCTTAACCACTAATGTGCCTCAAGAAAGTTCGAGCACTGAAATTCTAAAGGAAATGAAGAAGAAGAAGAAGCTGTAGTCTGAAGAGGAATAAGATAGAGCCACCATCTCCCAGCTGCTTAAAAAAGGAAAATGCAACCACAAGACAAAGAAGTCTCCACTCTCCTCGATCGTAGAGTCATTACCGATCGTAGAGTCCAGACTTACAATCACTCCAGAAATGGATGTTGCAGCAGTATCTCAACCTAAACTAACTGTTAGGGTTGAAGCTGAAGAGAGCATCAAGGCTGCAGCTCAGCCCAAAGAGATAAGGAGAAAGCTTGTCAAGAAATATGTTCTTGAAAATGAGAAAGCCTTGAAGGAAGAAGAAAGAAAAATAGCTACAGAAAAGGAGCTTCTTGAAATTCCTGCACTAGTAAGTGCTCCAACTGAGGGGGAGCTATCTGAAGAACAAATGAATGATCAGATTGAGGGGGAGACTCTCAAAATCTCTGTGCCAGAAAGTGCTACAGCTGAGGAAGAGATACAAGAAGATATGGAAATCTAAGGTGTTAAAGCTATGGAGGGAGAAAGGGCTGAAGATCAGATAAGAAATGAGGAGATATTTGAAGTGGTGGAAATTTCAAATGAAGAAAATGAAGCTTGGGAAGAAGAAGATGATGATGAAGTTGAGATTATAGCAGTGGGTTGGGATGGATATAGGAGAGCAAACTACAATTAGCTATTCTCCTACTTACCAATGATGCCCTATTACAGAGCCCAAATTCTCAATTCTTGGGATCACATGTTCTGAACTTTCAAAGCCTATCCAGCAATCTCAGTGCTAGCTCATGGATTCCCATGCACACTCACGTTTGCTCAGAAGCTGATCACTAACCATACTTCGTCAGAAACTGGGCGTGAGGTACAATCAATTCCCATCTCTTTCAGAGTTAATCATTGTCCTCCATCAAATTTTAACCAATTCTACGAATTGCCAAGATGGTTGGAAGTGATTCTCCACCCACTAAACCAATTTCCAGCTACAGAATCCCAACATTCTGTAATTAATGAACCAAATATACCTAACTTTATATTGATACAATCTCCCACCATTTCACACTCTACGAATATTGATCCTACTCAAATTGAAGAGTCAGCCACTCAACCTGCGCCAATAACACCTCCTCCCAAAACCCAAACCCCAATACTTGAACCACCTTCGGACTTTCCTTCCTCCTCAACCAACATCTATTTTGATCTTGCTCTTTCTCTCTCAAACCTGCAAAACCAAAATACAAGAGCCTCTCCTTTAGACACCCAACAACTACTTGAGCTTCTCTCAGACCTTCCCACCAAATTTGAGTAGTCTAATGCATCATAGAAAGTGACTACAGATATTTAAGAAGATCTTGAATCTCACTTTCTCCTTGTTCATACAAGGCTGAACCACTTAATAGATCATGCCAACACTCTTCCTCACAATCTGAGTTCTGAGCTCACAAAGAAGCTTCGGGAGATCATCAAGGAAATGATCCAATGCATAAATGAAAGGGATGAAATTCACTTTCAATCTACCCAAAAGCACAAGGAAGCAGTTATCCTTCTATAACAGACTCAGGAGACTCAAAACAAACTTGTTATAGAGAGCCTCTCAAGCCTGCGATCTTCCCTGAAAGAATTTAAAGAATACTCTATGAGTCAGATGCAACAAACATACACTATCTTGGCCATTCTATAAAAACACAAGTCTCAAACTGATTCTTTGGTTCACAAAAATCGTGAAGACATTGCTCAATCTAGAAATCAGCTCTACGAACTTGTCCAAGGTGTGAATCGTCTGTCTGAAGACATTCGAACCCTTGATCCTGACATAAAGGGGGAGAATAAAGGGGAAGGAGAGAAAGGAAGAGGGAAACAAATTGCTCAATCTTCAAGAAGCCCTCCCTTAAGACAGCCTCGACATCAGACTCAACAACCTGAACAGTAGCAGCGCTAGCCAATTCTCATGGCACAACCACTAAGGAGTCGAGGGTCATCTCCTAACTCACAAGGGGTAACCACTACTGGCTTGAACATGTCGATTAGAGACCTTGTCTTTATGAACAGACATGACCATGGAGAATGGCTAAGTCAAAGCGAGATAGAAGACATCGCATGGAGAGATGAAGCTAGCAGAAGAAGGAGAGCTGTAGAGCATGCCAATCCTCCAAGAAGCAAAAGGCAGAAGAAATATAGATAAGTTGAAATTCATTTCTTATTGATGTAGCTATACTTTATTGTAATATCTGTCTTTACAAACATCTATAAATTCATGCTTATTTTCTAGAGATTTCAGCTCCTCACTGAAACACTAAGTCATATTTACTTTCTAGCAACTGCATCTAGAAATTAAGTATTATGATACAAATCTCCTTGGTTATGTCAACATCAAATAGGGAGAGAATATTGGGTATTGCATATTTAAATTTGATGTTGAAAGTAAATAATCATACTTATATGTAAAGTTCTTCAAAGAACATACGTACACAGACTTAGATGATAGATCAAAATTGTTAGGTTGATCTGTGCTTTATGTTTTTAATTTTGTAAATGAATGTATAGAAGAAAAGATCAAAACTGTTAGGATGATCTATTTTGAGATGTAATAGATAAACATCAATAGAATCGTAGTTTGTCGAGCCAGCCGAGGGATTGCAAAAGCCAAGGTAGAATCGTAGAGTATCAAGAAAGTTGCTACAAAATTGTAGTCTGCTTTGGAGGGCCTCACTCAATATCATAGAGTTGGTCCAAACGCCTGCCGAGCCAAATCAAGAATCGTAGTCTATTCTCGGAAGCGTAGAGTCTACAAATCAAGCAAGCAAAGATCGTAGTCTACCAGTGATTAAGAGAAATCATAGTGTTCTCCTCTATCTGTCCGAATCAAGCACGAATGTGATAAGACACCGCGATCATGATCGTAGTGCATCATCTGTCTACTTTAGAAACATTGAGCTTTGTCCATTTGTTGAAGAATAAAATACAACAAATGAAGAATGGATTATAGATGTTGAGACTCTCGGGAATTCCAATGACCCAACACTCATCCTTAGTATATAACGAAGAAACGTATTGAAGAAGCTAAGGAAAGTACTACATGTCAGCTGGAAACATCTTTTCAGGTGTTAGGTGAGATAGCAGTATGCTGTGTCAGTGGGTCAGATGGCTGAATAGAAGATTTCCAAGAAGTCACCATCAATTCTCAAGAATGTCAAATACAATTAATGCTTCAATGGATGCCTTCAAACAGACATATTTCAAAGGCACCTTATATATAAATCGGATGCAGATGTAAGAAATTAAGCAAGCACACAACAAAAAACTGAAGAACACTCAAACACCAAACTCTACGATCTAGAAAGAAAGCTTGCTCAACTACGTAGTTCTTTCGAACATATGCTTAACGACAACTGAGTAGCACAACTCAAGAACTCAACTCTCGTAAAGTGTTGTAAGAAGTTCCAAGTCTGTTGGACTTGAAGAGTTCTAAGTGAACTAAGAAGTTCCACGGCTGCTGGTCTTGAATGAATATAAGTGATTGGAAGATTATAAAGACATCCTTAGTGGATTTCCTACTCGAGGAGTAGAAGAATGGACTAGGAGCCTTGAGTGCTCTAAACCATTTAAAAACACTGTGTCTTTTATATTCTTGCTATAACTGCTATATCTGTCATAACTACTTATCACCTATTAACTTGGTTTATCTTAAAGGGAAATAAAATAATCTCAAATTCCGCTGTGATTAAATCATTAACAAATCTGACAAGTATTTTGTAAAAGAAAATTTTAAAATATCTATTCAACCCCCCTTCTAGATAATTATTGTCCCTCTAAGAACTAACAAATAGTGCCTGAGTGAATAGTACCCTGTGAATAGTACCTGAGTGAATAGTACCCCATGAATAGTACTCCAAATGAAAATATCAAAATTTAATAATAAAGTTTAGACTAATATTTCAATGAAACGATACTAGATGAAGCGCAAAACTCGAGGATATTCTACTAATTTCAGGGAGTATAAAAGCAATACTTATCAAAATAAGTGTAGATTTAGGAATATGAAACAAAATAATATTACTTACATACTATAGAGTATGGAAGAAAATAATATTTCTTACGAATATTGAACGAAAATAATATTCGTTACAATACGAAAGAAATAATATACCCCTTACCTTAGTAGAAGTGTAAACCCCAACTTTTTATGAATAAAGATTTAATTTCTTTAATTATTATTTTGAATAATAAGGTGTTGATTTGATATAAAGCTTTAGTTATGGGTGAAATGTGCAAATTTTGCAAAGTAAGTAAGTGGTCATAAAATTTTCGTTTGGTCAGGGAATATTCTTTTTGTCAGGGAATATCCGTACGATGGCGCAATCAGTGGTGGACCACATAACAGAATAACTGTCGGATATAGAAAGTGACAGAAGTAACTTTTTATAAAAATAACGACAAAACTTTTACCGTTAACTGTTGAAATACCCGGTGATAAAAAGTACAGTAATACACGTAGTTGCACAGTAGCACACGGTATTGCATAGTATTTTTAGATTATTTATTTTTACGTATGAAGTCACTCAGTTTCATTCAATAATTGCCACCGTAATAGTTGCACAATATCTCATATTATTGATTCAATTATTGTCACAGTATAATCTGCATAATATTTTATATTATTAAATCAATAATTGACACGACACAATTATTCATATTATTAGTTAGCATTATTGGCAATGTCTAGAAAGTTCTGTCGAGGAAAGGGGTTGGTTATATAATTGCGCGCCGATAAGGGATAAATCCTTATCGGAAAGCCCCCTCTTTCCTGGGAATGATCTGATTGTTAATATTGTGAGCTTATAAAATTATTTATTAATAATTACTATGTGGTGGATATTGGTTCAATTTTGATATAAATGAAGGAATTTGTTGAAAGTTTGGCAATTATTTTCTCCGATAAAATATTCATTCAAATATATTATTATAATATTACATTATAATAATGTGATAATATAATAATAGAATTTTTTTATAATTTAAATGGTAATGTTATTATTATTATAATATATAATTTTTAGCATGTGAATAAAAGTGGAGTGAAGGTTATCATTTTGATTTTGAATTATTCTTCGCGTGCACTTTTGCACATTTGTTTTCTTTGGTGGGCAAATTCTCCTGCAAAGCATGTTATTTCCAATTGTGGGCCCCTAATCAATTAATAATTGTGAAGTTAGGCATTGAAATATTCTCCTACAAAGGCTTTGCAAAATATGTTTTCTAAAGGGTGGGTCCTCAACCAATAAGATGCAAAGAAAAGTTAGGCATGAAGGAAATGTGAGGGAGTTAGGCACGGAGGAAAAGAAAAAGAAGGAAAAGTTAGGCAAGCCTATTGAATTTTCTCCCTCCGTTGTGCTATAAATAGAAGGGTAACCCTCCTTCCTAAACACACCTTCAATATCAAAAATTCTTATTTTATAGTATTATGAGTATTTCTCTTGAGTATAAGGATACTTTGAGTGTAGCTTTTTGTGTAAGATTTTCTCAGAATAATATCTGATATTCCAGTCAAATCCAGTTTCTACTAAGGTAAATGATATTATTTTATTTCAATACTCGTAAGAAATATTATTTTCTTTCATACTCCATATTATTAAATTGAAATTATTTCATTTCATATTCCTAAATTTAAACTCACTATGATAAATATTGCTTCTATAATTCCTGAAATGATTAAAAATTCCTTAAGTTTTGCGCTTCATCTAATATCATTTCACGGGAATATTGGTCTGAACTTTCTTGATAAATTTTCATATTTTCATGTCGGGTTACTATTTAGGAAGTACTATTCACAGGATACTACTATTCACGATAAAAATTGATTCTTTTCTGTCCAAATTATTTTTGATACATGAATATCATTCTTGAATTTTACTTCACAAATAGTTATCATGTTGACAATTTGGACATTTTTGAACTCTGGATAAATTGAATTATAATTGTCTAATATTTAACCTTTATTTCACTTGATTGAATTTTTATATCATTGTCATTATCCTTATGCTTATATTATACTAGAAGTTATCTTTGTGTGTAGTGCAAAGACGGACTGTTGATTGGTATGATTATAACCAAAAATTGTATATTGGTATAATCATAACCTTTAATGTTACAGACAAGGTTTGTGGTGAAAGTCCTCTTTGGCCCGTAGTACATAGATGGACAGGTGTTAGGTATGATCATGACCACTGGTGATACTAACGAATATCCTTGGCCCGTAGTGCATGGATAATTCGTTGGTTTAAAATATTTATTGAATGATGTTATAGGGATAAAATATTGATAATGGACTTTTAAATCATAGAAGATAGTAGACATCATGCTCTACTTGTGTGAGACCCCATATTTTATGAATAAAGATTTAAATTTCTTGAAATATTTTTTTTAATATTATGGTGTGGATTTGATATAATGTTATAGTTGTGGGTAATATTTACAATTTTTGCAAAATAAGCAAGTGGTTATATAATATTCGATTGGTCGGGGAATATTCGTTTTAACAGGAATATCGTAAATGCGACTGACACAATCATTAGTGGACCCCACAACGGAAGTATTATTGTAGTAGTAAGAAAACGACAGAGTTATCTTTTATTAAAAATAACGGCGAAAGTGTTATCGTTAAAACTGTTGAACTACCTGGTAGTAAAAGTATAGTAATACGCGTGGTTGCATAGTAGTGCACTGTATTGATTATTGATGCTTACATGAGAAGTCACTCAGTTATACTCAATTATTGTTACAGTAATTGCTGCTTCATATCTCTCATATTAATGATTCAATTATTATCACAGTATCATCTGCATAAAATGTTATATTATTAAATCAATAATTGAGACGACAAAGTTATTCATATTATTAAATTGCAATATTTACAATGTCTAGAAGTTCTGTCAAGGAGAGGTTTGGTCATCTAATTGCGCGCCAATAAGGAGAAATCCTTATCAGAAAGCCCCCTCTTTCCTAGGAACGACCTGTTTGTTAAATATTGTGAGTTATAAAATTAATGATGAATGTTATTAAAAATCGAATTTGAGTTCGGAGCTGAATTTGGAGACGCGGACGTGATATTTGAGTCCGGAATGATGAAATTAGTAGAAATAGACTATAAACACAAAATTTGTCGGGGTTGACTTTTTGGTTAAAAAATCAACAGTTGAATTTTTTCGAAAAAAGTCAAACTTTGAAATTTCAAAAATAAAATTTTTGAGAAAAATATTTTCGTTGTGTTGGGATTGTTAGTGTTAGTGGAAATCGACATTTATTTCCATAATAATTGATGTCTGGAGGTTATATTGACCAATCGGTAATTAATCGAATAAATAAGCAATTAACTGCTATTAATTCACATGAATATAACTATTTGTTCACATGTGTGTACTATTGATTCACATTCTTGTACTATTATGGGAGTTGGTGCAAGATTGATAATACTTGCATGACTAAGTTAAAAATGGAGGTATAGATGGAGGTACTATACTGTAATTCATATTTTCACATGATTATAACTATTGATTCACATGATTCAACTATTGATTCACATTATTTACTATTAGGGGAGGTGGTGAAAGTTTGATAATACTTGCAGGACTAAATTAAAAATGAATAAAAAGAGGAAGGTATTATACTGTAGTATTTTAAGCCCCAAAACGTGCAATTATCGAAACTACATTTTCCTATAAATATAAGCTCATTCTTCCTTCATTTCTCACCAATTCACTAAAGCTTTAGAGCAATTATTATAGAGAGAAATTATAGAGAGAAAGAAGAAGAGAAGTCTGCTACCTCATTATTCTAATATCTAGTTTCTTCTAAGGTAAGGGGTATAATTCTTTCGTATTTATGAAGAGAATTATTTTCTTTCAATACTCGTAAGAGTTGTTATTCCATTCTCTATTATTATGTTGGAATAACCTGTCTATGCGAAGTACCGTATACATGGTGAAATTCTTCTGTTATTCCATTCTTTATTATTACATTGAATAACTCGTCTGCATGCAGTGCATACATCGCATGCCTGGTGAATTCTGTTGTTATTCCATTCTTTATTATTCTGTTGGAATATCCTGTCTGTGTGGATTATGCATGACCTGGTTCCATTCTTTATTATTTTTGTTGGAATATCCTATCTGTGTGGATTACGCATGACCTGATTCCATTCTTTATTATTCTGTTGGGAATAACCTGTCTGTGCGGTCTATCGCATGCATGATGAATTCTTCTGTTATTCCATTCTTTATTATTCTGTTGAATAACCTGTCTATGTGGATTACCGCATGCATGGTGAATGATCCTTTGTATTCATTACTTACTAAATTGTGGAAATGAAATGTTTATGTGGATTACCGCATGGCAGGTGAAAATCCATTTGCAGTTTCGTAATTTTTCTGACCCTCAAAAATTTTGGAAAAATTTGAAATGATAATTTGATGAGTTTTCTATATTGTGTCCAAAGAAGGGAATTTTTGGATGTATAGATTAAGAGTTATGGATTTTATGAGAAAAGACTATTTTAAAAGTAAACACTTATAATTCCTTGTGGTTAACTCCAAAATTGGTGAAATTTTTATTGGAAGTACATGTATATAACAGGAGTATACCCTGTAAATTTTGGAATTTTTGAACAAAAGTACAATTTATGATAAATGTCTAAATATTCGGCGCTTTTGGCCATATATGAAAATAGTAAATGAATTTTAAAAATTTCGAGAAAATATATGTTCAATATGGGACTATATTCTCTAAATCCCGGAAAAGAAATATTTTTGGGACTGATTTGATATTTTTCATGAAAATGAACTAGTTATGAGTAAATGAATTAAATATGTTATGTGAAGTAACAAAATTGGAAAATAGGATTTTATAGCTTAGGAATCCTATATAGGGTATATGCATATTTTTGATGAGGGATTTGATCATTGGTGATGAAATCTTATGAGTATGGCATTTTTGAATGATTAAATGCATTATTTGGTAAAGTGTGAAAAATTGAAATAAATTGTTTATAAGTTTAAGAAGTGATTAAAATATTTTTATAATATTAATAATATTAGATTATGAGTTTGATAATATTTGGATAAATTTAAAGTCTTTAATATTTATCCTTATTTTCGTTTGATTAATGTTTATATCATTGTCATCATCCTCATGCTTATATTGTGATGAAAGTAATCTTTGGCTTACGTGCATAGATGGAATTGGTATGATTATGACCATGGATTATTTGGTATAATCATGATCATAATGTGACGAATGATGTGGTGAAAGTCCTCAATGGCCTGAAGTGCATTGATGGACAGTTTTTGGTATGATTATGACTAGGGATTATTCGGTATAGTCATGACCATTGATGATTTAATGAATATCCTTGGCCCGTAGTGCAGGGAAGATTTGATGATATGGTTTATTTATTAAGCTGAGTCCCAGCGATAAAAATTGATGAAAACATTTTAAATCCTAGAAGATAGTAGATATCATGCTCTACTTGACTCTTCTAACGGGTTGCTTATTTCACTGCAGTTAAACTTGATGCCTATTATATTTTATTAATTTAACATTGTTGAAGGCTAATGATATTTTATTCTGCATTATCTTAGTCATAATATTTGTTACTGGGCTAGTTAAGCTCACCCTTTCTTCACTGTTCTCTTCAGGAAATGAGAACGTAGCCGGGACTAGTCGGGGAATGGAGTGACAGTCCAGATGATAATATTAGTAGTCCTCACTATTCTGTTAAATAGTGTGACAATAAATATAATGAGGACTCCATTGAGTATGGATATTGTCTAGATGACATTATTCTTATTAAAACTCTTAGATTATGTTTTGTCGTATTTTACACGACTGTTGTATAATTAAGTTGTATTTGAATTTTGTACCATGTATTTGGCGACTCAAGATTGGTGATGTATACCTGTTTTGGGGGCGTCACATTTGGTATCAAAGCTTAGGGATATGATCCCTGGCTGAGATGTGAGACAAGAACTAGGAGGGGATGGACGGGGAATTCCTTTGCTAGTATGACCTACCTAAGTTTTTCTGGTATTTAATTGGTCGGTCAGAGTATAGGGATAATATGTGATATGTTAATTAACCCTTGTTTTGTGGCAGTGTTTGAAAATAGCATCTGAAAATGTTGATATCAGAAATGAAGCAAATGAGATCTTTTTGACACCTTTAATCACTAACCAGGTTAATATGATGTCAGACAAAGAAGAAATTATAGATATCTACGTGGTGAGTGAAGAACTAATAGCTACACCCGAGCTAGTCGCAGAGGTATCAGCTGAGAGTGAGGAAGAAGAGGAAGAAGAGGAACATGAGGAGAATTTATTAGAAGAATTTTATGATCAAAATTTAGAATTACAAAATTGTATTCATGAGTTAGAAGAGTAGGCTGAAGAATGGCATGCGGTCGTGGAGCAAAGGGATGCAACAATTCAAAATTGTGTTACCCGATGTGCGATGCTTGAACAGAAACACTCTTTGGCAGAGTATAAGATATTAGAGCTGGAATCTGAGAATGCTATGATTAAGGATTTGATGAAAGAAGAATCAAATGAACGAATGAGAATAGAGGATGCATGGGTAAAACCTGCACGACACGTTGATATTGTGGAAAAAGACGTCCGATCTAATAAGTCCAAAATAGATGAAATGGATTTCGCTTTTTGGACAACAATTGGGAGAATCCAACATCGAATTTGGAATTACCCGGTGCAGAACGGTCAACCTCAATTTAATATGGATCGGGGAGTAATGATTCGAATCATGGATCAAGAATGTGGCGAAGCAATTAAGGGTGGAATGTACTCTATAGCAAATTTAAGTCCAACTGGGATGGTGATGCCAAACAATGTCCCAGACAAGTCAAACTCGGTAGTTTAAGTGAGAGCGTTTATCGAGGAACCCGAATGAAATTATCACGGGCAAGTTAATCATAAACTCTTGTGAAGACTATACCTTATTAGATACCGGTTCTACCCACTCTTTTATTTCACCTAGTGGTGTTCAATGTTTGAACTTGGCTCTTTTATCTGTTTAAACTCTGTTAGGAGAAACATTCATTACCTCCACTATTTATAAATCTTGTTTAATTCAAATCGACACTTTCACGTTACCTGTCGATCTTATTTCTTTGAAAATACTTGCATTTGATGTGATTTTAGTGATTGATTTGTTAACTACCCATCATGCTAAAATTGATTATTTTCGTAAGGTTGTTAGCTTTCATATTCCTAACCAACCTGTTATGTGAATTTAAGAAACCAAACCACTAAAGTCAATCATTGTCATATCAAGCCATAAGTAAAGAGCCCTGAGCCTTTCGCTGGTGACTTCCAAGTCTTGGAATACACCGAAGCTAGAATATCCGTAGGGGACGTCGTGAATAATGGTGGCAAGTTGATAGATATCAATGTGATGTGTCCAAGTCTTGGATGAGGGTCACAGTTTCGAATGATATTTCTATTGTTAATAAATTTCCTGACGTATTCCTGAAGACTTCTTAGCTTACCCCTAGAGCGTGAAATCGAATTTTGTATTGACCCCAGTACAAAATCCATTTCTAAAACCCTCAAATATTTCTTCAACTAAAATGAACGTAACATGCGCCAAAGACGTTGGCTCGAGCTGTTGAAGATTACGATCATACCATTCAATATCATTGTGAAAGAGAAAACGTGATAGCTGACGCGTTGAGTAGAAGATCGTATGCGTTTACGAGTGCGATGTTGTTAACACAAAAACCCATTTTGTATAACTTACAAATGATGAAGATGGAGTTAAAGACTGTAAGGACCCATGTGGTGATATCAAATATACGAGTAGAATCGACTTTAATCGATAAAGTTAAAGCCGCTCAAGCTACAACCCCGAATCTGATGAATGTGAAGAAGAAGGTTCAAGAAGGCGTTATCTCAACCCTCAATTTAATTGGCCCATTTGAAATCCTCGATGGAGTAGGAACTGTGGCTTATAGACTCGTTTTACCGCCAAGTATGTCGCGTGTTCATAATGTTTTTCACTTATCGATGTTACGTAAATATGAGGATGATCCAAACCACGTTATTAAATTAGAACTAGATGAGATAACAGAAGATTTAACGTATGAGGAGATACGTGTTAAAATCTTGGATAAGAAGGATCGTATTCAACACTCAAAGGTTATACCTCAAGAGTTGGAATATGAAATATAGTCAGGTATCCTCACCTCTTCGGCATACCAGGTACGTACGTAAATTTCGAGGGAAAAATTTCATAAGGAGGGGAGATTGTGAGACCCCAAATTTTATGAATAAAGATTTAAATTTCTCGAAATATTTTTTTTTAATATTATGGTGTGGATTTGATATAATGTTATAGTTGTGGGTAATATTTACAAATTTTCCAAAATAAAAAAGTGGTTATATAATATTTGATTGGTCAGGGAATATTCGTTTTAACAGGGAATATTCGTACGACGGCACAATCATTGGTGGAGCCCACAACAGAAGTATTGTCGTAGTAAAAAAATGACAGAGTTATCTTTTATTAAAAATAACGGCGAAAGTGTTACCGTTAAAACTGTTGAACTACCTGGTAGTAAAAGTACAGTAATACATGTGGTTGCATAGTAGCACACGGTATTGATTATTGATGCTTATGTGAAAAGTCACCCAGTTATACTCAATTGTTGCTACAGTAATTGCTGCATCATATCTCTCATATTATTGATTCGATTATTGTCACAGTATCATCTGCATAAAATGTTATATTATTAAATCAATAATTGAGACGACAAAGTTATTCATATTATTAAATTGCAATATTTACAATATCCAGAAGTTCTGTCAAGGAGAGGTTATGTCATCTAATTGCGCGCCAATAAGGAGAAATCCTTATCGGAAAGCCCCCTCTTTCCTGGGAACGACCTGGTTGTTAAATATTGTGAGTTATAATATTAATGATGTATATTATTAAAAATTGAATTTGAGTACGGAGTTGAATTTGGAGACTCGTACGTGATATTTGAGTTTGGAACCATGAAATTAGTAGAAATAGACTATAAACACAAAATTTGTCGGGGTTAACTTTTAGGTCAAAAAAGTCAATAGTTGACTTTTTTTGGAAAAAGTCAAACTTCAAAATTTCAAAAATAAATTTTTTGAGAAAAATATTTCCATTGTGTTAGGATTTTTAGTGTTAGTGGAAATCGACATTTATTTTGATAATAATTGATGTCTGGAGGTTATATTGACCAATCGGGTAATTAATCGAATAAATGAGCAATTAATTGCTATTAATTCACATGATTATAACTATTTGTTCACATGTGTGTACTATTGATTCACATTCTTATACTATTAGGGGAGTTGGTGCAAGATTTATAATACTTGCATGACTAAGTTAAAAATGGAGGTATAGATGGAGGTACAATACTGTAATTCGTATTTTCACATGATTATAACTATTGATTCACATGATTGAACTATTGATTCTTATTATTTACTATTAGGGGAGGTGGTGCAAGTTTGATAATACTTGCTGGACTAAATTAAAAATGAAGAAAAATAGGAAGGTATTATACTATAATATTTTGAGCCCCAAAACGTGCAATTATCGAAACTATATTTTCCTATAAATAGAAGCTCATTCTTCCTTCATTTCTCACCAATTCACTAAAGCTTTAGAGCAATTATTATATAGAGAAATTATAGAAAGAAAGAAGAAGAGAAGTCTGTTATCTCATTATTCCAATATCCAGTTTCTTCTAAGGTAAGGGGTATTATTCTTTCGTATTTATAAAGAGAATTATTTTCTTTCAATACTCGTAAGAGTTGTTATTCCATTCTTTATTATTATGTTGGAATAACTCCGTTTATGCTAAGCAATCGCATACACATGGTGAAATTCTTCATTATTCCATTCTTTATTATTCTATTGGAATAACTCTTGTCGTGCATCTTATGGTCTATCGTATGCTTGGTAAATTCATTGTTATTCTATTCTTTATTATTTTGTTGGAATATCCGTGTCTGCAAGGTGGATTATGTATGACTCGGTTCCATTCTTTATTATTCATTGAATAATAACTCATCTGCATGCGCATCTATCGCATTTATGGTGAATTCTTCCATTATTCCATTCTTTATTATTACATTGGAATAACTTGTATATTATGGATTAATAACCTGCATGGATTACCGAATGAATGATCCTTTGTATTCATTCCTTATTAAATTGTGGAAATGATCTGCTTTACGTGGATTACCGCATGACGGGTGAAAATCCATTTGTAGTTTTGTAATTTTTCTGATCCTCAAAAATTCTAGAAAAATTTGATATAATAATTTGATGAGTTTTCTCTAATGTGTCCAAAGATGGTGATTTTTGGATGTATAGATTAAGAGTTATGAATTTTATGAGAAAAGACTATTTTAAAAGTAAACCCTTATAACTCCTTGTGGTTAACTCCAAAATTGGTAAAATTTTTGTTGGAAGTACATGTATATAATAGGAGTATACCCTATAAATTTTGGAATTTCTGGACAAAAGTACAATTTATGATAAATGTTAAAATATTCGGCAGTTTTGGCCATATGAAAAATAGTAAATGAATTTTAAAAATTTCGAGAAAAATATATGTTCAATATGGGACTATATTCTGCTAAATTCCAGAAAAAAAATATTTTTGGGACTGATTTGGTATTTTTCATGAAAATGAACTAGTTATGAGTAAATGAATTAAATATGTTATGTGAAATAACATAATTGGAAAATAGGATTTTATGGCTTGAGAATCCTATATAGGGTATATGCAAATTTTTGATGAGGGATTTGATCATTGGTGATAAAATCTTATGAGTTTGGCATTTTTGAATGATTAAATGCATTATTTGGTAAAGTGTGAATAATTGAAATAAATTATTTATAAGTTTAAGAAGTGATTAATTTTTTTTATAATATTAATAATATTAGATTACGAGTTTGATAATATTTGGATAAATTTAAAGTCTTTAATATTTATCCTTATTTTTGTTTGATTAATGTTTATATCATTGTCATCATCCTCATGCTTATATTGTGATGAAAATTATCTTTGGCTTACGTACATAGATGGACTTAGAATGATTATGACCAGGGATTATTCGGTATAATCATGACCGTAATGTGACAAATGATGTGGTGAAAGTCCTCAGTGGCCTGAAGTGCGTTGATGGACAGTTTTTGGTATGATTATGACCAGTGATTATTCGGTATAGTCATAACCATTGATGATTTAATGAATATCCTTGGCCCGTAGTGCAGGGAAGATTCGATGATATGGTTTATTTATTAAGTTGAGTCCCAACGATAAAAATTGATAAAAACATTTTAAATCATAGAAGATAGTAGATATCATGCTCTACTTGACTCTTCTAATGGATTGCTTATTCCGCTGCAGTTAAACTTGATGTCTATTGTATTTTATCAATATAACATTGTTGAAGGCTAATGATAATTTATTCTGCATTATCTTAGTCATAATATTTCTTACTGGGCTAGTTGTGCTCACCCTTTCTTCACAGTTCTCTTTAGGAAATGAGAACGTAGCCGGGACTAGTCAGGGAATGGAGTGATGGTCCAGATGATAGCATTAGTAGTCCTCACTATTCTATTAAATAGTGTGACAATAAATGTAATGAGGACTCCATTGAGTGTGGATATTATCTAGATGATAATATTCTTATTAAAACTCTTAGATTATGTTTTGTCATATTTTACACGATTGTTGTATAATTAAGTTGTATTTGAATTTTGTACCATGTATTTGACGACTCAAGATGGGTGATGTATACCTATTTTGGGGGCGTCACAACTTGACTTTTCTAATGGATTGTTATTTCTGTTTGTACTCTAAAACTTGTTGTCTATTATATTCTATCAAATTTTTCTCTGTTGAGGACTAAGGATAATTTGTTCTACATTATCTTAGTCATAATATTCTTTATTAGGCTAGTTGAGCTCACCCTTTTTCTTTTTGTTCTATTATTCTTCTCATGAGGTGAGAATATAGTTGGTACTAGTCGGGGTGTGGAGTGATGGTTCAAGATAGTTATTATTGTAGTCCTCACTATTTTGTAAAATAGTGTATAAATAATTGTAATGAGGACTTTACTTGAGTTTAGATATTGTCTACAAGACAATATTTGTACTAAAACTCACAACACATGTGTTGTTGTATTTTGCACGACATTTGTATTAATGAAGTTTGTATTTGGTTTCTGTACCATGAATTTGGCAACTTAGAATGGGTTGTGTGGGCCTATTTTGGGGGCGTCACAAGAAGATTGGATATTGCAATAGTGAAGTAGCAGAATACTCTTCTTCTTTCTCTCTATAGTTTCTCTTTTTACAGTTTCTCTTGTGAGTCTTATTTAATTGGTGAGAATGAAAGAAGAAATAAGCTTCTATTTATAAGAAAACATATTTTCGATAATTGCACGTTAGGGGCTCGACTTATTACAGTTTAGTACCTCATTAATTGCACCTTAGTCCAGGTGACACCATGATGATATCATCCTTACATCATCTTTGTGTTTCTTTAAGGACGATGTCATGCTTGCGTCATGCTTGCATCATCTCTTCTTTGACTGGTTGATTCAAGTTCACATGGATTGGTTAACTTATTACACTTTGGTACCCCTAAAGTTTTCCAAGTTTGCATTATTCCCCTTTAACTTTTGTAATTCACTTATCTTCAATAAACACATTTTTAATATTTAAACAATTATTCATTATTAATATTATAACTCACAATATTGACAACCAGATCATTCCCAGGAAATAGGGGGCTTTTCGATAAGGATTTCTCCTTATTTGTGCGCAATTAAATAACATAACCACTTTCCTCGACAGAACTTTCTAGATATTGTCAATAATACAAATAATAATATGAATAATTGTGTCCTGTTAATTATTAATTTAATAATATAAAATATCGTGCAGATGATAATGTGACAATAATTGAATCAATAATATGAGATACTAAGCAGCAACTACTGTTGCAATAATTGAATAAAATAGAGTGACTTCTTACGTAAGCATCAATAATCAGAGATACTGTGTAATACCGTGTGCTACTGTGCAACCACGCGTATTACTATACTTTTATCACCGGATATTTCAACAGTTTAACGGTAAAAGTTTTGCCGTTATTTTTATAAAAAGGTTATTTTGTCGATTTCTGTTAACGCCAAGATCTTTCCACACGTCCCAATCATGTAAGACACGGTAGAATACGCACAAATAAACACGACAACACCAAAAGCTCGATTAAATTCGACTGGGGATAGCTCAGTGAGAGTCAAGATGAAAGCGATCACAAGTTAACAATGGAGGGAAATAATATCTAGTGTATTGAGAGAAAAATATCAGTTACCTTTCTTTAGTGATCTCCTATGTAAGACCCCAACTTTTATGAATAAAAATGAATTTTCTATAAAATATCATTTTTGAATATTATGGAATAATTTGATATAATGTTATAGTTGTGGGTAGTATTTATAAATTTTGCAAAGTACGCAAGTTGTTATATAATAACCGATTGGTCGGGGAATATTCATTTTAACAGGAAATATCCGTACGACGGCACAATCATTGGTGGACCCCACAACAGAATTATTGTCGGATTGAGAAAATGACAAAAATATTTTATTAAAAATAACAGCAGAAGTTTTACCGTTAATACTGTTGAACTACTCGGTAGTAAAAGTATAGTAATACGCGTGGTTGCATAGTAGCACACGGTATTGATTATTGATGCTTACGTGAGAAGTTAATTAGTTTTGTTCAATTATTGCTATAGTAATTGTTGCATAGTATCTCACGTTAATTGATTCAATTATTGTCGATATTTTATATATTATTAAATCAATAATTGAAATGACAGAGTTATTAATATTATAATTTGCAATGTTAACAATGTCTAGAAGTTCTGCCAAGTAGAGGTTTGGTCACCTAATTGCGCGCCAATAGGGAGAAATCCTTATTGAAAAGCCCCCTCTTTCCTGGGAACGATCTAGTCGATTAATATTGTAAATTATAATAAAGGTGATAAATGTTGTTAAAAATTATTAAGTTGATTTTTATGAAGTTTTGCTTATTTTATGAACTCCATTTACCCATTTTTCAAAATAATCGGTAGAAAATTATTTAAAGGTGGGGCCCATATGTGGGGGCCACATGTGGGGCCCATGTGTGTTGAAAAACTGATTTTGGAAATGGGAGTGGGAGAGAGTTACGTATATGGAGGGAGTTTATATATATAAGATTGTGATGTGGGTGTATATATATAATATTATATGTGTGAGTGGAATGTGGTGGGAGAGTGAAAGTGATGTGTGTGTGTGTAAGTTGAATTAATGGTGGGAAAGTATTCTGATGATAGTGATGGTTGGATGAATTAGGGTGGTTTATTAAAACCATGTGTTATATATATATATATAATATATATATATTTTATTTTATTTAAAAGATTTTGCTTTAAATATGGACCGTCCGATTAAAGTAAATCAATCTGGACCGTTCATGAATTAGTTACTATGCATTCCATTCTTCTATAAATAGAAGCTCATTCCTTCATTATTTTCTTACGAATTCACTGAACTCTAGAGAGAGAAAATTTTAGAAGAAGAGAATTCTGCTAACTTTCTTTTCATATATTCAGTTTCTTTTACGGTAAGGGATATTATTCTTTTATATTCATGAAGAGAACTTCTGTTATTCCATTTCTTATTATTACATTGGAATAACTTTTGTATACGCTGCTACTACCTATACTTGGTGACATTCTTCTATTATTCATCTTTTATTATTCTATTGGAACATCCATCGTGTGTGTTTTACACAGGACTGGTTCCGCTTTTATTATTATTACTTCGTTGGAACATCCTGTCATGTGTTTTTACACCTGACCTGGTTCTGTCTTTATTATTATTCTCATTGGAATATCCTCATGCATGTGTTTTACACCGGACTGGTTCCGCTATTTATTATTACTGTTGGAACATCCCGTCGGTGTGAATTTCACCGACTTTGTTCCGTTATTATTATTCTGTTGGAATAACTTTATACATCTGAAGTCTGCATGCATGGTGATTTCTTTTGTTCTTCCATTCGTTATTATACTCGGTTGGTTAAAATTTTGACTTCTATACTCCATGAAATTAGTGGAATATCCTTTATATTTGCGCTTCATCCAAAGATTATTTTCATGGAAATATTCTTCTCGAGCATTCTTGAATTTTACTCTCTACAAAGCAATATCATGTTGACAATTTGGACGTTATTAGTTCCTGAATAAATTAATTCGTGAACTTGTTTTATTGAATTCTTATATCATTGTAATCATCCTCATGTTTATATTTTTTTTAAAGTTATCTATGACCTGTAGAGCATGGATGGACTTGGTATGATTATGACCAGGGATTATTCTTGTAATCATGATTGTAATGTTACAAATGATGTGGTAAAAGTCCTCATTGGCCCATAGTAGTGCATTGATGGGCGATTATTGGCATGATCATGACCATTGATGAATACACAAATATCCTTGGCCCGTAGTGCATGGAATTTGTGGTCGTGATCCTAATGAATATCCTTGACCGTAGTGCAGGGATGATGTGGATTATTTATTAAGCTGAGTCTCAGCAATAAAAGTGATGAAATACTTCTTAAATCATAAAAGATAGTAGATTTTATTCTCTACTTGACTCTTTTAATGGATTGCTTGTTACTCACTGCAGATTAAACTTGAAGTCTATTGTATTTTATCAGTTTAACATTGTTGAAGACTAATGATAATTTATTCTGCATTATCTTAGTCATAATATTTCTTTCTGGGCTAGTTGAGCTCATCCTTTCTTTCACTGTTCTCTTCGGGAAATGAGAACGTAGCTGGACGAGTCGGGGAACGTAGTGATGGTCCGGATGATAGTATTAGCTAGTAGTCCTCACTATTCTGTTAAATACTGTGACAATAAATGTATTGAGGACTTTTTCTGAGAGTGGATATTGTCTAGAAGACAATATTTGTATTAAAACTCACAACATGTGTTTTGTCGTATTTTACACGACTGCTGTATTATTAGTTTGTATTTGAATTTTGTACCATGTATTTGGCGACTCAATATGGGTAATGTATACCTATTTTGGGGGCGTCACAGTTGGTATCAAAGCTTAGGGATATGATCCCTGGCTGAGATATGAGATAAGAACTAGGAGGGGAGAGACGGGGAATTCCTTCGCTAGTATGACCTACCTAAGTTTATTTGGTATTTAATTGGTTGGTCAAAGTATAGGGAAAATATGTGATATGTTAATTAACCCTTGTTTTGTGGCAGTGTTTAAAAATGGCGTCCGAGAATGTTGAGAACATGAATATCAATGGAGCACATGAGACCGTTGAGTCTCCACAGATCAATAACCAGGACAATATGCATTAGGAAGGAGACAATCCTCATGCAAACAACTACACTGACCAAATGATGAACGATGGAATGTTCCGAGGCTCCATGCAATTCATGCAACATCAGGCGAGAGCGGTTCCTGTCCAAAATCCAGGTGGAAACACTAGAAACTCTCGGACGATCACAGCCAAACAGTTCAAGGAGCTGGGACCACCAGAGTTTTTTGGAGAGCCAAAGAAACTTAAGGCGGAGACATGGATAAAGTAGATCAACAAGATATTTGATATCTTGGGTTGCTCTGAGGAGCAAAAGGTTCCCTTTGCCACCTTCATGTTGCGTGCAGAGGCAGATTACTGGTGGGAATCTGTAAAATGTACCCAACCCGTCGCACTGAAGATGACTTGGGAGAAGTTCCAAGAATTATTCAACGACAAATACTTTCCCGAAAGTATTCGTCACATGAAAGAGGTAGAGTTCATCAAGCTAGAGAAAAACAACATGACCGTGTCGCAGTACGAAGCCAAGTTCGCTGAGTTGTGTCCCATTTGGTTGATAATGAGGAGAGAATGACGCGAATGTTTCTAAGAGGTTTGAAACCAGAGATACGTCAATATCTTATCTCTCATAAACTGTGTTTGTATTCAGATGTTGTTAATAGGGCTCGGTTATTTGAGCGCGATAATGAGTTAAACCAACCAAAGGAGAGTAGCCGACAAAATGATAATACCAGTGATAACAATCATCGAAGCGGTGACAATAAGCGTGGAGGGAATCAACATGCCAGAAATGGTAACCACTTTGGTGGTAATCATGGCCAAAACAATAAGAATGGACATTTCAAGAAGAGGAGATTCAACAATGATGGAAAGACATCAACATCAGCACCTGTCGTTAAGGAATGAGAATGACCACCTATCATATGCTTCAAGTGTGGAGGAGAGGGACACATCAGTCCCAACTGTACGATGCCATCCAAAGCATGTTATAACTGTGGAAGAGAAGGTCACCTGTCCCGATTTTGTCGTGCGCTGAAGACAAGTCCAGCTGGGATGGAGGCATCCAAGGCCGTCCTAGAAAAGTCAAAGCCGGTAGTGCAAGGGAGAGCGTTTGTTGTAACCTCCCAGAAAGCAAGGAACCGGAATGAGGTCATCACGGGTAAGCTTATCATAAACTCTAGCGAAGTTTATACCTTATTTGATACCGGTTCTACCCATTCTTTTATTTCTCCTACTTGCGCTCAACGTTTAAATTTGATTCTAGAGAAATTGGACTTTGACTTATCTGTTAAAACTCCATTGGGAGAAACCTTCATTACATCCACGGTTTATAAGTCTTGTTTAGTTCAAATCGGTACCCTCACATTACCTGTCGATCTTATTTCATTGAAAATACTTGCATTTGATGTAATTCTAGGGATTGATTGGTTAACTGCTCATCATGCAAAAATTGATTATTTTCGTAAGGTTGTTAGCTTTCATATTCCTAATCAACCTATTATGCGAATTCAAGCAACTAAACCATTAAAATCAATCACTGTCATCTCAAGCCATAAAGCTATTCGTTTATTGAAAAATGGATGTCAAGCTTTCTTAGCTCATGTCACGGATCTAAACAAAAATACGTCAGTTTTGAATGATATTTATATTGTTAATGAATTTCCTGACGTATTCCCTGAAGAACTTCCTGGCCTACCCCCAGAGCGTGAAATTGAATTTTGATCGACCTTGAACCTAGTACAAAACCCATTTCCAAAGCCCCATATCGAATGGCTCCTATTGAACTTCAGGAGTTAAAGACCCAACTACAGGAATTGTTAGACATTGGCTTTATTTGTCCAAGTACTTCTCCTTGGGGTGCTCCTGTTCTATTCGTGAAGAAGAAAGATGGGAGTATGCGACTTTGTATTGATTATTGGGAGTTGAATCATGTCACCATCAAAAATAGGTACCCATTGCCACGTATTGATGAACTGTTTGACCAGTTGCAAGGCGCCAAATTCTTTTCAAAGATTGATCTTCGTTCTGGATATCACCAATTGAAGATTAGAATCGATGACATTCCAAAGACGGCTTTCAGAACTCGGTACGGGCATTATAAATTCCTAGTCATGTCTTTTGGATTGACTAATGCTCATGCTGCCTTCATGGATATGATGAACTGACTATTCAAGGAATATTTGGATCACTTTGTGGTCGTCTTTATTGATGACATCCTCATATATTCCAAAACCTGTGAAGGTCATGAGCAACACTTGAGGCTGATACTCCAAAATCTTCGTGAATATAAGCTTTATGCCAAGTTGAAGAAATGCGAGTTCTGGCTTGAGGAAGTAGCATTCCTTGGGCACATGGTATCAAGTCATGGAATATTTGTTGACTCAGCAAAGATTGAAGCCATTCAAAGCTGGGAACAACCTACATCAGTGACCGAAGTACGTAGCTTTCTCGGCTTAGCTGGTTATTATCGGAGATTCGTAGAAGGGTTTTCTCGAATCCCTACTCCATTAACTCAGCTGACTCAAAAAGATACAAAATTCGGGTGGAGTGAGGAATGTGAGAAGAGTTTTCAAGAACTAAAGAGAAGACTCATTTCAGCACCTGTTCTGACAATACCATCTGTCTCAGATGGAATTTGTCATATATAGTGATGCTTCAGGCAAAGGGTTAGGATGTGTTCTCATGCAACATGGGAAAGTCATAGCCTATGCCTCTCGACAACTCAAAGAATATGAGAGGAATTATCCTACTCATGATCTAGAGTTGGCAGCTGTTGTCTTCGCACTTAAAATTTGGAGGCACTACTTGTATGAGGAGAGAGTGGAGATCTTTACGGATCATAAAAGCCTCAAATATTTCTTCACTCAAAAGGAACTCAACATGCGATAGCGACGTTGGCTTGAACTATTGAAAGATTATGATCATACCATCCAATACCATCTTGGAAAAACAAATGTGGTAGCTGACGCATTGAGTAGAAGATCATATGCGGGTATGAGTGCGATATTGTTAACACAAAGGCCCATCTTGTATGACTTGCAAAGGATGGAAATAGAGATAAAGACTCCAGGGACCCACGTGATGATGGCGAATATACGAGTAGAACCGACTTTAATTGATAAAGTTAAAGCTGCTCAAACTACAGACCTGGAGCTGATGCGTATGAGGAAGAAAGTGCTATGTCGGAAGCAAGAATCGATGAAGAAGGAATACTTTGAGTAAACTCCAGACTTTGTGTTCCTAACAACCCTGATTTAAAGTATAAAATCACGATGGAGGCGCACAACACACCATTTGCAATCCATCCTGGGAGTACCAAAATGTATCGTGATCTTCGTTATACATCTTGGTGGAGTAATATGAAGAGAGAGATAGCGTTGTTTATCTCAAGGTGTCTAACTTGTCAACTAGTCAAGGCGGAGCATCAAGTACCAAAAGGTCCATTGCAACCACTTGAAATTCCAGAATGGAAGTGGGAGCACATTACCATGGATTTCGTTACTGGTCTTCCCAAGGTTTCTCAAGGCATAGATGCAATTTGGGTCATTGTTGATAGATTGACTAAGTCTGCTCATTTCTTTCTTACCTATACGAGAAACTTATACACTTGAACGTCTTGCTTTCGTATGTATATAAACGAGATTGTAAGATCGCATGGTATGCCAAGATCCATGGTTTCGATCGAGACCCAAGATTCACTTCACGATTTTGGGTTAGTTTGCAAAAAGCTATGGGCACAGATTTACGATTTAGTTCGACATATCATCCTCAGACGGACGAACAATCAGAGAGGACTATTCAAACTGTGGAAGATTTATTAAGACTCTGTGTCCTTGACTTCAAGGGAAGTTGGGATAAGTTCTTACCATTGGTGGAGTTTTCTTACACAACAACAATTGCTATCAAGCAAGTATTGGCATGGCTCCATTCAAGCGTTGTATGGAAGAAAGTGTCGTTCTCAAAGATGTTGGGATGAGGTGGGTGAAGCAACGTTGTTGGGACCGAGAGTTGAATACGTGTATGACTACAGAAAAGATTCAAATGATCCGACAACGTATAAAAACCTCACAAGACCGACAAAAGAGTTATGCTAATCTTCATCAAAAGGACGTAGAATTCGATATTGGGGATCATGGGTTGTTACGTGTTTCCCCATGGAAAGGAGTTACAAGATTTGGAAAGAGAGGAAAGCTCAATCCTCAATTCATTGGCCCATTTTTAATCCTCGATCGAGTAGGGACTGTAGCCTATAGACTTGCTTTACCGTCAAGTATATCTCGTGTTCATAATGTTTTTCACATATCCATGTTACGTAAATATGTGAAGGACCTGAACCATATTATTGAGTTAGAGCTGAATGAAATAGCAGAAGATTTAACGTATGAAGAGGTTCCTGTTCAAATCTTGGATAAGAAGGAACGTATTCTACGCTCCAAGGTTATACCTCAAGTTAAAGTGTTATGGAGGAATCACAATGTTGAGGAAATGACCTGGGAGTTAGAATCTGAAATGAAATCAAGGTATCCTTACCTCTTCGACATGCCAGGTACGTACCCTAATTTCGAGGGCGAAATTTCATAAGAAGGGGAGATTGTAAGACCCCAACTTTTATGAATAAAAATGAATTTTCTATAAAATATCATTTTTGAATATTATGGAATAATTTGATATAATGTTATAGTTGTGGGTAGAATTTATAAATTTTGCAAAGTACGCAAGTTGTTATATAATATTCGATTGGTCGGGGAATATTCGTTTTAACAGGAAATATTCAGATGCGACAAGACAATCATTAGTGGACCCCACAACGAATTATTATCGGATTGAGAAAACGACAAAAAATATTTTATTAAAAATAACTATGGAAGTTTTACCGTTAATCTTTGTTGAACTACTTTCGGTAGTAAAATGCAATGGTAGTACACGTGGTTGCATAATTGCACACGGTATTGATTATTAATGCTTACGTGAGAAGTTAATTAGTTTTGTTCAATTATTTCTACAGTAATTGTTACATAGTATCTCATGTTAATTGATTCAATTATTGTCGATATTTTATATATTATTAAATCAATAATTGAAATGACATAGTTATTAATATTATAATTTGCAATGTTAACGATGTCTAGAAGTTCTGCTAAGGAGAGGTTTGGTCACCTAATTGCGCGCCAATAGGGAGAAATCCTTATTGGAGAGCCCCCTCTTTCCTGGGAACGACCTGGTCGATTAATATTGTGAATTATAATAAAGGTGATAAATGTTGTTAAAAATTATTAAGTTGATTTTTATGAAGTTTTGCTTATTTTATGAACCCCATTTACCCATTTTCAAAAAATAATCGGTGAAAATTATTTACGTGTGGGGCCCCATATATGGGGCCATGTGTGTAAAACCCATGTGTGTTGAAAAACTAATTTTGGAAATGGGAGTGGGAGAGAGTTACGTATATGGAGGGAGTTTATATATATAAGATTGTGATGTGGGTGTATATATATAATATTATATGTGTGAGTGGAATGTGGTGGGAGAATGAAAGTGATGTGTGCGTGTGTGTAAGTTGAATTAATGGTGGGAAAGTATTCTGATGATAGTGATGGTTGGATGAATTAGGGTGGTTTATTAAAACCATGTGTTATATATATATATATAATATATATTATATTTTATTTAAAAGATTTTGCTTTAAATATGGACCGTCTGATTAAAGTAAATCAATCTGGACCGTTCATGAATTAGTTACTATGCATTCCATTCTTCTATAAATAGAAGCTCATTCCTTCATTATTTTCTTATGAATTCACTGAACTCTAGAGAGAGAAAATTTTAGAAGAAGAGAAGTCTGCTAACTTTCTTTTCATATATTCAGTTTCTTTTACAGTAAGGGATATTATTCTTTTATATTCATGAAGAGAACTTCTGTTATTCCATTTCTTATTATTCTATTGGAATAACTTTTGTATCGCCAGCTACCCTATACTTGGTGACATTCTTCTATTATTCTCATCTTTATTATTACATTTGAACATCACATGCATGTGTTTTTTTACACCGACTGGTTCCGCTCTTTATTATTATTCTTTTTTGGAACATCTTGTGCATGTGTTTTACACGGACTGGTTCCGCTCTTTATTATTATTACATTAGAATATCACATGCATGTGTTTTACACCGCACACGGTTCCGTTATTATTATTCTCGTTGGAATAACTCGTCATGCAATCTGCATGCATGGTGATTTCTTTTGTTATTCCATTTGTTATTATACTCAGTTGGTTAAAATTTTGACTTATATACTCCATGAAATTAGTGGAATATCCTTGATATTTGCGCTTCATCCAATATTTTTCATGGAAATATTCTTCTGAGCATTCTTGAATTTTACTCTACAAAGTAGTATCATGTTGACAATTTGGACGTTATTAGTTCTTGAATAAATTAATTAAATGAACTTGTTTTATTGAATTCTTATATCATTGTCATCATCCTCATGTTTATATTTTTTTAAAGTTATCTATGGCTTTGTAGAGCATAGATGGACTTGGTATGATTATGACCGAGGATTATTCGATTGTAATCATGGTAGTAATGTTACAAATGATGTGGTAAAAATCCTCATTGGCCCGTAGTGCATTGATGGACAGTTGTTGGCATGATCATGACCATTGATGAATACACAAATATCCTTGGCCCGTAGTGGATGGAATTTGTGGTCTTGACCCTAATGAATATCCTTGACCGTAGTGCAGGGATGATGTGGAATATTTATTAAGCTGAGTCTCAGCGATAAAAGTGATGAAAAACTTCTTAAATCATAAAAGATAGTAGATTTTATTCTCTACTTGACTCTTTTCATGGATTGCTTGTTCTGCTGCAGTTAAACTTGAAGTCTATTGTATTTTATCAGTTTAACATTGTTGAAGACTAATGATAATTTATTCTGCATTATCTTAGTCATAATTTTCTTACTAGGCTAGTTGAGCTCACCCTTTCCTTCACTGTTCTCTTCAGGAAATGAGAACGTAGCTGGGACGAGTTGGGAAACGGAGTGATGGTCCGGATGATAGTAATAGTTAGTAGTCCTCACTATTCTGTTAAATAGTGTGACAATAAATGTAATGAGGACTTTTTCTGAGAGTGGATATTGTATAGAAGACAATATTTGTATTAAAACTCACAACATGTGTTTTGTCGTATTTTACATGACTGCTGTATTATTAGTTTGTATTTGAATTTTGTACCATGTATTTGGCGACTCAAGATGGGTGATGTATACCTATTTTGGGGGCGTCACATCCTTGTAAACATATACTCTTACGCTCGGTTTATCGTGCCACCCACTACCATTTAACACCACCCCCCACTACTGGTGATCTCAGCTGACTACAAGCAGCTCTCCTACTCCATCCCATCACTGTTCTCCACCACTGGTCGACTACATCCCATCCACATTAATGCATGGCAAAGATAACAGTCAACTGTTATCTTTTTCATTATCACCAGTTAAAGCCCAAAAATGTAGATACTTAGTCATCTGATGGGTCGACCCAAAAATCCAGCCTAAGACTTCCAAGATCCAACAAAGATAACCCATCGTGGTGACCCAATTGGTCGAGCCCAATAGAGATGACCCAGTGGATTCACCAAGGAATTCGACCCAAACAATCCGGCCCACTACATAAAATATCACGGCCCAACATTGCCCCCCAGTCTTTTATTAAACAGACTGTTTAATGAAAGACTATAAAGGTCCCCAGTCCATGACAAAAAGAATATGATAAGATCATTTAAAGGCTCAAAATGAAACTTACCGAGGTCCAACTAATAAATCCCATAAAATAATGTGAATTAAAATCGGGAGTCCAATGGAGAGGTCCAACCCGATTAATACCCTTTCAAATTCGCCATCATGGCTATCATTAAATGTGCCACCCTCGAGCTTTGTGAAAAGTTAAAGAAACCGCCAGTATAAAAGTTATTTTCTCCAAAATTGACAGTTTTACCTATCACCTTTGTTCCACCTAACCCAAGCCCTTCCAAAGAGGCTTCGAGCTCAAATCCCAAAGCTACCACTATAAGTAAGAAGACTCTTCCTCCAAAACCCCTTCCTAGCCCCTCTGATTTCTTCAAATGTAAAGAACATTATCCCCATGCCAATACTCCTTCCTCTGTCACCTAAATTGAGCTACGCAAGATTCAGACTCGTTACCAGATCCCTGATACCCATCTGATAAGGGCTCCTGCATCTAACGATCGAATGTATCAGCGACCAGACGGTTGGACGGCCATACCGGTGACCCTTCTTGAGAAGGGGGTTTGATTTCCTCTTCATATTTTTTTGGTTACTCTATTAGGATTTGTCGGCGTTGGGTTCACCCAATTGGTGCCGAATTCATACATTCATATCCTTGCATTCATCGCTTTCTACCACGAGGTAGGCGTGGAACCCACTCTTGACTTCTTCTTTACTGTCTATAAAATCGGCCAATCCCAAGAAAAGGGATTTAAAGCTTTGAGCAAACAATCACCGAAGGCAGGCGAGAAGTTCGAGAGACGTTCTTTGGTTTCCACCCCCACTAGCAACAAAGGATGGCATAAGGGGTGGTTCTTCATTAAGGGACCAGAAATTGCTTCCTTGTCGAGCTGGACTATTCAGGAAAAAGTTTCTACAGACTTCGGTGATATCCCTGAAGAACGGGTGAATGAAATGATAGAGCTTTTTGAGAACTTCCCGAAGGAGGAGTGGAATTACGGACTCCTCACCAAGCAAGCATGGTTATACGACCACAAATGTAAGCTCTGAATTATCTTTGGCATAATTTCTTGATATCTTTGATGGTATTAATTTTAAATTGTTGGTATATACTCCTTGCAGTGTCTTTGATTAAGCCAACATCTTCAGATGTAAGATATTTGGAAGACTTTCTGGCTGGAAAATCTTCAGAAGCATCTACCGAACCTCTATTACTTGAAGCCCCACCTGTAGATACCTCAACCAACGAAATACCTATTGCCGAACCCCCAACCGCTGATCCACAGGATGACGATCCCACTCCACCAGAAGAATTCACTCAACCTCGCTGAAAGAAGAGAGCTACACGGAAAACCATATCCATTCCCACAGAAACAGAGCCTTCAGCTGTACATATCCCTGCACCATCAAATCCTTCTTCTTCCAGAGGAAGCTTTCTTGACATGCCTTTAAGCGAATGGACCTGAGTCATTCGTGTTAAGAAGCTAAGAGCCAAAGTTACCCCTCTCTCTGCTGATGCCCTCCAAGTGCCCTCTTCTTTAGCCGATCTCCCCCCAATAATTCATGTGGAGATACAGGTTTCTGATGATGACGAGCAAGTCGAGCCCATTCCAACACCTTCTAACAGTCAACCAAGCTCAACATTTTTCCTGTCACCACCTCGTGAAGCTGTTTACGCTCGATCCCCTTCCCCTGAAAACATTTACACTGAAACACCACCGCCTCCCGAACAATCCATACACTCTCCTTCGAAACCCTCTTCTTTTGAATTCAGGAATGAAGCCATGGCCTCCCCCACTTTATGGCCTGAATTCAATGCTAACTTCCCCTTCCATCTATATGATACTTTAGTCCGGGACATTGATGACCATCGATTTGGCAACAACTCAATCATGGATCTGATCGACAAAGGAATGAAATTCAAGGCAAAGGTAACTTATTAATAGTTAATTCATATAATCTTCTGCCCATGCATAGACTTCTTTAACTAACACTAAGCATATATAAGCGAACGCCATCTTTGGACGGTTACTTCTGAAATACAAGGAAGCCGAAGCCGAAGCCGAAGAGGAGGCTGCACGAAAAGAAAATGCCATACTGAAATCGACTTTGGCGAAAGAAAGAAGTGACCGTGATATTGCGCTTTTCAATAACGAATGTCTTCAAAAAGACTTGGAGCAGACCATGGAAGAGATGAAGACTACCAAGGCCAATCATCACGAAATTGTTAATATGAATGTAGACTTAGTCCAAAGGAATGAAATAATGATGACAAAGAACAAAAAGCTAGTTGCCACCAACCAGAGCCTAGACAAACAAGTCAACAAGCTAGAGACCAAAGAAGCCCGTCATCTAAAGAGGCGCCAAAAGCACGAAGAAGAACTTTGGGCTCTTCGTGACTTAAGTTCGCCCTTAACCGAAGAACTTCGTAAGCAAATCCAAGAGGAGTACCGAAAATTGAATGAGCTGAACGAAGAGATCGTTCGTATGTACTCTGAGGGTTATGAGATCTGCCGAAGTCGAGGCAAAGCAAAGTTAGTTGTAGCCAAGGTAGATCCAGCCCTTCTCGACTCTTTAGACGGCGAAGGTGATGCATGAAGATGATATTGCTTCTTACTAGTGTTAGGATTTTTGTAAAAAATTCTATCTTTTTTGTAAACAGTTCGATTAATGAAATATCAACTTTTTATTCCTATGACTTCTACATAATTTCTTCTTGTCAATAATTTAGTATCAATCAATTTTGAAAAATGTATAAGCTTCTTTCAAATTTAACTTAAAATGTTAATCAAGTAAATCATATAACAGTTAAGATCAAGAATAACACAATTCAAACTCAACACTTAAACAAAATAGGTAAGAAAGTAATGCAATACTTATCGTTACCGAAGCGTGAGACAGATCCTGTAAAAGATTAATCCAACCGATCCTCTTTGCACCTTTTGAAATTTGTTTACCACTCGGGGCCTAACAAATTCATAAGGACCACCTGCCAGATAGGCTACCATTGAATGGTCAGCGAGTCCACCCAAACCTCCTTTCAACCATGAAATTTGTTTACCACTCGAGGCCTAACAAATTCATAAGGACCACCTGCCAGATAGGCTACCATCGAATATTCAGCGAGTCCACCCGAACCTCCTTTTAACCATGAAATTTGTTTACCACTTGGGGCCTTACAAATTCATAAGGATCACCTGCCAGATAGGCTACCATCGAATGGTCAGCGAGTCCACCCGAACCTCCTTTCAACTATTAAATTTGTGCCAATGAAGAAAATATTGATTGGAGAAAAGAATCTTTTATTGATGATGATTCAAATATTTACAGACTCCGGTATACTGACACTATCTTTACTGAAAATACTTTCGAAGACTACCAGCATGCCAAGTATTCTTGATTTCAGATCCATCTAATGCTCTTAAATGATAAGTCCCTGACTTCGATACTTCAATGACTTCATAAGGGCCTTCCCAGTTCGGCATTAGCTTTCCCAAATTCTGAGGCATAGATGCTTCGACTTCTCTGAGGACAAAATCTCATACTTCAAATCTTTGAAGCTTTACCCCTTTATTGTAATGCTTAGCTACTCTTCGTTGATAGGCTGCCAGCTTTATCAAAGCTATCTCTCTGACTTCTTCCAGTAAGTTCATGTTGATCTTCAACCCTTCATCATTGTAGATCTCTTTAAACTGACTAACCCAAAGACTGGTAGACCCAATTTCAACAGGGACTAAGGCATCAGTACCATAAGCCAGCCTGAAAGGTGAATCTCCCGTGGTGGTCCTCGCTGTAGTCCGATAAGCCCATAATACACTAAGCAACTCTTCGGGCCATCTTCCTTTAGCTTCATCCAACCTGCGCTTTATCCCATTCAAAAGTGTCCTTTTGGTTACTTCGACCTATCCGTTATATTATGGATGAGCTACTGAAGTCTTTCTATGATGAACCCCCAGCTCCTTCAAAAATGCTTCAAACTTTGATCACACAAACTGGCATCTGTTGTCTGATATTACCACCTTCGGAATGACGAAATGAAACACTACAGATTCCTTCAGAAACTTCAAACACTCCTGTTCCATTATCAGTCTAAGTGGCTTTGCTTCCACGCATTTGGTCATATAATCGATGGTAACTATAACAAAACTGACTTGACCTTTAGCTTTCGGCAAGGGACCCAGTATATCTACCTCCCAGACAGCAAAGGGTATAAGAGATAGAATCGAGTTTAACTCTTCTGGTGGCTGATGTGGGATAGGACTATTCAATTGACATTTTGGATATTTCTTCACATACTCGGTAGCTTCCTTAAAGATGGTAGGCTAATAGAACCCCTGCCGAAGTAGTGACGCCCCCAAAACAGGTATACATCACCCTTCTTGAGTCGCCAAATACATGGTACAGAATACTAATACAAACTTAATTATACAAACGTCGTGGAATATACGACAAAACATAGCTGAGAGTTTAAACAGGAATATTTCCTTCTAGACAATATCCACTCTCAAATAGAGTTCTCATTACATTTATTGTCACACTATTTTATAGAATAGTGAGGACTACTATAACACCATCTCGGACCATCACTCCGTTCTCCGACTAGTCCCGACTATGTTCTCATTTCCTAAAGAGAACAATAAAAGCAAAAGGGTGAGCTCAACTAGCCTAGTAAGAAATATTATGACTAAGATAATGCAGGATAAATTATCATTAGCCTTCAACAATGTTAAACTGATAAAATGCATTAGACATCAAGTTAAACTGCAGCGGAATAAGCAATCCATTAGAAGAGTCAAGTAGAGCATGATATCTACTATCTTCTATGATTTAAAATGTTTTCATCAATTTTTATCGCTGAGACTCAACTTAATAAATAAACCACATCATCGACTCATCCTTGCACTACGGGCCAAGGATATTCATTAAATCATCAATGGTCATGACTATACCGAATAATCCCTGGTCATAATCATACCAAAAACTGTCCATCAATGCACTACAGGCCATTGAGGACTTATACCACATCATTTATAACATTACAGGTCATGATTATACCGAATGATCCCTGGTCATAATCATACCAAGTCCATCTATGCACGTAAGCCAAAGATGACTTTCATCACAATATATAAGCATGATGATGATGACAATGACAAAATAATTCAATAAAATAAGTTCAAGAATAAATTTTAAAGATTTATAAGTTAATTTATCCTGAAATCAATTACGTCCAAATTGTCAACATGATATTGCTTTGTGGAGTAAAATTCAAGAATGCTCAGAAGAATATTTCCATGGAAAGATACTAGATGAAGCGCAAATATCCTGGATATTCTACTAATTTCATGGAGTATAGAAGCCAAAACTTTAACCAACTGAGTATAATAGAATGTATGAAACTGCAAATGGATTTTCGCCCGCCATGCGGTAATCCACGTAGACAGATCATTTCCACAATTTAATAAGTAATGAATACGAAGGATCATTCACCATGCATGCGGTAATCCAAATAGACAGGTTATTCCCACAGAATAATAAAGAATGGAATAACAGAAGAATTCACCAAGCATGCGATAGACCGCACAGACAGGTTATTCCCAACAAAATAATAAAGAATGGAACCAGGTCATGCGTAATCCACACAGACAGGATTTCCAACAGAATAATAAAGAATGTAACCAGGTCATGCGTAATCCGCACAGACAAGATGTTCCAACAGAATAATAAAGAATGGAACCAGGTCATGCGTAATCCGCATGCATGTGATGTTCCAATGAAATAATAAAGAATGGAACCAGGTCATGCGTAATTCGCACAGACAAGATGTTCTAACAGAATAATAAAGATTGGAATAACAACACAATTCACCAGGCATGCGATAGACCGTACAGACAGGTTATTCCAACAAAATAATAAAGAATGGAATAACAGAAGAATTTCAATATGTATACTCGGTGCTTGCGTGACATGTGTTATTCCAACATAATAATAAAGAATGGAATAACAACTCTTACGAGTATTGAAAGAAAATAACACTCTTCATGAATACGAAAGAATAATACCCCTTACCTTAGAAGAAAACTAGATACTAAAATAGTGTGGTAGCAGACTTCTCTTCTTCTTTCTCTCTATAATAATTGCTCTATAGCTTTAGTGAATCGGTGAGAAATGAAGGAAGAATGAGCTTCTATTTATAGGAAAATATAGTTTCGATAATTGCACATTTTGGGGCTCAAAATATTACAGTATAATACCTTCCTCTTTTTCTTCATTTTTAATTTAGTCCTGCAAGTATTATCAAACTTGCACCACCTCCCCTAATAGTAAATCATGTGAATCAATAGTAAATCATGTGACTCAATAGTTCTAAACATGTGAAAAAATTAATTATAATATAGTACCTTCATCTATACCTCTATTTTTAATTTACTCATGCAAGTATTATCAAACTTGAACCACCTCCCCTAATAGTAAATCATGTGAATCAATAGTAAAATCATGTGACTCAATAGTTCTAAACATGTGAAAAAAAACAATTACAGTATAATACCTTCATCTATATCTTCAATTTTAATTTAGTCATGCAAGTATTATCAATCTTGCACCACCTCCTCTAATAGTAAATCATGTGAATCAATAGTACACACATATGAACACATAGTTATAAACATGTGAATTAATAGCAATTAATTGATCATTTATTCGATTAATTACCCGATTGATCAATATAACCTCCAGACATTAATTATTATCGAAATAAATGTCGATTTTCACTAACACCAATAATCCCAACACAATGGAACTATCAATTTCATCTTTAATCAACACGAACTTATTCATCATTAATATTATAACTCACAATATTTAACAACCGTGTCGTTCCTCAGAAAGAGGGGCTTTCGATAAGGATTTCTCCCTATTGGCGCGCAATTAGATTATCTAACATCTCCTTGACAGAACTTCTAGACATTGTCAATATTGCAAATAATAATATGAATAACTTTGTCGTATCAATTATTGATTTAATAATATAAAGTATTGTGACAATAATTGAATAAAACTGACTGACTTCTCACGTAAGCATCAATAATCAAAGATACTCTACAATATCGTGTGCTACTATGCAACCACGCGTATTACTGTACTTTTACTACCGGTTATTTTATGACAACTTGATTACTTTTAAAAAATTTCACATATCACTTTTAACTATAAACTTTTATCAATTTAACTATTTACCAAAATAAAAAAATTGAATACTTTTATTTCATAAAATTCGGGATCTCACAATCTCCCCTCCTTATGAAATTTTGCCCTCGAAATTTACGTACCTGGTAGTTCAAAGAAATGAGAATACCTTGCTTTCTTTTCGGATTCTACCTTCCCGGTTATTTCTTCTCTATCATGATTTTCCCATTTTCTCATATCCTGTATTTCAGATATCATTCTAGAATGTAGTTTCAAAATAAGGGTTAATTGACATATCACATATTATACCAATACTCTGACCGACTAATTAAATACCAAATAAGCTTAGGTAGGTCATACTAGCGAAGGAATTCCCCGTCTCTCCCCTCGTAGTTCTTGTCTCACATCTCAGCCAGGGATCATATTCCTAAGCTTTGATACCAACTGGGATGCCCCCAAAATAGGTATGCATCACCCATCTTGAGTCTCCAAATACATGGTACAGAATACAAATACAAACTTAATTATACAAACGTCATGTAATATACGACAAAACATAGTTGAGAGTTTAAACAGGAATATTGCCTTCTAGACAATATCCACTCTCAAATAGAGTCCTCATTACATTTATTGTCACACTATTTTATAGAATAGTGAAGACTACTATAACACCATCTCGGACCATCACTCCATTCCCCGACTAGTCCCGGCTACGTTCTCATTTCCTGAAGAGAACAATGAAAGTAAAAGGGTGAGCTCAACTAGCCCATTAAGAAATATTATGACTAAGATAATGCGGGAAAAATTATCATTAGCCTTCAACAATATTAAACTGATAAAATACATTAGACATCAAGTTTAACTGCAACTGAATAAGCAATCCATTAGAAGAGTCAAGTGAGCATGATATCTGCTATCTTCTATGATTTAAAATATTTTCATCAATTTTTATCGCTGAGACTCAGCTTAATAAATAAACCACATCATTGAGTCATCCCTGCACTACGAGCCAAGGATATTCATTAAATCATCAATGGTCATGACTATACCGAATAATCCCTGGTCATAATCATACCAAAAATTGTCCATTAATGCACTACAGGCCACAAAGGACTTTTACTACATCATTTATAACATTATAGGTCATGATTATACCGAATGATCCCTGGTCATAATCATACCAAGTCCATCTATGCACGTAAGCCAAAGACGACTTTCATCACAATATATAAGCATGATGATGATGACAATTACATAATCATTCAATAAAACAAGTTCAAGAATAAATTTTAAAGATTTATAACTTAATTTATCCTGAAATCAATTACGTCCAAATTGTCAACATGATATTGCTTTGTGGAGTAAAATTCAAGAATGCTCAGAAGAATATTTCCATGAAAATATACTAGATGAAGCTCAAATATCCAGGATATTCTACTAATTTCATGGAATATAGAAACCAAAACTTTAACCAACTAAGTATAATAGAATGTATGAAACTGCAAATGGATTTTTGCCCGCCATGCGGTAATCCACGTAGACAGATCATTTCCACAATTTAATAAGTAATGAATACGAAGGATCATTCACCATGCATGCGGTAATCCACAAAGACAGGTTATTCCCATAGAATAATAAAGAATGGAATAACAGAAGAATTCACCAGGCATGCGATAGACCGCACAGACAGGTTATTCCCAAAAAAATAATTAAGAATGGAACCAGTCACGTAATCCACACGCATGTGATTTCCAATGTAATAATAAAGAATGGAACCAGGTCATGCGGAGACAGGATGTTCCAACAGAATAATAAAGAATGAAACCAGGTCATGCGTAATCCGCACAGAAAGGATGTTCCAACAGAATAATAAAGAATGGAACCAGGTCATGCGTAATTCGCACAGACAAGATGTTCCAACAGAATAATAAAGATTGGAATAACAACATAATTCATCAGGCATGCGATAGACCGTACAGACAGGTTATTCCAACAAAATAATAAAGAATGGAATAACAGAAGAATTTCAGTATGTATGCGGTACTTCGCATAGACAGGTTATTCCAACATAATAATAAAGAATGGAATATCAACTCTTACGAGTATTGAAAGAAAATAACTCTCTTCATGAATACGAAAGAATAATACCCCTTACCTAAGAAGAAAACTGGATACCAACTGGGACGCCCCCAAAACAGGTATACATCACCCATCTTGAGTCTCCAAATACATGGTACAGAATACAAATACAAACTTGATTATACAAACGTCATGTAATATATGACAAAACATAGCTGAGAGTTTAAATAGGAATATTGCCTTCTGGACAATATCCACTCTCAAATAGAGTTCTCATTACATTTATTGTTACACTATTTTATAGAATAGTGAGGACTACTATAACACCATCTCTACCATCACTCTGCTTCCCACTAGTCCCGTCTTACGTTCTCATTTCCTGAAGAAAACAATGAAAGCAAAAGGGTGAGCTTAACTAGCCCAGTAAGAAATATTATGACTAAGATAATGCAGGATAAATTATCATTAGCCTTCAACAATGTTAAACTGATAAAATACATTAGACATCATGTTTAACTGCAACAGAATAAGCAATCCATTAGAAGAGTCAAGTGAGCATGATATCTACTATCTTCTATGATTTAAAATGTTTTCATCAATTTTTATCATTTGAGACTCGACAATAAATAAACCACATCATTGAGTCATCCCTGCACTACGGGCCAAGGATATTCATTAAATCATCAATGGTCATGACTATACCGAATAATCCCTGGTCATAATCATACCAAAAATTGTCCATTAATGCACTACAGGCCACAGAGAACTTTTACTACATCATTTATATCATTATAGGTCATGATTATACCGAATGATCCCTGGTCATAATCATACCAAGTCCATCTATGCACGTAAGCCAAAGATGACTTTCATCACAATATATAAGCATGATGATGATGACAATTACATAATCATTCAATAAAACAAGTTCAAGAATAAATTTTAAAGATTTATAAGTTAATTTATCCTGAAATCAATTACGTCCAAATTGTCAACATGATATTGCTTTGTGGAGTAAAATTCAAGAATGCTCAGAAGAATATTTCCATGAAAAGATACTGGATGAAGTACAAATATCCAGGATGTTCTACTAATTTCATGGAGTATAGAAGCCAAAACTTTAACCAACTGAGTATAATAGAATGTATGAAACTGCAAATGGATTTTCGTCCGCCATGCTGTAATCCACGTAGACAGATCATTTCCATAATTTAATAAGGAATGAATACGAAGGATCCTTCGCCATGGATGCGGTAATCCACATAGACAGGTTATTCCAACAGAATAATAAAGAATGGAATAACAGAAGAATTCAACAGGCATGCGATAGACCGCACAGACAGGTTATTCCCAACAAAATAATAAGGAATGGAACCGGGTCATGCGTAATCCTCATAGACAGGATATTCTAACAAAATAATAAAGAATGGAACTAGGTAATGCGTCATCCGCACAAACAGGATGTTCCAACAGAATAATAGAGAATGGAACCAGGTCATGCGTAATCCGAACAGATAGGATGTTCCAACAGAATAATAAAGAATGGAACCAGGTCATGCGTAATCCGCACAGACAGGATGTTCCAACAGAATAATAAAGAATGGAATAACAACACAATTCACCAGGCATGCGATAGACCGCACATACAGGTTATTCTAACAGAATAATAAAGAATGGAATAACAGAAGAATTTCACCATGTATGCGTTACTTCGCATAGACAGGTTATTCCAACATAATAATAAAGAATGGAATAACAACTCTTACGAGTATTGAAAGAAAATAACTCTCTTCATGAATACGAAAGAATAATACCCCTTACCTTAGAAGAAAACTGGATACTGGAATAGTGAGGTAGCAGACTTCTCTTCTTCTTTCTCTCTATAATAATTGCTCTATAGCTTTAGTGAATCGGTGAGAAATGAAGGAAGAATGAGCTTCTATTTATAGGAAAATATAGTTTCGATAATTGCATATTTTGGGGCTCAAAATATTACAGTATAATACCTTCCTCTTTTTCTTCATTTTTAATTTAGTCCTGCAAGTATTATCAAACTTGCACCACCTCCCCTAATAGTAAATCATGTGAATCAATAGTAAATCATGTGACTCAGTAGTTCTAAACATGTGAAATATTTAATTATAGTATAGTACCTTCATCTATACCTCCATTTTTAATTTAGTCATGCAAGTATTATCAAACATGCACCACCTCCCCTAATAGTAAATCATGTGAATCAATAGTAAAATCATGTGACTCAATAGTTCTAAACATGTGAAAAAAAACAATTACAGTATAGTACCTTCATCTATACCTTCATTTTTAATTTAGTCATGCAAGTATTATCAATCTTGCACCACCTCCCCTAATAGTAAATCATGTGAATCAATAGTACACACATGTGAACACATAGTTATAAGCATGTCAATTAATAGCAATTAATTGCTCATTTATCCGATTAATTACCCGATTGGTCAATATAACCTCCAGACATCAATTATTATCGAAATAAATGTCAATTTTCATTAACACCAATAATCCCAACACAATGGAACTATCAATTTCATCTTTAATCAACACGAACTTATTCATCATTAATATTATAACTCACAATATTTAACAACCAGGTCATTCCCAGGAAAGAGGGGGCTTTCCAATAAGGATTTCTCCCTATTGGCGCGCAATTAGATTATCTAACCTTTCCTTGACAGAACTTCTAGACATTGTCAATATTGCAAATAATAATATGAATAACTTTGTTGTCTCAATTATTGATTTAATAATATAAAGTATTATGACAATAATTGAATAAAACTGAGTGACTTCTCACGTAAGCATCAATAATCAAAGATACTCTACAATACCGGTAATGCTACTATGCAACCACAGCGTTATTCGTATTTTTTTACTACCTAGGTTATTTTATGACAACTTGATTACTTTTAAAAAATTTCACATATCACCCTTAACTTTAAACTTTTATCAATTTAACTATTTACCAAAATAGAAAAATTGAATACTTTTATTTCATAAAATTTGGGATCTCACAGAAGTACTTTGTAGGCTAATGACTTAGCAGCCATATGGTCACCACAAATACCTTCGTGAATCTCTCGAAGAGCATATTCAGCTTCGGATGGAACCAAACCCTTCAATAATGGAGACAAAAAAGCCCTTCGGTAAAGATCCCCATCAATAAGAACAAAATTAGCACTCTTGTACTTAACTTTCTTGGCCAACATCTGATTTGAAGGAAGGACGCCATCTGTCAGATATTCCAGATATGGGGTCAGCCAGCAATTAGAACACTCAACACACATCATCAATTCATGTTGAATACTAGGCTGCTGCAAAATCTCTAAATAAACCGATCCATCAAAATTACTAGCATCCGTAGTACCCAGTTTTGATAATGTATCGGCAATAGAATTATCATTACACTGAATGCCTTGAAACTCATAGGAGAGGAAATACTGAAGCTGATCCTTCAACTCTACCAGGTACTTGATCATTTTTGGTCCTCTTGCTTCATACTCCCCTGAAACTTGCTTGACGACTAGTTGAGAGTCACTATAGATAATCAACTTCTGAACTTCAAGACTCTTCGCCAGTCGTAATCCTGCTTGCACCGCTTCGTACTCTGCTTTGTTGTTCATTGCTCTTAACCCAAATCTGATAGCCTGCTGCACTTTGAATCCCTTCGGACTTGTCAAAATAATTCATGCCCCACTGATGTCCGAAGTAGAAGACCCATCTGCATACAGCGTTCATGAACTTTGATTGATCAAGTAAACAATTACGAATCGCCGATCGACACTTCGACTTCGCCAAGCCATCATCAGCTTCTAAAAACAAACATTCCACCATAAAATCGGCCAGAGCTTGACCTTTTATAGCAGTTCAAGGATGATATTTTATGAAAAATTGAGATAATTCCATTGTCCAAGTAGCAAGTCTCCCTGAAACTTCAGGCTTGCTTATAACCTTCTTTAGAGGTTGATCTGTGTAAACTACCAAGAGCCGCCCTTGAAAATATTGCCTAATCTTTCGACTAGCTATCATCAAAGGAAAAACAAATTTCTCAATATTCGGATACCTTGACTTAGCATCCCTAAGGACATGGCTTACATAGTAAACCGGATGCTGCTTTCCCCTAACTTCTCGAACCAACACCGCTCCCACTGCCAATAAACTAGCTACTAGATATAAGTATAATGGGTCAGCAGGAGCTGGCTTCACCAACAAAGGCGTCGAAGACAAATAAGTCTTGATCCCCTGGAAGGTGTAGTCACACTCTGAAGTCCATTGAAATGTTTTTGCATTCTTCGGCCCTTTCAACGTATCAAAGAACGCCAAATATCTTTATGCCGATTTAGACATGAACCTCCTCAAAGCTGCTATTCTCCCTGTTAGCCGTTGGATATCTTTGAATGATTGAGGAGCTTTCATGTTTAGAATAGCCTCGATCTTTTTTGGATTGGCTTTAACACCCACTGACTGACTAGATAACCCAAGGATTTCCCTGCTCCGAGACCGAATGTGCACTTGGTTGGATTTAGCCTTAAGTTGTGATGACTGACTGTTTGAAAGCATTCTTCTAAATCGTCCAAGTGCTTCTGAACTATCATGCTCTTTACTATCATATCATCAACATATACTTCCATATTCCTCCCCAGCTGCTTTCAGAATACGAAGTTCATCATCCTCTGATAAGTAGCTCCAGCATTTATCAAGCCAAATGTCATCTTCTTATAGGCATACACCGAATGGTGCATAATGAATGTCGTCTTCGGTATATCCTCTTTACACATAGAGATTTGGTGATAACCTAAAAAAGCATCAATAAACCTAAGTAATGCATACCCCGAAGTCGCATCAATGAGCTGATCAATGTGAGGTAGAGGATAAAAGTCCTTCGGGCAAGCTTTATTCAAGTCCGTATAATCAATACAAACTCGCCATTTCCCATTCTGTTTCTGGACTAGCACCACATTAGCCATCCACTCTGGATAATCTATCTCAAAGATAAAATCTGCAACCAACAATTTTGCAATTTCTTCATCAATGATCCTCTGTCGCTCTGGTGCAAAAATCTGCCTTTTCTGCCGAACTAGCTTCTTCGATGGGTCCACTTCCAGCTTGTGTTCTGCAATCTTTCGGTTCACTCCAGGCATATCCTTAGGCTCCCAAACAAAAATGTCTGCATAACATCGAAGAAGTTCTATAAGGTTTGTTCGGAGAGGTTCCGGCAAACCTGAACCTATCTTCACAGTTTTATCCTTCTTGCCAGGAATCAGCTTGAACTCTTCTGTTTCTCCAGCTGGCATGACCAATGGCTCTGAACTGCTTTCAGTAAAGGGCTCAATCTCTATCGCCATAGTCTGCTTCTGCTTGCTAACCCCTACTCCTAAAGCAATCACAACATTTCTGTAGCAACACCGAGCTAGATCAAAATCCCCTGCCACCTCACCAATCCCGTGTGCTGTTGGGAACTTGATTTTAAAATGAGGGATTGACGTCACATCTTGTAGAGAAGTCAAAGTAGGTCTACCCAATATGGTGTTGTAAGCTGAATCTACATGCACAACATAAAATTTACATATTATTTCTACATGTTGAGGAGCAGTACCGAAGATAACCGGTAGCTCAATAGTCTCTGCAACTTTGACTGGATCATTACTAAAACCATATAAGGGAGCTTCCTGTCTGACCTCCATCTTTCGCCCATCCAAATGCATCCTCTAATAAGCATGGGCATACAGAATATCAACAGAAGACTCGTTGTCAATCATCATTCTCTTTATGTCCACTAAACCCACTTGTGCAGTAATCACCAATGCTCCTTCATGGGGTTTGATGGGCTCTGAAGGATAATCTTCATCAGTAAAGGATATGACCATCCCTGGATATGGTTTGTCGATCTTCAAGAGAACACCCGCCACAGACATAACCGAATCCAAATATCCACATCTCTTCTTCCCTACCAACTTTCCTGTTGTCCCCCCAGTAATAACATCAATGATGTGCCTTGGTGGCTGATAAGGAGTAGGTTGTATAGGTTGAACCGGTTGAACCACTTGAACAGTGCGATCATCGCTCGGCTGTTCCTACTGAGGATCCCTTTTGGCCACATACTGGACCAACACACCATTTTGAACTTTTCTTTCTACAAATTCCTTCAGACTACAGTATTCATTCGTGTCGTGACCAGATGTCTGATGATAACCACAATACTTGTGAGTATTGCCTGCCCCAGGCTTAATGTTATCACGAGGTGGTTCAAAGTAAGGTTGGTTCCTGATCAGATCCAATATAACAGCCCTATCCATATTCAGTTTGGTGTATACCTTATTCACATTCTGGGTGGGAGCTGGTGGACGATTTCCTCCTTGACGCCAATTATTGTTGTACTTCTTCGAACTACCTTCCGGCCGATCATTATTTCCTCCCCCCTTCCTCTAATCGCCTTCAGTTTTATTGGTTTCCGTCTCCTTCAATCTGTCTGAAGAAGGACGCGTTAAACTTTCATAGCTTCTTCTACCATAATATAGCCCTCAGCCTTATCAAAAGCTTCGGCCAGACTCTTCGGATGGTGAAACATCAACTTCTTCACCAACTTCTCAAACTTCACTAGATCCAAACCATTCTGAAACAATCTAACAGCCTGAAGATCATTGAGATCGGTCACCTGGACGACTGCTTCCCTAAAGCGCTTCACATATTGACCCAGGGACTCATTTGAATACTTTCGAACTTGAGCCAACGAATCCGTAGGCTTTTCCCTCCTTCTGTTGCTCCCAAAATGAGTATGAAATTTGTTGCATAACTTTATCCATGACGAGACTGAATCCGAAGTCAAAGTACCCATACACTGTCTTGCATCCTTTCTAAGCATCGCCATGAACTTCTGACACTTGGCGGTATCGTTAAAATCATAATAATTCATCAGTCTGTCAAATGGTTGGCTATGGTCATTGGGATCTCCAGATCCATCATAACTCTCTATGTGAGGTAACTTCTTGGTAGGATCAGCTTTCTCCTTAAGAATATTCGAGGAAAAAGGAGACGCCTTCTTTCCCGAGGTATCCTTCACTTGTTGAACTTCGACCAACTACTTTCGAAGCTCTTTCAATTCTCTAACCAGAAAGTCCACAACCTTCTGGCTGTGACGAGACTTCTTTCTTCGAAGAAATCCTCTTCTTGTGAGTGGATCGATCTCTTTTATCAGAACCCCCTGCTCTCGATGGACTTCTCTGATGGTGAGTATCCACAAAGCGTTGTGCCTGAAATGGATTCTCAGGAGTATGACTTCTGGATTTACTTTGGCGTGGGGCCCTGTCATCGTGTTGAGAATACTCAAGACGGAATACCTTCTTTGTATTCTCTAGTGTGTACTCCTTGGACCCACTTCTTCGTTTGCTGCCACTGTGACCCCGAGAAACAATAGGGTGAGGTGCCCTCTTCAGTACCTCAGGAGTATGACTTCTTGACCTTCTTCGATCCCTAGGTCGGCCTCGATACATAAAAACAGAGTGTACATTCTCCTTCCCTTCTCTTGGTTGCTCATCTCTAGATTTGCTATGCCTTTTCGGTTGAACATAACTTGGTGCCTCGTCCTTCAGTTCGGCCATTCGAAGCATCTGCTCAGCTATATCCTCCCTCTACTTCAGAAGAACCTCCAAAGCTTTATCTGCCTTATCTACCATCTTCGCCAGCTTAGAAGCCTTATCATGCTGACCACTTCGGTGTTGGTTTCTAGGCGGTGTTCCTTCTACCCGTTTCTGACCATGATCACGTTCTTTATCAGCTGCAAAAACCAATCTCCTCCTCGTATCACCACGGGCTCTCGAACGAGAACCTTCTGAATTATGTTTGGAAGCCGTGCTATCATGAGCACTCTTTGAAGGACCCAACCGATCCTTGACAGAGATACGTTGTAAAGACAAACTTATAGCCATCGATTGTCTTTCAGGGGTAACAGTTTTACTCCTCACCATAACTTCCAATGTAGAACAACTAAAAAGTTATGATTGACAACTCAAGAACACTAGAAAACACCCCTCCTTCTAGTGCCAATGTTAACGCCAAGATCTTTCCACACGTCCCAATCACGTAAGACACGTCCGACCCTGCACAGTAAACACGACAACACCAAAAGCTTGACGGCTTGATTCCAGTTGGGGATAGCTCCGTGAGTGAGAGTCGATCTGAGCGATCACAAGGTTAACAATGGAGGAAAATAATATCTAGTGTATTAAGAGAAAAATATCAGTTACCTTTCTTTAGTGATCTCCTTGTCAACATATACTCTTACGCTCAGTTTACCGTGCCACCCACTACCATCTGACACCACCCCCCAATACTGGTGATCTCAGCCGACTACAAGCAACTCTCCTGCTCCATCCCATCACTTTTCTCAACCGCCGGCCGACTAGATCCCATCCACATTAATGCATGTCAGAGATAACAGTCAACTGTTATCTTTTTCATCATCACCGGTTAAAGCCCAAAAATGTAGATACTTAGTCATCTGATGGGTCGGCCCAACAACCCGGCCCAAGACTTCCAAGATCCAACAAAGATAACCCATCGTCTTGACCCAATTGGCCGAGCCCAATAGAGATGACCCAATAGATTCACCAAAGAATTCGGCCCAAACAATCCGGCCCACTACATAAAATATCATGGCCCAACAATTTCTATATCTGATAGTTATTCTGTTGTGGGGTCCACTAATGATTATGTCATCGTACGGATATTCCCCGACCAAAAGAATATTCCCCAACCAAACAAATATTCCCCGACACAACGAATATTTTATATCAACTTTCTTACTTTGTAAAATTTTCAGATATCACCCTTAACTTTAACCTTTTATCAATTTAACCATTTACTAAATAGAATAATAATTATAAGAAAATTGAATACTTTCATTTCATAAAATTTGGGGTCTTACAATCTCCCCTCCTTATGAAATTTCATCCTCGAAATAGATGTACGTACCTGGTATGTCAAAGAGGTGAGGATACCTTGTTTTCATTTTAGATTCTAACTCCCAGGTCATTTCCTCAATATCATGGTTTCTCCCCAAAACTTTGACTTAAGGTATAACCTTTGAGCGTAGAATATGTTCCTTTTTATCCATGATCTTGACAGGTACCTCCTCATACGTTAAATCTTCGACTATCTCGTCTGGTTCTATTTCAATAATGTGATTCGGGTCTTCCACAAATTTACGTAACATAGATATATTAAAAACGTTATGAACACGAGACATACTTGGCGGTAAGGCAAGTCTATAGGCCACCGTTCCTACTCGATCGAGGATTTCAAATGGACTAATGAATCGAGGGTTGAGCTTTACTCTCTTTCCAAATCACGTAACTCCTTTCCATGGAGCAACACGTAACAATACATGATCTCCAATATTGAATTCCACATCCCTTCGATGAAGATCAGCATAACTCTTTTGTCGATCTTGTGATGTTTGTATACATTGTCGGATCATTTGAAACTTTTCCATAGTCATGCATACCAATTCTGGTCCCAACAACGTTGCTTCACCCACCTCGTCCTAGCATACTGGAGAACGACACTTTCGTCCATACAACGCCTCGAATGAAGCCATGCCTATACTTGCTTGATAACTATTGTTGTAGGAGAATTCCACTAATGGTAAGTATTTGTCCCAACTTCCTTTGAAGTCTAGGACATAGAGTCTTAATAGATCTTCAAGAGTTTGAATAGTCCCCTCCAACTGCCCGTCTGTTTGAGGATGATATGCAGAACTGAATCGTAAATCAATGCCCAAGCTTTCAATAAGCTGACCCAAAATCATGAAGTGAAGCTTGGGTCTCGATCAGAAACTATGGATACTTGTTTCCTAATTTCTTAATAGCATTTAACACACAAGTATACGCGTTCGTTCGTAATATTCAGCAAGCAAGGATATCGTTCCCATGAACAAATAGACTAATATTTATCAATTACTAATTCCAATGCAATTAATCCTATTTTAAACTACGAAATATTGTTTGTGATTTGAAAATTAAACTTAACAAAACTAATAATTAAAATTAGAATTTCACAAGAGTAACTGCAGATTTAACAGGTTAAGATTACAACTTCCCTTGGTATTTCATTTAAATCAATTTACTTCCCATTTAAATCAATTAATTAATATGAATCATTATCCAAGAATGCTTTATAAAATTCACACACTTTTTCCAAAAACACGTGAATAAATCCTCCTAAATCCGATCCTTAAGACATAGAATTACAAGTAACACCCTAGTTAATTAATTCACTATATTCCTATGTGAATCAAGTTAATTAGGGTTTTACGCACAAATTCTTTCAATGGATACAAAAGACACATATGCATATTTCTATCCTACATGCTAATCATATTAACCCTATTTAGATTATATGAACAGATGTTATCATATCAAGATATCAATCTATACTCAATCTTCCAATTTTATATAGATTATGTTAGGAATAAGCGTGTGAATGATATTCCTATTTATATATGATTTGATTATGATATAAATGAATGAATATGGTAGTATGCTTGCATTAAGAAAAGCTGTAAAGTCCTTTGATAGATAATAGGAACATATGTACAAGGACTTAGAATGAATTGATCAAATGTGTTAGGTTGATACTACATAAGCAAAACATCTTTGTAAAGTCCTTAAAAAGAAATGATACAAGGACTATAAATATAGAAAGATCAAGCTTGTGACGGCCCCAAAATAGGTATACATCACCCATTCTAAGTCGCCAAATACATGGTACAGAAATAAATACAACTTCATTAATACAATTGTCGTGCAAGATACGACAAAATATATACTGTGAGTTTAAATACAAATATTGTCTAATAGACAATATTCAAACTCAAAAGGAGTCCTCATTACAATTATTGATACACTATTTTACAAAAATAGTGAGGACTGCTAAAACAACTTTCTAGAACTATCACTCCATACCCCGGCTAGATCCTGCTATATTCTCACCTCCTAAGAAGAAAAATGGAAAAAAAAAGGAAAAGGGTGAGCTCAACTAGCCCAGTAAAGAATATTATGACTAAGATAATGTACAACAAATTATCCTTAGTCCTCAATAGGAAAAAATCTGATAGAATATAATAGACAACAAGTTTTAGATCAACAATTACAGCGGAGACAACAATTCATTAGAAGATTTAAGTAGAGAATGAAATCTACTATCATCTATGAATTTAAAAGTCCATCATCAATATTTTATCACTGTAACATCAATCAATATACATCTTGGATCAAATATTCATCTTTGCACTACGGGTCAAAGAAATTCATTTGTATCACCAGTTGGTCATGTACATCTCAACACCTGTTCATCTTTTTGCTACGGGCAAAAGATATTCATTAGGTAATTATTCATCTTTGCATTACAGACCAAAGATATTGAGTTATATCATCATTTAGGACTGAGGATGATGAAAAATATTTTTAAGAAATGAATCAAGTGGGACAAAAGAATAAAGATTAAAGATTCGTACTTTAGATAATTCAAGTTTAAAAATACTCCATAATAAACCATAATGGAGTAAAATTCAAGAATGAATATCAAAACATGGATACAATCAAAGATAGTAACTATAATAGACATCTGGGACAAAGAAGAGAAAATTTTATTTTTCGGTGAATAGTGTTGTGACGCCCCCAAAATAGGTATACATCACCCATTCTGAGTTGCCAAATATATGGTACAGAAACAACTACAACTTTTATTATTACAATTGTCGTGCAAAATACGACAACACACATGTTGTGAGTTTAAATACAAATATTTTTTCTAGACAATATCCGCACTCAAATAAGTCCTCATTACATTTATTGATACACTATTTTACAAAAATAGTGAGGACTGCTAAAACAACTATCTAAGACCATCACTCTTTACCCCGACTAGTTCTTGCTATATTCTCACCTCCTTAGAAGAAAAATGGAACAAAAAGGAAAAGGGTGAGCTCAACTAGCCCAGTAAAGAATATTATGACTAAGATAAAGAACAACAATTTATCGTTAGCCTTCAACAAATTAGATAAAATATAATGGACAACCAGTTTTAGATCAATATTTACAACGAAAATAGCAATTCATTAGAAGAGTTAAGTAGAGAATGAAATCTACTATCATCTATGAATTTAAAAGTCCATCATAAATATTTTATCCATGTAACATCAATCAATATACATCTTGCATTAAATATTCATCTTTGCACTACGGGCCAAAGATATTCATTTATATCACCAGTTGGTCATGTTCATCTCAACACCTGTTCATCTTTGCACTACGGGCCAAAGATATTCATCAGGTAATCATTCATCTTTACACTACGGGCCAAAGATATTCATCAAGTATCACCATTAAAGATTAAGGATGATGAAAAACATTTTAGAGAACGAATCCAGTGAGATAGAAGAACAAAGATTAGGGATTCGTACTTTAGATGAACCAAGTTCAAAAATGCTCTATAATAAACCATAGTGAAGATAAAAACATGGATTCAATTTTAAGAATAAGGATCACAACAGATAACTTGAAAGGGAAAAAAATATATTTTTTTTCTTTTGTGAACAGTACCCGTGAACAATAACCATCATGAAAAGTTCCAAATTTGATTAAAAAGTTCAGACCAATATTCCTATGAAATGATATTAGATGAAGCGAAATTTCTAATCATTTCAGGAATTATAGAAGCAATACTTACCATAGTAAGTTTGAATTTAGGAATACGAGATGAAATAATATTATTTACTTAATATGGAGTATGAAAGAAAATAATATTTCTTACGAATATTGCAATAAAATAATATCCTCTACCTTCGTAGAAGCTTGGATTTGACGGGAATATCGGATATTATTCTGAGAAAATCTTGCAAAAAAACTACGCTCAAAGTATTTCTGATTTGAAAGTGGTGTGTTGAAGAAGGAGGGGTTACCCCATATTTATAGTAAAACCTCGGAGAAAAAACAGATAAATCAGCCTACTCTACCAAACTTCTGCCTAACTCCCTTTTTTTTTCCAAGGTTGGGGCTACTTTTTGAAAACAAGTTGTAGAGCCTTTGCAGGAGAAATTTCAATGCCTACTTTCCTTTTCTTGTTATTTTTTTCTTTCTTTGCCTACAAATTCTTATGGGCAAGGCCCACCAAACTTGACAAAAAAATAAAATGCTTGCAGAAAGCTTCCACCCACCAATTATTTCCACCAACCATTTCCAAAGTTACAATTACGCTGTTATTTATAAAAACTCAAACTTGTCGTTTTCTTCATCTGATAGTTATTTTTTTATAATGCCCACGAAAGGCTGTGCCGTCATACGAATATTCCCCGACAACAAGAATATTCCACGACCAAACGAATATTCCCCGACAAAAATGAATATTTTGTAACCACTTGCTTATTTTGTAAAATTTGTATATAACCAAAGTATTATATCAAATTAACTCCTTATTATTTCAAGATAATAAATAGAAAAAAATTTAATTTTATTTATAATAAGTTGGGGTCTTACAACCTCCCCTCCTTATAAAATTTCGTCCTCGAAATTGACGTACGTACCCGGTGTTTCGAAAAGGTGAGGGTACCTTGCTTTTATTTGCGTTTCTAATTCCCAGGTCATTTCTTCAATAGCATGGTTCCTCCACAAAACCTTAACTTGTATACGTAATGCTAGTCTATAGGCCACATTTCCTATTCGGTCAAGAATCTCAAATGGACCAACAAATCGTGGATTGCGCTTCCCTCTCTTCCTGAATCTTGTAACTCCCTTCCATAGAGCAATACCTAATAGTACATGATCTCCAATATTAAATTCCACGTCCTTTCGATGAAGATCCGCGTAACTCTTTTGTCGATCCTGTGCCATTTGTATACGTTGTCGAATCGTTTGGATCTTTTCTGAAGTCATACGTACCAACTTTGGTCCCAACAATGTTGCTTCACCAACCTCATCCCAACATACTGGAGAGCTAAACTTTTATCCATATAATGCTTCGAATGGAGCCACACCTATACTTGCCTGATAACTGTTGTTGTAGGAGAATTCCACCAATGGCAAGTACTTATCCCAACTTCCTTTGAAATCTAGGATACAGAGTCTTAATAGATCTTCAAGGGTTTGAATAGTCCTTTCCAATTGCCCGTCTGTTTGAGGATGGTATGCCGAACTGAATCGTAAATCCGTGCCCATACTTTCTGCAAGCTAACCCAAAATCGTGAAGTGAATCTTGGGTCACAATTCGAAACTATGGATACTGGCATGCCATGCAATATCACAATCTCATTCACGTACATACGAGCAAGATGTTCTTGGGAATAAGTCTCACGTATAGGCAAGAAATGAGCAGACTTGGTAAATCTATCAATAATAACCCAAATCGCATCTATGCCTTGAGAAACTTTGGGAAGACCTGTAACAAAATCCATGGTAATGTGTTCCCACTTCCATTTCGGAATCTCAAGTGGTTGCAATGGACCCTTTGGCACTTGATGCTCCACCTTTACACGTTGACAAGTTAAACACCTCGAGATAAACTCTACGATCTCTCTCTTCATTGCTCCACCAAAATGTATATCGAAGATCGTGATACATTTTGGTACCCCCAGGATGGATTGCAAATGGTGTGTTGTGTGCCTCCATCATGATTTTATGCTTTAAGTCAGAGTTATTAGGAACACAAAGTCTGGAGTTGACTATAAGTATTCCTTCTTCATCAATTCTTGCTTCCGGAATAGCACCTTCTTGCACTTTCTTCTTCATATGCATCAGCTCCACGTCTGTAGTTTGAGCAGCTTTAACTTTATCGATTAAAGTCGATTATACTCATATGTTTGATATCATCACGTGAGTACTTGGAGCCTTTACCTCTATCTCCATCCTTTGCAAGTCATACAAAATGGGCCTTTGTGTTAACAACATTGCACTCGTACCCGCATATGATCTTCTACTCAATGAGTCATCTACAACGTTTGCTTTTCCAGGATGATATTGAATGCTATGGTCGTAATCTTTCAACAACTCGAGCCAACGTCGTTTCCGCATGTTGAGTTATTTTTGGGTGAAGAAATATTTGAGGCTTTTATGATCCGTATAAATCTCAACTTTCTCCCCGTACAGGTAGTGTCTCCATATTTCAACGCATAAACGACTGCTGCCAACTCTAAATCATGAGTAGGATAATTCCTCTCATATTCTTTGAGCTGTCGCGAGGCATAGGCTATGAATTTCCCATGTTGCATGAGAACACATCCTAACCCTTTGCACAAGCATCATTTGTAGATAACAAATCCATCCAACCGGATGGTATTGTCGAAATAGGTCTTAAAATGAGTCTCCTCTTAAGCTCTTGGAAACTCTTCTCACATTCCTAGCTCCATAAGAATTTTGTATCTTTTCGAGTCAGCTGAGTTAATGGAGTAGAGATTCGAGAAAATCCTTCCACGAATCTCCGATAATAACCAGCTAAGCCCAAAAAGCTACGTGCTTGATCAACGAACTTGGTTGTTCCCAACTTTGTATTGCTTCAATCTTCGCCGGGTCAACAGATGCTCCATGTTTTGACACCACGTGCCCAAGGAATGCTACTTCCTTAAGCCAGAACTCGCATTTCTTCAGCTTGGCATATAGCTTGTTGTCACGAAGTCTTTGAAGTACTAGCTTAAAATGGTGCTCATGATCTTCACGGCTTTTGAAATAGATGAGGATGTCATCAATAAAGATAACAACGAACTGATCCAAATATTCCTTGAATACACGGTTCATCATATCCATGAAAGCAGCAGGAGCATTAGTCAATCCAAAAGTCATGACTAAGAATTCATAATGCCCATACCACATCCTGAAGGCAGTCTTTGGAATATCCTCAGTTTTAATCTTCAGCTGATGATATCCAGAACAAAGATTGATCTTTAAAAAGAATTATGCTCCTTGCAACTGGTCAAACAAGTCATCAATGCGAGGTAGTGGATACCTATTCTTGATGGTGACATGGTTTAATTCTCGGTAGTCAATACAAAGTCGCATACTCCGCCTTTTTCTTCTTTACAAATAAAAGCAGAGAGCACCCCAAGGAGATGTACTAGGACGAATGAAACTGATGTCTAACAATTCCTGTAGTTGGACTTTTAACTCCTGAAGTTCAATAGGAGCCATTCGATATGAGGTTTTAGAAATGGGATTTGTACCCGATTCAAGATCAATAAAGAATTCAACTTCACGTTCCGGGGGTAGACCAGGAAGTTCTTCTGGAAATATGTCAAGAAATTCATTAACAACAGGAATATTATTCAAATCTGACGTGTTTTTGTTCAAGTCCATAATATGGGCTAAGAAAGCTTGACATCTGTTTTTCAATAAATGAATAGCTTTATGGCTTGATATGACAGTGACTGATTTTAGTGGTTTAGTTGCTTGAATTCGTATAACAGGTTGGTTAGGAATATGAAAACTAACAACATTACGAAAACAATCAATTTTGGCATGATGAGTGGTTAACCAATCAATCCCTAAAATCACATCAAATGCAAGTATCTTTAAAGAGATAAGATCAACAGGTAATGTGATTGTGCCAACTTGGATCAAGCAAGATTTATAAACTGTAGATGTAATAAAGGTTTCACCCAACGGAGTTTTAACAGATAAGTTAAAGTCCAATTTCTCTGAAGTTAAGTTTAAACGTTGAGCACAAGAAGGAGAGATAAAAGAATGGGTAGAACCGGTATCTAGTAAGGTATAAACTTTGCAAGAGTTCAAGATTAGCTTACCCGTGATCAACTAGTTCAGGTTTCTCGCGTTTTGGCCAGTCACGACAAACGCCCTTCCTTGAACCACCGACTTTATTTTGTCCATAGTCGCCTTTGGTGCCGCCGTCCCAGTTGGACTTTACTTTGCTACCGGATAAAATCGGGCTATGTGACCATATTTTCCATAATTGAAACACACCTTGGAAGGTTGTGAACAGTTTGGACTTATGTGTCCCTCCTCTCCGTATCTGTAGCATCTAACTGGCGGTCGTTCTCCTCCCCTAGAATTTGTTGTTGGTGCTGGTGCTGTTGTTGATGTCTTCCCGTCATTGTTGAATCTCCTCTTTTTGAAATTTATACTTGACTCACCTCTCCTATTATCATGGCCACGATTAGCACCTTTAGTGGTTCTGGCTTTGTCATGGGTTATCATCGCTCAGATAGATCTCTTTATATCACCGATTACCACAGTTGTGGTCCTTTGGTTGAACATACTCATTATCACGCTCTAATAATTGAGCCCTATTAACAACATCTGAATATAAAGAAAATTTATGAGAGATAAGATATTGTCGAATCTCGGGTTTTAGACCTCTCAGAAACATCCGCGTCATGCGTTCCTCATTTTCTACCAAATGAGGTGCAAACCTGGATAACTCTGCGAAATTCACCTCGTACTGGGACACCGTCATGTTGTCCTGTTCCAGTCTAATAAACTCTACCTCCATCATATGACGAATACTTTCAGGAAAGTACTTTTCATTGAACAGTTTCTGAAATTTTTCCCAAGACATGTTGAGTGCGGCTGGCTGGGTACGCTTCACAGATTCCCACCAGTAATCTGCCTCACCACTGAACATAAAGGTGGCGAATGGAACCTACTTCCTTCGTCGTTGACCAAGACATCAATATCTTGGTAATTTACTTAACCCACGTTTCCGCCTTAATCGGATCGGGCTTTCCCCAGAAATCTGGTGGTCCCAACTCCTTGAATTGCTTGGCTATGACAAACCGCGCGTTGCTATCATTTCCACCCGTATTTTGTACACGAGTCTCCCTCGTCTGATTTTGCATGAACTGTAAAAAGATTCTAAACATCGCATCATTCATCGTTTGCTCGGTAGTGTTGTTTACAAGAGGAATATTGCCTTCTTGTTGCACGTTCTCTTGGTTGGTGATTGAAGGTTGTTCCACGGTCTCATACACCCCGTTGTTAACGTTCTCAACTGCCATTCTTAAAAATTGCCATAAAATAGAGGTTAATTAAACAAATTAACATATCACATAATATCCCTATATTATTACCGACCAACAAATAAACTTAGGTAGGACACACTAGCGAAGGATTTACTCGACTTTCCCCTCCTAGTTCTAATCCTCGATCTCCGCCAGAGACCATATCCCTAAGCTTTGATACCAACTGTGATCCCCCCAAAATAGGTATACATCACCCATTCTGAGTCGCTAAATACATGGTACAGAAACAACTACAACTTTTATTATTACAATTGTTGTTCAAAATACGACAACACACATGTTGTGAGTTTAAATACAAATATTGTCTTCTAGACAATATCCACACTCAAATAAGTCCTCATTACATTTATTGATACACTATTTTACAAAAATAGTGAGGACTACTAAAACAACTGTCTAGGACCATCACTCTTTACCCCGACAGGTTCTTGCTATATTCTCACCTCCTTAGAAGAAAAATGGAACAAAAAGAAAAAGGGTGAGCTCAACTAGCCCAATAAAGAATATTATGACTATGATAAAGAACAACAATTTATCGTTAGCCTTCAACAAATCAGATAAAATATAATGGACACCCAGTTTTAGATCAATATTCGCAGCAAAAATAACAATTCATTAGAAGAGTTAAGTAGAGAATGAAATCTACTATCATCTATGAATTTAAAAGTCCATCATCAATATTTTATCCCTGTAACATCGATCAATATACATCTTGCATTAAATATTCATCTTTTCACTACGGGTTAAAGATATTCATTTATATCACGAGTTGGTCATGTTCATCTCAACACCTGTTCATCTTTGCAATACGGGCCAAAGATATTCATCAGGTAATCATTCATCTTTGCACTACGGGCCAAAGATATTCATCAAGTATCACCATTAAAGACTGAGGATGATGAAAAACATTTTAGAGAACGAATCCAGTAAGATAGAAGAACAAAGATTAGGGATTCGTACTTTAGATGAACCAAGTTCAAAAACGCTCCATAATAAACCATAGTGAAGATCAAAACATAGATTCAATTTCAAGAATAGGGATCACAACAGATAACTTGAAAGGAAATTTTTTTTCTTTTGTGAAATGAGACTTTGAATGAAGACCGTGAACAATGGCGTGAATATGACCCGTGAACATGGCGTGAATAATAGAACCATCATGAAAAGTTCCAAATTTGATTAAAAAGTTCAGACCAATATTCCTATGAAATGATATTAGATGAAGCAAAATTTCTAATCATTTCAGGAATTATAGATTCAATACTTACCATAGTAAGTTCGAATTAAGGAATACGAGATGAAATAATATTGCTTACGTAATATGGAGTATGAAAGAAAATAATATTTCTTACGAATATTGCAGTAAAATAATATCCTTTACCTTAGTAGAAGCTTGGATTTGACTGGAATATCAGATATTATTCTGAGAAAATCTAGCAGAAAAACTACGCTCAAAGTATTCTTATACTCAAGAAAATACTCACAATATTTTAGAATAAGAATTTCTGATTTGAAAGTGGTGTGTTGAAGGAGGGGTTACCCCATATTTATAGTAAAACCTCGGAGAAAAAACAGATGAATCAGCTTACTCTACCAAACTTCTGCCTAACTCCCTTTTTTTTCCAAGGTTGGGGCTACTTTTTGAAAACAAGTTGCAGAGCCTTTACAGGAGAAATTTCAATGCCTACTTTCCTTTTCTTGTTTTTTTTCTTTCTTTGCCTGCAAATTCTTATGGGCAAGGCCCACCAAACTTGACAAAAAAATAAAATGCTTGCAGAAAGCTTCCACCCATCAATTATTTCCACCAACCATTTCCAAAGTTACAACCTACTTTTTTCTGAAAACAAGTATTCATATACATTAATTTGCTTACTTCCATTTCTAATTACCACATGCTTATATATTATAATAATATTATTATTAAACAATTATAATATATTATAATAATATAATTGAATGAATATTTTATCAGAAATTGTAATTCTACAAAAATATGCCAAACTTTCAACAATAATTTCATGCTAAAATTCCTTCATTTATATCCACATGAAATAAACATTTCCTTATCATATAAATCAATAATTAATTATTCACAAATAATATTACGAAATTACAATAATGACAACCAACGGTAGTTCCGAGAAAGAGGGGCTTTCAGATAAGGATTTCTCCTTCTTGGCGCATTGATTAGGTGACCAAACCTCTCCTCGATGTGAACTTTCTAGACATTGCCTAATACATCATCTAATAATATTATTCAAATAATATAAATTATTGATATGATAATGGGAAATATTAGGCGATGACAATTATTGAAACAACAATAATATAAAATATCAACGCAGAAATTATTGAATCAATAAAATAAAATATTGAGCGATAATTATCGTAACAATTATAAAGTAGTGCCTTCTTACGTAAGAATCGATAATTCAAAATATCATGTAATACCGCTTGTCTTCTTTGTGCGACCACATATTCTTACGTATTTTAACCACGGTAATCCAACGATGTTAATTAGTGAATAATTATGCCGTTATTTATGAAAACTCAAACTTGTCATTTTCTTCATCCGATAGCTTACTCACATTATAAGGCCCACGAATGGTTTACTTGTAGTTATACGAATATTCCCGAAGCAACAAGAATATTCCACGACCAAACGAATATTCCCAGAACAAAAATGAATATTTTATAACCACTTGCTTATTTTGTAAAATTTGCATATAACCAAACTATTATATCAAATTAACTCCTTATTATTTCAAGATAATAAATAGAGAAAATTTAATTTTATTCATAATAAGTTGGGGTCTTACAAGTGCCGTATTTGTGAATAGTGCCATATACATGAATAGTACCGTATACATAAATAGTAACCCCGACACAAAAAGGTTGAAATTCCACAATAAAATTCATATCAATATTTCAGCATAATGATATTGAAGAAAATAATATCATATACAAAGAAAATAACATCCCTTACCTCAAAAGAACAATATTTCTAAATGAAATATCGGATATGATGCTAAAGGAAACTTGCACTGAATAGCAACTCTCAAAGTATCTAAATACTCACAAAATACGCTCGATAATATAAAGAAAGAAAACTTGTTTCTGGTGTGATTTTCAATTCTAACTAAGCACCCCAGTTATAGGAAAATGCTAGAACGCCAAAGGAGACTAAATTAATAAAATATTACTTTCTTAAAAAATTTCTATGCCCACCATCTTTGCCTAAAAACTCAGCACACCTCTAGTGGGGCCCACCAAGATCATATTTTCTACTCCAACCAAAAGTGGGGCCCACCATGTTTTTAAATAAAAACATTTATTTCTGAAACGTCACTAATTCATAATAAATAGCCCCTTTATCAGAAAAATACGAATTTTATGTCCATTCCATAGGAAATCGAATTCTCTACAACTTTGTAGCTTTAAGTTTTTTCAAATTCCAAACAAAAAATGCCTGAAATCCACATACAGACAATTTTTAATACCTCGATTAAAACCAAAATCTTGATAAAACACCTCAAAGATTAATTCCTTCATTTATATCCACACAAAATAAATATTTTCCTATCCATCATTTATGTCCACATAAAATAAATATTTAAGTATCATATAAATCAATAATTAATTATTCACAAATAATATTACGAATCACTGATTATAATGACGAATTAGTTCTCGAGAAGAGGGGGCTTTCAGATAAGGATTTCTCATTCTTGGCGCCCAATTAGGTGACGAAAACCCTTTCTGAACAAAACTTTCTTAGACATTGCCAATAATGCTATCTAATAATATTATTCAAATAATATAATTTATTGATCGATAATGGGAAATATTGTGCGATGACAATTATTGAAACAACAATAATATAAAATATCAATCGTGAATTATTGAATCAATAAAATAAAATATTGAACAATAATTACTATAACAATTATTGAGTAGTGCCTTCTTACATAAGAATCAATAATTCAAAATCTTTAATGCCAAAGGTGTCTGTCTTATTGTGCGATCACGCGTATTAATGTATTTTAACTACCAGGTAATCCAACAGTGTTAACGGTAAAAATTACGCCGTTATTTATAAAAACTAAAACAGTAGCATTAACACTGTTGTTACCTGGTGTGCAACACCATTATTTATAAATAATGGCGTAATTGTTATCGTTAACACTGTTGGATTACCTGGTGGTTAAAATACTGATGTCTGGCGTGGTTTAGCGATGCACTTAATATTGCAAAGTATTTTGAATTATTGATTCTTACATAAGAAGGCACTACTCAATAATTGTTATAGTAATTACTATTCAATATTTTATTTTATTGATTCAATAATTATGCATTGATATTTTATATTATTGTTATTTCAATAATTGGCCTTTTGATATTTCCCATTATCGGATCAATAAATCATATTATTTGAATAATATTATTAGATAGCATTATTGGCAATGTCTAAGGAAGTTCATGCAGAAGGGTTTGATCACCTAATTGCACGCTAGTAAGAGAGAAATCATTAACTAAAGCCCCCTCTTTCTTGGGAAACGACATTTTGTATAATTGATGGATTCTATAATATTATTTGTGAATAATTAATTATTAATTTATTGATAAGGAAATATTTATTTTGTGGAATAAATGATGGATAGGGAAATATTTATTTTATGTGGATATAAATGAAGGAATTAATTAATGAAAAATGTTTTATTAGTATTTTCCTGGAATGGAGGTATTAAAAATTATCTATTTTGTTGATTTAAGTTTGCATTTTTGTTTGGAATTTGAAAAAACTTAAATCTAAAAGTTGTAGAGAAATCAATTCTATCTATATATATAAATATATTTTATATATATATATATATATATATATTGATTATCGTAAATTTAAATTATTTGAAAAATTATAGAGTGTGACCACTTTTTTTTTTTTTGAAAACATGTGCGAGATTTTTTTCAAAGAAGGCATGCTCAGTTGTTCAAAAAGGTGGCATAGAAGAGGAAAAAAAATATTATTTTATTAATTTAGTCCATTGCGTCTAAATTTTCCTATAAATAGGTGCTTAGTTAGAATTGAGGTCACACCGTAAATAAGTTTTTTTCTCTCTCTATATATATATATATATTATATATATATATATATATATATATATTATCGAGCGATTTTGTGAGTATTTAGATACTTTTGAGAGTTAATCAAATATCATATCCGATATTCCATTCGTATACTTCTTTTCGAGTGTTGGATGTTATGATATTATTTCTTTCAATATCATTATCTCAAAATATTGGTATGAATTTTATTATGGAATTTATACCTTTTGTGTTGGAGTTACTATTCACATATACGCTATTTACGCATTTAAAAAAAAATAAAATTTTCTCTTCTTTGTCCCAGATGTCTATTATGGTTACTATCTTTGATTTTATCCATGTTTTGATCTTCATTCTTGAATTTACTCCATATGGTTTATTATGGATTATTTTTAAACTTGAATTATCTAAAGTACGAATCTCTAATCTTTGTCCTTTTATCTCACTGAATTCGTTCTCTAAAATATTTTTCATCATCCTCAGTCTTTAATTGTGATACTTGATGAATATCTTGGGCCTGTAGTGCAAAGATGAATAATTAGCCGATGAATATCTTTGGCCCGTAGTGCAAAGATGAATAGGTGTTGAGATGAACATGACCAACTGGTGATACAAATTAATATTTTTGGCTCGTAGTGCAAAGATGAATATTTGATTCAAGATGTATATTGATTGATGTTACAGGGATAAAATATTGATGATGGACTTTTAAATTCATAGATGATAGTAGATTTCATTCTCTACTTGACTCTTCTAATGGATTGTTGTTTCCGCTGCAGTTGTTGATCTAAAACTTGTTGTCTATTATATTCTATCAGATTTTTCCTTGTTGAGGACTAATGATAATTTGTTGTATATTATCTTAGTCATAATATTCTTTACTGGGCTAGTTGAGCTCACCCTTTTCCTTTTTGTTTCATTTTTCTTCTCAGGAAGCGAGAATATAGCGGGAACTAGTCGGGGTATGGAATGATGGTTCTAGTCAGTTGTTTTAGCAGTCCTCAATATTTTGTAAAAATAGTGTATCAATAATTGTAATGAGGACTTTATTTGAGTGTGGATATTATCTAGAAGACAATATTTGTATTTAAACTCACAGTATGTGTTGTCGTACGTTGCACGATAATTGTAATATTAAAGTTGTAGTTGTTTGCTGTACCATATATTTATTGACTCAGAATGGGTGATGTATACCTATTTTGGGGCGTCACGATTAGTATCGAGCTTAGGATATGGTCTCATGGAGATCGGGGAATAAAACTAGGAGGGAGAGATTTAGTAATCCTTCGCTGCTAGTGTGTCCTACCTAAGCTTATTTGTTGGTCAGTCATAATATAGGGATATTATGTGATATGTTAATTTGTTTAATTAACACTTGTTTTATGGCAGTTTTTAAGAATGGCAGCTGAGAACATTAACAATGGAGTGTATAAGACCGTGGAACAACCTTCAATCACCAACCAGGAGAGCGTGCAATAGGAAGGCAATATTCCTCCTGTAAACAACACTACCGAGCAAACGATGAATGATGGGATGCTTAGAAGCTTTTTGTAGTTCATGCAAAATCAGACGAGGGAGACTCGTATACAAAATACGAGTGGAAATGATAGCAACACGCGGTTTGTCACAGCCAAGCAGTTCAACTAGTTGGGACCACCAGATTTCTGGGGAAAGTCGGATCTGATTAAGGCGGAAATGTGGGTCAAGCAAATTACCAAGATATTTTATATCTTAGGATGCACAGAAGAACAAAAGGTTCTATTCGCCACCTTTATGTTCGGTGGTGGCGATTCTTGGTAGGAATCACGAAGCGCGTACCACCAAACCGCACTCAACATGTCTTGGGAAAGATTTCAGAAACTATTGAATGACAAGTACTTTCCTGAAAGTATTCATATGAAGGAGGTAGAGTTTATTAGACTGGAACAGAACAACATAACGGTGTCCCAAAACGAGGCGAAGATCGCGGAGTTATCCAGGTTTGCACCTCATTTAGTAGAGAATGAAGAACGTATGATGCGATTGTTTTTGAGAGGTCTAAACCCGAGATTCGTCAATACCTTATCGCTCACAAATTTTCTCTATATTCAGATGTTGTCAACAGGGCTCAATTATTAGCGCGAGATAATGAGTATGTTCAACCGAGGGACCACAACATGGGTCATACCGGTGACAACAGTCATCAGAGCGATGATAACCAACTAGGAGGGAAAAATTCAGACAAAAGCGGTAACCACTCTGGTGGTAATCGTGGCCATGATAATAGGAGAGGTGAGTCAAGTGGAAATTTCAAAAAGAGAAGATTCAACAATGACAGAAAGACATCAGCAGTAGCACCAACACTAACAACAAATTCTAGGGGAGGAGAACGACCACCAGTTAGATGCTACAGATGCGGAGAGGAGGGACACATAAGTCCAAATTGTTCATAGCCTTCCAAGGTGTGTTTCAATTATGGAAAAGACGGTCATATAGCCCAATTTTATCCGGTAGCGAAGTCAAGTCTAGCTGGGACAGCGATACCAAAGGCGATTACGGACAAAACAAAGTCAATGGTTCAAGGGAGGGCGTTTATCGTGACTGGCCAAAACGTGAAAAACCCGAATGAGGTGATCACGGGTAAGCTAATCATAAAGTCTAGCGAAGTCTATACCATATTGGATACCGGTTCTTCCCATTCTTTTATCTCTCCTGCTTTTGCTCAACGTTTAAACTTGACTACAGAGAAATTAGACTTTGACTTATCTGTGGAGACTCCGTTAGGAGAAACTTTCATTACATCCACTGTTTATAAATCTTGCTTGATCCAAGTTGGCACCATCACATTACCTGTTGATCTTATCTCTTTAAAGATACTTGCATTTGATGTGATTTTAGGGATTGATTGGTTAACTACTCATCATGCCAAAATTGATTGTTTTCGTAAGGTTGTTAGTTTTCATATTACTAACCAACCTGTTATGCGAATTCAAGCAACCAAACCACTAAAGTCAATCACTGTCATATCAAGCCATAAAGCCATTCATTTATTAAAAAATAGATGTCAAGCTTTCTTAGCCCATGTTATGGACTTGAACAAAAAACACGTTAAATTTGAATAATATTTCTGTTGTTAGTGAATTTCCTGACGTATTTCTTGAAGAACTTCCTGGTCTACCCCTAGAACGTGAAGTTGAAATCTTTATTGACCTTGAACCGGGTACAAAGCCCATTTCTAAAGCCCCATATTGAATAGCTCCTATTAAACTTCAGGAGTTAAAAGTCCAACTATAGGAGTTGTTAGACATCGATTTCATTCGTCCTAGTACATCTCCTTGGGGTGCTCCTGTTTTATTCATAAAGAAGAAAGACGGGAGTATGCGACTTTGTATTAACTACCGAGAATTGAACCATGTCACCATCAAGAATAGGTATCCCCTACCTCGCGTTGATGACCTGTTCGACCAGTTGCAAGGAGCACAATTCTTTTCAAAGATCGATCTTTATTCTGGATATCATCAGCTGAAGATTAAAACTGAGGATATTCCAAAGACTGCCTTCAGAACTTGGTACGGGCATTATGAATTCTTAGTCATGTCTTTTGGGTTGACTAATGCTCCTAATGCTTTCATGGATATGATGAACCCTATATTCAAGGAATATTTGGATTAGTTCGTTGTTGTCTTTATTGATGACATCCTCATCGATTCCAAAAGCCGTGAAGATCATGAGCACCATTTGAAGCTGGTACTTCAAAGGCTTCGTGATAACAAGCTATATGCCAAGCTAAAGAAATGTGAGTTATGGCTTCAGGAAGTAGCATTCCTTGGGCATGTGGTGTCAAAACGTGGAGTATCTGTTGACCCGGCAAAGATTGAAGTAATACAAAGTTGGGAGTAACCGAAGTCGGTGACAAAAGTACGTAGCTTTCTGGGCTTAGCTGGTTATTATCGAAGATTCGTGGAAGGATTTTCTCGAATCGCTACTTTGTTAACTCTGCTAACTCAGAAAGATACAAAATTCATATGGAGTGAGGAATGCGAGAAGAGTTTCCAAGAGCTCAAGAGGAGACTCATTTCGGCACCTGTTCTAACAATATCATCTGGTTTGGATGGATTTGTTATCTACAGCGATGCTTCAAGCAAAGGGTTAGGATGTGTTCTCATGCAATATGGGAAAGTCATAACTTATGCCTCGCGACAACTCAAAGAATATGAGAGGAATTATCCTACTCATGATCTGGAGTTGGCAGCAGTTGTTTTTGCGTTGAAAATCTGGAGACACTACCTGTATGGGTGAAAGTAGAGATTTATACGGATCATAAAAGCCTTAAATATTTCTTCACCCAAAAAGAACTCAACATGCGGCAACGATGTTGGCTCAAGCTGTTGAAAGATTATGACCATAGCATTCAATATCATCTTGGAAAAGCAAATGTTGTAGCTGACGCATTGAGTAGAAGATCGTATGCGGATACGAGTGCGATGTTGTTAACACAAAGACCCATTTTCTACGACTTACAAAGGATGGAGATAGAGTTAAAGGCTCCAAGTACCCACGTGAAGATATCAAACATACGAGTAGAACCAACTTTAATCGATAAAGTTAAAGTTGCTCAAGCCACAGACCCAAAGATGATACTTATGAAGAAAAAAGTATAAGAAGGTGTTATTCCAGAAGCAAGAATTGATGAAGAAGGAATACTTCGAGTCAACTCCAGACTTTGCATTCCTAACGATTATGACTTGAAGCATAGAATCATGATGGAGGCACATAACACACCATTTGCAATCCATCCTGAGAGTACCAAAATGTATCATGATCTTCGACATATATTTTGGTGGAGCACTATGAAGAGAAAGATCGCGGAGTTTATCTCGAGGTGTTTAACTTGTCAACGTGTAAAGGCGGAACATCAAGTGCCAAAGGGTCCATTGCAATCACTTGAGATTCCAAAATGGAAGTGGGAACACATTACTATGGATTTCGTTACGAGTCTTTACAAGGTTTCTCAAGGCATAGATGCGATTTAGGTTATTGTTGATAGATTAACCAAGTCTGATAATTTCTTGCCTATATGTGAGACTTATTCCCTTGAACGTCTTACTCGTATGTACGTAAATGAGATTATGAGATTGCATGGCATGCCAGTATCCATAGTTTTAGATCATGACCCAAGTTTCACTTAACAATTTTGGGTTAGCTTGCAGAAAGCTATGGGTACGGATTTACGATTCAGTTCAGCATACCATCCTCAAACGGATGGGCAATCAGAAAGGACTATTCAAACCCTTGAAGATTTATTAAGACCATGTCCTAGATTTCAAAGGAAGTTGGGATAAGTACTTGCCATTGGTGGAATTCTCCTACAACAACAGTTATCAAGCAAGTATAGGCATGGCTCCATTCGAGGCGTTATATGGGCGAAAGTGTTGTTCTCCAGTATGCTGGGATGAGTTGGGTGAAGCAAAGTTGTTGGGAGCAGAATTAGTACGCATGACTACGGAAAAGATCCAAACGATTCGACAACGTATACAAACGGCAGGATCGACAAAAGAGTTATGCGGATCTTCATCGAAAGGACGTGGAATTTAATATTGTGGATCATGTACTGTTACGTATTGCTCCATGGAAGGGAGTTACAAGATTCGGGAAGAGAGGAAAGCTCAATCTACGATTTATTGGTCCATTTGAGATACTTGGTCGCATAGGAAATGTGGCCTATATACTCGCATTACCTCCAAGCATGTCTCGTGTTCATAATGTTTTTCACATATCTATGCTTCATAAATATGTGAAAGACCCAAACCACATTATTGCGTTAGAACCAGATGAGATAGCCAAAGATTTAACGTACGAGGAGGTACCTGTCAAAATATTGGATAGGAAAGAGCATGTCCTACGAACAAAGGTTATACCACAAGTCAAGGTTTTATGGAGGAACCATGCTATGGAGGAACCACATTTTTGAATTATTGATTCTTACGTAAGAAGGCACTACTTAATAATTGTTATAGTAATTACTGTTCAATATTTTATTTTATTGATTCAATAATTACTGCGTTGATATTTTATATTATTGTTGTTTCGATAATTGTCACTGCACAGTATTTCCCATTATCAGATCAATAAATCATATTTTTTGAATACTATTATTAGATAGCATTATTGGCAATGTCTAAGGAAGTTCTGTCTAAGAAAGGGGTTTGGTCACCTAATTGCGTGCCAGTAATGAGAAATCCTTATCGAAAAGTCCCCTCTTTCCTGGGAACGACCTGGTTGTCATAATTGTGATTCTGTAATATTATTTGTGAATAATTAATTATTGATTTATATGATAAGAAAATATTTATTTTTTATGGATATAAATGAAGGAATTAATACTGAGGTGTTTTATCAGTATTTTGTCAGAATAGAGGTATTAAAAATTATCCATATGTGGATTTCGAACATTTTTCATTTGGAATTTGAAAAAACTTAAAGCTAAAAAGTTGTAGAGAATTCGATTTCCTGTGGAATGGACATAAAATTCATATTTTTCTGATAAAGGGGCTGTTTATTATGAATTATTGAAGTTTCGGAAATTAAATATTTTTATTAAAATTATGGGTGGGACCCACTTTTGTTTTTTTTTTGAAAACATATGCTGAGATTTTTTTTCAAAGAAGGCATGCTCAGTTGTTCAAAAAGGGTGGCGTAGAAGTGGGAAAATAAATAATATTATTTTATTAATTTAGTCTCCTTTGGCGTTTTAGCATTTTCCTATAAATAAGGTGCTTAATTAGAATTGAAAATCACACCAGAAACAAGTTTTTTTTTCTCTCTCTCTCTCTCTCTCTATATATATATATATATATTATCGAGCGTATTTTGTGAGTATTTAGACACTTTGAGAGTTGCTATTCAGTGCAAGTTTCCTTCAGCATTATATCCGATATTCCATTCAGAAATACTGTTCATTTGAGGTAAGGGATGTTATTTTCTTCGTAAATGATATTATTTCTTTCAATATCATTATGCTGAAATATTGGTATAAATTTTATTGTTGAATTTCTATCTTTTTGTGTCGGGGTTACTATTCATGTATACGGCACTATTCACGTGCTCTGACCTTATTCACGTATCTTGCTTATTCACCAAAAAAAATAAAATTTTCTCTTCTTTGTCCCAGATGTCTATTATGGTTACTATCTTGGATTGTATCCATATTTTGATCTTCATTCCTGAATTTTACTCCATTATGGTTTATTATGGAGTATTTTTAAACTTGAATTATCTAAAGTACGAATCTCTAATCTTTGTCCTTTTATCTCACTGGATTCGTTCTCTAAAATGTTTTTCATAATCCTCAGTCTTTAATGGTGATACTTGATGAATATCTTTGGCCTGTAGTGCAAAGATGAATGATTACCTGATGAATATCTTTGGCCCGTAGTGCAAAGATGAATAGGTGTTGAGATGAACATGACCAACTGGTGATACAAATTAATATTTTTGGTCCGTAGTGCAAAGATGAATATTTGATTCAAGATGTTTATTGATTGATGTTACAGGGATAAAATATTGATGATGAACTTTTAAATTTATAGATGATAGTAGATTTCATTTCTACTTGACTCTTCTAATGGATTGTTGTTTCCGTTGCAGTTGTTGATCTAAAACTTGTTGTCTATTATATTCTATCAGATTTTTCCGTGTTGAGGACTAATGATAATTTGTTGTATATTATCTTAGTCATAATATTCTTTACTGGGCTAGTTGAGCTCACCCTTTTCCTTTATGTTCCATTTTTCTTTACAAGAAGCGAGAATATAGCGGGAACTAGTCGGGGTATGGAATGATGGTTCTAGTCAGTTATTTTAGCAATCCTCACTATTTTGTAAAATAGTGTATCAATAATTGTAATGAGGACTTTATTTAAGTGTGGATATTATGTAAGACCCCAGATTTTATGAATAAAGATTTAAATTTCTCGAAATATTCTTTTTGAATATTATGGTGTGGATTTGATATAATGTTATAGTTGTGGGTAATATTTACAAATTTTTCAAAGTAAGTAAGTGGTTATATAATATTCGATTGGTCGGAAAATATTCGTTTTAACAGGAAATATTAAATGCGACGACACAATCATTAGTGGACCCTAGCGGAAATATTGTCGTAGTAAAGAAAAGCAGCGTAATTATCTTTTATTAAAATTAACGGCGAAAGTGTTACCGTTAAAACTGTTGAACTACCCGGTAGTAAAAGTACAGTAATACGCATGGATGCATAGTATCACACGGTATTGATTATTGATGCTTACGTGAGAAGTCACTCAGTTATATTCAATTATTGGTACAGTAATTGCTGCATCGTATCTCTCATATTGTTGATTCAATTATTGTTACAGATCATCTGTATAATATGTTATATTATTAAATCAATAATTGAGACGACAAAGTTATTCATATTATTAAATTAAAATATTTACAATGTCTGAAGTTACATCGAGGAGAGATTTGGTCATCTAATCATGGCTACCAATAAGGAAAATCCTTATCGAAAGCCCCTCTTTCCTGGGAACGACCTGGTTGTTAAATATTGTGAATTAAAATATTAATGATGAATAAGTTCGTGTTGATTAAAGATGAATTGGATAGTTCCATTGTGTTGGAATTATTAGTGTTACTGAAAATCGACATTTATTTCGATAATAATTGATGTATGGAGGTTATATTGAACAATCGGGTAATTAACCGGATAAATGAGCAATTAATTGCTATTAATTCACATGATTATAACTATTTGCTCACTTGTGTGTACTATTGATTCACATTCTTGTACTATTATAGGAGGTGGTGAAAGATTGATAATACTTGCATGACTAAGCTAAAAATGGAGGTATAGTTGAAGGTACTATACTGTAATTCGTATTTTCACATGATTATAACTATTGATTCACATGATTGAACTATTGATTCACATTATTTACTATTAGGGGAGGTGGTGCAAATTTGATAATACTTGCAGGACTAAATTAAAAATGAAGAAAAGAGGAGGTATTATCTTCGTAATATTTTGAGCCCCAAAATGTGCAATTATTGATACTATATTTTCCTATAAATAGAAGCTCATTCTTCCTTCATTTCTCACCAATTCACTAAAGCTATAGAGTAATTATTATATAGAGAAATTATAAAGAGAAAGGAGAAGAGAAGTTTGCTACCTCACTATTCCAATATCCAGTTTCTTCTAAGGTAAGGGGTATTATTCTTTTGTATTCATGAAGAGAGTTATTTTCTTTTAATACTCGTAAGAGTTGTTATTCCATTCTTTATTATTATGTTGGAATAACTCATCTGTCAAGGCACCGCATACATGGTGAAATTCTTCTGTTATTCCATTCTTTATTATTCTGTTGGAATAACTTGTTTGTGCGGTCTATCGCATTCCTGGTGAATTCTGTTGTTATTCCATTCTTTATTATTTTGTTGGAACATCCATCTGCATGCGGATTACGGCATGACACTGGTTCCATTCTTTATTATTCTATTGGAACATCCCATGCGTGCGGATTACGCGTACGACCTGGTTACATTCGTTATTATTCGGATGGAATATCCTGCATGCATGGATTACGCATGACACGGTTTCCAATTTATTATTCTATTGATAATAACTCGTATGCATGCGGTCTATCGCATGCACAGTGAATTCTTCTCATTATTCCATTCTTTATTATTCTCATTGGAATAACTTTGCCTATGTGGACTACCGCATGCATGGTGAATGATCCTTCGTATTCATTCCTTATTAAATTGTGGAAATGATCTATATACGTGGATTACCGCATGGCGGGCAAAAATCCAAGTTTCATATATTCTATTATACTCAGTTGGTTAAAGTTTTGGCTTTTATACTCCGTAAAATTAGTAGAATATCCTGAATATTTGCGCTTCATCCAGTATCTATTCATGGAAATTTTCTTCAGAGCATTCTTGAATTTTATTCCACAAAGCAATATCATGTTGAAAATTTGGACGTAATTGATTTCAGGATAAATTAACTTATAAATCTTTAAAATTTATTCTTGAACTTGTTTTATTGAATGATTATGTAATTGTCATCATCATCATGTTTATATATTGTGATGAAAGTCATCTTTGGCTTACGTGCATAGATGGACTTGGTATGATTATGACCAGGGATCATTCGGTATAATCATGACTTGAAATGTTATAAATGATGTGGAAAAAGTCCTCAGTGGCCTGTAGTGCATTGATGGACAGTTTTTGGTATGATTATGACCAGGGATTATTTTGTATAGTCATGACCATTGATGATTTAATGAATATCCTTGGCCCGTAGTGCAGAGATGACTCGATGATGTGGTTTATTTATTAAGCTGAGTCTCAGCAATAAAAATTGATGAAAACATTTTAAATCATAGAAGATAGTAGATATCATGCTCTACTTGACTCTTCTAATGGATTGCTTATTCCGCTACAGTTAAACTTGATGTCTATTGTATTTTATCAGTTTAACATTGTTGAAGACTAATGATAATTTATTCTGCATTATCTTAGTCATAATATTTCTCACTGGGCTAGTTGAGCTCACCCTTTTGCTTTCATTGTTTTCTTCAGGAAATGAGAACGTAGCCGGGACTAGTCGGGGAACGGAGTGATGGTCCGAGATGGTGTATTAGTAGTCCTCACTATTCTATAAAATAGTGTGACAATAAATGTAATGAGGACTCTATTTAAGAGTGGATATTGTCTAGAAGGTAACATTCCTGTTTAAAGTCTCAGCTATGTTTTTTCGTATATTACACGACTACTGTATAATTAAGTTTGTATTTGTATTCTGTACCATGTATTTGGCGATTCAAGATGGGTGATGTATACCTATTTTGGGGGCGTCACAGTTGATATCAAAGCTTAGGGATATGATCCCTGGCTGAGATGTGAGACAAGAACTAGGAGGGGAATGACGGGGAATTCCTTCGCTAGTATGACCTACCTAAGTTTATTTGGTATTTAATTGATCGGTCAGAGTATAGGGATAATATGTGATATGTTAATTAACCTTTATTTTGTGGCAGTATTGGAAAATGGCAACTGAAAAGGTTAACAATGGAGTGAATGAGATCGTGCAGACACCTCTAATCACCAACCAGAATAATGTGATGTCAGGCAAAGAAGGAATTAGAGATATCCATGTGGTGAGTGAAGAATTGATAGTTGCACCGGAGATAGTCGCAGAGGTAGCAGTTGAGAGTGAGAAAGAAGAGGATGAAGAGGAACCTGAGGAGAATTTATTAGAAGAATTTTATGATCGAAATTTAGAATTGCAAAATCGTTGTCATGAGTTAGAAGAGCATGCTGAAGAACGACAGGCGGTCGTGGAACAAAAGTATGCAACAATTCAAGCTTGTGTTACCCGATATGTGATGCTTGAACAGAAGCACTCTTTGGCAGAGTATAAGATGATAAAGCTAGAATCTGAGCTGAAAGAAGAAATAACTGAACGAGTGAGAATGAGTGATGCATGGGTAAAAGCCGCACGACGCGTTGATATTGTAGAAAGAGATGTCCGATCTAAGAAGGTTAAAATAGATGATATGTATTTCTCTTTTTGGACAGCAATTGAGAGAACCCAACATTGAGTTTTGAATTACCCGGTACATGGCGGTCAACCCCAATTTGATATGGATCGAAGATTAATGGTTCAGATCATGAAATAGGAGTACGATGAAGCAGTTGAGGGTGGAATATGCCCCTATAGAAAAGTCAATTTCAACGGTAGTGATGACACCAAATGCTACCCCAGACAAGTCAAAGCCTAGTAGTTCAAGGGAGAGTGGTTGTCATGACTTCCCAATAAGTGAGGAACCCAAATGAAGTTATCACGGGTTAGTTAATTATAAATTCTTGCGAAGTCTATACCTTATTAGATACCGGTTCTACCCATTATTTTATCTCTCTTGCTTGCGCTCAACGTTTAAATTTGACCCTAGAGAAGTTAGACTTTGATTTATTAGTTGAAACTTCGTTAGTAGAAACCTTCGTTACCTCCACTGTTTATAAATCTTGTTAATTCAAATCGACACTTTCACGTTACCTGTAGATCTTATCTCTTTGAAAATACTTGGCTTTGATGTGATTTTAGGAATCGATTGGTTAACTACTCATCATTGCCAAAATTGATTATTTTCGTAAGGTTGTTAGCTTTCATATTCCTAACCAACCTGTTATGCAAATTCAAGCAACCAAACCAATAAAGTTAATCAGTGTTATATTAAGCCATAAGTAAAGAGCCACGAGCCTTTCGCTGGTGACTTCCAAGTCTTGGGATGCATCGAAGCCAGACTTTCCGTAGGCGACGGTGTGAATGATGATGACAAGTTGATAGGTATCAATGTGACGTGTTATCCAAGTCTTGGATGAGGGTCACAGTTTTGAATGATATTTCTATTGTTAATAAATTTCTTGGCGTATTATTGAAGACTTCTTAGCCTAACCCTAGAGTGTGAAATAGAATTTTGTATTGACCCCAGTACAAAACCCATTTCTAAAACCCTTAAATATTTCTTCAACTAAAATGAACGTAACATGCGCCAAAGACGTTGGCTCGAGCTATTGAAGATTATGATCATACCATCCAATACCATCCTGGAAAAGCGAACGTGGTAGCTGACGCATTGAGTAGAAGATCATATGCGGGTACAAGTGTGATATTATCAACGCAAAGGCCCATTTTGTATGACTTACAAAATATGGAGATAGAGTTAAAGACACCAGGGACCCATATGATGATGGCAAATATACGAGTAGAATCGACTTTAATCGATAAAGTTAAAGTCGCTCAAGCTATACACCCAAATCTGATGAATATGAAGAAGAAGGTTCAAGAAGGCGTTATCTCAACCCTCGATTTAATTGGCCCATCTGAAATCCTCAATCGAGTAAGAACTGTGGCCTATAGACTCGTTTTACCGCTAAGTATGTCGCGTGTTCATAACGTTTTTCGCGTATTATTGTTAGTAAAAACTTAGTCTTGGGGGACTTTGGAGCCACATTTCAGAATAATTAATGAATCTGAAAAATTATGAAATCATGAGGGTTTTATAGACCATGTTACAAGCTTTCCATAGCCTCAAAAATGGACTAATTTCGATAAAGGATGAAGAAGTTATGAAGATTTGAAGTATGTGTGTCAAAAGTTGCAAAATTTGGAAAATTGGAGTTAAGTGCCAAAGGTCGAGCGCCTAGGCACTAGGCTCGGCGCTTAGAATCTGTTCTTGGGTGCCTAGGCGCTTGCCCAAGGCCAAATTTGGGCGCCTAGGCGCTGGTCAAGTGTTAAGCCAAAATCTGTCCGGTCGTCCTTTAGAAAATCGGGCATAACTTTTTCATACAAACTCCGATTGAGGTGATTCAGGATGATTCGGAAAGATAACGAGTAGAACTAAAACTTTCATTCTTTATATTTTGAGATTTGAGGTCAGTATCAAGGCCTAAAATGGCTATTTTAGGGACTGATGTGCATTCAGAGGCAATCGAAGGACATCGGGCATGCACGTATGCAACGTGTAATGTTTTTGACGATAAAGGTATTCAAGGTATCCTCACCTCTTTGGCATACCAAGTACGTACGTAAATTTCAAGGGCGAAATCTCATAAGGAGAGGAGATTGTGAGACCCCAGATTTTATGAATAAAGATTTAAATTTCTCGAAATATTTTTTTTGAATATTATGGTGTGGATTTGATATAATGTTATAGTTGTGGGTAATATTTACAAATTTTGCAAAGTAAGCAAGTGGTTATTTAATATTTGATTGGTCGGGGAATATTCATTTTAACAGGGAATATTCGTGCGACGGCACAATCATTGGTGGACCCCACAACGGAAGTATTATCGTAGTAAAAAATGACAGAATTATCTTTTATTAAAAATAACGGCGAAAGTTTTACTGTTAAAACTGTTGAACTACCCGGTAGTAAAAGTACAATAATACGTGTGGTTGCATAGTAGCACACGGTATTGATTATTGATGCTTACGTGAGAAGTCACTCGGTTATATTCAATTATTGCTACAATAATTGCTGCATCATATCTCTCATATTATTGATTCAATTATTGTAACAGTATCATCTGCATAATATTTTATAATATTAAATCAATAATTGAGATGACAAATTTATTCATATTATTAAATTGTAATATTTATAATGTCTAGAAGTTATGTCAAGGAGAGATTTGGTCATCTAATTGCGCGCCAATAAGGAGAAATCCTTATTGGAAAGCCCCCTCTTTCATGGGAATGACCTGGTTGTTAAATATTGTGAATTATAATATTAATGATGAATAAGTTTGTGTTGATTAAATATGAATTGGATAGTTCCATTGTGTTGGAATTATTAGTGTTAGTGAAAATCGATATTTATTTCAATAATAATTGATGTCTGGAGGTTATATTGACCAATCGGGTAATTAACCGAATAAATGAGAAATTAATTGCTATTAATTCACATGATTATAACTATTTGTTTACATGTGTGTACTATTGATTTGCATTCTTGTATTATTAGGGGAGGTGGTGCAAGATTGATAATACTTGCATTACTAAGTTAAAAATGGAGGTATAGTTGAAGGTACTATACTGTAATTCGTATTTTCACATGATTATAACTATTGATTCACATGATTGAACTATTGATTCACATTATTTACTATTATGGGAGGTGGTGCAAGTTCGATAATACGTACAATTATTGAAACTATATTTTCCTATAAATAGAAGCTCATTCTTCCTTCATTTCTCACCAATTCACTAAAGCTATAGAGCAATTATTATAGAGAGAAATTATAGAGAAAAAAAGAGAAGAGAAGCCTCCTACCTCACTATTCCAATATCCAGTTTCTTCTAAGGTAAGGGGTATTATTCATTCGTATTCATGAAGAGAGTTATTTTATTTCAATACTCGTAAGAGTTGTTATTCCATTCTTTATTATTATGTTGGAATAACCTGTCTATGTGAAGTACCGCATATATGGTGAAATTTTTCTGTTATTCCATTCTTTATTATTTTGTTGGAATAACTTGTCTATGCGGTCTATCGCATGCCTGGTGAATTCTATTGTTATTCCATTCTTTATTATTCTGTTGGAACATCCTATCTGTGTGGATTACGCATGACCTGGTTCCTCCTGTCTGTGTGAATTACGCATGACCTGGTTTCATTCTTTATTATTCTGTTGAGAATAACCTGTCTGTGCGGTTTATCGTATGCCTGGTGAATTCTTTTGTTATTCCATTCTTTATTATTCTGTTGGAATAACCTGTCTATGTGGATTACCGCATGCATGGTGAATGATCCTTCGTATTTATTCCTTAAAAAATTATGGAAATGATCTGTCTACGTGAATTACCGCATGGCGGGCAAAAATTCATTTGCAGTTTCATATATTCTATTATACTCAATTGGTTAAAGTTTTGGCTTTTATACTCCATGAAATTAGTAGAATATCCTGGATATTTGCGCTTCATCCAGTATCTTTTCGTGGAAATATTCTTCTGAGCATTCTTGAATTTTACTCCAAAAAGAAATATCATGTTGACAATTTGGACGTAATTGATTTCAGGATAAATTAACTTATAAATCTTTAAAATTTATTCTTGAACTTGTTTTATTGAATTATTATGTCATTGTCATCATCCTCATGCTTATATTGTGATGAATGTCATCTTTGGCTTACGTGCATAGATGGACTTGGTATGATTATGACCAGGGATCATTTGGTATAATCATGACCTAAAATGTTATAAATGATGTGGTAAAAGTCCTCAGTGGCCTGTAGTGCATTGATGGACAGTTTTTGGTATGATTATGACCAGGGATTATTCGGTATAGTCATGTGATTTATTTATTAAGCTGAGTCTCAGCGATAAAAATTGATGAAAACATTTTAAATCATAGAAGATAGTAGATATCATGCTCTACTTGACTCTTCAAATGGATTGCTTATTCCGCTGCAGTTAAACTTGATGTTTATTGTATTTTATCAGTTTAACATTGTTGAAGACTAATGATAATTTATTGAAAGATATCTTAGTCATAATATTTCTTCTTGGGCTAGTTGAGCTCACCTTTTTGCTTTCATTGTTCTCTTCAGGAAATGAGAACGTAGCCGGGACTAGTCGGGGAACGGAGTGATGGTCCGAGATGGTGTATTAGTAGTCCTCACTATTCTATAAAATAGTGTGACAATAAATGTAATGAGGACTCTATTTGAGAGTGGATATTGTCTATAAGGCAACATTCTTGTTTAAACTCTCAGCTATGTTTTGTCGTATATTACACGACTGCTGTATAATTAAAATTGTATTTGTATTCTGTACCATGTATTTGGCGACTCGAGATGGGTGATGTATACTTATTTTGGGGGCGTCACATATTATCTAGAAGACAATATTTGTATTTAAACTCATAGTATGTGTTGTCGTATGTTGCACGATAATTGTAATATTAAAGTTGTAGTTATTTTCTATACCATGTATTTGGCGACTCAGAAAGGATGATGTATGTGACGCCCCCAAAATAGGATACATCACCCATGTTGAGTCGCCAGATACATGGTACAGAACTCAACTACAAACTTAATTATACAACTGTCGTACAAAATACGACAAAACATAGCTGAGAGTTTAAACACGAATATTGCCTTCTAGACAATATCCACACTCAATGAAGTCCTCATTACAATTATTATCTCACTATTTCATAGAATAGTGAGGACTACAAAAGCCATTGATCCTGGACCATCACTCAATTTCCTGAGTTGTCCCAGCTATATTCTCATTTCCTGAAGAAAATAATGAAAGAAAAGGGTGAGCTCAACTAGCCCAGTAAGAAATATTATGACTAAGATAATGCAGAATAAATTATCCTTAGCCTTCAACAGTATAACAACTGATAGGATATAATAAACAACAAGTTTTAGATCAACAACTGCATCGTAACAAGCAATCCATTAGAAGAGTCTACTAGAACATAATGTCTACTATCTCTTCTAGATTAAAAGTCCATCGTTAATATTTCATTCCTGTAATACTCAACAACAGTTCTTTGTTATACCCAAGATAAAAAGAACTATCATCACCTGTCTTCACCTAAACCACCAAAGATTATAGTTAAATCCACAATTCATATTTATAATCATGTAAATCAACAGTTTCTCCTTGCCACAAAGGCTTAATAGAACGTTTACTCAACATCCTTACCCCAAAGGCTAAAGATATTCAAATGTAATAACAATGATCATACCAATCAGTTGTCTACCTTTGCACTACCGGCCAAAGATATTCAACTATAAAACCAATGGTCATGATCATACCAATCAATTGTCTGTCAGTGCAATACGGCCAAAGACATTCAACTGTTAGCTAATGGTCATGATCCTGCCAATCACATCATCAAATTATCCATGCATTACGGGCTAAGGATATTCGTTATTATCACCAGTGGTTATGATCATGTCATACACCTGTCCATCTTTGCATGTAAGCCAAAGATATACAACTGTAAAACCAATAATCAACAGTTCGTCTATGCACGTAAGCCAAAAATATACAACTGTAAAACCAATAATCAATAGTCCATCTATGCACGTAAGCCAAAGATGACTTTCATCATAATATAAACATGAGGATGATGACAATGATATAAGCATTAATCAAACGAAATCAAGGATAAATATTAAAGACTTTAAATTTATCCAGAGTTTAAAAAATATCTAAATTGTCAACTTGATACTGCTTTGTGGAGTAAAATTCAAGAATAATACTCATGTACCAAAAATAATTTGGACAGAAAAGAAATATATTTTTCGGGTAAATAGTACCCCGTGAATAGTACTTCGGGAATAGTACCCCGTGAATAGAACCCCGACATGAAAAGTACCCCAAATACCCGAGTGAATGATACTAGACTGAATAGTAATCGGGTAAATAGGAACCCGTGAATAGTAACTCGTGAATAGTATGCCGGCACGAAAAGTGCCCCGACTACCCGAATGAATAATACTAGAGTGAATAGTAATCGGGTGAATAGTAACCAGTGAATAGTTACTCGTAACAAAAAAATACCAAAGAAAACAATATTTCATGACGAGTACAAAAGAAATGATATCTTAGATGAGTATAATAGAATATACAAAACTACAAATAGATTTTCACCCGCCATGCGGTAATCCAAGTAGACAGATCATTTCCACAATTTAATAAAGAATGAATACAAAGGATCATTCACCATGCATGCGGTAATCCACATAGACAGATTATTCCAACAGAATAATAAAGAATGGAATAACAGAAGAATTCACCATGCATGTGATAGACTACACAGACAGGTTATTCCCAACAGAATAATAAAGAATAGAACCAGGTTATGCGTAATTCGCACAAACAGGATATTCCAATAGAATAATAAAGAATAGAACCAGGTCATGCGTAATCCGCACAGACAAGATATTCTGACAAAATAATAAAGAATGGAATAACAACCGAATTCACCAGGCATGCGATAGATCGCACAGACAGGTTATTCCAACAAAATAATAAAGAATGGAATAACAGAAGAATTTCACCATGTATGCGGTACTTCGCATAGACAAGTTATTCCAACACAATAATAAAGAATGGAATAATAACCCTTATGAGTATTGAAATAAAATAATTCTCTTCATGAATACGACAGAATAATACCACTTACCTCAAAAGAAGACTGGATACTGGAATAGTGAGGTAGCAGACTTCTCTTCTTCTTTCTCTATATAATTTCTCTTTATAATAATTGCTCTATAGCTTTAGTGAATTGGAGAAAAATAATGAAGGAATGAGCTTCTATTTATAGGAAAATATAGTTTTAATAATTGCACATTTTGGGGCTCAAAATATTACAGTATAATACCTTCCTCTTTTTCTTAATTTTTAATTTAGTCCTGCAAGTATTATCAAACTTGCACCACCTCCCCTAATAGTAAATCATGTGAATCAATAGTAATTCATGTGACTCAATAGTTCTAATCATGTGAAAAAAACAATTACAGTATAGTATGTGACGCCCCCAAAATAGGTCCACACGACCCATTCTGAGTCACCAGATATCACACTATAAAAATTATTTACAAACTTCATTTATACAACTGTTGAAATTTCGTGCAGAATACGACCACAGTTAAACTGTGAGTTTTAATACAAATGTATGTAACTCTCATGGTGCCTCAATCACAACCTTACAATGGTACTTTACATAAAAGTACAGTCAATAACTGATTTAGAAATTAAAATCTTTGGAAAATACTTAAGGAAACATTCGTACATGGGAGGCCATGCGTCTAGGTTATGATAGATATCATATGTCCACAGAATTATCCTTGGTTAACCCAATAGTCCCCAAAGAAAAATAAAAAGATTACTATCATCTTCTTTCCAATGGTGAGTCTTCTCTTGACATATAATTATCTCCGTTTTCTCCAATTGAGAATTATATTTCGAACAAACTCCAAGATCATATAAGTAGTGCTCGTAGATATACTCAGCAAGTGGATGTGCACAACCTTGTCTTATGATAAAACAAGGTTGTATGTCATTAGATATCTTGTATGATAGTGGCAAAACACCCTTCTAAAGTTGGGTTCACCTCACGCTATTCGGTTCACCAAAATTAAATATCAAATGACGTATACAATACGACACACTTATCTAAAGTTCTCAATAAAATTATTTCCATACTATTTAGGAAGAACCTCAACAGCTATAGACCACCGTTCTATTCCCCTGTTATCCCCGCTCGACCCGACAACACTCTTATTACCTGAAAGGAATTGTGAAGCAAAAGGGTGAGCACAACTAGCTCAGTAAAGAATATCATGACTAAAGATAGTTAAATTATCAATAGCCTTCATCAGTAATAAATTAGAGATTTAGAACATATGGTAGATGATAAAACTTTTCAACCATAGTTGCAGCGGAACGAACAATCCATTAGAAGAGTCAAATAGACCATCAGATCTATTATCTTCTCCATGTTAAAAATCAACTAATAATGTTTTATCCTTGTAACATAAATCAACAATTCCTGTCCACAATCATATGAATAGCTCATAATCATAATTGTGATTCTAAATTCCTCTTTGCACCCAGGACGAAGATAATTTTCATCACCTGTCTTCACCTGAAACATCAAAAATCATGGTTATACCAAATCACAATTCCTGTTCATAATCATACTAATAAATTCATCTTTGCACTACGGCCAAAGATATTCATTAACAATTCATCTTTGCACTACAGGCCAAAGACATACAACTGTATTTTAGAAGAGTCAAGTGGAGCATAATATCTACTATCTTTTACAAATTAAAAGTTTATAATCAATATTTTATCACTTAGACTCAGCTTAATAAATAATCCACATCATCGGATCATCCCTGCACTACGGCCAAGGATATTCATGTAATCATCAATTGCCATGATTATACCGAATAATCCCTGGTTATAATCATACCAATAACTATCCATCAATGCACTACGGGCCAATGAGGACTTTTACCACATCATCTATAACATTACGGGTCATGATTATACCGAATGATCCCTGGTCATAATCATACCAATAAACAGTTTATCTATGCATATAAGCCAAAGATACTCATCAATCAATAATTCATCTTTATACGTAAGCCAAAGATATAAAACTGTAAAATAAATAATCAACCGTCCATCTTTGCACGTAAGCCAAAGATATACAACTGTAAAACCTATAATCAACAGTCCATCTTTGCATGTAAGCCAAATATATACAACTGTAAAACCAATAATGAATAGTCCATCTTTGCACGTAAGCCAAAGATGACTTTCATCATAATATAAGCCTGAGGATGATGACAATGATATAAGCATTAATCAAATGAAATCAAGAATAAATATTAAAGACTTTAAATTTATCCAAAGTTTAAAAAATATCCAAACTGTCAACATGATAGTGCTTTGTGGAGTAAAATTCAAGAATAATATTCATGTACCAAAAATAATTTGGAAAGAAAAGAAATATATTTTTTAGGTGAATAGTACCCTGTGAATAGTACTTTGGGAATAGTACCCCGACACAAAAAGTGTCCCGAATACTTGAGTGAATGATACTAGAGTGAATAGTAATCCGGTGAATAGTAACCCATGAATAGTAACTCGTGAATAGTATTCTGGCACAAAAAGTGTCCCGAATACCCGAGTGAATAAAACTAGAGTGAATAGTAACTGGGTGAATAGTAACCCGTGAATAGTAACTCATAAAAAAAATACCAAAGAAAATGATATTCCATGACGAGTACAAAAAAAATGATATCTCATACGAGTATAATAAAATATCTGAAATATGAAAATGAATTTTCACCCGCCATGCGGTAATCCACGTAGACAGATCATTTCCAAAATTTAATAAAGAATGAATACGAAGGATCATTCACCATGCATGCGGTATTCAACATAGACAGGTTATTCAAACAGAATAATAAAGATTGGAATAACAAAAGAATTCACCAGGCATGAGATAGACCGCACAGACAGGTTATTATAACAGAATAATAAATAATGGAACCAGGTCATGCGTAATCTGGACAGATAGGATATTCTAACGGATTAATAAAGAATGGAACCAGGTCATTCGTAATCCGCACAGACAAGATATTCCAACAAAATAATAAAGAATGGAATAACAGAAGAATTCACCAAGCATGCGATAGATCAAGCCTTGCAGACGAGTTATTCCAATGTAATAATAAAGAATGGAATAACAACCCTTACGAGTATTGAAAGAAAATAACTCTCTTCATGAATACGAAAGAATAATACCCCTTACTATATTAATAATATCCCTTACCTTAGAAGAAAACTGGATACTAGAATAGTGAGGTAGCAGACTTCCCTTCTTATTTCTCTCTATAATTTCTCTCTATAATAATTGCTCTATAGCTTTAGTGAATTGGTAAGAAATGAAGGAAGAATGAGCTTCTATTTATAGGAAAATATAGTTTCAAAAATTGCACGTTTTGGAGCTCGAAATATTACAGTATAATACCTTCCTCTTTTTCTTCATTTTTAATTTACTCCTGCAAGTATTATCAAACTTGCACCACCTCCCCTAATAGTAAATTGTGTGAATCAATAGTAAATCATGTGAATCAATAGTTCTAGACATGTAAAAATACGAATTACAGTATAGTACCTCCATTTATACCTCCATTTTTAACTTAGTCATGCAAGTATTATCAATCTTGCACCACCTCCCCTAATAGTACAAGAATGTGAATCAATAGTACACACATGTGAACAAATAGTTATAATTATGTGAATTATTAGCAATTAATTGCTCATTTATCCGGTTAATTACCCGATTGGTCAATATAACCTCCAGACATCAATTATTATCGAAATAAATGTCGATTTTCACTAACACTAATAATTCCAACACAATAGAACTATCAATTTCATCTTTAATCGACATGAACTTATGCATCATTAATATTATAACTCATAATATTTAACAACCAGGTCGTTCCCAGGAAAGAGAGGGCTTTCCAATAAGGATTTCTCCTTATTGGCGCGCAATTAGGTAACCAAACCTCTCCTTGACAGAACTTCTAGACATTGTCAATATTGCAATTTAATAATATGAATAACTTTGTCATCTCAATTATTAATTTAATAATATATCATATTATGCAGATGATACTGTGACAATAATCGAATCAATAATATGAGAGATGATGCAGCAATTACTGTAGCAATAATTGAGTATAATTGAGTGACTTCTCACGTAAGCATCAATAACCAATACCGTGTGCTACTATGCAACCACGCGTATTACTGTACTTTTACTACTAGGTAGTTCAACAGTTTTAACGGTAACACTTCTGCCGTCATTTTTATAAAAAAGGTAATTCTGTCATTTTCTTACTACGACAATACTTCTGTTTTGGGGTCCACCAATGTCTGTGCCATCGAAAGAATATTCTCTGTGAAAACGAATATCCCCTGACACAACGAATAACAACTTGCATACTTTATAAAATTTTCAAATATCACCCTTAACTTTAACCCTTTCTCAATTTAACCATTTACTAAATAAAATAATAATTATAAAAATTGAAAACTTTTATTTTATAAAATTTGGGGTCTTACAATCTCCCTTCCTTATGAAATTGTGTCCTCAAAATTTACGTACGTACCTGGTATTCGAAGAGATGAAAATACCTTGCTTTCTTTTCGGATTGTACCTTCCCGATTATTTCTTTTGTATCATGATTTTCCCATTGTTCATCTCCTGTATTTCAGATATCATTCTGGAATATATCTTCAAAACAAAGGTTAATTGACATATCACAATTTGTCAACTTATCATGTAAAATTTTAGCTTAGGTAAGTCACACACTAGCAAAGTACATTATTCGTCTCTCCCCTCCTAGTTCTAGACTCACATCTCCGCCAGCGACCATATCCCTATGCTCTGATACCATTTGTGATGCCCTAAAAATAGGTCCACACGACCCATTCTGAGTCACCAGATATCACACTATAAAAATCATTTACAAACTTCATTTATACAACTGTTGAAATGTCGTGCAGAATACGACCACAGTTAAATTGTGAGTTTTAATACAAATGTATGTAACTCTCATGGTGCCTCGACCACAACCTTACAATGGTACTTTACATAAAAGTACAATCAATAATTGATTTAGAAATTAAAATCTTTGGAAAATACTTAAGGAAACCTTCGTACATGAGAGGCCATGCGTCTAGGTTATGATAGATATCATATGTCCATAGAATTATCCTTGGTTGACCCAATAGTCCCCAAAGAAAAACAAGAAGATTACTATCATCTTCTTTCCAATGGTGAGTCTTCTCTTGACATATAATTATCTCCATTTTCTCCAATTGAGAATTAAATTTCAAACAAACTCCAAGATCATATAGGTAGTGCTCGTAGATATACTCAGCAAGTGGATGTGCACAACCCTGTCTTATGATAACACGAGGTGGTATGTTATTAGACATCTTATATGATAGTGGCAAAACACCATTCTAAAGTTGGGTTCACCTCACCCTATTCAGTTCACCAAAATTAAATATCAAATGACGTATACAATACGACACACTTATCTAAAGTTCTCAATAAAATTATTTCCATACTATTTAGGGAGAACCTCAACAGCTATAGACCACCGTTTTATTCCCCTGTTATCCCCGCTCAACCCGACAACACTCTTATTACCTGAAAGGAATTGTGAATTAAAAAGGTGAGCACAACAAGCTCAGTAAAGAATATCATGACTAAAGATAGTTAAATTATCAATAGCCTTCATAAGTAATAAATCATAGATTTAGAACATATGGTAGATGATAAAACTTTTCAACCATAGTTGCAGCAGAACGAGCAATCCACTAGAAGAGTGAAATAGACCATCAGATCTGTTATCTTGTCCATGTTAAAAATCCTCCAATAATGTTTTATCCATGTAACATCAATCAACAATTCCTGTCCACAATCATATGAATAGCTCATAATCATAATTGTGATTCTAAATTCCTCTTCGCACCCAGGACGAAGATAATTTCCATCACCTATCTTCACCTGAAACATCAAAAATCATGGTTATACCAAATCACAATTCCTGTTCATTCATACTAATTAATTCATCTTTGCACTACGGCTAAAGATATTCATTAACAATTCATATTTGCACTACAGGCCAAAGACATACAACTGTATTTTAGAAGAGTCGAGTGGAGCATGATATCTACTATCTTTTACGAATTAAAAGTGTATAGTCAATATTTTATCGGCGAGACTCGACAAATAAATAATCCACATCATCGAATCATCCACTTTTACTGGCGAGGATATTCATGTAATCATCAATAGTCATGATTATTCCGAATAATCCTCGGGTTATAATCATACCAATAATCATCCCATCAATGCACTACGGGCCAATGAGGACTTTTACCACATCATCTATAACATTACGGGTCATGATTATACCGAATGATCCATGGTCATAATCATACCAATAAACAGTTCATCTATGCACATAAGTCAAAGATACTCATCAATCAATAGTTCATCTTTGCACGTAAGCCAAAGATATACAACTGTAAAACCAATAATCAATAGTCCATCTTTGCAAGTAAGCCAAAGATATACAACTGTAAAACCTATAATCAACAGTCCATCTTTGCACGTAAGCCAAAGATATACAACTGTAAAACCAATAATCAACACATAAGCTAAAGATGACTTTCATCATAATATAAGCCTGAGGATGATGACAATGATATAAGCATTAATCAAACGAAATCAAGGATAAATATTAAAGACTTTAAATTTATCCAGAGTTTAAAAAATATCCAAATTATCAACATGATACTGCTTTGTGGAGTAAAATTCAAGAATAATATTCATGTACAAAAAATAATTTGGACAGAAAAAAAATATATTTTTGGGTGAATAGTACCCCGTGAATAGTACTTCGGGAATAGTATCCCGTGAATAGTACCCCGACACGAAAAGTGTCCCGAATACCCGAGTGAATGATACTAGAGTGAATAGTAATCAAGTGAATAGTAACCCATGAATAGTAACTCGTGAATAGTACTCCGGCACGAAAAGTGTCCCCGAATACCCGAGTGAATAATACTAGAGTAAATAGTAATCGGGTGAATAGTAACCCATGAATAGTAACTCGTAAAAAAAATAACAAAGAAAATGATATTCCATGACGAGTACAAAAGAAATGATATCTCATACAAGTATAATAGAATATACGAAACTGCAAATGGATTTTTACCCGCAATGCGGTAATCCACGTAGACAAATAATTTCCACAATTTAATAAAGAATGAATACGAAGGATCATTCACCATGCATGCGGTAATCCACATAGGCAGGTTATTCCAACGGAATAATAAAGAATGGAATAACAGAAAAATTCACCAGGCATGCGATAAAGCGCACAGACATGTTATTCCAACAAAATAATAAAGAATGGAATAACAAAAGAATTCACCAGGCATATGATAGACCGCACAGACAGGTTATTCTAACAGAATAATAAAGAATGAAATAACAGAAGAATTTCACCATGTATGCGGTACTTTGCATAGACAGGTTATTCCAACATAATAATAAAGAATGTAATTTCAACCCTTACAAGTATTGAAAGAAAATAACTCTCTTCATGAATACGAAAGAATAATACCCCTTACTATAATAATAATATCCCTTACCTCAGAAGAAAATTGGATAGTGAAATAGTGAGGTAGCAGAATTCTCTTCTTCTTTCTCTCTATAATTTCTCTCTATAATAATTGCTCTATAGCTTTAGTGAATTGGTAAGAAATGAAGGAAGAATGAGCTTCTATTTATAAGAAAATATAGTTTTGAAAATTGCACGTTTTGGGGCTCGAATTATTACAGTATAATACCTTCCTCTTTTTCTTCATTTTTAATTTAGTCCTGCAAGTATTATCAAACTTGCACCACCTCCCCTAATAATAAATTATGTGAATCAATAATAAATCATGTGAATCAATAGTTCTAGACATTTGAAAATACGAATTACAATATAGTACCTCCATCTGTACCTCTATTTTTAACATAGTCATACAAGTATTATCAATCTTGCACCACCTCCCCTAATAGTACAAGAATGTGAATCAATAGTACACACATGTGAACAAATAGTTATAATCATGTGAATTAATGGCAATTAATTGATCATTTATCCGGTTAATTACCCGATTGGTCAATATAACCTCCAGACATCATTTATTATCGAAATAAATGTCGATTTTCACTAACACTAATAATTCCAACACAATGGAACTATCAATTTCATCTTTAATCAACACGAACTTATTCATCATTAATATTATAACTCACAATATTTAACAACCGTGTCGTTCCGAGAAAGAGGGGCTTTCGATAAGGATTTCCTTATTGGCGCGCAATTAGGTGACCAAACCTCTCCTTGACAGAACTTCTAGACATTGTCAATATTGTAATTTAATAATATGAATAACTTTGTCGTCTCAATTATTGATTTAATAATATATCATATTATGCATATGATACTGTGACAATAATCGAATCAATAATATGAGAGATATGATGCAGCAATTACTGTAGCAATAATTGAGTATAACTAAGTGACTTCTCACGTAAGCATCAATAACCAATACCGTGTGCTACTATGCAACCATGCGTATTACTGTTCTTTTACTACTGGGTAGTTCAACAGTTTTAACAATAACACTTCCGCCGTTATTTTTACAAAAAGTTAATTCTGTCGTTTTCTTACTACGATAATACTTCTGTTGTGGGGTCCACCAATAATTGTGCCGTCGAACGAATATTCTCTGTGAAAACGAATATTCCCTGACCAATCGAATATTCCCCGACACAACGAATAACAACTTGCTTACTTTGTAAAATTTTCAAATATCACCCTTAACTTTAACCCTTTCTCAATTTAACCATTTACTAAATAAAATAATAATTATAAAAATTGAATATTTTCATTTCATAAATTTTGGGGTCTTACATAGTACCTTCAACTATGCCTCCATTTTTAATTTAGTCATGCAAGTATTATCAATCTTGCACCAACTCCCCTAATAGTAAATCATATGAATCAATAGTACACACATGTGAACAAATAGTTATAAGCATGTGAATTAATAGCAATTAATTGCTCATTTATCTGGTGAATTGCCCGATTGGTTAATATAACCTCCAGACATCAATTATTATCAAAATAAATATCAATTTCCACTAACACTAATAATTCCCACACAATGAAACTATCAATTTCATCTTTAATCAACACGAACTTATTCATCATTAATATTATAATTCACAATATTTAACAACCAGGTCGTTCCCAGGAAAGAGGTGGCTTTCCAATAAGGATTTCTCCCTATTGGCGCGCAATTAAATTATCTAACCTCCCCTTGACAAAACTTCTAGACATTGTCAATATTGCAAATAATAAAATGAATAACTTTGCCATCTCAATTATTTATTTAATAATATAACATGTTATACAGATGATACTGTTACAATAATTGAATTAATAATATGAGAGATACGATGCAACAATTACTGTAACAATAATTGAGTATAACTGAGTGTCTTCTTACGTAAGAATCAATAATCAATACTGTGTGCTACTATACAATCATGCATATTACTGTAATTTTACCATCAAGTATTTTATGACAACTTCCTTACTTTGAAAAATTTTCACACATCACCCTTAACTTTAACCCTTTTATCAATTTAACCATTTACTAAATAGAATAATTATAAGAAAATTGAATACTTTCATTTCTCAAAATTCGGGGTCTCACAATCTCCCCTCCTTATGAAATTTTGCCCTCGAAATTTACGTACCTGGTAGTTCGAAGAGATGAGAATACCTTATATTCTTTTCGGATTGTACCTTCCCGGTTATTTCCTCTCTGTCATGATTTTCCCATTTCTCATATCTTGTATTTCAGATATCATTCTAGAATATAGTTTCAAAATAAGGGTTAATTGACATGCCACATATATCCCTATATTCTGACCAACCAATTAAATAACAAGTAACTTAGTTAGGTCATATTAGCGGAGGAATTACCCGTCTCTCCCCTCCTAGTTTTAGTCTCACATCTCAGCCAGGGATCATATCTATAAGCTTTGATACCAACTGTGACGCCCCCAAAACAGGATACATCACCCATCTTGAGTCACCAGATACATGGTACAGAACTCAACTACAAACTTAATTATACAACTGTCGTGCAAAATACGACAAAACATAGCTGAGAGTTTAAACACGAATATTGCCTTCTAGACAATATCCACACTCAATGGAGTCCTCATTACAATTATTATCACACTATTTCATAGAATAGTGAGGACTACTAAAGCCACTGTTCATGGACCATCACTCCATTCCCTGACTCGTCCCAGCTATATTCTCATTTCCTGAAGAGAACAATGAAAGAAAAGGGTGAGCTCAACTAGCCCAGTAAAAAATATTATGACTAAGATAATGCAGAATAAATTATCCTTAGCCTTCAACAGTATAACAACTGATAGAATATAATAAACAACAAGTTTTAGATCAACAACTGCATCGTAATAAGCAATTCATTAGAAGAGTCAAGTAGAACATAATGTCTACTATCTCTTCTAGATTAAAAGTCCATCGTTAATATTTCATTCCTGTAAAACTCAACAAAAGTTCTTTGTTATACCCAAGACAAAAAGAACTATCATCACCTTTCTTCACCTAAACCACCAAAGATTATAGTTAAATCCACAATTCATATTTATAATCATGTAAATCAACAGTTTCTCCTTGCCACAAAGGCTTAATAGAACGTTTACTCAATATCCTTACCCTAAAGGCTAAAGGTATTCAAATGTAATAACAATGATCATACCAATCAGTTGTCTACCTTTGCACTACGGGCCAAAGATATTCAACTATAAAACCAATGGTCATGATCATACCAATCAATTATCTGTCAGTGCTAAACGGCCAAAGACATTCAACTGTTAACTAAAGGTCATGATCCTGCCAATCACATCATCGAATTATCCATGCACTACGGGCCAAGAATATTCGTTATTATCACTAGTGGTTATGATCATGTCATACACTTGTCCATCTTTGCACGTAAGCCCAAGATATACAACTATAAAACCAATAATCAACAATTCGTCTTTGCATGTAAGCCAAAGATATACAACTATAAACCAATAATCAACAGTCCATCTATGCATGTAAGCCAAAAATATACAACTGTAAAACCAATAATCAATAGTCCATCTATTCACGTAAGCCAAAGATAACTTTCATCACAATATAAGCATGAGGATGATGACAATGATATAAGCATTAATTAAACGAAATCAAGGATAAATATTAAAGAATTTAAATTTATCCAGAGTTTAAAAAATATCCAAATTGTCAACATGATACTGCTTTGTGGAGTAAAATTCAAGAATAATATTCATGTACTAAAAATAATTTGGACAGAAAAGAAATATATTTTTCGGGTAAATAGTACCCCGTAAATAGTACTTCGGGAATAGTACCCCGTGAATAGTACCCGACATGAAAAGTACCCCAAATACCCGAGTGAATGATACTAGAGTGAGTAGTAATTAGGTGAATAGTAACTCATAAATAGTACTCCGGCACGAAAAGTGCCCCGAATACCCGAGTGAATAATATTATAGTGAATAGTAACTGGGTGAATAGTAACCCGTGAATAGTATCTCATAATAGAAAAATACCAAAGAAAATGATATTTCATGATGAGTACAAAAGAAATGATATCCCAGATGAGTATAATACAATATACAAAACTGCAAATGGATTTTCACCCGCCATGCGGTAATCCACGTAGACAGATCATTTCCATAATTTAATAAAGAATGAATATAAAGGATCATTCACCATGCATGCGATAATCCACATAGACAGGTTATTCCAACAGAATAATAAAGAATGGAATAACAGAAGAATTCACCATGCATACGATAGACCGCACAGACAGGTTATTCCCAATAGAATAATAAAGAATGGAACAAGGTCATGCGTAATCCCCACAGACAGAATATTCCAACAGAATAATAAAGAATGGAACCAGGTCATGCATAATCCGCCATGCATGGATATTCCAATGTAATAATAAAGAATGGAATAACAACGAAATTCACCGGGCATGTGATAGACCACACGCATGAGTTATTCCAACGAATAATAAAGAATGGAATAACAGAAGAATTTCACCATGTATGCGGTACTTCGCATAGACAGGTTATTCCAACATAATAATAAAGAATGAAATAATAACCCTTACGAGTATTGAAAGAAAGTAACTCTCTTCATGAATACGAAAGAATAATACCCCTTACCTCAAAAGAAGACTGGATACTGGAATAGTGAGGTAGCAGACTTCTCTTCTTCTTTCTCTCTATAATTTCTCTCTATAATAATTGCTCTATAGCTTTAGTGAATTGGTGAAAAATAATGAAGGAATGAGCTTCTATTTATAGGAGAATATAGTTTCAATAATTGCACATTTTGTGGCTCAAAATATTACAGTATAATACCTTCCTCTTTTTTTTTTCATTTTTAATTTAGTCCTGCAAGTATTATCAAACTTGCACCACCTCCCCTAATAGTAAATCATGTGAATCAATAGTAATTCATGTGACTCAATAGTTCTAATCATGCGAAAAAAACAATTACAGTATAGTACCTTCAACTATACCTCCATTTTTAATTTAGTCATGCAACTATTATCAATCTTGCACCAACTCCCCTAATAGTAAATCATGTGAATCAATAGTACACACATATGAACAAATAGTTATAAGCATGTGAATTAATAGCAAATCATTGCTCATTTATCCGGTGAATTACCCGATTGGTTAATATAACCTCCAGACATCAATTATTATTGAAATAAATGTCGATTTCCACTAACACTAATAATTCCCACATAATGGAACTATCAATTTCATCTTTAATTAACACGAACTTATTCATCATTAATATTATAACTCACAATATTTAACAACCAGGTCGTTCCCAGGAAAGAGGGGGCTTTCCAATAAGAATTTCTCCTATTAGTAGCGAATTAGATTATCTAACCTCTCCTCGATGTAACTTCTAGACATTGTTAATATTGCAAATAATAATATGAATAACTTTGCCGTCTCAATTATTGATTTAATAATATAACATATTATACATATGATAATGTGACTTTAATTGAATCAATAATATGAGAGATACGATGCAGCAATTGCTGTAGCAATAATTGAGTATAACTAAGTGACTTCTTACCTAAGAATCAATAATCAATACTGTGTGCTATTATACAATCACGCGTATTACTATAATTTTACCACCGAGTATTTTATGACAACTTCTTTACTTTAAAATTTTTTTACACATCACCCTTTAACTTTAACCCTTTTATAAATTTAACCATTTACTAAATAGAATAATTATAAGAAAATTGAATACTTTCATTTCATTTCATTTCATTTCATTAAATAGTACCCCGTAAATAGTACTTCGGGAATAGTACCCCGTGAATAGTACCCGACATGAAAAGTACCCCAAATACCCGAGTGAATGATACTAGAGTGAGTAGTAATCAGGTGAATAGTAACTCATGAATAGCACTCCGGCACGAAAAGTGCCCCGAATACCCGAGTGAATAATATTAGAGTGAATAATAACTGGGTGAATAGTAACCCGTGAATAGTAACTCGTAACAAAAAAATACCAAAGAAAAAGATATTTCATGATGAGTACAAAAGAAATGATATCCCAGATGAGTATAATAGAATATACAAAACTGTAAATGGATTTTCACCCGCCATGCGGTAATCCACGTAGACAGATCATTTCCATAATTTAATAAAGAATGAATATAAAGGATCATTCACCATGCATGCGGTAATCCACATAGACATGTTATTCCAACAGAATAATAAAGAATGGAATAACAGAAGAATTCACCATGCATGCGATAGACCGCACAGACAGGTTATTCCCAATAGAATAATAAAGAATGGAACCAAGTTATGAGTAATCCGCATACATGCATGTGATATTCCAACAAAATAATAAAGAATGGAACCAAAGTCATGCATAATCCGCATGCATGGGATATTCAAATGTAATAATAAAGAATGGAATAACAACCTGAATTCACCGGGCGTGTGATAGACCACACGATAAAAGTTATTCCAATGAGAATAATAAAGAATGGAATAATGTAAGAATTTCACCATGTATGCGGTGCTTAGATAGATGAGTTATTCAACATAATAATAAAGAATGAAATAACAACCCTTACGAGTATTGAAAGAAAGTAACTCTCTTCATGAATACGAAAGAATAATACCCCTTACCTCAAAAGAAGACTAGATACTGAAATAGTGAGGTAGCAGACTTCTCTTCTTTTTTCTCTCTATAATTTCTCTCTATAATAATTGCTCTATAGCTTTAGTGAATTGGTGAAAAATAATAAAGGAATGAGCTTCTATTTATAGGAGAATATAGTTTCAATAATTGCACATTTTGTGGCTCGAAATATTACAGTATAATACCTTCCTCTTTTTTTCATTTTTAATTTAGTCCTGCAAGTATTATCAAACTTGCACCACCTCCCCTAATAGTAAATCATGTGAATCAATAGTAATTCATGTGACTCAATAGTTCTAATCATGTGAAAAAAACAATTACAGTATAGTACCTTCAACTATACCTCCATTTTTAATTTAGTCATGCAAGTATTATCAATCTTGCACCAACTCCCCTAATAGTAAATCATGTGAATCAATAGTACACACATGTGAACAAATAGTTATAAGCATGTGAATTAATAGCAAATAATTGCTCATTTATCCGGTGAATTACCTGATTGGTTAATATAACCTCCAGACATCAATTATTATTGAAATAAATGTCGATTTCCACTAACACTAATAATTCCCACATAATGGAACTATCAATTTCATCTTTAATTAACACGAACTTATTCATCATTAATATTATAACTCACAATATTTAACAACCAGGTCGTTCCCAAGAAAGAGGGGGCTTTCCAATAAGGATTTCTCCCTATTAGCGCGCAATTAGATTATCTAACCTCTCCTTGACAGAACTTCTAGACATTGTTAATATTGTAAATAATAAAATGAATAACTTTGCCGTCTCAATTATTGATTTAATAATATAACATATTATATATATGATAATGTGACTTTAATTGAATCAATAATATGAGAGATACGATGCAGCAATTACTGTAGCAATAATTGAGTATAACTGGGTGACTTCTTACCTAAGAATCAATAATCAATACCGTGTGCTATTATACAATCACGCGTATTACTGTAATTTTACCACCGAGTATTTTATGACAACTTCCTTACTTTAAATTTTTTTTACACATCTCCCTTTAACTTTAACCCTTTTATCAATTTAACCATTTACTAAATAGAATAATTATAAGAAAATTGAATACTTTCATTTCATTAAATTTGGGGTATCACAATGTATACCTATTTTGGGGGTGTCACAATAGTCATTGGAAATTCTGGAATGGAAGTTGGAACATATCACAATGGATTTTGTAGTAGGATTTCCAACTACACAAAAAGGATACGATGCTATTTGGATAATAGTGGACCGTTTGACGAAGTTGGCTCAGTTTTTGCTAATAAGAGTCAAATTTAATTTAGATCAGTTAGCTAAACTCTATGTTAAGGAAATTATTTCAAGACATGGGGTACCAGTTTTGTAACACCCCCTTTCCAAAATAGAAAAAGAGGTTACGCATAACACAACAGAACTAACGAATATCACAAGGCTCTAAACCACAAAAGAATAATCTCATAATAATTAAATCTCATAAGACAAACCATAATAAATGCCACACTGGCTCAAACCACAATCTAAAATAATTATTATAATACTAAATAAACTAACATAACAAGCCTAAACAAAATATTTCTAAACCATTGGAATGAAGGAAGCTCTCATCACACTTGCCCTTGATCCCCCTGATTACCTGCCAGAAGAAAAACACAGCATGAGCCAAATGCCTAGTACGGATATAGAATAAAAGAATGATGAAACAAAATAACTAACATAATTAAATGAACTGAACTGTACGAATAAACTAACACAACAAAATGATAGGCTGAATCAAATGGCTGGGTGTTATTTCATACCGAGCTCAAAATAAATAGTAATATACCTTACCACACAGGCAAGTCAAATAATTCCATACATGCAATCAAAATAATGCCACACAGGCAATCACACATCGAACTGCGCAATCCAGATGCGTGCAAAATCTGAAGGCGTGTTTGGCATAAACATCACCACTCCGCAGAACAGAACAGAACATAAAAACTTGGGTCGACCCATATGCCTCCCATAACAAAACACCAAATGGCCAACTCCCACCGGAGCACAAAATGGAGACGCCGTAGATTGATCACACTGCCACGGAAGGTGTCATGCCTCGGTTCCAAGAGGACATGCATGTGGTACTCCCACAGGTGGTTATAACTCAGATATACCCTACGGTATTTCTAACAAGGATACCATGTCACAACACATGCGACATAATATCGACAAAAGGGTTTCTAATACATGTTAAACTGAAATGAATCAGCAACTCAAAGTCTCCAAAAAAAAATATATTAACATGTACTTTCTACGAGAATCAAAATAAATACAAAAGATGATACACTAGGTTAAGAGTACTAATACCAAGACAGAACTATCAAAATAAATTTAGATATGTTGTACTAGTCTAAAGAGTACAAGTATGAGTTCCAACTATGAACACCAAAATGAATTATCAAAATAAATTGACAAGGAATAATTATGAGATGCAATACTAAATTTTGAAATGAATAACGAAACAAACAAATTAAACACAAAAGAGTCTCGCTGAAAAATTACGAAATCCGTACCTGGATTAAGCAATGTAATACCCAAAGTATATTCCAAAAACTCGTTTAGACTCTCTCCGTTCAATCTAAATAATTTAATAAGATTTTATTACAATCCCATCATTAATAACATAATACTATTAAATTTATTATTAAAAACTTTTATAACTATGTCAGTAAAATTAATTAATTCAAATTAATATACATAACTTCAATTTAATTTACTAATTCCGTTTATAAGTTCATGGCCAAAAGTTTATTAATATATAATAATATATATAACCTAAATTAACGAAACATACTTAAATTATCGAAATATAATCTATATATATATATATATATATAAAGAAATTTCGCCTACAACAAGTGCTGCAAGCCATCCCACGCAAGGTATATTAATAATCCATTAATCCTTATTAATTACTTACAGTAGCTTTTGCATCATGATCATTTCTTCTTTTTTTTCTTTCTGCAGGTTGCGCATATATATATAGTCTACTGCACATAATAATCCGGTAAACATATATATACACATCCGGTCAAATCAATCAATCATGTATACTATTTTAATTTCAACTGTGAACTAAAAGAAGTCAGCAATATCATTTGATATACACAAGGCACCAAAACGGAAAAAGAAAACAAGCAAACCTGATGTTCCTTTTCTTATTACTTCGCACGTAACTTCTCTCACAAATACAATAAGACGGCTTGACTCCTCTTTCTCTTTCTCAGGTTATATAAGGAAAATAAGATTAGGTTTAGTTATTTATTTACATAAAAAACAAATTTTATTAATTAATATATTTTATTAATTATCTTAATTATAATAGTATTTAATATTACCCACATATAAATTAATCTCAATTAGTTTTAAGGCCCAATTTTGTCAAATTACTTTATCCACACTTATTAATATTTATTAGCCCACATAATTAAATAACTAGTTGACCCAAATAAAAGACAAAGTCCAATTAGAAAATTTTAAAATATGCATTTAAATTTTATTTATTTATTTATTATTTTACTGGGTATTACATTACCTACCCCTTAAAAAGGATTTCGTCCCCGGAATCAAAGAATAGAAATTACCTAATTATCAAAAAGATGCGGATACTCCGCTCGAATAGACTCCTCCATCTCCCATGTGGCTTCTCGCTCCGAATGGTTCCTCCACAGAACCTTAACAAACGGAATAGTCTTCCTCCTCATAATCCGCTCTTGACGATCCAAAATTGCCTCGGCTTGCTCCTCACAAGTAAGGTCTTCCTGAATCTTATCAAACGGATATTGCACCACGTCCAACGGATGATAATGATAACTCCTCAACACCGACACGTGGAACACATTGTGCACGTGAGCTAGCTGCGGAGGCAAAGCTAACCGATACGCAACTTCACCAACCCTCTCCAAAATCTCAAATGGGCCAATATATCGCGGACTAAGCTTTCCTTTCATCCCAAATCGTCGAATGCCCTTCCAAGGAGAAACTTTTAGAAACACATGTTCACCAGGTTCAAATTCTAAAGTCCTCCTATGCTTATCAGCATAACAATTCTACGATTGTGTCGGATAGGGATCCGGGATTCATATGCTCACCAGGTTCAAATTCGAGACATGGCGTACCAGTATCTATTGTGTCAGATAGGGATCCGTAATTCACGTCAAACTTCTGGAAGAGTCTTCAAGAAAGAATGGGTACACAACTACGGATGAGCACCGCGTATCATCCGCAGACCGATGGACAAAGTGAGAGAATAATTCAAACGCTTGAAGACATGCTCAGAGCTTGTGTGATGGACTTCAAGGGTAGCTGGGAGGATCATCTTCCATTAGTAGAGTTCTCATACAACCATAGCTATCATGCCAGCATCGGAATGCCGCCGTAAGCACTGTATGGGAGGAAATATAGAACACCCTTATACTGGGATGAAGTGGGTGAACGTCGACTGTTGGGACCAGAACTGGTGCAGCAGACCGTAGAGATCATCAAGGTGATAAGAGCCCGACTAGTAGCAGCTCAAGATCACCAGAAGAAGTATGCAGACTTACATCGCCAAAAGAGAGATTTTAAAGTGGGAAGCTATGCATTTTTGAAAGTATCTCCTTGGAGAGGGAAGATAAGGTTTGGAAAGAAAGGTAAAATGAGTTTGAGATTTATTGGACCTTTCGAGATCTTGAGGAAAATAGGCGAAGTGGCGTACGAGGTAGCTCTGCCTCCTGAACTGGAACATATTCATAATGTGTTTCATGTGTCAGTGCTACGACCATATAAGTTTGATTAGAAGCACGTGATATCGTACTAGCCAATTTAGGTCAAAAGGGATTTGTCGTACGAGGAAATTCTAGTTGAAATTTTAGATAGAAAAGAGCAGAAATTACGAAATAAGGTTATACATTCTTTAAAAGTTCTTTGGAAGAACCACAATGCTGAAGAAGCTACGTGAGAACTCGAAGAAAAGATGAGGGGAAATTATCCACACCTTTTTGAGTAACCCTATATGTAATTCCAAGGGAAATTCTTATAAGGGGGGGGGGGATGTAATAACCGTGAATTTTAAGTCACTGTATATGTGTGTACATTATTGATATTTTAAAATATTGTGTTATATAGTGATTTAATATGTGACAACATATGTGAAGTGGTGCATGGGTCAATTAACATATATACTATAGTTATGGATACATACATTTATAGATTTCATTAAAAATGAAAGCTTCGTAACCTAATTATACATTAGGTGAGACAATTAAATAACCTAAGGGTTATGGTAATAAGGAAAGGTTAGTATTTAATATGTATACTAACTTAAGTGGATAATCTTGTTATTTCAAGTGACTAATAATTTTAAACCTAATTCTAGTAAACCTAATTAGGTTATGAGCTAAAGTCACATGTATAAGTAATTAAATTTCATATGATTGGAAATGGAATCCCTAAATAATTAATTTGGGTATCATATATTAAAATTGCTAGACTATGCTTATTACATAGCCCAAAACAATTAAAGGTGAAGCCCAAAAGAAATAAAATGCAAACAAATACTTAGCGCACTTGATTAAGGGTATTTTAGACTTTTGATTAATCAAATTTGTGTATTAAAATAAAAGTAAATTAGGAGATATAATGGGCAAGGGGGGGACCGGCCATTTAGGAATTTTTATGGCAAGAAGATTATGATAATCAATGTCCATTAGTAGAAATCTTACACACAAGTACATGTTTGTCAAGCTCCCATTGGTTGCAAATCTATTAAGCACTCTTAATCATAGGATTAGGCTAATTGAAGATATAAGGTGTGACGCCCCCAAAATTAGGTATACATCACCCATCTTGGGTAGTCAGATACATGGTACAGAATTTAAATACAACTTACTAATATAACTGTCATGTACAATACGACATAAACTGTGAGTTTGAATACAAATATTATCTACTAGATATTATACAAACTCAAAAGGAGTCCTCATTACAATTATTATCACACTATTTCACAGAATAGTGAGGACTACTAATGCTATCCTCTGGACCATTACTCCGTTCCCCGACTCATCCCAGCTATGTTCTCATTTCCTGAAGAGAACAGTGAAAGAAAGGGTGAGCTTAACTAGCCCAGTAAGAAATATTATGACTAAGATAATGCAGAATAAATTATCATTAGCCTACAACAGTGTTAAACTGATAAAATATAATGAACATCAAGTTTAACTACAGCGGAACTAGCAATCCATTAAAAGAGTCAAGTAGAAAATAAAATCTACTATCTTTTATGATTTAAAAGGTTTTTCATCATCAAGTTATAAATGAGACTCAACTTTAATAAATATTCCACATCATCGAATCACCCCTGCACTACGGCCAAGGATATTCTTTAGTATCACGACCACAATTATTCATGCACTACGGGCCAAGAATATTTGTGTATTCATTAATGGTCATGATCATGCCAACAACTGTCCATCAATGCACTACTACCAATCGAGGATTTTTACCACATCATTTGTAACATTACGATTATGATTACACCGAATAGTCTCTGGTCATAATCATACCAAGTCCATCTATGCACTACATGCCATAGATGACTTTCAACATAATATAAACATGAGAATGATGACAATGATATAAGAATTCAATAAAACAAGTTCAAGAATTAATTTATCTTGGAACTATTAACGTCCAAATTGTCAACATGATACTGTTTTGTAGAGTAAAATTCAAGAATGATCAGAAGAATATTTCCATGAAAAGATACTGGATGAAACGCAAATATCAAGGATATTCTACTAAATTCATGGAGTATAGAAGTCAAAGTTTTAACCAACTGGTATAATAAAGAATGGAATAACAAAAGAAATCACCATGCATGCGGTACTTGATGATGACGTGTTATTCCAATGTAATAATAATAATGGAACCAGTCGTGAAATTCACAATCGAGCGAGATATTCCAATGAATAATAAAGATGGAACCGGATCCTGTGTAAAACACACGAGATAGGATATTCTAACGAGAATGATAAAGATTTTAACCAGTCCTGTAAAACACACGACGAGGATGTTCCAACGAGAATAATAAAGAATGTCACCAAGTATAGGGTAAACCACGATTATCTGAGTTATTCCAATGAGAATAATAAGCAATGGAATAACAACGATTAAACCTCATGAATAAGAAAGAATAACACCCCTTTACTTTTATTAGGAGATTGAATCTTTAAGATAGTGTAGTAACAAAATACTCTTCTTCTTTCTCTCTTATTCTCTCTATACTTTCTCTCTATAGCTTGAATGAATTAAATGAAAAATAATGAAGCACTAGGCCTCTATTTATAGAAGATTTCTAGCTTAAGACCGCCATGTGAAAAGGCAAGTGGCTTGAATTTCGGTGATGTGAAAAGAAAAGTGGTTTGGCCTTTGTAATGTGAAACGACAAGTGGTTCGGCCGCTTGTAATGTGAAACGACAAGTGGTTTGACGTCTGGTAAAGGTAATTACTATCGATGAAGGTAATTACTATTCACAAGGGTAATTACTATTGACGAAGGTAATTACTATCGATGAAGGTAAATACTATTGATGAAGGTAATTACTATTCACAAAGGTAATTACTATTGATTTAAGAGACTCTTAGATGATGACATATGGGCCCCCATAAAATAATCAAACTTACCACAAACGCTCTCATAATGTACTCTTTATATACATTAAGGATTGAATAAATATTACCACAAATCATTTTTTATTTTTAATCAACACATTTTAATCTTTCAACAATTATTAATCATTTATAACTTGTCGTCTCAATTAATAATATAACATATTATACGATGATAATCTTGTGACAATAATTGAATCAATAATATAAGAGATATGATGCGTGAATTATCAGTAGTAATAATTGAGCATAGTGAGTGACTTCTCACGTAAGCATCAATAATCAATACCGTGTGCTACTATACAACCACACGTATTATCATACTTTTACCACCAAGGGTAGTTCAACAGCTTTAACGGTAACACCTCCATAGATTATTTTTATAAAATATTTTGTCGCTTTTCTCAATCGACAATAATTCTATTGTGGGGTCCACCAATGATTGAGTAGTTGTGCGAATATTCCCTAACAAAAAGAATATTCCCACCAAACGAATATTTTATAACAACTTGCATACTTTGCAAAGTTTATAAATATTACCCACAACTATAACATTATATCAAATTTATTCCATAATATTCAAAATAATATTTATAGAAAATTCACCTTTATTTATAAAAATTTGGGGTCTTACAACCTCCCTTCTTATGAAATTTCGCCCTCAAAATTAGGACGCACTGGTATGTCGAAGAGGTAAGGATACCTTGACTTCATTTCGATTCTAACTCCCAAGTCATTTCCTCAACATCGTGGTTCCTCCACAAAACTTTGACTTGAGGTATAACCTTGAGCGTAGAATATGTTCCTTCTTATCCAAAATTTGAACAGAACCTCTTCATACGTCCAAATCTTCCGCTATTTCGTCCGGCTCTAACTCAATAATATGGTTCGGGTCTTTCACAAATTTACGTAACATGGATATGTGAAAAAACGTTATGAACACAAGACATATTTGGCGGTAAAGTGAGTCTATAGCCACCATTCCTACTTTCGATCGAGGATTAAAATGGATCGATGAATCGAGGATTGAGTTTTCCTCTCTTTCCAAATCTTGTAACTCCTTTCCATGGAGCAACTCTAACAACACATGATCTCCTATATCGAATTCCATGTCCTTTCGATGAAGATCAAGATAACTCTTTTGTCGATTTTGTGAGGTTTTTATACGTTGTCGGATCGTTTGAATCTTTTCCGTAGTCATACGTACCAACTCCGGTCCCAACAATGTTGCTTCACCCACCTCATCCCAGCATACTGGAGAACAACACTTTCTTCCATACAACACTTCGAATGGGGCCATGCCAATACTTGCTTGATAACTGTTGTTGTAGGAAAACTCCACCAATGGTAAGAGCTTGTCCCAACTTCCCTTGAAATCAAGGACACAGAGTCTTAATAGATCTTCAAGAGTTTGAATAGTCCTCTCCGACTGTCCGTCCGTCTGAGGATGATATGCCGAGCTAAATCGTAAGTCTGTGCCCATAGCTTTTTGCAAATTAACCCAAAATCGTGAAGTGAATCTTGGGTCTTGATCAGAAACTATGGATACCGGCATACCATGCAGTCTTACAATCTCGTTTATGTACATACGAGCAAGACGTTCAAGTGTATAAGTTTCTTGTATCGGTAAGAAATGAGCAGACTTGGTCAATCTATCAACAATGACCCAAATCGCATCAATGCCTTGAGAAACCTTAGGAAGACCGTAGAATGAAATCCATGGTAATGTGCTCCCACTTCCATTCTCGAATTTCAAGTGGTTGCAATGGACCTTTTGGTACTTGATGCTCCGCTTTAACTCGTTGACACAAGTTAGACACCTTGAGATAAACAAAATATCTCTCTCTTCATATTGCTCCACCAAAATGTATGGCGAATATTATGATACATTTTGGTACTCCCAAGATGGATTGCAAATGGTGTGTTGTAGCGCCTCCCATCATGATATTATACTTTAAATCGTGGTCGTTAGAACACAAAGTCTGGAGTTGACTCAAGTATTCCTTCTTCATCGATTCTTGCTTCGGCATAGCACCTTTCTTGCACTTTCTTCCTCATACGCATCAGCCCAGTGCCGTAGCTTGAGCGACTTTAACTTTATCGATTAAAGTCGATTCTACTCAGATATTCGCTATCATCACATGCATCCCTGGAGTCTTTAACTCTATCTCCATCCATTGCAAGTCACACAAAATGGGCCTTTGTGTTGACAATATCGCACTTCGTACTTGCATATGATCTTCTACTCAATGCGCCGCCTACCACGTTCGCTTTTTCGAGGATGGTATTGGATGGTATGATCATAATCTTTCAATGTTCAAGCCAACGTCGTTGTCGCGATGTTGAGTTCCTTTTGAGTGAAGAAATATTTGAGGCTTTTATGATCCAGTAAAGATCTCCACTTTCTCCCCATACAAGTAATGCCTCCAAATTTTAAGTAAGAAACCTTAAATACCAACTCTAGATCATGAGTAGGATAATTCCTCTCATATTCTTTGAGTTGTCGCGAGGCATAAAGGCTATAACTTTTCCATGTTGCATGAGAACACATCCCAACCCTTTGCTTCAAGCATCATCAGAGATGACAAATCCTCCTCCGAGCAGATGGTATTATTGTAACAGTCTTTGAAATAAGTCTCCTCTTGAGTTCTTGAAAACTCCTCTCACATTCTTCACTCCAACCGAACTTTGTATCTTTCCGAGTCAATGAGTCAATGGAGTAGCGATTCGAGAAAATCCTTCCACGAATCTCCGATAATAACCAGCTAAACTGAGAAAGCTACGTACTTCGGTCACTGATTTAGGTTGTTCACAACTTTGAATAGCTTCAATCTTTGCTGGGTCAATAGATATTCCATGACTTGATACCACATGCCCAATGAATGCTACTTCTTCAAGCCAGAACTCGCATTTCTTCAACTTGGCATAAAGCTTATATTCACTAAGCTTTTGGAGTGTCAGCCTCAAGTGTTGCTCATGATCTTCACGGCTTTTGGAATAAATAAGGATGTCATCAATAAAGACGACCACAAAGTGATCCAAATATTCCTTGAATACTCGGTTCAACATATCCATGAAGGCAGCAGGAGCATTAGTCAATCCAAAGGACATGACTAGGAATTCATAATGCCCGTCATCGGAGTTCCGAAAGCCGCCTTTGGAATGTCATGGTTCTAATCTTCAATTGGTGATATCCTAACGAAGATCAATCTTTGAAAAGAATTTGGCTCCTTGCAACCGGTCAAACAGTCATCAATACGTGGCAATGGATACCTATTTTTGATGGTGACATGATTCAACTCCCGATAATCAATACAAAGTCACATACTCCCATCTTTCTTCTTCACGAATAGAACAGGAGCACCCCAAGGAGAAGTACTAGGACGAATAAAGCCAATGTCTAACAATTCACGTAGTTGGGTCTTTAACTCACGAAGTTCAATAGAGCCATTCGATATGGGGCTTTGGAAATAGGTTTTGTATCTTTGGTTCAAGGTCGATACAAAATTCAATTTCATGCTCTGGGGTAGGCCGAGAAGTTCTTCGAGGAATACGTTAGGAAATTTATTAACAATAGAAATATCGCTTCAAAACCGATTTATTTTTGTTTAAATCATGACATGAGCTAAGAAAGCTTGACATCCGCTTTTCAATAAACGAATAGCTTTATGGCTTGAAATGACCGTGATTGATTTTAATGGTTTGGTCGTTTGAATTAGCATAATAGGTTGATTAGGAATATGAAAGCTAACAACCTTACGAAAACAATCAATTTTGCATGATAAGTAGTTAACCAATCAATCCTCAGAATCACGCCAAATGCAAGTATTTTTAATGAAATAAGATCGACGGTAAATGTGAGGGTACCGATTTGAACCAAACAAGACTTATAAACAAAGGGATGTAATGAAGGTTTCTCCCAACAGAGTTTCCACAGATAAGTCAAAGTCTAATTTCTCCTGAGTCAAATTTAATCGATGAGCGCAAGTAGGAGAAATAAAAGAATGGGTAGAACCAGGTATCAAATAAAGTATAGACTTCATTAGAGTTTATGATAAGCTTACCCATGATGACCTTATTCGGTTTCCTTGCTCTCTGGGAGGTCACAACAAACGCCTCCCTTGCACTACCGGTTTTGACTTTTTTGGGACTACTTTGGTGCCTCCATCCTAGTTGAATTTGTCTTGATGAAATGACAAAATCGAGCTAAGTGACCTTCTCTTCCACAATTATAACATGCTTTGGACTGGCATGGCGCGCAGCTTGGATCGATGTGTCCCTCTCCTCCGCATTTGAAGCATATGATAGTGGTCTTTCTCCTTCCTTAACAATGGGTCTTTGGTCTTGACGTTTTTCCATCATTGTTGAATCTCCGTTTCTTGAAATGTCCATTCTTATTGTTTTGCCTGATTACCACCGAAGTGGTTACCATATCTTACTGTTGATTCCTCCACGCTTGTTGTCACCGCTTGATGATGACTACTCTTTGGTATTATAATTTTGCTTTACCGCTCTCTTTTAGTTAGATTGACTCTCGTTATCGCTACTCCACTAATCGAGCCCTACTTACAACATCCTCAATACAAACACGCTTTATGAGAAATAAGATGTTGACGTATCTCTAACTTCAAACCTCTTAAAACATTCGCGCCATTCTTTCTTCATTATCCACCAAGTGGGGACGCAAATCGTGATAACTCATAAAATTTTGCCTCGTATTACGATACTGGTCATATTGTTTTGTTCTAACTTGATAAACTCCACCTCCTTCCTGGCGAATACTTTCGAAAGTATTTGTCGTTGAACGCTCTGGAACTTCTCCCAAGATATCTTCATCTGACAAGAGGTTGAGTACGTTTTGGACCGATTCCCACCAAAGAATCTGCCTCTCCCGCAACATAAAGGTGGCAAGGAACCTTTGCTCTCTGAGCATCCCAAGACATCAAATATCTTGGTAATCTGCTTTATCCATGCTTCCGCCAGAAGTGGTTTTGGCTCTCCCTTAAACTCCGGTGGTCCCAGCTCCTTGAATTGTTTAGCGGTGACCGCCCGAGAGTTTTCCGTGTTTCCACCTACGTTTTGGACAGGAGTTGCTCTCGCCTGCTGTTGCATAAATTGCATAAAGCCTCTGAACATTTGATCATTCATCATTTGGTCAGTGTTGTTGTTTGCATGAGGATTGTCGCCTTCCTGATGCACATTATCCTGATTATTGATATGTGGTGAATCAACGATCGCTGCGCTCCATTATATTCTCAACATTCTCGATGTCATTTTCAGACATCGCCACAAAATAAAAGGTTAATTGATATGTAACAAATTATCCCTATCTTCGACCAACCAATAAAATAGCACATAAACTTAGGTAGGTCATACTAGCGAAGGTATTCTCCGCCTCTCCTCCTAGTACTATTCTCACATCTTAGCCAGGATCATATCCCTAAGCTCGATACTAATCGTGGCGCCCCCAAAATTAGGTATATACATCACCCATCTTGGGTAGTCGATACATGGTATGTAATTTAATTACAACTTACTAATATAATCGCCGTGGTACAATACGACATAAAGCGTGAGTTTGAATACAAATATTATCTACTAGATATTATACAAACTCAAAAGGAGTCCTCATTACAATTATTATCACACTATTTCACGTAATAGTGAGGACTACTAATGCTATCCTCTCGACCATTACTCCGCTTCTCAGACTCGTCTCAAATATTTCTCATTTCTGAAGAGAACAAAGAAAGAAAGGGTGAGCTCTCAATAGCCCAAGAAGAAATATTATGACTAAGATAATGCAGAATAAATTATCATTAGCCTACAACAGTGTTAAACTGATAAAATATAATGAACATCAAGTTTAACTACAGTGGAACTAGTAATCCATTAAAAGAGTCAAGTAGAAAATAAAATCTACTATCTTTTATGATTTAAAAGGTTTTTCATCACTGTTATAGCTGAGACTCAGCTTTAATAAATATTCCACATCATCGAATCACCCCGCACTTTTACTGCCAAGGATATTCTTTAGTATCACGACCACAATTATTCATGCACTACGGGCAAGAATATTTGTGTATTCATTAATGGTCATGATCATGCCAACAATCGTCCATCAATGCACTACTGACCAATGAGGATTTTTTACCACATCATTTGTAACATTACTACCATGATTACACCGAATAGTCTCTCGGTCAAAATCATACCAAGTCCATCTATGCACTACATGCCACGTATGACTTTCAACATAATATAAACATGAGGATGATGACAATGATATAAGAATTCAATAAAACAAGTTCAAGAATTAATTTATCTAGGAACTATTAACGTCCAAATTGTCAACATGATCTTTGTTTTTGTAGAGTAAAATTCAAGAATGATCGGAAGAATATTTCCATGAAAAGATATGGATGAAACACAAATATCAAGGATATTCTACTAAATTCATGGAGTATAGAAGTCAAAGTTTTAACCAACCGGATATAATAAAGAATGGAATAACAAAAGAAATCACCATGCATGCGGTACTTGACATGATAAAGTTATTCCAATGAAATAATAATAATCGGAACGAATTCAATCGTGAAATTCACACCGGCGGATATTCCAATGTAATAATAAAGATGGAACCCGGATCCAATTGTAAAACACACATGATAGGATATTCCAACAGAAATGATAAAGATTTTAACCAGTCCTGTAAAAAACACACGCATGTGATGTTCCAAATGTAATAATAAAGAATGTCACCAAGTATAGGGTAAACCACGTGATACAAAAGTTATTCCAATGAGAATATTAAGCAATGGAATAACAACAGTTCTCTTCATGAATAAGAAAGAATAACACCCTTTACTTTTGGTAGGAGATTGAATACTGCGATGGTGTAGTAACAAAATACTCTTCTTCTTTCTCTCTTATTCTCTCTATACTTTCTCTCTATATAGCTTGAATGAATTCGTGAAAATAATGAAGCACTAGGCCTCTATTTATAGAAGATTTCTAGCTTTTTGCCCATGTGAAAAGGCAAATGGCTCGATTTAATTGATGTGAAAAGAAAAGTGGTTTGATCGCTTTTGTAATGTGAAACGACAAGTGGTTCGGCCTTTGTAATGTGAAACGACAAGTGGTTTGACGTCTGGTAAAGGTAATTACTATCGATGAAGGTAATTACTATTCACAAGGGTAATTACTATCGACGAAGGTAATTACTATCGATGAAGATAAATTCTATTGACGAAGGTAATTACTATTCATAAAGGTAATTACTATCGACGAAGAGACTCTTAGATGATGACATATATGGGCCCCCATAAAATAATCAAACTTACCACAAACGCCTCATAATGAGACTCTTTATATACATTAAGGATTGAATAAATATTACCACAAATCATTTTTTATTTTTAATCAACACATTTTAATCTTTCAACAATTATTAATCATTTATAACTTGTCGTCTCAATTAATAATATAACATATTATATGATGATACCGTGACAATAATTGAATCAATAATATAAGAGATATGATGCAAAGAATTATCGTAGCAATAATTGAGCATAAATGAAAGACTTCTCACGTAAGCATCAATAATCAATACCGTGTGTACTATGCAACGAACCACGCCATTCATCGCATACTTTACCAACGGGTAGTTCAACAGCTTTTAACGGTAAACACCTCCGTAGTTATTTTTATAAAATATTTTTGTCGCTTTCTCAATCCGGCTAATAATTACATTGTGGGGTCCACCAATGATTGAGTAGTTGTATGCGAATATTCCCTAACAAAAAGAATATTCCCCACCAAACGAAATATTTTATAACAACTTGCATACTTTGCAAAATTTATAAATATTACCCACAACTATAACATTATATCAAATTTATTCCATAATATTCAAAAATAATATTTATAGAAAATTCACCTTTATTTATAAAAGTTGGGATCTTACATAAGGTGTAGTCTTTTATCCTTGGGACATTAAAAATATTGGGGATAATAGTTATATCACACTCATTTGCTAGACATTCATTTTATCTCATTCTTCTTCTTCTATCTTTTTCTCCCAAGCTAGCAAACTTCAAGAGAGAGAAAAGAGAGAGAGGGTTCGGTTATAGCAAGAGAGAGATGTACTAATTTGTTCATGCATCCTAAATTTATACTCTACTTTGGTAAATCAAGGAAGGTTGCCACTAAATCAAGGTATAACCTAACCTTCACCTTCTTTTTCTACTTTGTTTTATAGCTTGAGTTTTGTTGGGGTTATGAACAGATACTCAAGATACCCTAGTTTTTCATATCATCATGTATGGAACTAAGTATCTTGAGTGTTAGATCAAAGGCTTAGAGGAAGAAAATGAGCATATGTTCTCCAAGGGTGAAACACTTGTTTTTCTTCCACTAAATCTTGTGTAACTCAAGTTTTCCAACTTAGATTTATGATTCGTCGAAGGGGGGTGCTAGATACATGAGTAATCTAGTAAACCCAAGTGGTAGAACACAAATCTAGCAAGTTTTAAAACCTTTGGGGATGTTTTCCCCAAAACAGGCCATTTTGAATGTTAGGGGTTCAAAACCCTAAAATAATTACTGTTCCCGTTTTTCTTGGGACTGTTTCGGATAGTTTCATGTCTTTTAAAAATTTGGAAAAAATCATAGAGGTGCCTTAGGAAGTTATCTACATGTAGAAAGAAGAACGGACGCGTTTCGAATTATAGGTTGTGCGTAATGGCTATTTCCGTAAAGGACTCCGAAATATTAACATTCGAATATCTCACTGTGTATACACTAGAAAATTCCGAAAGTTTTACAGTAGGTTCATATATGTTATGAGAACATACACTGAAAATTTTAGATTTGTCTGAGCAAAGTTCGATTTATGAAAAATAAAGCAAGATCCGAGTGTTTTGGGAACTTTAAAAATAGTAAATCATTTTCTAAAATTCTAGAAAAATTTGGGAACCATGGTTGGGTCATATACTACCCAAATCCAGAAAATGAGAATTTTTGGAATCAGTTTGCTATTTTTCCTAAAAATAATTAAGTTATGAATAAAAGGAAATAAATAGTTAAATGATGTCTTAAATAAGAAAAATATGATTTTGATGCTTGAATACTCCTAATATATAATATTATAACTATTTTAGGGCATTTTGGTAATTTATAATAATAAATATTATTTATGACCTTTTATGGATATTAAATAAGAGGTTAATATAGGATGAACAATTAGAATAAGTTATTTATTAATCCAATAAATTATTGAAAATATTATTATGATATTAATAATATTAGAATATGATATTGTTAAGTAAATAAAAATATTAAGATTAAAACTTCATTAAAATATTATTAAATAGTTAATAATATTTGATTTAAGCATTAATAAATGATTAAAGTATTATTAAATGATTAATAATATTAGATTAAAATATTAATCTTAGATTAAAATATTATTAAAAGATTATTAATATTAAATTAAAGTATTATTATTGAGTAAATAAAAATATTCGAGATTAAATAAAATGTTATTAAAAATATAATAACATTAGTAAAGGAATAAAATAAGATATTCTTAAATGATTAATAATATTAGTAAATGAATAAAATATTATTAAATAATTAATAATATTTGTAAATGAATAAAATATTAATACTATTGGTAAATGATTAAAAGTATTATTGATCGATTAATGATACTAAAGCATAAGTAAGATATTATTAAAGTAATAATATTAATGTATGATTAAAATATTATTAAGAGGATTAATAATATTAATAAAAAGTACTAAAATATTATTAAGATGTTAATAATATTAGTAAGCGAATAAAAGTATTATTAGTAAACTAATAATACTAAGAGGTGAATTAAATATTATCAAGATTAATAATAGTAAGTGAAATAAAGGTAGTTGTTATTTAATAATAACATTATCTAGGTAGGATAATATTTATAAGAACTAAATGTAATGTATAATATCTATGTGATTACATAATCTAATGTTATGCTATGACTAATTGAAAGATTAACTATAGGTATCTCAAAGGAAGATAATTTAAATGAATAGTGGATAGAAATTTAATTTCGTAGCCGTAACCTACGAACGAGGCAAGTTTCCTAACTCAAACTCGAGTTATTATTTTCAAAGCATGTTAGTGAATAATTATTAATGATTATTCACATCTATAATGATTATTGAAATTCGCACTTTGTGCAATTGAATTCTTGTTCTATTATTGTTGAACTATGAATTAAATTAAAGTTCTTTCATTCATGAACTGTTTATGAGATAGATCTATGCTAATTGTATCAGCTAGATCAAGCATGTTTAAATTTGTTAAATCAAATGTGTTTTAAAAAGCTGTTCTTATTAAATTGTTATGATAAGAACTCTTGACTGAGAAAAAGGACGAATTTGATTAAGGCATGATATCGATGCCAGATTATTAAGTGTTTATGCATAAATCACGAGGTATGAAAGGCTGATCCCTTGAATACCAAAACTTATTAAGAGGTCCAGTTTTAATGACTGGGAACCTTAGCAAATATTCATGGTTATTTTACAACCACTCAGTTCATGTTATTCAATTATTCGAATATTTAATTGTTGATTATTAATTCATCTTCCTTCACAATCTTATATTACTGTTGAACATTGAAAGCAATTTTTTTTTTTAGTCATGATATATCTCCCTTGTATATAAACTTGCTATGCAAATTAGTTGCTTACCCTTGCTATATCATGACATTTATTTCAATTAAGCCTGAAGGATCCAATACGAAGGACAAAGGCAAGGGAAAGATCCTGGAATAGTTTAGAATGAATGTTAATTATTATTATCTGATGGAATTTCTTATGTAAACCTTTTGTAATTTGAATGGTGAGTTTAAGTTAAGGTTAAGAAGACCTTGGGATCATGTTATGAAACTTTATTATAATGAACAATGTATGTTTATTATCCCGTAATAGTTTTAGAATGCTTATGATAATGATAGATCGTGAGCACCGAATCGAGGGTTAGAGAACTTTGGATTTGGGGCGTCACGAGTTTGGTATCAAAGGCATGAGTTATAAACATTAGGAATGCAAACCTATGTTATAACCTTAGTAGAAAACTCTTATAGAGTATGTTAGGAGATGGATTATGGAAATTCATCAAGTTTGTAATGTACTTAATAAAATATTGTTTCATTTCATCAATGAATATATTTTATTATAGTACTAATGTTGTATCCTTGTTTTTATAGGATGCCGAGTGATAGTCAGGGGAGCCATTTCGTAGGCCAGGAGGAGGCCATTCTAGAGGAGGTGACGCACACCTCGAAGGATGTGATGATCAGTAACCTGCTAGAGAAACACTATGCTCAAGAACAGAGGATTTTACAGTTGGAGGCAGAGAATATGAATCATCAGTACATGGAGTAGCATTATAAAGATGTTGCTAATCAGGAATTGATTGAGCTAGCAGAGACGCGAGTCCAGCTAGAGCATGAGAAGGCGAAGTTCGCAGCACTGAGCGTAGAGCATCTGGCGATGCAGGGTGAGTTTGACGTGGAGATTGCCGATAAGATACGTGTGGAGGAGGCATTTCATGAGTCAGCCAAGCGGGTGGACCAATTAGAGATAGCACTGCAGGCCATGAAGGTCAGGGTCGAGACTTTAGGACTGGCGCTAAACGCAGCATATGAGGGTCAGCGCAGTGGGACTAGGAGGGCGCATTTCGAGATAGGCGAGTCGAGTCGATCCATTCGACGTAGAGTTATGGAGGGGTTGTTTCCCCAGGAGCCTGTTCAGGTGATCCAGCAGGACCACTAGTGATGATTATGCTATGGACCAGTTGTAGATAGATGCATTAGTACCCTTTTTGTGTAATAGGGTTTTATGTTGATGTAAACCTCAGCAGGTGTGAGGTAGTAGGTAGTTAGGTAGTATCCCTATTTGTGTATGTAGGGAAGTATCATTTTGAGTTAATCCCATCTTTTGTGTTTAAAATGGAATAGTAGAATTTATAAAAATATACTTGTATTGAACATGTAAGACACCGAAGATTGGTATATGAATATAAATGCATTATTTATTATAATATGTGTTGGGAAATTTAAATAGTAAATTGTTTAATTAATGTTATGTGAATCCAGTAGACTGAATTGGAAATTTAAAAAAAAACAAACCTAACCCACTTAGCAGGGAGAAAGACTTCCAAATCTTGGTAACTTAAAACTCTCACATAATGATCATCTGATTGTTTGGATATAGTAGCGTGTTACATGTTAAGTACTTATATGATAATAAACCCGAGTAACGTGTTAGACTTTTGTTTCATTAGATAATGTCGCCTAGACGTGTACTAAGGAACCAAGAGATCGAAGAGTCAGTTAATAATGCAGCGGGAGCTCAACCAAACCCAATGCAAGACTTTATCAACATGATGGCTGAAGCCATGAGGAATCAAGCTCAACCTGCAGGAAATCAGGCGGGAAACCAATTAGTCAACTTTAAAGACTTCAAGGCAGTAGGACCGCCGGAGTTTAGAAGAACAGTAGACCTGATAGAGGCCCAGACGTGGATAAAGGAGATTGAGAAGGCCTTCATTATTGCTAGAGTAGCAGAAGAGCTGAAAATAATTTTTGCTACCTACTTAATGAAGGGTGAGGCTAACTATTGGTGGGAAGCCAACCAGAACAAAGCCGGGACCAGAATCGTGACTTGGGAAGCGTTCAAGAAGTTGTTATTTAAGAACTATTTCCCTGAGAGTACACAAGCGAGGATGGAGATCAAGTTTTTGGAATTGAAATCAGAGAATATGTCAGTGTCAGAGTACGCTGTAAAGTTTAATGAATTGGCCAGCTTTGCTCCACATCAGGTGGACACGGAGGTGAGGAAAGTAAGAAGGTTCGAAAATAGACTAAAGCCGTGGATTTACAGTAAGGTAGAGGTTTTACAAATCACGTCATTCTCAACTCTGTTGGAGAAAGCTCTCATAGCGGAAGGTGGAAGCGAAGCGGTCTCAAAGTACAATCGGGAGAAGAACATGAAGAAAGTAGAAGGTGGGAATCATAATATTAGCAGTGGCGGTAGCAACAACAAGAAGCAGAAATGAAGCAGTGGGGGTAGTAATTTGGAGATTCAGCAAGGAAGTGTGCAACAAAAGAAGTCGATGTGTGGGAACTGTGGAAAGGGTCACTCGGGGGAGTGCTTGAAAGGAAAAATGGTAGGTTATACCTGTGGACAAGAAGGGAATACCTCACCCAATTGTCCTAAGGTGAAGAAGGAAGGTTGCTTTAACTGTGGTGAAGTGGGACATCAGATCAAGGATTGCCCGAAGAAGAAAAGCACGGATAGCGGAAACGACAACAGGGGCAATAACACTAAGACAACCAGCGGAGGACCAGCCCAGCCAAACAAGCCGACAGCGAGGACTTTTAATATGACAGTGTAAGATGTCATGGCATCCAGGGAGATGGTGTCAGGTATAATTCCGATCAACGATTTAAATGCCTATGTGTTATTCGATTTGGGAGCTTCATGTTCTTTCATATCTGATGAATTTTCTCAAAGATTAAGGTTACCTTATGAACTATTAGAACACCCAATGAATGTAGAAGTAGCAAACAAATAAATTATCCCTGTAGACTACATACATAGGAACTTGTCTTTGATGTAAGAGGTTTAAGCTTAACGTGGATTTGATATGGAGATTCATCTTGGAGAGTTTGATGTAATCCTCGAGATGGATTGGTTATAGAGTCACTGAAGCGGTCGTTGATTATAAGAAAAAGTCGTACACCTAAAGACTCAAATAAGTCAAAGGTGGTATTTCATGGCGATGAAAAGCGCCGAGACAATCTTGTTGTCGGCGATGATGCAAGCAAAGAAGTTGCTTAGGAAGGGTTGTATAGGTTATTTGGCTCACGTTGTGGATACCCGCAGAGTCGAGGGTGAACTGGGTCAGATACCTATTGTAAGGGAATTCATTGACGTTTTCCCAGATGAGATTCTGGGATTTCCACCAGATAGAGAGTTAGAGTTTGTTATCGATTTGGCACCAGGGACATCACCGGTATCCAAAGTGTCGTATCGTATGGATCCGATAGAAATGAAGGAACTGATGGTTTAACTACAAGAGTTGTTAGATAAAGGATATATTCGACCGAGCATATCACCGTGGGGAGCACCAGTCTTATTCGTAAAGAAAAAGGATGGGTCATTAAGGCTTTGTATCGACTACTGGGAGTTGAACAAGGTCACCTTTAAGAACAAGTACCCGTTTCCCAGGATCGACGATTTGTTTGATCAGTTGAAGGGGGCGAAATACTTTTCAAAAATTAACTTGAGGACCGGTTATCACCAACTGAAGGTGAGGCAGAAGGATGTTCCAAAGATGGCATTCAGAACTCGGTATGGACACTTTGAGTTTCTGGTAATGTCTTTTGGATTAACGAATGCGCCAGCAGCATTCATGGACTTAATGAACAGAGTGTTTAAACAGTATTTGGATAAGTTTGTTGTCGTGTTCATCGATGATATTCTGGTATATTCAGAGACAGAGGAAGAGCACGCTGAACATCTAAGGATAGTGTTGGAGACGTTAAGGAGGGAGAAGTTGTACGCAAAGTTCTCCAAGTGTGAGTTTTGGTTACAGAGAGTGCAGTTTTTGGGTCACGTTGTCGACAAAGATGGTGTTTCGGTGGATCCAACAAAAGTAGAAGCGGTTATCAACTGGGAACAACCAAAGACGCCAACAGAAATTAGGAGTTTCTTGGGATTAGCAGGATACTATAAGAGATTCATCCAAGATTTTTCAAAGATAGCATTGCCGTTGACCAACCTTACTAGAAAGACAGTGAAGTTCGTTTGGACGGAGAAATGTGAAGATAGTTTCATGGAATTGAAGAAGAGGCTCGATTCGACACACATGTTGGCCTTACCCGGATGACACGGAGGATTTGTAGTGTATAGTGATCGTCGCACAAGGGTCTTGGTAGTATCTTGATGCAAAGACATGGCAAGGTCATTAACAGTCGCTTCATCGTCACCAAGGACTATGAGAAGGGTTATCGACTCATGACCTGGAGTTAGCAGTAGTAGTTTTTACCTTGAAGATTTGGAGGCACTATTTGTATGGCGAGAAGTGTGGGATATATACGGATCACAAGAGTCTGAAGTATATCTTCATGCAGAAGGAGCTAAATATGAGGCAGCGCCGATGGCTAGAATTGATCAAGGATTATGATTGTGAGATTTTGTACCATCTAGGCAAAGCAAATGTAGTGGCGGATGCTACTGACGAGAAAAGCGCGGAGAGAAGAAGTCTTTGAAGTTGACCATTCAAGAGGAATTGGTGAAAGATTTCGAACGACTTGACTTAGAGGTTAAGTATCCGATGGAGACCAATGAGAAATTATTTATAGTGACAGCGAGCCTGACTTTATTAGATAAGGTTAAAGAGGCTCAAGAGAAGGACGAAGATTGCGATAGCATCAAGAAGCGGTTAGCTGAAGGGGATGAATTGAAATACAAGATTGATGGCACCGGACTGCTAAGATTCGAAGGACGAATTTGGGTACCCTTACTACCAGAACTAAGAGAAGAGATTTTATAAGAAGCGCACAATACGAGGTACTCGATACACCTAGGAAGCACAAAGATGTATCAAGATTTGCTTCAACACTTTTGGTGGCCAAACATGAAGAGGGAGGTTGTAGAATGCGTCAGCAGATGTCTAACTTGTCAGAGAGTCAAGGCAGAGCATCAATGACCAAGTGGATTACTACAGCCTTTAGAGACTCTAGAGTGGAAATGGGAGAACATCACGATGGATTTTGTGGTGGGTCTTCCAGTAATGCAAAAAGGGCACGACACCATATGGGTGATTGTAGATCGTCTTACGAAGTCGGCTCACTTTTTGCTGATCAAGATCAGGTATAGTCTGGACCAGCTAGCCAAATTATATATTAAAGAAATTATCTCGAGACATGGCGTACCAGTATCTATTATGTTGGATAGGGATCTGCGATTCACTTCAAACTTCTGGAAGAGTCTTCAGGAAAGAATGGGGACGCAACTATGGATGAGCACCGCGTATCATCCGTAGACCGATGGACAAAGCGAAAGGACAATTCAAATGCTTGAAGACATGCTCAGAGCTTGTGTGATGGAATTCAAGGGTAGTTGGGAGGATCATCTTCCATTAGTAGAGTTCGCATACAACAATAGCTATCACGCTAGCATCGGAATGCTGTCGTATGAAGCAATGTATGGGAGGAAATATATAAAACCCTTATGCTGGGATGAAATGGGCGAACGTCGACTGTTGGGATCAGAACTGGTGTAGCAGATCGTAGAGATCATCAAGGTGATAAGAGCCCGGCTGGTAGCAGCTCAAGATCGCCAGAAGAAGTATGCAAACTTACATCTCCAGAAGAGAGATTTTGAAGTGGGAAGCTATGCATTTTTGAAAGTATCTCCTTGGAAAAGGGAAGATAAGGCTTGGAAAGAACGGTAGACTGAGTCCGAGATTTATTGGACCTTCCGAGATCTTAAGGAAGATAGGCTAAGTGGCGTACGAGGTAGCTCTGCCTCTTGAACTGGAACATATTCATAATGTGTTTCATGTGCCAGTGCTACGACCATATAAGCATGATTAGAAGCACGTGATATCATACGAGCCAATTCAGGTCAAAAGGGATTTGTCGTACGAGGAAATTCTGATTGAAATTTTAGATAGAAAAGAGCAGAAATTATGAAATAAGGTTATACTTTCTTTAAAAGTTCTTTGGAGGAACCACAATGCTGAAGAAGCTATGTGGGAACTCAAAGAAAAGATGAGGGAAAATTATCCACACCTTTTTGAGTAACCCTACATGTAATTCCGGGGACAGAATTCTTATAAGGGGGGGGGGGGGAGGATGTAATTACCGTGAATTTTAAGTCACTGTATATGTGTGTACATTATTGATATTTTAAAACTTTGTGTTATATAGTGATTTAATATGTGACAACATATGTGAAGTGGTGCATGGGTCAATTAACATATATACTATAGTTATGGATACATACATTTATAGATTTCATTAAAAATGAAAGCTTCGTAACCTAATTATACATTAGCTGAGACAATTAAATAACCTAAGGGTTATGGTAATAAGGAAAGGTTAGTATTTAATATGTATACTAACTTAAGTGGATAATCTTGTTATTTCAAGTGACTAAAAATTTTAAACCTAATTCTACTAAACCTAATTAGGTTATGAGCTAAAGTCACATGTATAAGTAATTAAATTTCATATGATTGAAAATGGAAACACTAAATAATCAATTTGGGTATCATATATTAAAATTGCTAGACTATGTTTATTACATAGCCCAAAACAATTAAAGGTGAAGCCCAAAAGAAATAAAATGCAAACCAATAATTAGCCCACTTGATTAAGGGTATTTTAGACTTTTGATTAATCAAATTTCTGTATTAAAATAAAAGAAAATTAGGAGATATAATGGGCAATGGGGGCACCGGCCATTTAGGCCTTTTTATGGCAAGAAGATTATGCTAATCAATGTCCATTAGTAGAAATCTTACACACAAGTACATGTTTGTCAAGCTCCCATTGGTTGCAAATCTATTAAGCATTCTTAATCACATGATTAGGCTAACTGAAGAGATAAGGTGTAGTCTTTTATCCTTGGGACATTAAAAATATGGGGGATAATAGTTATATCACACTCATTTGCTAGACATTCATTTTATCTCATTCTTCTTCTTCTATCATTTTCTCCCAAGCTAGCAAACTTCAAGAGAGAGAAAAGAGAGAGAGGATTCGGTTATAGAAAGAGAGAGAGAGGTGTACTAGTTTGTTCATGCATCCTAAGTTTATACTCTACTTTGGTAAATCAAGGAAGGTTGCCACTAAATCAAGGTATAACCTAACCTTCACCTTCTTTTTCTACTTTGTTTTATAGCTTGAGTTTTGTTGGGATTATGAACAAATACTCAAGATACCCTAGTTTTTCATATCATCATGTATGGAACAAAGTATCTTGAGTGTTAGATCAAAGGCTTAGAGGAATAAAATCAGTATATGTTCTCCAAGGGTGATACTCTTATTTTTCTTCCACTAAATCTTGTGTAACTCAAGTTTTCCAACTTAGATTTGTGATCCGTCGAAGGAGGGGTGCTAGATACATGAGTTATCTAGTAAACTCAAGTGGTAGAACACAAATTTAGCATGTTTTGAAATCTTTGGGGTTGTTTTTCCCAAAACAGTCCACTTTGAATGTTAAGGGTTCAAAACCCTAAAATAGTAACTATTCCTGTTTTTCTTGGGACTGTTTTGGACAGTTGCATATTTTTTAAAATTCTGGAAAAAATCACAGAGGTACCTTAGGAAGTTATCTACATGTAGAAAGAAGAACGGACGCGTTTCAATTTATAGGTTATGTGTAATGGCTATTTCCGTAAAGGACTCCGCAATATTAACATTCAAATATCTCACAGTGTATACACTGGAAAATTCCGAAATTTTTACAGTATGTTCATATATGATACGAAAATATACCCTGAAAATTTCAGATTTGTCTGTGCAAAACTCGATTTATGAAAAATGAAGCAAGATCCGAGTGTTTTGGACACTTTAAAAATAGTAAATCCTTTTCTAAAATTCCAGAAAAATTTGGGAATCATGGTTGGGTCATATACTGCCCAAATCCAGAAAATGTGAATTTTTGGAATTAGTTTGCTATTTTTCCTAAAAATGATTAAGTTATGAATAAAAGGAAATAAATAGTTAAATGATGTCTTAAATAAGAAAAATGTGATTTTGATACTTGAATACTCTTAATATATAATATTATGACTATTTTAGGGCATTTTGGTAATTTAAAATAATAAATATTATTTATGACCTTTTATGGATATTAAATAAGAGGTTAATAAAGGATGAACAATTAGAATAAATTGTTTATTAATTCAATAAATTGTTGAAAATATTATTATGATATTAATAATATTAGAATATGATATTGTTAAGTAATTAAAATATTAAGATTAAAATTTCATTAGTATATTATTAAATGTTTAATAATATTTGATTTAAGCATTAATAAATGATTAAAGTATTATTAAATGATTAATAATATTAGATTAAAATATTAATCTTAGATTAAAATATTATTAAAAGATTATTAATATTAAATTAAAGTATTATTATTGAGTAAATAATAATATTCGAGATAAATAAATTGTTATTAAAAATATAATAACATTAGTAAAGGAATAAAATATTATTAAAAGATTAATAATATTAGTAATGGAATAAGATATTATTAATTAAATGATTAATAATATTAGTAAATGAATAAAATATTATTAAATAATTAATAATATTTGTAAATAAATAAAATATTAATACTATTGATAAATGATTAAAAGTATTATTGATTGATTAATGATACTAAAGCATAAGTAAGATATTATTAAAGTAATAATATTAATGTATGATTAAAATATTATTAAGAGGATTAATAATATTAGTAAAGTACTAAAATTTTATTAAGATGTTAATAATATTAGTAAGCGAATAAAAGTATTATTAGTGAACTAATAATACTAAGAGGTGAATTAAATATTATAGAGATTAATAATAGTAAGTGAAATAAATGTAGTTGTTATTTAATAGTAACATTATCTTGGCAGGATAATGCTTATAAGAACTAAATGTAATGTATAATATCAATGTGATTACATAATCTAATGTTATGCTATGACTAATCGAAAGATTAACTATAGGTCTCTCAAAGTAAGATAATTTAACTGCATAGTTGATAGAAATTTAATTTCGTAGCCGTAACCTACGAACGAGGCAAGTTTCCTAACTCAAACTCGAGTTACTATTTTCAAAGCATGTTAGTGAATAATTATTGATGATTATTCACATCTATAATGATTATTGAAATTTGCTCTATGTGCAATTGAATTCCTGTTCTGTTATTGTTGAACTATGAATTAAATTAAAGTTCTTTCATTCATGAACTATTTATGAGATAGATCTATGCTAATTGTATCAGCTAGATCAAGCATGTTTAAATTTATTAAATCAAATGTGTTTTAAAAAGTTGTTCTTATTAAATTGTTATGATAAAAACTCTTGACTGAGAAAAAGGACGAATTTGATTAAGGCATGATATCGATGCCGGATTATTAAGTGTTTATGCATAAATCACGAGTTATGAAAGGCTGATCCCCTTGAATACCAAAACTTATTAAGAGGTCCAGTTTAAATGACTGAGAACCTTGGCAAATGTTCATGGTTATTTCAAAACCACTCAGTTCATGTTATTCAATTATTCGAATTTTCAATTGTTGATTATTAATTCACGTTCCTTCACAATCTTTTATTACTGTTGAACATTGAAAGCAAAAAAAATTTTAGTCATGATATATCTCCCTTGTATATAAACTTGCTAAGTAAATTAGTAGCTTACCATTGCTATATCATGACATTTATTTTTGTTAAGCTTGAAAGATCCAATACGAAGGACAAAGGCATGGGCAAGATCCAGGAATAGTTTAGAATGAATTAATTATTATTATCTGATGGAATTTCTTATATAAACCTTTTGTAATTTGAATGGTGTGTTTAAGTTAAGGTTAAGAAGACCTTGGGACCATGTTATGAAACTTTATTATAATGAACAATGTATGTTTATTATCCCGTAATAGTTTTAGAATGCTTAAGATGATGATAGATCGTGAGCACTGAATCTGAGGTTAGGGAACTTGGATTTGGGGGCGTCACAGTATGTGTTTCTAAAGGTATCTCCCTAGAAAGGAAAGATACACTTTAGGAAGAAGGAAAAATTAAGTCCAAGGTTTATAGGACCTTTTGAGATATTAAAAAGGGTAGGAGAGGTAGCTTATATGGTAGCGTTACCTCTAGAGTTAGAACGCATACATAATGTGTTTCATGTATCTGTATTATGGCGTTATAAGCTAGATTATAAGCACGTAATAGAATATGAGCCTATTCATGTTGAGAAGGATTTAACGTACGAAGAAATGCATATTCAAATCATAGATATAAAAGAGCGAGTTTTAAGGAATAAAGTAATACCTTCGGTGAAGGTAATATGGAGAAACCACGATGCCGATGAAGCAACATGGGAACTTGAAGAGAAGATGAAGAGAAATTATCCTCAGTTGTTTGACTAACTTATATCGAGATTCTGGGGACATAATCCTTATAAAGCTGGAAGAATGTAACAACTGAGAAAATCGGATTATAATGTAAATTAATTTTATTTGAATAAATTTATATTATATGTTATTTATAACGAGTAAGCGAGATGAAGGTTATTCTATAACCTAAAAGAGAGGTATGATAGTAGTATTCTACCTAAGTGCTAGAAATAAAGTGTTTGAATTTCCAAAATGAAAATAAAAGCTTTTCGAGAAATTCTCTGAAAATACTATTCATTCATTTCTGCTCAGAAATTATTTGTGAATTATTATCTAATAATAATTCAGTTACGAAAAACACAGTTTTTCGCCTGCGTACTCAAATTCGAGAATGTTAGGAAGCGTGAAGATTTGAATACTTAACGGTTATGTATAATAAGGAAGTTATTATACGGGAAAGAATATGAGTATAAAATAAGTTATTATACAAGTATATACGAAAGATAATATAATGTATAAGATGAATGTTATACGAACTAGCATATGTGAAGAATTCGAGAATTATACGGTAAAAGCATAAACCATTATTATAGGATTAGTGAAATTTGAATGTAAACTTTGGCAAGCCCAAGTGAAAGATTATTAAGTCCCGAAGATAATTTAATTCAAGCGCAAGGTTAGGCCCAAATTGAATTAAACTTAAGCCCGAACCAAGAACCGAACTCGTGGATCGAACCGTTGGGTTACCGGATGGATAAAACCCATGGGGCAACCCATGTGGGCATCCATGGTGAGTCATGGCCGGCCACTTGGTGGCCGAGCAAGAGGAGAGGCTTTCTTTGTAAGTTTGTAATAGTAAGGAGGTTGGGTGGCCTTTTGACCATTTTACTCCCACTTTGAAAATTCTATAAATAAAAAGCTTAGGTTGCCATTTGTTGGTTGTTTGAATTCACTAACACCTAAAGCATTATATTGAGAGAGAAGTGAGAACTATTTCAATTAATCAAAGATGAAGAAGAAAGCTAGAACATCAAAAGGTAATAAAACTTGAACCTTTAATCTTCATCTCTTCAATTTAAATCTTGATAGAGAAGTGATTATTGGTGGAGCATGTATCTTAAGGAGTAACAAGGATGGCTATTAGAGAACTTTAAACATTAATAATCATGTTACAAGTGGAATCATAAACAAATAAGTAAGAAATAATGAAGAAAACATGAAAATTTATAACATGTTGTTGATGAACAAGTTTAAAACCATCGTGTATAAGATTACATGCTATATGCTTGGTTAGGATGATAGATGTATGAATAATGGAATGAATCCATTTTGAATGGAGTAAAAATCTCAAGTAATGAAGTTATGGTGAAATTTACGAGATTATACAATAATCGTCGAAATCATAAGATTCCCGGAATGATAGTCAAAAGTCACCGTTTAACTCAGAAACCTTAGTTTTTGATGGTTTATCGTAGAACTTTGTGTTTAAGAGTTGTGGACTCAAGAATGGTCGAATTCTGACTTAAAACGAAGAAACAAGCTATAAACGTTCACGAACGTTTAACGAACGCGTAATAGAAAATTTAAACAGTGATGTTAGTTCCCAAAGGCACAGTAGTTATCTAGAAGGGGGGTTGAATAGATATTTTAAAATTTCTTTTTTAAAATACTTTGTTAAATTTGTTAATCAATTTCAGCGGAGTATATAATTTGTTTGTTCCCCTTTAAGATAAACGAAGTTAATAGTTGACAGGAAGTTATAACAAATAAAGCAGTTAAAGCAAGAATATAAAAGGCACTGAGATTTTAAGTGGTTCAGAGCACTCAAGGCTCCTAGTCCACTCTTCTACTCCTTGAGTAGGAAATCTACTAAAGATATCTTTACAATCTTTGAATCTCACAGATTCTTTCAAGACCAGCAGTCTTGGAGCTTCTTAGTTCACTTAGAACTCTTCAAGTCCAGTAGACTTGGAATACACTTGATGAGAGTTGAGTTCTTTGAGTTGTACTTCTCAGTTGATGTTAAGCATGTGTTCCAAAGAACTGAGTAGCTAAGCAAGCTTTCTTTCTAGATCGTAGAGTTAAGCGTTAAGTGTTCTTCAGCTTTTCGTTATGTGCTTTCTTGCATCTTGCATCTGCATCTGATTTGTATATAAGGTGCCTTTGAAATATGTCTGTTTGAAGGCATCCGTTGAAGCATTAATTGTATTTGACATTTCTGAGCACTGATGGTGACTTTCTGAAAATCTTCTGAGCCATCTGGCCCACTGACATAGCAGATTGATATCTCACCTAACACCTGAAAAGGTGTTTTCAGCTAATATATAGTACTTTCCTTAGCTTCTTCGATACATTTCTTTGTTATATACAAAGGATGAGTGTTGTGTCATTGGGATTTCCGAGAGTTTCAACGTCTATAATCCATTCCACATTTGTTGCAATTTATTCTTAAATAAATGGACAAAGCTCGATGCTTCTGATGCAGACAGATGATGCACTACGATTATGATCGTGGTGTCTTGCCACATTCATGCTTGATCCGGACTGATAGAGGAGAACACTACGATTTCTCTTAAGCACTGGTAGACTACAATCTTTGCTTACTTAATTTTGCAGACTCTATGCTTCCGAGAGAAGACTACGATACTTGATTTGGACCACTCTACGATTTTGGGAGAGGCCCTCCAAAGTAAACAGACAACGATTCTCAATACTCTACGATTCTGCCTTTGTTTCTACAAACTCTTGTCTGTCTTGATAGACTACGATTCTGTTGAAGCCTATCTATTACATCTAAAAAATAGATCAACCTAACAGTTTTGATCTTTTCTTCCATACATTTATTTACAGAATGATAAACATAAAGCACAGATCAATCTAACAATTTTGATATATCATCTAAGTTCGTGTACATATGTTCTTTGAAGGACTTTACATATAAGCATTGTGACGCCCCCAAAATAGGTCCACATAACCCATTTTTAGTCGCCAAATACACGGTACAAAAACTTAATACAAACATCATTAATACAATTGTCGTGCAAAATACGACAACACATGTGCTGTGAGTTTTAGTAAAAATATCGTCTTGTAGACAATATCTAAACTTAAATAAAGTCCTCATTACAATTATTGATACACTATTTTACAAAATAGTGAAGACTGTTATAATAATTGTCTTGAACAATCACTCCACACCCCGACTAGTCCCTGCTATATTCTCGCCTCCTGAGAAGAACAATCGTACAAAAAGGAAAAGGGTGAGCTCAACTAGCCCAGTAAAGAATATTATGACTAAGATAATATAGAACAAATTATCCTTAGTCCTCAACAGGGAAAAATGTGATAGAATACAATAGGCAACAAGTTTTAGATCAACAAATGCAGCGGAAATAGCAATCCATTAGAAGAGTCAAGTAGAGCATGATATCTACTATGTTTTATGATTTAAAAGTCCATCATCAATATTTTATCCCTGTAACATCATTCAATAAAAATTTCAAATCAACGAGTTATCCATGCACTACGGGCCAAGGATATTCGTTAGTATCACCGGTGGTCATGATCATGCCAAACACCGGTCCATCTATGCACTATGGGCCAAAGAGGGCTTTCACCACAAACCTTATCTATAACATTAAAGGTTATGATTATACCAATACACAATTCCTGGTCATAATCATACCAATCAATAGTCCATATTTGCACTAAGGGCCAAAGATGACTTCCAGTATAATATAAGTATGAGGATGATGACAATGATAGAAAGATTCAATCAAGTGAGATAAAGGATAAATATTAGAGAATTCTAATTCAATTTATCCAGAGTTCAAAAATATCCAAATTGTCAACATGATAACTTTGTGGAGTAAAATTCAAGAATGATATTCATGTATCAAAAATAATTTGGACAAAAAAGAAAATAAAATTCTATCGTGAATATTATCCCATGAATAGTACCCCGTGAATTCTTCATGAATAGTAACCCGACATAAAAATATTAAAATTTATCAAGAAAGTTCAGACCAATATTTCCGTGAAATGATATTAGATGAAGCGCAAAACTTAAGGAATTTCTAATCATTTCAGGAATTATAGAAGTAATACTTACCATAGTAAGTTTAAATTTAGGAATACAGAATAAAATAATATTCCTTTCATAATATGGAGTATGAAAGAAAATAATATTTCTTACGAGTATTACAAAAAAATAATAATATCCTTTACCTTAGTAGAAACTGGATTTGACTGGAATATTGAATATTATTCTAAGAAAATCTTGCACAAAAAGCTACACTCAAAGTATCCTTATACTCAAGAAAAATACTCAAAATACTATAGAATAAGAATTTTGATATTTTACTGGTGTGTTTTAGGAATGAGGGGTTACCCCCTATTTATAGTGCATCACAGAGGAAGAAAACCAAATGAACAACCTAACTTTTCCTGCCAAACTTTTATTTTCCATGATTGGGGGCCCACAAATTTTGAAACAAGAAATTGCAGGCAATCAAACAAATCTTTGAAAAAATGTGAGAAGGAAACGTGCACGCAAGGTATTCAAAATAAAAATGATAACCTTCTCTCCACTTTTATTTACATGCTGAAAATTATATATTATAATAATAATATTACCATTTAAATTATAAAAAATTGTAATATTATAATAATATATTTGAATGAATATTTTATCGTAGAAGATAATTACCCAACTTTCAACAAATAATTCATGCAAAATTCCATCATTTATATCAAAATTGAACAAATATCCACCACATAATAATTATTCATAAATAATATTATAAGCTAACAATATTAACAACCAGATCATTCCCAAGAAAGAGGGGGCTTTCCGATAAGGACTTCTCCTTATTGGCGCGCAATTAGATGACCAAACTCCTTTCCTAGATAGAATTTTCTAGACATTGCCAATAATGCTAATTAATAATATGAATAATTGTGTAGTGTCAATTATTGATTTAATAATATAAAATATTGTGCAGATGATACTATGACAATAATTAAATCAATAATTTAAGAAACTGTGCAACAATTACTGTGGCAATTATTAAATGAAACTTACGTAAGAATCAATAATCCAAAAATCTTTATGCAATCTGGTGTACTGCTCTTAACCACGACCGCGTATTGTATTCGCATTTTTATCACCGGGTATTTCAACAGTTAACGGTAAAAATTTTGCCGTTATTTTTATAAAAAAGGTATTTCTATCATTTTCTATATCTGATAGTTATTCTATTATGTGATCCACCAATGACTGTGTCGTCTTACGGATATTCCCCGACCAACGAATATTTTATAACCACTTGCTTACTTTGCAAAATTTGCACATTTCACCCATAACTAAAGCATTATTTCAAATCAACACCTTATTATTCAATATAATAATTAGAGGAATTAAATCTTTGTTCATAAAAAATTGGGGTCTTATGAAAGGTGAGGATACCCTCCTTATGAAATTTCATCCTCGAAATTTATATACATACCTGGTATGTTGAAAAGGTGAGGATACCTTGCTTTTATATCAGATTCTAACTCCCAAGTCATTTCCTCAATATCGTAGTTTCTCCATAAAACTTTGACTTGAGGTATAACTTTTGAGCGTAAAATATGTTCCTTCTTATCCAAGATTTTAATAGGTACCTCTTCATATGTTAAATCCTCTGTTATCTCGTTTGGTTCTAATTCAATAATGTGGTTTGGGTCCTTCACATATTTACGTAGCATGGTTATTTGGAAAACGTTATATACACGAGACATACTTGGCGGTAAAGTGAGTCTATAGGCCACAGTTCCTACTCGGTCGAGGATTTCAAATGGACCAATGAATCGAGGGTTGAGCTTTCCTCTTTTTCCAAATCTCGTAACTCCTTTCCATGGAGCAACACGTTATAATACATGATTTCCAACATTGAACTCCATGTCCCTCCGATGAAGATTGACATAACTCTTTTATCGATCTTGTGAGGTTCGTGTTGGTCGTTTTACCAATAAATATATGCGTGCAAGTATACTTAGTCAACAAGTAATAAAGAGTGAGTAAAGTATCGTTCCCACGGAGAATTAACTAATAAAGTTCACCAAGCATTAACCCATAACCATTTCAGTCTTATCTAAATGAATGAAATTATATTTTATATTTAAGCTATTAAAGTAAATAAACCTAACTATTCCTAGAGTGAAACTAGATAATGAAGACCTGAGATTACAATTTCATCTATTGACGCATTCAAATCCACACATTCCATGTTAAGACAAACTAATTGTACCGGATTGTTAGCCAAGAACACGAAAGTAAAGTATAGCCATCTCTCAATGTACTATACCCATATCACATATAATTCACATTTGATAGAATACACATGAACACCCACATTACCTAAACCACTATATGTCTATGTGATTTACAAATAATGAGGGTTTAAGCGCAAGTTCTCAATTAGCTACGAATGGTGCTTTGGTATATGTTTATCCTAAGCACAAATCATACATCCCAACACAATGTAGAATATACAATCACAAGCTAAAAAGATTAGATCTAAACCCATACTTCGTTTCTCAAGTCCATATGGATTATCACAGTAATTGATGGCCAATCAACTAAACAAGCAAGCATGAATCTTAATAGACAATCCCATAGAAATCAATAAAGCTAACAATGAAATATATCAGATTAAACTAATCCATAGACTCCATTGCAATCTCAGAATAGAATTTAAATCATAATTGAATTAATGTTATCATCCACATATTGAATAAACATCATAAGATATAATTAGGAATCAAAGAGAGAGTAAGAATAGAGAATGGTAGTGCAAATCTGTTCCCTTGATCCAAGGTTGAATCTCCAATGCTTTTCAATCGCTTCAAGTCTTCAATCTAATCAACTCTAGAAAATCATTACTCTAATCTACTTATTGAAAGTTGAAGAAAGAAAATATAGCAGTAAGTTCAGCCCCCAAGGGGTGGAATATCTCTTACATAATGAAAATACGTCTAATATATAAGCCCTAATTGAACCCCTCTCTCAATTACGCTTCAATTGCTCTGTTTAATGAAAAGTTAGCTGTGGTCATCGCCCGAAAATCGCGTTTTTTGCTCCAGGGTCGCGCGCGGCCACGCACAAATTCGCGCGCCCGCGTGGTCCATTTTCTACTGCAGTGTCCTCTGGTAAAATGGCCATAACTTTTGATCTGGGAAGACTTATGGGGCTTGCTACCTATCAAATCGTAGATATCGACGAGATCTACAACTTTAATTTTTTAAGGATTGAGAAATTCTGGACGAATCAAGGCTGAAATTGGGCCGGAAGGGACTGCTATGAAAATGGCTAACCAAAACAGCGAAGTTTGACGTCCGTTGGTACAAAGATCATAACTCTTGCATCCGAACTCCGATTAGAACGATTCAAGATGTTCCGAAAAGCTACGAAGACGCTCTACAATGTAAGCTAAGTTCCAAACCAAGAACATGAAGTAAACATGAAAACCCAAATGATGTCCGAATTGCTTTTCTTTGTATTTTCCTTGTTTTTCCTTGCGTTTTCATACCAATAATCGCTCACATAGTTCCTAAGCATAAGATCTACAAAATAAACATAAAATGCATGAAAAGTAACTAAGACACATGAATATAAGCAACTAATTCAAGTAAAAGATACCGAATAAGTAGATATAAAATCCACCTATCAGTTCGTATATGTTGCCGGATCATTTGAATCTTTTTCATAGTCATGCGTACCATTTATGGTCCCAACAACGTTGCTTCACCCACCTCGTCCCAGCACACTGGAGAACGACACTTTCATCCATACAACGCCTCAAATGGAGCCATGCCTATACTTGCTTGATAACTGTTGTTGTAGGAGAATTCCACCAATGGTAAATACTTGTCCCAACTTCCTTTAAAGTCTAAAACACAGAGTCTTAATAGATCTTCAAGAGTTTGAATAGTCCTTTTTGATTGCTCGTCCGTCTAAGGATGATATGCAGAACTGAATCGTAGATCAGTGCCCATAGCTTTTTGAAAGCTAACCCAAAATCGTGAAGTAAATCTTGGGTCTCAATCAGAAACTATGAATACTGGTATTCTATGCAATCTCATAATCTCATTTATATACATACGACCAAGGTGTTCAAGTGAATAAGTTTCTTGTATAGGTAAGAAATGAGTAGACTTAGTTAATCTATCGACAATAACCCAAATTGCATCTATGCCTTGAGAAATCTCTGGAAGACCGGTAATGAAATCCATGGTGATGTGCTCCCACTTCCATTTTGGAATTTCGAGTGGTTGCAATGAACCTTTTGGTACTTGATGCTCCGCCTTGACACGTTGAAAAGTTAAACACCTTGAGATAAACTCTGCAATCTCTCTCTTTATATTGCTCCACTAAAATATATGTCAAAGATCACGATACATTTTGGTACTCCTAGGATGGATTGCAAACGGTGTGTGGTGTGCTTCCATCATGATTTTGTACTTCAAATCAGATTCGTTAGGAACACACAGTCTGGAGTTGACTCGAAGTATTCCTTCTTCGTCAATTCTTGCTTTTGGAATAGCACCTTCTTGTACTTTCTCCTTCATACGCATCAGCTCCGGGTCTGTGGCTTGAGAAGCTTTAACTTTATCGACTAAAGTCGGTTCTACTTGTATATTTTCCATCATCATGTGGGTACTTGGAGTCTTTAACTCTATCTCTATCCTTTGTAAGTCATACAAAATAGGCCTTTGTGTTGACAATATTGTACTCGTACCCGCATATGATCTTCTACTCAACGCGTTAGCTACCACGTTTGCTTTTCTAGGATGGTATTGAATGGTATGGTCGTAATCTTTCAACAGCTCGAGCCAACGTCGTTTTCGCATGTTAAGTTCATTTTGGGTGAAGAAATATTTTAGGTTTTTATGATCTGTATAGATCTCCACTTTCTCCCCATACAGGTAGTGCCTCCATATCTTTAACGCGAAAACGACTGCTGCAAACTCTAGATCATGTGTAAGATAATTCCTCTCTAATTCTTTGAGTTGTCGTGAGGCATAGGCTATTACTTTCCCATGTTGCATGAGAACACATCCTAAACCTCTGCCTGAAGCAACGTTGTAGATGACAAATCCATCCGAACATGATGGCTATGACTCTCCTTTTGAGTTCTTGGAAGCTCTTCTCACATTCCTCGCTCCATCTAAATTTTGTATCTTTTTGAGTCAGCTGAGTTAATGGAGTAGCGATTTGAGAAAATCCTTCCACGAATCTCCGATAATAACCAGCTAAGCCTAGAAAGCTACGTACTTCGGTTACTGACTTAGGTTGCTCCTAACTTTGTATTGCTTCAATCTTTGTTGGGTCAACTGATATTCTATGCTTTGATATCACATGCCCAAGAAATGCTACTTCCTCAAGCCAGAACTCGCATTTCTTTAACTTGGCGTATACCTTATTTTCACGAAGTTTTTTGGGGTATCAGCTTCAAGTGTTGCTCATGATCTTCACGGCTTTTGGAATATATAAGGATGTCACCAATAAAAATAACCATAAAATGATCCAAATATTCCTTGAATACTCGGTTCATCATATCCATGAAAGCCGCAGGAGCATTAGTCAATCCAAAAGACATGACTAGTGTGACGCCCCCAAATTCAGGTACTTGAAACCCGAACTTGGTGCTACACGATATCATTTCTTTGAACTGAATAATAATAAAAATATAAATAACAAACTTAATATACATATCAGAGTTGTCTAATCCCAGGTACACAACCTTTAAAGCGTTTCATTACATGATAGCTAATAAATATTATCGTCTTAATATAGTCTAACTATTACATAAGATACCATAAAACTTATTTTGCCAGCTTTCCCTTTCCTTTGTCCTTGTTAGAACCTTCAGGTCGTTCACGCTTAGCTGAAAATATTTAAATTTAAAGCAAGAATGAGCATTTGATTGCCCAATAAGTAATAGCAAACAATAAATATTAGTTGAAAAAAAACTAAATGTTTTCTTTGAACTACACTTCTACAACGAAGTAATAGTTGTGAAGTAAAATGAAACAATACTCATCAATATATCAAACCAGTTTCATTTTTGAAACTACGTACTGACTATAAATGGAGAGCAGTCGACAGACTATAAACTTTGTTTTCAATTTTTGAAAAGGTTATACAGAACTTCATCCGCAAACCGTCATGTCTTACGGGCACGGAGGGTGATCAACCCGTAATGCCCTGTATTGATCAATACTACTTGTTAGAACAATATCTTCATTCATCATATCCGCCTTTGGCGCACAAAAGTTTCCCAGATTCGGGATGTTCATTAAGGTCCGGAATCCGAACCAAAACAATTCGGTTGGATAATAATAATGTTCTATCATGCTCAACGATATTTTTAAATCTATGTCTAGCAGAGTCAAATAGCTTAGACGTCTTTTAATTAATGTATACACACCAGAATTTAATAAGTATGTATCAATAAGTACAACAACTGTCCAAGTGAGGACACTTAACTAACAGAACTTAGCTAATAACGAACATAATATATCTAGATTATACAGTAAAATTGTACTAGTAAACAATGAACGGATAGAGTTCAAGCACTTGCATGAATACAAAGGTATAGATATATTATCAATATCAGTAGAGTTAAGAAACTGGTACAACAATAATATAGTTACGAAACTTACTTACACATGTCCATTGCATAAAGTAAATGCAAAGGTAGGATACTTGCACAATGAACAAGAATAGTTCAGATACTTGCCTTGATAGCTGATTACCTCTACGTAGTATAGCTTACGCTTTTATCTCTAATACGAAGTCCTATCATCAATAGAATTATTATTTTAATTAGACTAATACATTGTAACACATAGTACTGCTATTTGCAGTCATCACATAGCTTAAGCACATTGTCACATACTTATATCACTAATTAGAACATAAACAACCATTTATAAAGTCAAACTATACAGGTTCAGATCAATTTCGGAATCAATTCGGTGTACCGACGGCTTTATCAGATAATTATCGAGTTTATTTTCAATTAAACTCTATTATGTAGCTTCAATATTATTTTAGATAATTCAAATATCGTACATATTATTTTTCAAAGACTTATAATAATTTTTAAATAATTATTATCATTTATCATAATTTTTTTAAACACTGGAATAATTTTTAAATGATTTAAATACTAAATAATTCTATTATCATCAATATTTAAATAATATTAAAATATTAAAGCTATTTATAATAACTCAAAATATTTTTAAAACATTGTTATTACCCTTAAATGATTTTTAAAACATTTAAAATCATTTTAAATAATTACTATTAATATTTAAATATTAATGTATTATTCATTAAAATATTAAAAGTCATTTATTATAACTTAAAATATTTTTAAATCATTTATATCCTTTTAAAACAATTTTTAAATCATTTATTTAATATAATTATTAAATAAGTCTAATATCATTAATATTAAATTGTTAATGAAATTTACTTTAAAATATTAAAAGTCATATTTTATAACTTCAAATATTTTTAAACTCTTTATTATCATTTAAAATGATTTTTATAATATTAAAATTATTTTTAAATAATTTATTTAATATATTTATTAAATATATTAAATATCATTAATATTCAAATAAATAATAATATTATTGAAAAATATGTCAAATTATTAAAATTTAATTTTTATAACTTAAAATAATTTTTAAAACTAATTTTGGAATTTTTAAAAATTAATTTCTATTTTTAAATGATTTTTAGAAATTAATTTAATTAATATTAATATATCTGTCGCTAAAGCCTTTAGCGACAGAAACTGTCGCCTAATGTGTTCTTGAGCCTCAAGAACATTCATAATCAGTGTTTAAGGGGTCTAGTTTGACCAATCATAATTGTCAGATCATGAGGTTTCTCGGTAAGCTAAAGGATAGATCATGTAGTATTGATGTAATACTACATGTATCAACCATAAACATGGTCAGATAGCAACACACAAGCAAGATCTATCAGAGCTGTTCTTCATTTTCTGGGTTACCCAGAAAATAAGAACAGTTCGAGTGGTCACTTTTGGACTTCCACTACTTGATTTCCAGATAATGTTTTAGTGTTTTAATGGTTCGAGATTGTAGTACTCATGTCAAAGAACAGATCTATTACACCAAATAAGTCTAACTACATCAACATCACCAGATCTAAGCCGGTCAAACCATGTCAAAGGTCGTGTTCTTGAGTTTTCTGGGTTACCCAAAAAACAAATTTCGTGATCATCCTGCCTACTTTGACCTTCCATTATATTAATCTTGTTTGTCATTTAGGTGATCTAAAAGCATTAATTTGTGGTTCATATAACATACTATAACTTTGATGCAACAACAAAAACAAATCACATAACACAAGAAAGATATGGGCTCATGAACTCACTGCCATACCGTTTTGGGTAAAATCTGGGTTACCTAGAAACAGAAAGTCATGGTCGATCAAGGTATTTTGACCATCCATAGCTTGTAATCTATACATGATATAAGCATGATTCTAGTTCCAGATCACAGTCCTCATAGCATACTACAAGTTCAATACATTAAACAAGCAAATTCATGAACATATCTAGATCTATGGCCTCTGACATTTGGTTGTCAAGCCATAAATCTAGGGTTCTTGACAGTTTTGGAAAACTTCATTTTTGAGCATTTTGATGTTATGGATCTATGATGTAACATCATATATCACTAAATAACATCTAATAACACAAGATTAAACACAAAAACATAACTTTTAACATAGCATACACTACAACAAAAAGGCTTCTCAATGACACTCAAGATCAATGATCGCATGACGACGGTCAGCAGATCATATCTGCTGATCGTATCACGATCACGATCTGAATCATGAGATAATCTGTCATTGGAAGGACATCGGCGACCACCAATAGCGACAAGAATAATTAGCGATCGCAATTAGCGAATCGACAATCTAATCGCTATTATGACTTATGCTGAGTCATTTGTCATGTGTGACGTGGCACACGTGTCAACGAATCGATAATAATATGACCGCATGCTTGCCGCTAGATTCAAGCGATCATTGATACATTTATAGCGATTTGCATCACGATCATTGATGCTTTTTTTTTTTTAAATTTTTGCCTATTTTATTGATTTCCTAAAAATAACCTGCTTTGTACCTGCTTTCAATCCCAACACAGTTATATATATATATACAAGCATCCATATTAACATCCATCCAATACAATACAAAACATTCATCCATGAATAAACATTCATCCAATACAATACAAAACATTCATCCAACACAATATAATTGATATCGTAAACATCCATATAAACTAATACAATTGTCCAAAGAATGAATCTAAAAGAGTATAAGGCTTTAAAAATCTAAAAAAAATAAGTCAGGCGCTCTTCATGGATCATCCAAATTAGGATCTGTAATTATCAAAGTAATAAAACATATATGTTACATATAAGTAAGACATTGACTTCGAGACTAAAACATATAAGACAATGTAGCTAAATAATAAACGATATATATATACACTGCTCCTCTGTTGTTGTCTTTCTTTCCCGCTCCCCTCCTGCTTCGCCGCCATCGCTTTGCTCCGCCAACTCATCAGACTCGAGATCTGCAGATGCCCTTGATTATCTGAAGAAGATCACAATCTGACAGATCGCTCTCACACGGTCGGCGAGGAGTATGATAAATTTGGATAACTCATGATGATCAGTAAATCTGGGTGGCGGTTGCTGTGCCATGATGGTCGAGGCGTCGTCTTTGTCCTTGGCCTTTGACATAATTTTTTCTTCACGATGGACGCCTATCCCATAATTCTTGATCAATCGGCAGACGCGGGTGCCTTCGGGATAGCGGTGCGTTCATTAAGCCCTTATAAGTGTCCGTCGGAAGATGAACAATTAAATAGTTAAAATAAATAAAAAAAATACTAAAGAAGGTCGTTACAATTTATAAACAACATATTAGGATAAAGTGAACTTATTACCGCTTATCTGAAACGACTTTCGGTGTAGACCATCGCGTGTGGCCACATACACATCCAACCAATTGATAGGTTGACCTTGAGACTGAGACTCCTATAGTTCATTTTCTCATATTATTATGTAAACATTTGATATTTTAGCTATAAAAGATGATTGTAAACATAACATACGTACCACAGCGAAGAATGTCTTCGCGGTTTGTGATATACTACTTCTGCCCGTCGTGCCTTTTGCCTTCTCGTAAATCGATACACACGAGGATCTGCTCGAGAAGCGGCGATCTTCGCCCTCTTGACCCAACTCTCGACTTTCCACCGGTCACATACGCACCCATATGGGTCATGCGCCTTGCTTGAGGCTATGCTTTCGTGCATATCTTGCTCACCACATCTGGATGGTCAATCTCAGCATTGTGTAGGGCTTTTTGTCGTTCCTTGTTCAAATTATCTTTAGTTCGTGATGCAGTAGCACTTCGCGAGAATAGTGTCTCGAATAATGATGCTCAAAGTCGTCCCATCTATATCGCTTCTGCAAATAAAACAACAATAATAATATTAAAACTGTTATATTACTAAACAATATTATTTGATTAACTATGTATTATCTATCAGAGTGATAAAAAAATATACTTGAAATTCATTAAAAAATCAAGATCCTTATGAAGGGCGAGAGGTGTGCTTTTACGTAAATCACCGGCGTGGGCCGGCTTACAGTAAGCATAATTGTGAAATGCACTTCACAATTTTACTATCTTGAAAATCACTACAATATACAATAATTTATATTAAAACCCTTACATTTAAATCACTACTATATTTATAAAAATGAAAATATTAAATCCTTATATATATATACACGATGTTTAACTTACGTCTTTATCCGGAGGAGGACGGATCTTCAGATAAGAATGCGATCATCCGGATTAGCCGAGCCTTGACACATGATTAGGGCCACCCAACCCAAGGCTTTTCGTCTTTGCGGGTTCGAAAGACATCTATAAATAAAAATTTAGGATGTTAGTATAAGTTATAAATGAAAGGTACATAAACATGTCAGGGATATAGAGAACATCAGGATATGTAATTGTATGTAAACAAAAGGACAATAGGATAGGATAGTCTAGGCCACTAGGATAGTCTAGGCGTGTATATTTAAGTTACTTAAGTTTACTTTTAGCATCACCAAACTTTATTTAATCATCTAACTCATTTTGACTTATCAAAGCTCACTTTAGGCTTGAAAAGAAAGCTTAAATTGGTTTTCTTGTTGGCTTTATTAATGACCATGTTTGGGAATCATAACTAGCATGTATGAGCAACTTTGTATCTTCTCATAATAGTCCTTTAAGGTCAGGTACTATGAATTGTCCAAAACAGTCCATTTTTGGCTTTAAAATGTGATTTTTAACAAGTCTCATGCTCAAAATGGCTTGGGCTTGGTTCCTTTAGTTTGTGTAGCTTTCTTATGTCATATTATGACTATTGAAACTTGTGTATGGGGTCCAGGTATGGTGGTTCACTATTTTAGTGTTCATTGTTCTATAAAGCTTATTTTCAATGATTTTTAAGCAAGAATTTGCACAACACACCATGTAGACCTTAACTAACTTAGGGAACCATTTTTACATGTTATCTATAGGCAATGTATGTACTCCTCACTATCTAACAACACTAGTCACACAAGTTGGCCATAACAGTCCCTTATAGGCACAATTTTGGCTACCAAATCCCCAACAGTCTACAATAGAACACATATGGTCTTTAAGCATTCCTATAAACCTTAAATCACCATGAAACATTCTCATGCTTAACAAGTTACTTAACAAGGATACATATATGATTCGAGGGTCCATATCTGAACACAACAAAAAACATCACATATACTCATTGCCATCACATATACACGAATGCATATATGGCCATTTGACTTATATATGAAGATTTAGACAAGTATGGATATTTTAGAAACAACTCATTAATAGTGTGGTTGAAGTTATGGTGCTTGTGTTTGTGTTTGTACTTTTCATTTTCTTTCTATTCTAAGCTAAGCCATACTTATAGCATACATATTAATAGTGTGTCATTTTCTTTATCTTCTCGACTGTGAATTATGGAAAACTTCTTTGAACCTTCTTCTTGATTGAATTATGGATAAACTTAATTCCTAGTTATGTTTTATGTTATACTAATGTTCAAGTTATATGGCCATTTGACTTATATATGAAAAAAATTCGGCAGAGTCTCCCCTATAATATGGACTATCCACATGCACGAGGCATATGCATACTTGACAATTTCAAAGAAAATATAATCCCAACACACAAAAATGAATGTGCACAACTATAATTCAAGGCATACATGGTCAAATTCTATTGTTATATTCTTCAAAGATACATGGTCAAATTCTATTGGATACAAAGACTTGACTAATCGATTTTTATTACATTAGGGCTTTTGTTAAATTTCAAGAAATCGTATGCGGGATATCTAGGGGCAATGAAGGAAACTTGTTCATTTTGAAAATGGTGGATCCTCTCTACCATTATATATATATTCACGATAGTAAATCATATATAAGATCTTATGATAATGTGCAAAAAACTTTAACAATAATTCCTCCGGATGGTACTTGTTGGAAGATACTTTGGCATCAAATTGAATGGAATGGTTAAAGCCCCCAAATTCTATTATTTTGGCATCAAATTGAATGGAAGGGTTGAAGCCCCAAATTCTTTGTATCCAAAAGTTTCTCAAGAACAAGTTCTAGATAAGAAATTGCTTTAGAAAAGATATTTCAAAGATATTATAATCCTCGGTACTATATTTTTATGGATTATAATTTCAAGAATATTAATCGTATGATTAAATAATTTTAGTCACATGTATGTTTGTTTTTTATGAGATTATTTATGAAATAACTTAAAATAATTTCATATTATGTTTGTTTTTTCGATTCATATAAAATATCAAATTTTTATGTAAAAATATCAGCTCCCGTAATTTAATTATTCTACTTACGGCATCTTTCTTCATTTGAGCACGACATTTCAAATACTGAAACTCATTTAAGTCAATTGATGATTTTGAGCAACATTTTTTTTTTGTGATTGCCAACTCTAAAATTTAGCAATACTGTAACTGATACTTCTCTGTCTCATAATATACGATCTTTTAGATAATTTTATTTTTTCTAAATTATTTGACGTTTTATATAATTTATAGTAATTAACTATAATTTTTTCAAAATTATTTCTCATTGGAAAATGTATATTGTTAAGCTACATTTATTTATATTTTTGGAAGAAAATGGTGGCCTAAATGCACAACCTACCTTACAATATGGAAAAACTTTGCGATGAATATATGGAATGGAATGGAATGGAATGCACAGTAGTAAATCAGGTGTACCTGCAGTGGTGTCGGCGGCGGTTGTGGTGGTGGTGATGGTGGGTGGCGACGGTGACTGTGGTGGTGGTGGTGATGGTGGGTGACTGTGGTGACTGTGGTGGTGGGTGGCGGCGTTTTCCCCTCTTTTCCCTCTTCTCTTCTCCCCCTTCTCCCTATTCTTTTCTCCCTTTTTTTTTCTTCTATCGATTAAGAGTGACGAACTGGAACTGGTTAATTGGAATAGATCAGCGACCGCTATCAACGACCGCATGCGGTCGCTAATTTTAAATGATATGGAAGTATCAGCGACCGCATGCGGTCGCTGATGGTGAGTGTTCGCAAATAACTAAGGCGCCAATATTTCGTGCCAATTTTTTGGAGGTAAAAAATGAACTTGCGACCGAATAGCGACCGGGTTCAGTCGCTAACATACTATAGCGACCAAATTCAAGGCGATTAAGCTCTCAAGGTCGCTAGTAATACTTTCTGCGACCAAAAAGGGCGGTCGCTGATGTTTTTGGTCGCTGTTACAGCATTTTCTTGTAGTGATAGAAGATCAGATTCTTGGTTAGGGTTTATACCTCACTTTGATCAATCTTGATTCTAGGCTTCCTAATATGTTTTTGATGTTCTAGGAACTTGATTGAGGACTGGTCCACTTTACAATTTTGTGGGTTTTAGGTTGAGTGTTTGGTAACAAATGAGCTTGGTTTTATGATTTTTCTCTCTCTTAATCTATCTATATCATGATACAATGCATTTGGCTGAGGTATGTGTCAAGATATGGCTGATTGGAAGTGATTTAAGTCACATGGTGTATCAAGAGTGGTTGAGCAACTAAGATATAGCAAGATCTACACTCCATCTAATTAAAGAATGCTAAAATGGGCACTTTGGACAATTACTCACATTTTTAATGGTAAACTAATAACTTGACTAACCCTTAGGGTTTAACCCTATGGTTTTTGCAAATTAAATTTATAGGATTTCTAATTAGGGTTTAAAATGGAAAAGTAGTCTTTTTAATTTAGAAATTAGGGTTTCCTAATTAGATTAGGTTCCCTAATTACATCAAGCTTAAACATTAGGATTAAAGTTTCCTAATTAACAATTAAATGCTAAATAAGCAATTAGGTTTTCTCTAGTTTGAACATTAGGGTTTCTAACTTAACTTTTAGGGTATTTAACAATTAGGATTTCAAATTAATAATTAGGGTTTCCCTAATTAGGTTTATAATTAAGAATACTTATCATTAATCATATAAACACCATCACTTATCAGTCTTAAATTCCTATTTGGATTCCAAATTAGGCTTTATCAGTTTAACCTTAAGGTTTTATCATGCTACCCTATAATTGATCAACAATTATCAATACACACATACAGTACACACTTATAGCACTGAAATATAATTAATATTATATTAATATTCTCATTCTTTATTCAAAATCCAGAATTAGGGTTTTGAACCATATCCGACTTAACTTTCATTCCTAGTCAACTTAAAATTTTAAATTGACTATCCTGCTAAATCCATATCCCATAAATTTCAAAATATTATTCATGATACCAATATTAATAAAATAAAATAAAAAATTTATTCGTAAAAATACAGATATAATTGTCTGAAAATTCTCGATCTTTACATTCTCCCCTCCTTATAAAGATTTTGTCCCCGGAATCACCATTACCTTACACTTAATATTAATGTTTTATCCTTATATTTTTATTTATGAAAAATTGAATTACTATATTCTCCCCTCCTTATAAGCTTCCGTATTACTAATCCGGAACTCAAATTCCTCCTTCAAAAATCCTTTTTTAATGAATTATTATATATGTATCTTTTTCAGAAATTATTTTTTCGTATGTTTATATTCAAGGGTTCCTAACTTAAGCGTACTTATTTTAATTAACTTGTTGTAAAGAAAATGGGTTATATCCAAATCAGGCATATTTATTAAGATCGTTGATCGGGTTCATTCCTGGAACTCCGTCACCGGCTGCTATAGTATCCTGAACTTTCATATTGAAGATTCTTGCGATTGATTTTGTTGGTTTTTTTGTTAAAGTTGGTCACGTTATGGCCAATGTTCCGCTGCTTTTCCCCGTATTCACACTTTCCCCATCCATTTTCTTTTTCGGACAATCCCTCACCTTATGCTCTGTTGATCCACACATGAAACACCCGCTATTCATCCTTGGATTAGGGCAGTTAGGAGAGATATGTCCCTCCTGCCCACACTTATAACACACAAATTTCCCCTTCAAACACTCCCCCGAATGATTTTTCCTGCAATTTCCACACTGCACAACTTGTTTCTTTGCACCTTCTTACTTAATTTTGGTATTCCCAAAATTGCCTCCTTTTCTTTTTCCACTCCTACTCCCACTACTTCCTTCCACCTTTATAGCTCCCTTGACCTTACCCTTGTTCTTTTTCTCCTTATTGTAGAGGCTCATGGCCTCACTTCCCTCTTTGGCTATGATAGCCTTTTCCAAGAGTGCTGCAAAAGTATTGATTTTCAATATAGCCACCTTATTACAGAGCCAAGGTTTTAGGCCCAGCTTAAACCTCCTTGCCTTCCTTGCCTCTGTATCAACTTGGTGCGGAGCGAACCTAGCTAATTCATTAAACTTTACGGCGTACTCCGAAACTGTCATATTGTCTTGCTTTAACTCCAAAAACATCATAAAAACAAACTTACAGAATCAAGCAAGCAAATTGGCCTAGGAACATCTCTAGGCACATCAGTCGGCAGTGAGAGAGTTAATTTGGGTGTTATGTTGTCCAATTTGAGCTTAAATAGGATTGTGAGTTACCTAAATTGCTTGGGTTTCCATTAGAACTATAAATACTTGATTATAACTTAGATTGGGGAGGATTCCATTATATTCGATTAGAGTAGATTAGGACCACAACCCTAGTTCTTATGAGATTTGGAAATTGAAGCAACTTGGAGACTATTGAAGATTCAAAGTAGGAGCAAGGAGGGAGCATCAAATCTATGAAGACACTCGAAATTTTCTACCTACCTATTACTAACATTGCAGGAAGTGCAGAATCTTCTTTCAGAGATAACCCTGGAAGACAGCTCAACTTAATCCTGGAAATACCACCGGAAGTTTAGTTTCAACCCCGAAAAACACAACAGGAGTATCATTTCCCCACCTCAGAGATAACCCCGAGGATAGTAGTGAAAATACCGGAAATTCCACCGGAGAAGGCTGATTCATCTTGGAGATAACCCCAAGATGTTCAGTCTCAGTCCCGGAAACAACACCGGGAAAGACAATATCAACCTTGGAGATAACCCCAAGGAGTGAAGTTGTAGTTCCGGAGATTACCCCGAAGATGCTTGTTTCTGCCCATGCAGTCAGCTTCAACCTTATGACTCACACTGAGGCACTCAATTCCCAAACCCGGAGATAACCCCGGGAGGACAGGCACACCTCAGAGACAACCCTGAGGGCATTCAACACTTGCACGTTTCAATCTCGGAGATAACCTGACGCAATGTCGCTGATCGGCCAAAACCGGAGATAACCCCGGTGAAGGGCAAAGTCATCAAATTGCCACCTCAACCCCACATGGCGTCGTCTCAACATACATTCTACACAACAATGTCTCACAAGAACCAAGGAGTTGCAATCCCGAGTGACTACTACGCAAGGTAGCACACCGGATAAAATTTGAAGCTTGAAGAGATAGGACATGGTTCCATCTTCCTAACTTCGTACAACCTCTAATCCCAAGTCATTGCATAAATCTCGACAACGGCAGTCCGAAATAGGTCTTATACACCTCAATCGGATGCTTTGATTGAAGTTCTACAAGTTTGAGCGAACATCACGTTGCATTTGTGCACGATTTTTGAGATGGCGGGACCCATGAGCCGGGTTACCCCGGCACAGCGTAGTACACTACTGTGGCTCCCAGCTCTATAAATATAGGGCTTGGGGTGGCCATATTCAAGAGAAAAAAGGCGAGGAAGTCCTGTTAAATTTGCTCTATACACACCCTATATTGAGTGCTTTATCATTTTTAACACTTATGAGCTCACATATAGCTATATTTTTACCGGCAGGAGCCAAGTGTTCATCCACTTAAAGTCACATAAGTCTTTTTTCGCAGCTCATTATAAGCCTTCTTACACACTATAAAGTCTTTCTCTTCATCTTTGCACACACTCGTCTTCACATTGAGAGTCGTGTTGTGTGTGTATGCCCGGACTTCGGTTCGTGGTTTTTATTTATGTCTGTATAATATATATATATATATATATATATATATATATATATATTGCGACAAATCGCTGAAATGATAAACCGAGCCGGGATCAATATATATCCTGTACGTTTACCGCTTATATATATATATATATATATATATTTCATCAGCCTCGGAGTTTACTTACGTGGCCTTTTATTTGCTATTTACATTTCGTCCCGCTTGGAGTTTACTTCATGGCGGTTGATCATTTTTACTGCTTTCTTTACATTTAGTCCCGCCTGGAGTTTACTTCGTGGCGGTTGATCACATTTATTGCTTTATTTACATTTCTGATCCCCCATGGAGGTGCTTCGTGGTGGTTGATCATGTCTCTCTATATATATTTACTGCTTTTATATATTTATATTTCTGATTCCCCATGGAGGTGCTTCGTGGTGGTTGATCATGTCTGTATATATATAATTATAGATTATATATATATAACTGCTTACTGCTTTTTATATAAACTGTGGCATCATGTGAGCCTAGGAATCATGTGATCACAGATTCAGTTCACTGAATCTAGATTCGGTTTCCGTGATGGACATTTTTCAACTGTAAGCAGCTTGTAAATTATTCACAGTGTTTGAATTTCCTTAGATGGCTTTCATGCCCATGAGGAGTTCGGCACTGCTATATATTATTTTCTCGAAGATGCTTCGCATCTTGAAAATAAAAGCAACCAAGTCGAACATTTAATAATAAAATAGAAGTATTAAAAGGTCTCAATTACTATTGAGCACAAGGTTTGAAAAACCTCTTTTACAAAACCTCATTGCTATATCATGTCTAAAACTAAATTTTTCATACAAATTCAAACCCTTTGTATATAGGTGCGAACGAGGCCCCGCATTACTTCCAAATAATAGAACATTAACCCACACACACACACACACATATTCATATAACAGTTTCTTGAAAAGTGGCGGTCACCGTGGTAACACGGATGTCGGGGGGTGCCTAACACCTTCCCTTCGCATAATCAAGTCGCAAAACCCAAATGAATCTCGGTTTCAAAGACCCGTTTAGCAGTGTCACATCATTGGGTCAATGTGCAAACCTTTTCTCGGTTGCGTTGGTGCAACCAGTTAAAAACACCAATTGGCGACTCTTACAGTCAAATCGTCGACATATACATGTCGAACCTTTTTCACTTGTTTTTCAAACAAATCTCACATAACATGAGAACACCAAAGAACAAGAACAGAAAAGGGACAAAATAAAAATCCCGACGTCGACAGGTGGCCACTCTACTGGGGACACCAGTAAGAGGGCTTAAGCTGCTACTACAGGCTTTTTAAAATTGTTATATGCTTGTGTGTGAAAGTTGCTTTTACTTTTTTTGATGAATGTGTACGAATGCATTTTATTTACTACATTATAAAATATCTATCTGTGATATTAGTGCTTCGCACATGTCATCATTTTAATAAACGGTGAGACAAGTTGTATGTGAATGCATGTTGTATGGTTCCTCCACCAGGAGGCTATCCTGTCGGTGTTTGATTACTGGACTCGTAGGAAGACTAATTCCAACGAGGCTCAGGAAAGGCACCACCCAGATTCGCTCCAGTTGAAAGACCGGATTAACTTCCTGTCGAGTAGATTACGATGATTTGGGAACCTTCATGCCAAAAAACCGCGAGAGTAACCTAAGATAGGTCAACCTCTGATAATCCAAACGCGGTGGAAAGTCTCTTCACGCTTTCCATTTTCAATTACTTGTAAATACAATTACTTGTAATTTCATTCCATGTTCATCTCTATGTAATGGAAAATATGAAGAATATTTGCACATGCATACTAATACATGACATGCTATCAAATGACACCCATTTTGCAGGATTATATTCCTAAAATGGACACATTATGATAGCATGTCAACATTTATACATTCCCTAAGACTAAACTACATAAGTTTTTGTAGAGAAACAATTGGGTCTGTTACCCGCTCAAAATCCAAAAACGCCACGAGCCTATAGCCAATCATGTCTTCATCTGACCAGTCTAATCCTGCTCCTGTCTCTCGGGAAGAGTTTGACGGATTAAGCAAGCAAATTACAGATTTGGCTATTCTGCTTAAAGAACTGCATTAGTCTACTCAGGGTTTGTGTGACGCCCCCAAAATAGGTATACATCACCCATCTTGAGTCGCCAGATACATGGTACAGAAATCAACTACAAACTTAATTATACAACTATCGTGCAAATACGACAAAACATAGCTAAAACTCAAATTGTGGATTCATGTATACAAACTCAAATTCAATCCTCATTACACTTATTATCACACTAAGTAGTGAGGACTGCTAAAACAACCATCTCGGACCATCACTCCATTCCTTAACTAGTCCCAGCTATATTCTCATTTCCTGAAGAGTAAGAGAAAGCAAAAGGGTGAGCTCAACTTAGCCCAGTAAGAAATATTATGACTAAGATAATGCAGAATAAATTATCCTTAGCCTTCAACAATGTTAAACTGATAAAATACAATAAATATCAAGTTTAACTGCAGCGGAATAAGCAATCCATTAGAAGAGTCAAGTAGAACATAATGTCTACTATCCCTTCTAGATTAAAAGTCCATCGTTAATATTTCATTCCTGTAATACTCAACAACAGTTCTTTGTTATACCCAAGACAAAAAGAACTATCATCACCTGTCTTCACCTAAACCACCAAAGATTATAGTTAAATCCACAATTTGTATTTATAATTATGTAAATCAACAGTTTCTCCTTGCCACAAAGGATTAATAGAACGTTTACTCAATATCCTTACCCCAAAGGCTAAAGATATTCAAATGTAATAACAATGATCATACCAATAAGTTGTCTACCTTTGCACTACGGGCCAAAGATATTCAACAACAAAACCAATGGTCATGATCATACCAATCAATTGTCTGTCAGTACACTACGGCCAAAAATATTCAACTGTTAACTAATGGTCATGATCCTGCCAATCACATCATCGAATTATCCATGCACTACGGGCCAAGGATATTCGTTATTATCACCAGTGGTTATGATCATGTCATACACCTGACCATCTTTGCACGTAAGCCCAAGATATACAACTATAAAACTAATAATCAACAGTTCGTCTTTGCACATATGCCAAAGATATACAACTGTAAAACCAATAATCAATAGTCCATCTATGCACGTAAGCCAAAAATATACAACTGTAAAACTAATAATCAATAGTCCATCTATGCACGTAAGCCAAAGATGACTTTCATCACAATATAAGCATGAGGATGATGACAATGATATAAGCATTAATTAAACGAAATCAAGGATAAATATTAAAGACTTTAAATTTATCTAGAGTTTAAAAATATCCAAATTGTCAACATGATACTGCTTTGTGAAGTAAAAATTCAAGAATAATATTGTATCAACAATATATTGAACAAAAAATAATATTACAACGAATATTTAACGAAGATAATAACATTATTCATTATATTATAAACTCCATTTAATATTATTCATTATACAATAACATTAAATTTATTTACTAATATTATTAACCATTAAATAATATTTTAAATTAATGATTTCATAACACCTTAATCCAAATATGATCAATCACTTAATAAACTCATAATCTAATATTAATAATATGATAACATTATTTTAATCACTTCTTAAACTTATAACCAATTTATTTCAATTATTTACACTTTACCAAATAATGCATTTAATCACTCAAAAATGCCATATTCATAAGATTTCGTCACCAATGATCAAATCCCTCATCAAAGATCTACATATACCTTATATAGGAATTCCAAGCCATAAAATCCTATTTACCAATTTTCAACTTCACATAACATATTTAATTCATATGTTCGTAACTAAACTATTTTCATGAAAAATACCAAATCAGTCCCAAACATTTTTCTTTTCTTGGATTTCGCAGAATATAGTCCCATATTGAACATATATTTTTCTCGGAATTTTTAAAATTCATTTACTATTTTTTATATGGCCAAAACTGCTGAATATTTAGACATTTATCATAAACTGTACTTTTGTCCAAAAATTCCGAAATTTACAGGGTATACTCCTGTTATATACATGTACTCCCAATAAAAATTTCACCAATTTTGGAGTTAACCACAAGGAGTTATAAGGGTTTACTTTTAAAATAGTATTTTCCTATAAAATTCATAACTTAATCTATACATCAAAAAAATCGCCATTTTTGGACACAATCTAGAAAACTAAACAAGTTATCATTTCCGATTTTTCCAGAATTTTTGAGGGTCAGAATAATTACGAGACTGCAAATGGATTTTCACCCGCCATACGGTAATCCATGTAGACAGATCATTTCCACAATTTAATAAAGAATGAATAAGAAGGATCATTCACCATGAATACGGTAGTCCACACAAACAGGTTATTTTAACAGAATAATAAAGAATGGAATAATGTAAGAATTCACGTGCATGTGTAATCCATGATGCAAGTTATTCCAATGAATAATAAAAATGGAATAACAAAAGAATTTACCAGGCATACGTAATTCGCACAGACAGGTTATTCCAACAGAATAATAAATAATGGAATAACAACTCTTACGAGTATTGAAAGAAATAACTCTATTCATGAATACGAAAGAAATAATACCCTTTATCTTAGAAGAAAACTGGATACTGGAATAGTGAGGTAGCAGGCTTCTCTTCTTCTTTCTCTCTATAATTTCTCTCTATAATAATTGCTCTATAGCTTTAGTGAATTGGTGAGAAATGAAGGAAGAATGAGCTTCTATTTATAGAAAAATATAATTTTGATAATTGCACGTTTTGGGGATCAAAATATTACAGTATAATACCTCCCTCTTTTTCTTCATTTTTAATTTAGTCCTGCAAGTATTATCAAACTTGCACCACCTCCCCTAATAGTAAATCATGTGAATCAATAGTAAATCATGTGACTCAATAGTTCTAAACATGTGAAAAAATTAATTATAGTATAGTATCTTCAACTATACCTCCATTTTTAATTTAGTCATGCAAGTATTATCAATCTTGCACCAACTCCCCTAATAGTAAATCATGTTAATCAATAGTACACACATGTGAACACATAGTTATAAGCATGTAAACTAATAGCAATTAATTTCTCATTTATCCAGTTAATTACCCGATTGGTCAATATAACCTCCAGACATCAATTATTATCGAAATAAATGTCGATTTTCACTAACACTAATAATTCCAACACAATGGAACTATCAATTTCATCTTTAATCAACACGAACTTATTCATCATTAATATTATAATTCACAATATTTAACATCCATGTTATTCCCAAGAAAGAGGGGCTTTCCAATAAGGATTTCTCCTTATTGGCACGCAATTAGATTATCTAACCTCTCCTTGACAGAACTTCTAGATATTGTAAATATTGCAAATAATAATATGAATAACTTTGTCGTCTCAATTATTGATTTAATAATATAAAATATTGTGACAATAATTTAATAAAACTGAGTGACTTCTCACGTAAGCATCAATAATCAAAGATACTCTACAATACCGTGTGCTACTATGCAATCACACGTAGTACTATGCTTTTACCACCGATTATTTTATGACAACTTGCTTACTTTGAAAAAATTTCACACATCACCCTTAACTTTAACCTTTTATCAATTTAACCATTTACTAAATAGAATAATTATAAGAAAATTGAAAACATTCATTTCATAAAATTCAGGGTCTCACAGTTCGCGCATACCCGTACATACAAAATCCTCTGCACAAGGAGGAGCACAAGGTTCAGATAAAATAATTCCTGAACTTCAGTTGGATATAACCAACAAAATTCCTAAAAACACCCATCTCAAAGATGATCCAGACACTGGTGACATCACGAAGAAAGTCCTTCAAATGGAGGAAACCCTCCATTCTATCAAAGGAATTAGAGCACATGGGAGGGTTTCATATGCTGACCTTTGTATATTCCCTGGTGTTCATTATCCGGAGAAGTTCAAAACTCCTGACTTTGAAAAGTATGATGGGTTAGGGGATCCTTACACACATATGAAGGTGTTCATAGGAGAACTTGGATCTTATGCAGAAGACGAGAAGCTCAGAATGCAGCTGTTCCAGAAAAGTCTGACTGGAGAAGCCCGAATATGGTATACCAGATTAGACAACTCAAAGATCCATAGCTGGGAGGAACTAGCTCATACCTTCCTCACTCAGTACAAATTCCAATCTCAAATGGCTCGTGACCGGTACCAGATTACCAAGGTCAAGAAATAATCTACTGAGTCTTTTAGAGAGTATGCTCAAAGGTGGAGGCGCCTTGCTGCTCAAGTTATTCCTTCCATGACGGAATCAAAAATGGTCATGACTTTCATAGACATACAAGATGCTCCTTTCTATGAAAGAGTCTTAGCTGGTATTGGTAAACCATTTTCTGAAATGATCAAACACGGAGAGATGGCTGAGATGGGATTGAAGTCAGGAAAGATTCAAGACCTAGCCGCTCTTAAAGCAGTTGCTGAATACATCCAGTCTGGAACTTATGGAAAGAACCCCCAGAGGGTCCATAAAAAGAAAGAGGAAGATGTTTCCTTGATACTACAAGGGCAAAAAGGCTGTCAGAGCATGCCTGTCCAGAGGAAAAACTACTCCCCTTTATAAGCACAGTCTTCAAACCCTCTATTTCCTAAAGGTGGAGAAGTCAGACGCCCCCGAGTGTTCACACCCTTAAGGGACTCACTCAAGAATATCCTTACTCTTCTGACTATTCAGAAAAAAATTACACATCTTCTTCCACCAGCCAACCCGAATGGGAAGGGTTTCAATTCTACTCGGAAGTGTGCTTATCATGCCGGGGCACCGGGACATGACACTCAGGATTGCTGGGCTTTGAAACACAAGATCCAGGACTTAATTAACAATAGGGAGATTGTCGTGACTAAACCCGACCAACCTCATGTGCAAGACAATCCTCTTACTAAACACAAAGAAGGATAGGTCAATATGATTAATTGGAGCAGTGGACAAAGTTCCAATTATGTTGTTGAATCTTCCCAGACCAACAAAGACAGTGCTAACAGATGGGATTATGCACAGTTCTAGTTTATGATAGAGCGAAAGATTAAGGCTCTTTGCAAACAAGTTGATCAGTTAGCAGAACTGGTGATTCATCAACACCAAGTCACACACAAATTAATCAGTTAGGAGCATGCTAGTCTCTTTCCTTTTGTCATAAATATTCCATCATTGTCTTCAGAAAGTGAAACACCGGAGGATGAAGTTACGAAAAGAGCAGTGCCAAAGCCTGTCGGGATTTTTCCAACAAACGGGAATTTACATACCTTGGCCAACCTATGGAGGAAATATTTTCAGATGTTGATCAATGAAGGAAGAATTATATCCCTTCTATCTTCAATCAATTCCCGTTCCAGACGGTTTAATTCTGAGGGAGTATGCCAATAACACTCCTACTCTTGCGGTCACAACACAGAAGAATGCTGGACACTCCGCCACCTCATTCAGAATTTAATTAACAGTGGTGTCCTGCAAATAGCAGACGATGACAGTTTGTTACTCGAGAGTGGGAACACATGTCCTACAAAATGGAAGGACAGCATAGCAGTTATATCCACTGAGGATGATGCGGCTGCTTAACCACTCACAATACCATCAATTCAACTCAAAGGTACTGACAATCCTTTGAAAGTGGTTGCACCATAGCCAATTAACTTACCATTCAGACCACAGTATCATGTTGTCAGCCTACACAAAGTCCTATGGAATTATGGGTAGGCTAAAGGATCTACATCACATACAACTGTTGCAGTGTCGAAGGAGAATCCACTGTATCTTCCCCATCGGGTGATGAAGCCCACCATCAAATCAAATGGGAAAGTTCCCATGGAGAAGATTGAAGAATTCCTCCGTACCATGGGCCATAACGAAGCCAAAGTGGTTTTAAGCTTGAGAGAAGCTCCACAACAAATTTCTATACTGGACTTGGTTTTCTCTTCTAAAGGTCACAAGAAGATATTGTTAAGGGTCTTGGAAGAAGCCCATTTATCGAAATCAGTGGATGTGGAAAAATTCCAACATCTAGTTGATAACATTTTCAACATCAATGTGATATCTTTCACTAATGATGACATAGCCGCTGAAGGGACCGGTCCTTGCAAGCCGTTGCATATAGCGATTTTGTCTTCCGGATACATGGTTGGAGGAGTCTTGATAGATGCATGTTCATCTCTTAACATTTGTCCTTATGGTACCTTGGAGAAGATAAATATCAACCCAAAGAGGATCAAAAGCAGCCATACGATCATCAAAGCTTTTGATGGGTCTCGACGAAATGCCATTGGAGTAATTAAATTACCAGTGGATATTGGTCCAAATACATTCAATGTATCCTTTCACGTGCTCAAAATAGCCACATGATACAACCTGCTATTGGGAAGACCATGGATTCATATGGCTAGAGTCGTCCCTTCCACCCTTCATCAACAACTCAAAAACATTATCAACAATAGCCTAGTCACTGTTAATGCTGAGCCGGAATATCTGAAACAAGGTGACATGCCACTAATCAGCTTCAATTCAAAAGTTAAGCCGGTCAGTTTCCATACCCTGGAGGTGAGCAACACTCATTACCATCCCATTAGGGCGCCACCTCTCACACCCAAGATTTATGCAGAGGTTATGTCGGCCACTCAAGAGATGATGTCATTGAGTCATCAACCTAGACAAGGGTTAGGCAAAGATCATCAGGGTATTAAGCGCCCGATTCAAGTGCCCAGTCAAACAAGGACAGCTAGATTAGGCTATTCTGTTAGCTCCAGTCACAGGAATCCTCATTAGCACAAACAGATTCCTTTAACTTCAGCCATACGGTGATTTTCTCCAGCTGCAAATCCTAAGCTGATACAATCTCTGGTAAAGGTGCCAGCCCATATTATGGCTATGTTATTTCCCAAACCGATACCGGTTAAAGCAAAAGAAGTCCTGATTCCTGATCCCGAAGTGGAAGAGAGGGAATAAAAATGTAAACAAGACATCGCCCTGATGATGTCAGGCATACACATCATTGTCCATGATGAGCATACAAACAGATAAACCCCAGACGATGATTGCCAAGATATCATGGTCATCTTTATGGAAAAGGAGGACAATGATAGCCCCTCCATCACTGCAGTCCATCAGGACATTACCCATGATAATTGGAATAGCACTCCATGCATTGGTCGACGAGGGTAAAACGGGCAGAAATTCCACCTGCCTTGTAGATAACTTTAACTGCTTACTTTTCTGTACATTATCAGTAGTTGTTTTATCAATACATGCTAAAACTTTGTATGATTAAACAGTTTTATATATTAAGTGAAAGCATATTTTGTTTCAAGACTCTGAATTTAGATGTGTCTGTACTTGCTGATGAGGTTCCTTTTCTCCACAATGACTGTAACTTTGATGAAAAGTTGAACTCAGACTTGATGGAAGTACAAGAGGACATTGAGATACCTTAGGAGAATAAGGAATGGGTTGAAGACAAACTTAAACCTAATCTTGATCAAACCACCTCTTTCAATCTCAGAACCTTAGAAAACCCTAAGCTAATCCAGAATGGTTTAGACCTCACTCCAAACCAAAGGAATGATATGGTTGCGCTACTAACCCAATTCCAGGATGTGTTTGCATGGTCTCATGAAGACATGGTGGGTTTATCCACTGACATTATCCTTCACCGCCTTCCCATTAAAGAGGGATTCAAGCCAGTCAGGTGGAAGCTAAGGAGATTGAAACTTGAGTGTAGTTTAAAGGTTAAAGAAGAAATTGTGAAACAATTTCAAGAGGGCATCATCATGGTATCTACATACCTTGAATGGTTATCAAACATAGTCCTCGTGCCTAAACTAGTAGGAAAGGTGCAAGTTTGCGTGGATTACCGGGATCTAAACAAAGCTTGCCTTAAGGATAGCTTTCACGTGCCATTTATCCACATTCTCATTGGCAATACTGCTCAATACGGCATGTACTCCTTTGCGGATTGCTTTGTAGGGTATCATCAAATTATGGTTGCTGAGGAGGATCGTGAGAAAACTGCTTTCATCACGCCTTAGGGAACCTTTTGTTATAGACGGTTGTTATTTGGCCTCATCAATGTCGGAGCAACCTATCAACGAGCTATGATGGCTCTTTTCCATGACTTAATGCACAAAGAGATAGAGATCTACGTGGATGACATCATTGTCAAGTCCCAAAGGGAGGAAGACCACTTAGTCCATCTCAGAAAGCTTTTCAATAGGTTGCGTAAGTACAACTTGAAGTTGAATCCAGCCAAGTGCGCCTTTGGTGTTAAATCAGGCAAGTTCCTAGGTTTCCTAGTCAGCCAGAAAGGGATTGAGCTGGATCCCACCAAAATCTAGGCCATCAAGGAAATGCCCATTCCTCAGAAAAAGAAGGAAATACGGGGATTTTTGGGAAGAATCAACTTCATTAGCAGGATTATTTCTCAACTCATAGCAACCTGTGACCCCATCTTCAAGCTATTAAGGAAGAACTCCTCCATGAAATGGAATGATGAGTGTCAGAAAGCCTTCCTTACAATTAAAGAGCAGTTGGTTAACTCTCCTGTCTTAGTACCTCCTAGGGATGATGTTCCCCTATTCATGTACCTATCCATTAATGACAATGCTATGGGCTATATGCTGGGACAGAAAGACGATAGAGGCTAAGAGCGAGCTATCTATTACCTCAGCAAAAGATTCAACAATAGTGAACAAAAGTACACTCTGATTGAGAAGAATTTTTGTGCTTTAGCATGGGCTTCCAAGAGGTTACAGCATTACCTTCATGGTCACATAACCCATCTCATATCCCGTGTGGATCCTCTCAAATACGTGTTCAGTAAGCCCATACTGAATTGTCGGCTATCCAAATGGCAGTTGATTCTACAACAATTTGACATCGTCTACGTGACGCAAAAGTCCATTAAAGGACAAGGAATTGTGGATCAACTGGTCGTCGCAGCTGCAGGGGATTACAAACCCTTAGAAACATACTTTCCTGATGAAGGGGTCATGGCAATTCAGCAATACCATCAGTACGATGCATGCCGTATGTGGAAAATGTATTTTGATGGAGCTGTTAACACAGAAGGTTCTGGAGCTGGAGCAGTTCAAGTATCCGCACGGGGAGCAGATCCGTCATAAAATCAAATTGCGCTTGTCAAGACTAACAACACAACCGAGTATGAAGGTTGTATCATGGGGCTAAAACTTCCACACTTAATGGGCATCAGATAGTTAACAGTCTTTGGGGATTCAGAGTTGGTAATCAAACAAACCACGTGAATCTATTAAACCAAAGAGCTACATTTGCTACCTTACCATCGGCAAGTTTTACAGATGGCTTTGGAGTTTAAAGAAGTAAACTTCCTCCACATTCCTTGGAGTATGAATGATTTTGCGGATGTGCTAGCAACTTTGGCCTCCTTAATCAACATACATGACAAGGAAAACATGCCAAGCATCCCATTTGCCCTAAAAAAGGCTCTAGCTTATGGGAATTACATTGGAGAAGTATCGGATGAGCTACCTCCCATCCAACGCCCTTGGTATCAGCATATCAAGGAGTATCTGCGAGATGGATCTACACCCGTTGAGGCGAGCCCTACTGAAAAAGGCGGATCCATCGTATGGCTATGAAATTCTACCTAAGCGGAGATGCACTCTACAAAAGAGATGCAGGATTAGGACTCCTTAGATGTCTGGGCAAAGACCAAGCTCAGAGTCTCATGGATGAAATCCATGGTGGAGTATGTGGCCCACACATGAGCGGACCCCTACTTGTTAAAAAAATCCTCAAAACAGGGCATTACTGGCTTACGCTCAAAGTTGACTGTGATGAACACGTCAAGAGGTGCTATCAATTCCAAATGCATGGGAATACTATCCACGCCCCTCCAAGGGAACTCCACAATATGAGTTTGCCATGGCCATTCTCAATGTGGGGAATGGACGTGATCGGGCCCATTGAGCCCAAAGCCAGTAATGGGCATCGGTTTATCTTCACCGTGATCGACTACTTTACCAAATGGGTAGAAGCAGCCTCCTTCCCTAGGGTTACTAAAGAAGTCATCATTGCTTTCATCAGAAATAATGTCATTTGTCGATATGGACAACTAGAGGTAATTGTGTCAGACAATGCTAAGAACCTTAACAACAAAATGATGGAGGAGCTATACAGTAAATTCCACATCAAACACCTTAACTCCGTCATCTATCATCCAAAGATGAATGGTGCTGTTGAAGTGGCTAATAAAAACATCAAGAAGATCATGCAGAAGATGTCCGCCAATCACAAAGGATGGCCTGACCTCTTGCCTCTGATTTTAATAGCCTACAGAACTTCAATGCGTACTTCCACTGGGGCAACCCCATACTCATTAGCCTATGGGATGGAAGCAGTGCTTCCCATAGAGGTGGAAATAGAATCCCTCAGAATATTGACGGACACTCAGCTGGATGAAGACCAATGGGTATAAGACAGATATCACCAATTATCTCTAATAGACGAAAGGCGAATCGCGACTATCTTCCATGGTCAGTTATATCAACAAAGGATCTCCAGATCCTACAACAAAAAAGTCCGACTATGGAAGTTTAAACAACATGACTTGGTTTTGAAGAAGATCATTGACAACCAAGATCAATCTAAGGGAAAATTCGCTCCAAACTGGGAAAGCCCGTTTGTTGTCAAGGAGGTATTGATAGGTGGCGCTCTTTGACTATAGGAAATGAATGGTGATGAATTTCCACAACTCATCAACTCGGACACCGTGAAATGGTACTATGTCTGAGGTTGCCATCAAGCAAACATCCTAGTTTTGGATCATCAGATCACCAGTCATTCAGGTTTTCTAACCCTTTCTTACATACAAAATCTTCTGCATACTTTTCTGCCCCTCAGGGAAACATACTCTTCAAGCCAGCAGCCTGGTTTCACCTCATTTCAAACCTTTCAAACAATTTTGGTTATCCCACCAGGGATTGAACCTTTCACACATGCAGTTTATCCTGAACTTAGGATCAAACTTTTTAACATTTGCAGTTTGTCCTGAACTTAGGATCAACCTTTTTCACACCTGCAATTTATCCCAAACATGAGTTCAAACTTTCTTTCCCCTGCAGTTTAGCATGCACATGGGATTCAGACTTCTCCTCAGCTGCAAATCGTCTTGAGGGGCGAACTACGTCGACCTGATCTCCCTGATAACAGGGAGTACGTAGGTAACCATATTCTATATGGCCCGGTCGCAATAAAAAAACAAAAACATTTCTGCCCTTTCTCTACAAAAATAAAAACAACAAAAAACACTTCTACCCTTTCTCTACATAAACAAAAATAACAAAAATATTTCTACCCTTACACCATTCAGCGTTGAACCTCTTACACCAGGTTCGAACTACGCAGACCTGATCTCCTCTTCAATAGGAGTACGTAGGCAGCCATTTATGGTTCGGTTTAACCCCCTACCAAAACACAAATACTTGTCAATGGTACTGTGATCAAACTTCAATCCACCACATTTCATCGGCTTCAGACCAAAGGGATGGAACTACCTGACCTATCCTCACAAATAGGAGATCCGGCGACCATCTAAGCTGCGGTTGTGCCTCAAAGAGCAACACCAATCTATAAGAGATGGAATTAACTAGGCTCCTCTTAAATAGGAGTACTGGTGACCATCTGTGGTGCGATCAATCTCAGACAGGAAAAGCCACACTCCTCTCCACATATACATACAGAAACCAATCCGAAGACACCAAAGATGGTAGGGATACACATAGATTAATGATCCGTTCTAAGAGATCATACGACGTCTCAATGACCACACATCAAGGTTGAGTTCAGAATGCATCAAGATTACAAGCCCTGAAGAAACAGGCAAATATCAAGCAAGTATCAAGGCACAACTAAAAGGGAAGTGAATCAAAATATATTTCCCTGCCATATATATAATACTGTTTGATATATACATATATGTTGCACATGACAAAATGGCTAAGCTAGTCTGTGCAAGAAAATACAAGTCTATCTACGGATTTGTATGTATGCGTACTATCAGATCTAACATAGCATCCCTCTCAGAAGAAGGAGGTAACGCTGCAAGCTCTTGCCCAATGGTATCTACACGAGCTAGAAGATCCAAGGCTAACTGTATGGTGGCATGATGTGCATCAATGTATGCACTCATATTGGCAAGGATGTCAGTCGTAAGGGATCTCACTGAAGTACTATATGTGACAGCCACATCCTGGGAAGATAAGGCAACATTCCGCTCTACAATCAATGCATCTCTAGCTGATCTGGCCTCGTCCCTCTCTAATAGAGTAATGTCTCTCCCATCAAGAGCTATCAACATCAAGGCCCTAGCCTGATCTCTTTCAAAGGTCATCAGATGAAGACTCTACTCAAGATACTGTGCTGAATGCTGAATCACAGTAGCACTCATAGTGGGAGAATCCATCATAACTGTTGGCAACCTAGTAGTTACATCCTCCTTGATGGGAATATAAGTCTCCTCCATAGGCTCCCCATCATCGGAATCAATCCCCTGCACTGTAGATACTGCCATAGTCAATCTCGTCTTTGTCTCCATCCATGCGGAATACTCTGCAGAACAACCCGGATGGCTAACGAAAAACTTAGCTAGCTCACATTGATCCCTACAGGCATACAACCTAGATCTATCCATTGCTGATAAGTGGTGAGAAGCTAAGTGCTGACTCAATGCCCCCTCAAAAGGATGGAAATCCTGGAACTGGTCAAACTGACACATCAGGGCTACTGGGTGGTAAGTAGTTATGCCCCTCAAACCAACTAGAGGGAGATAATCCATGTCTGGAGCATGAGTGATGAAGCTGTAGGGTGAGCTGAGCCCTGTACACGGTAATATATCAAACAGATCTCCGATCCCTGCTAGGAAAATGGAACAAGATACAGGATCTGTACACTCTGCAGGCTGGAAGGAGTATGATATAGCTATATCATGGGTTAAACAATACCCATGTCATCTGAAAGTGCCAATCGGTCTCAAGTGTGACATAAACCACACGTCATAACACGACCGAAGCCGCTCGTGAATACCCCCCGCAGGTAAAAATCAGAATATGTTTGCGACCTCAGCGTCTCTGTGATGATCATCGGTACAATGGTGTGACCCTCCCTGAGAGCTCTCACTACCATGATGATGCCAATATCTAGCTTATCCATGTACCGTGGCATGTATACATACAACAATACGCACAATAGCAAGACATCTACTCTGGCCGAGTGCCAATGATCCTCTGGCATGGTGAAATCTCCAGAGTGGCATGTGCAACTATCCTCAGAGCCAAATCTGTCCATCAGAAAGTGCTGGGTTACAACGTGACCGGATGTGATCTCATCTTGCATAACTCTCCGCCTCAGCCCGGTGAAAGTCATAAACTGTAAGCTCATGTCGCCGATGGCCATATGCGCGCAAGGTCCATCCAATGGCAACGCCGTCAACCGTGCATACTCCTCCAGAATAGGAGTCAACTCATGGATGCTAAATCAGAAGACCTGTCTCTCCAGTATCTAATGCTCCAGCATACCCTCTATGAAGCCTATGGGAACCTGAAACATCAAGAGAGTTATAGTATGTTGTAATAACTGATCTACAGTCACCTTATCTGAAGGTGACATGCAATCATACCACGATCTCAGACGAGATTCCATCAACACTGGTGGGGTATGATCAATACGGCTAACTATCGAAGAAGACATCTGCGAGACCCCAAATTTTATGAATAAAGATTTAAATTTCTCGAATTTTTTTTTTGAATATTATGGTGTGGATTTGATATAATGTTATAGTTGTGGGTAATATTTATAAATTTTACAAAGTAAGCAAGTTGTTATATAATATTCGATAGGTCGGGGAATATTCGTTTTAACAGGAAATATTCATACGATGTAACAATCATTGGTGGACCCCACAACAGAAGTATTGTCGTAGTTAGAAAATGACAGAATTATCATAACAACGAAAGTGTTACCATTAAAACTGTTAAACTAACCGGTAGTAAAAGTACAGTAGTACGCATGGTTGCATAGTAGCACACTATTGATTATTGATGCTTACATAAGAAGTCACTCAGTTATACTCAATTATTGCTATAGCAATTGTTGCATCATATCTCTCATATTATTGATTCAATTATTATCACAGTATCATCTGCATAATATATATTATTAAATCAATAATTGAGACGACAAAGTTATTCATATTATTATTTGCAATATTGACAATGTCTAGAAGTTCTGTCGAGGAGAGGTTTGGTCACCTAATTGTGTGCCAATAAGGAGAAATCCTTATCGGAAAGCCCCCTCTTTCCCGGGAATGACCTGGTTGTTAAATATTGTGAATTATAATATTAATGATGAATAAGTTTGTGTTGATTAAAGATGAAATTGACAGTTCCATTGTGTTGGAATTATTAGTGCTAGTGAAAATCGGCATTTATTTCGATAAAAATTGATGTCTGGAGGTTATATTGACCAATCGGGTAATTAACTAGATAAATGAGCAATTAATTGCTATTAATTCACATGCTTATAACTATGTGTTCACATGTGTGTACTATTGATTCACATAATTTACTATTCGGGGAATTGGTGCAAGATTGATAATACTTGCATGACTAAATTAAAAATAGAGGTATAGTTGAAGGTACTATACTATAATTAATTTTTTCACATGTTTAGAACTATTGAGTCACATGATTTACTATTGATTCACATGATTTACTATTAGGGGAGGTGGTGCAAGTTTGATAATACTTTGATGACTAAATTAAAAATGAAGGAAAAGATGAAGGTATTATACTGTAATATTTCGAGCCCCAAAATGTGTAATTATTAAAACTATATTTTCCTATAAATAGAAGCTCATTCCTTCATTATTTTTCACCAATTCACTAAAGCTATAGAGCAATTATTATAGAGAGAAAGAAGAAGAAAGTCTCGCTACCTCACTATTCCAATATCCAATCTTCTTTTTGAGGTAAGGGTATTATTCTTTCGTATTCATGAAGAGAGTTATTTTTTTCAATACTGTAAGGGTTGTTATTCCATTCTTTATTATTATGTTAGAATAACTTTGCCTATGCAAAAGTACCGCATACATGGTAAAATTCTTACATTATTCCATTATTTATTATTACGCTGAATAACTCGTCTCATGCTTGATCTATCGCATGCCTCGGTGATTTCTCGTTGTTATTCCATTCTTTATTATTTTGTTGGAATATCCTGCATGCATGCGGATTACGCATGACCAGGTTCCGTTCTTTATTATTTTGTTGGAATATCCTGTCTGTGCGGATTACGCATGACCTGGTTCCATTCTTTATTATTCTGTTGGAATATTCTGTCTGTGCGAATAACGTATGACCTGGTTCCATTCTTTATTATTTTGTTAGAATAACCTGTCTGTGCGGTCTATCGCATGCCTGTTGAATTCTTTTGTTATTCCATTCTTTATTATTTTGTTGGAATAACCTGTCTATGTGGATTACCGCATGCATGGTGAATGATCCTTCGTATTCATTCTTTATTAAATTATGGAAATGATCTGTCTACGTGGATTACCGTATGGCGGGTGAAAATCCATTTGCAGTTTCGTATATTCTATTATACTCGTCTGAGATATCATTTCTTTTGTACTCGTCATGGAATATCATTTTCTTTGGTATTTTTTTATGAGTTACTATTCACCCGATTACTATTCAATCTAGTATTATTCACTCGGGTATTCGGGGCACTTTTCGTGCCAGAGTACTATTCACGAGTTACTATTTACAGGCTACTATTCACCCGATTACTACTCACTCTAGTATCATTCACTCGGGTATTCGGGACACTTTTCGTGTCGGGGTACTATTCATGGGGTACTATTCTCAAAGTATTATTCACGGGGTACTATTCACCCGAAAAATATTTTTCTTTTATGTCCAAATTATTTTTGGTACATGAATATTATTCTTGAATTTTACTCTACAAAGCAGTATCATGTTGCCAATTTGGACATTATTGATTTCTGGATAAATTAAATTATAAAAGTTTAAAATTCATCCTTGAACTTGTTTTATTGAATTGTTATGTTATTGTCATCATCCTCACGCTTATATTGTGATTAATGTCATTTTTGGCTTACGTGCATAGATGGACTTGGTATGATTATGACCAGGGATTATTCTGTATAATCATGACTGTAATGTGACGAATAATATGGTAAAAGTCCTCATTGGCCTGTAGTTCATTAACGGACAGTTGTTGGTATGATTATGACCAGGGATTATTCGGTATAATCATGACCATTGATGATTACATGAATATCCTTGGTCGTGGTGCAAGGATGATTCGATTTTATTTATTAAGCTGAGTCTCAGTGATAAAGTTGATGAAAAAACTTTTTAAATCATAGAAGATAGTAGATTTTATGCTCTACTTGACTCTTCTAATGGATTTTTATTATGCTATAGTTGTTGATCTAAAACTTGTTGTCTATTATATTCTATCAGTTGTTATACTGTTGAAGACTAAGGATAATTTATTCTGCATTATATTAGTCATAATATTTCTTACTGGGCTAGTTGAGCTCACCCTTTCTTTCATTGTTCTGTTCAGGAAATGAGAATATAGATGGGACGAGTCGGCGAACGGATTGACGATGCAGATGGTTGGTTTAGTAGTCCTCACTATTCTATAAAATAGTGTGGCAATAAATGTAATGAGGACTCCATTGAGTGTGGATATTGTCTAGAAGGCAATATTCTTGTTTAAACTCTCAACTATGTTTTGTCGTATTGTACACGACTGTTGTATAATTAAGTTTGTATTTGATTTATGTACCATGTATTTGGCGACTCAAGATGGGTGATGTATACCAATTTTGGGGGCGTCATAGTTGGTATCAAAGCTTAGGGATATGATCCCTGGCTGAGATGTGAGACAAGAACTAGGAGGGGAGAGACGGGGAATTCCTTCGCTAGTATGACCTACCTAAGTTTATTTGGTATTTAATTGGTCGGTCAGAGTATAGGGATAATATGTGATATGTCAATTAACCTTTGTTTTGTGACAGTGTTTGAAAATGGCATCTGAAAATGTTGAGATCAGCAATAAAGCATATGAGACAGTTGAGTCACCAAGGATCAATACCCAGGATAATATGCAACAAGAAGACAATAATCCTCAGGTAAATAACAACACTGATCAAATGATGAATGATGGGATGTTCAGAGGCTTTATAAAATTCATGCAACATCAGGTAAGAGAGACTCCTGTTCAAAATATAGGTGGAAATAATGGCAACCCACGATTGGTCCACCGCTAAGCGCTTCAAGGAGCCGGGACCACCAAAGTTTTGGGAAAGCCAGAACCACTTAAGGCGAAGACATGGTTAAAGCAGATCACCAAGATATTTGATGTCTTGGGATGCTCCGAGGAGCAAAAGGTTTCCTTTGCCACCTTTATGTTACGTGAAGAGGAAGATTACTGGTGGAAATCTGTAAAATGTACCTAGCCTGACGCACTCAAGATGTCTTGGGAGAAGTTCCAAGAGTTGTTCAACAACAAGCACTTTTCCCAAAGTATTCGTCACATAAAGGAGGTGGAGTTTATCAAGTTGGAGCAAAACAATATAACCGTGTCGCAATACGAGGCTAAATTTGCGGAGTTATCCCGGTTTTCATCCCATTTGGTCGATAATGAGGAGCGAATGACGCGAATGTTTCTAAGAGGTTTGAAACCCGATATACGTCAATACCTCATTTCTCACAAACTTTGTTTATATTCAGATGTTGTGAATAGGGATCAGTTATTGCAGCGCGATAATGAGTCATCACAACCAAAAGGCAACGACCAACAACACGATAATAATCGTACCAGTGGCAACGACCATCGAAAAACTGATAACCATCGTGGGGGAAATTATCATGCCAAGAATGGTAACCACTTCAATGGTAATCATGGCCAAGATAATAGAAGTGAAAAATTCAAGAAGAGAAGATTTAACGATGATGGGAAGACGTCGGCCGCAGCACCAACACCAGCAACAAATTCTACGGGAGGAGAACGACCGCCAGTTAGATGCTATAGATGCGGAGAGGAGGGACACATAAGTCCAAACTGTTCACAGCCTTCCAATGTATGTTTTAGTTATGGAAAAGACGGTCACATAGCTCGATTTTGTCCTGTAGCAAAATCAAGTCCAACTGGGACGGTGGCACCAAAGGCGGATACGGACAAAACAAAGTATGTGGTTTCAGGAAGAGCATTTTTCATGACTTCTCAAAAAGCGAGTAACCCGAACGAAGTTAGCACGAGTTATTTAATTATAAATTCTTGTGAAGTCTATACCTTATTAGATACCAGTTCTACCCATTATTTTATCTCTCTTGCTTGCGTTCAACATTTATATTTGACCCCAGAGAAGTTAGACTTTGACTTATTGGTTGAAACTTCGTTAGTAGAAACTTTGATTTTATATTTCATGTTACCTGTCGATCTTATCTCTTTGAAATACTTGCTTTTGATGTAATTTTAGGAATCGCTTGGTTAACTACTCATCATGCTTTTCGTAAGGTTGTTAGCTTTAATATTCCTAACCAACCTGTTATGCGAATTCAAGCAACCAAGCCACTAATGTCAATCATTGTCATATCAAGCCATAAGTAAAGATCCCCGAGCCTTTCGCTGGTGACTTCCAAGTCTTGGAAAACACCAAAGCCAGACTTTCTGTAGGTGACGTCGTGAATGACGATGGAAAGTTTATAGGTATCAATGTTACGTACTATCCAAGTCTTGGATGAGAGTCACAGTTTCTAAATGATATTTCTATCGTTAATAAATTTCCTAACGTATTCTTGAAGATTTCTTGGCCTACCCCCAGAGCGTGACATCGAATTTTGTATTGACCCAGTACAAAACCCATTTCTAAAACCCTTAAATATTTCTTCAACCAAAACAAACGTATTATACGCCAAAGTCGTTGGCTCGAGCTGTTGAAGATTACGATCATACCATTCAACATCATTGTGGAAGAGAGAACGTGGTAGCTGACACGTTGAGTAGAAGATCGTATGCGTTTATAAGTGCGTTGTTGTTAACACAAAAACCCATTTCATATAACTTACAAATGATGAAGATAGAGTTAAAGACTCTAAGGACCCACGTGAAGATAACGAATATACGAGTAGAATCGACTTTAATTGATAAAGTTCAAGCCGCTCAAGCTACACACCCGAATCTAATGAATGCGAAGAAGAAGGTTCAAGAAGGCGTTATTCTGGAAGCAAGAGTCGATGAAGAGAGAAATTTCAACCATCGATTTAATTGGCCCATTTGAAATCCTCGATCGAGTAGGAACTGTGGCCTATAGACTCGTTTTACCGCTAAGTATGTCACGTGTTCATAAAATTATTTTTATGTATCGATGTTACGTAAATATATGGACGACCCCAACCACATTATTGAATTGGAACTAGACGAGATAGCAGAAGATTTAATGTATGAGGAGATACATGTTAAAATCTTGGACAAGAAGGATCATATTCTACACTCAAAGGTTATACCTCAAGAGTTAGAATCTAAAATGGAGTTAAGGTATCCTCATCTCTTCGGCATACCAGGTATGTACGTACGTATCCTCATCTATTCTTTATTATTCTGTTAGAATATCCTGTCTGTGCGGATTACGTATGACCTGGTTCCATTCTGTATTATTCTTTTGGAATAACTTTTCTGCATTTGGCCTATCGCATGCCGGTGAATTCTTTTGTTATTCCATTCTTTATTATTCATTGGAATAACCCGCCTATGTGGATTACTGATGCATGGTGAATGATCCTTCAGATTCATTCTTTATTAAATTGTGTAAATGATCTCGCTCTACGTGGATTCTTGCGTGGCGGGTGAAAATCCATTTGCGTAGCTTCGTGATATTCTATTATACTGCTAAATGAGATATCATTTCTTTTGTATTTGTCATGGAATATCATTTTCTTTGGTATTTTTTTACGAGTTACTATTCACGGGTTACTATTTACCTAGTTACTATTCACTCTAGTATTATTCACTCGGGTATTCGGGGCACTTTTTCGTGCCAGAGTACTATTCATGAGTTACTATTCACTCTAGTATCATTCACTTGGGTATTTGATATACTTTTTGTGTCGGGGTACTATTCACGAGGTATTATTCCCGAAGTACTATTCATAGGGTACTATTCAACCAAAAAATATATTTCTTTTATGTCCAAATTATTTTTGGTACGTGAATATTATTCTTAAATTTGACTCTACAAAGCAGTATCATGTTGATAATTTGGACGTTATTGATTTCTGAATAAATTAAATTATAAATCTTTTAAATTTATCATTGAACTTGTTTTATTGAATTGTTATGTCATTGTCATTATCCTCATGCTTATATTGTGATTAAAGTCATCTTTGGCTTACGTGCATAGATGGACTTGGTATGATTATGACCAAGGATTATTCGGTATAATCATAACTGTAATGTGACGAATGATGTGGTAAAAGTCCTAATTGGCCTGTAGTTCATTGACGGACAGTTGTTGGTATGATTATGACCAGGGATTATTCTGTATAATCATGACCATTTATGATTACATGAATATCCTTGGTCGTGGTGCAAGGATGATTCGATTTTATTTATTAAGTTGAGTCACAGCGATAAAATTGATGAAAAACTTTTTAAATCATAGAAGATAGTAGATTTTATGCTCTACTTGACTCTTCTAATGGATTGCTTATTCCGCTGTAGTTGTTGATCTAAAACTTGTTGTCTATTATATTCTATCAGTTGTTATACTGTTGAAGGCTAAAGATAATTTATTCTGCATTATCTTAGTCATAATATTTCTTACTGGCTAGTTGAGCTCACCCTTTCTTTCACTATTTTCTTCAGGAAATGAGAATATAGCTAGGACGAGTCGGGGAATGGATTGACGGTCTAGATGGTTATTTTAGTAGTCCTCACTATTCTATAAAATAGTGTGACAATAAATTTAATGAGGACTCCATTGAGTGTGGATATTGTCTAGAAGGAAATATTTTTGTTTAAACTCTCAGCTATGTTTTGTCGTATTGTACACAACTGTTGTATAATTAAGTTTGTATTTGATTTATGTACCATGTATTTGGCGACTCAAAATGGGAGATGTATACCTATTTTGGGGGCGACACAACATCTGTACGGGCCATATCATAAGACCATCCAGGGGTCAATGTTGAATATCTCTGGACATATATACATATGCATAACATAATACATGCATGATAAACAATAGATGGTAATATGGTGTAGGGAATAACAGTAAATGCATTCCTAAGTACATCATCATCTAATACATCTCTGTACAGCTAAAAATATAGGAAAATGGGGCATAGACGCCCAACTACTAATAGAGGCCTATCAAAAGATATAGCGAGATTGGGGCACAACCACCCAATATCTAATAAAGGCCTATCAAAAGATATAACAAGAATGGGGCACAGTCGCCCAACAACTAACAAAGACCAAACTGCGGGTCTACATATCACTCATTGGTCTTCGCCTAAACACAGGGTATACTATACCAATAATCTCAGCTGTTGCAAGCTATACTCAGTACTACCTCACGAAGGTCTGATGCCGTCAGTTCAGGATCGTAGCCCTAAAACAAATCCCCGACGGGGGCGTCACGCATTTTCATCCATTGATGTACAAATCTCCGGCGGGGGTGTCACACATTTTCAACCGTTGATGTACACGTCAATGAAGGCTAAACAGCCTTGACATTATCCCCGGTGGGGGTGTCACGCATTTTCAACCGTTGATATACACGTCAATGAAGGTCAAGCAACCTTGACATTATCCCCGACGGGGGTGTCACGCATTTTCAACTGTTGATGTACACGTCAATGAAAGTCAAGCAGCCTTAACATTATCCCCAGTAGGGATCTAATCCATTGATACACATGTCAATGAAGGTCATCCAACCCTGACAACACCAACTATTGGCAGTAACTCCAACAGAGCAGCGAAAAGACCTAGCGATACAAACCAGGGAAAAACATCCTCATTGGGGAGGACCGATGATGGAATATTTTATACACATCCTCAACAGATAAAGTTCTATCCCCACATAATCTCTTGTACATGAGAGATGCATCTTTAGGATAAAGTTTGTATCAAGGGTTCAAGGTTTTGGTGATAACCCCAATGTCAACAATCCTAGAAATTCCTTGTAGTTGTGGATCACGTGTCCAAGACAATTCATCAGGTTAGTTATTTATTGCCGCCCCCGGTAGAAACAACAGGGAGCTGGCAATCATCCCATCATGTTGGAGAACAATCCAACAAACAATATACATTTGAATCATGTTATTATGCATTGCATCATAATCATCTTATTGAATTTCAAGTGTCTAGTATTCTTTATCCTATCCCTGCCATTGTATTGCATGAATATGATAAAGAGGGGCATCTGTAGGCACTTGAATTTTTTGCCTACCTATTACTAACATTGCAGGAAGTGAAAAATCTTCTCTCAGAGATAAGCCTGGAAGACAGCTCAGCTTAATCCCGGAAATACCATCGGAAGTTCAGTTTCAACCCCAAAAAACACACCGGGAGTATCATTTCCCCACCTCGGAGATAACCTCGAGGATAACAGTGAAAATACTGGAAATTCCTCCAGAGAAGGCCGATTCATATTGGAGATAACCCATAGATGTTCAGTCTCAGTCCCGGAAACAACACCGAGAAAGAAAATATCAACCTTGGAGATAACCCCAAGGAGTGCAGTTGCAGTTGCAGTTCCAGAGATAACCCCGAAGATGCTCATTTCAGCCCATGCAGTCAGCTTCAACACTAAGGCACTCAATTCCCAAACCCAGAGATAACCTCGGGAGGACAGGCACACCATAGAGACAACCCTGAGGGCATTCAACACTTGCAGCAGTCCAATCACTGAGATAAATTGAGCAACGTCTGCTTTATCAACCAAAATTGGAGATAACCCCAGTGAAGGGCAAAGTCGTCAAATTGCCACCTCAACCCCACATGGCATCGTCTCAACAAACAACATCTCAACATACATTCTACACAACAATGTCCCACAAGAACCAAGGAGTTAAAATCCCAAGTGACTACTACGTAAGGCAGCACACCAGATAGAATTTGAAGCTTGAAGAGATAGGACATGGTTCCATCTTCCTTACTTCGTACAACCTCTAATCTCATGTCATTGCATAGCTCTCAACAATGGCAGTCCAAAATAGGTCTTATACACCTCAATCGGATGCTCAGATTAAAGTTCTACAAGTTTGAGCAGACATCACGTTGCACGCATGCACGCGTTTTGAGATGGAAGGACTCATGCGAGCTCGGGTCACCCCCCGGCAACCGCAGTGCATCTCATGGCTACCATGCAGTACACCTGCTGCTATCATGAGTACACCTGCTGCTGCTCCCGCTTTATAAATATAGGGCTTGGCCATATTTAAGAGAAAAAAGGCGAGAAAGCCCTATCAAATTTGCTCTGTACACACCCTATATTGAGTGCTTTCTCATTTTTAACACTTGTGAGCTCGCATATAGCTATATTTTTACCGGCGGGAGCCGAGTGTTCATCCACTTAAAGTCATATAAGTCTTCTTTGGCAACCCACTGTAAGCCTTCTTACACACTATAAAGCCTTTCTCTTCATCTTTGCACACACTCTTCTTCACATTGAGAGTCGTGTTGTGTGTGTATGCCCGAACTTCGGTCCGTAGTTTTCATTTCTATCTGTATATATATATGTATATATATATATATATACATTTTTGTCAGGCTTGGAGTTTATTTCGTGGCCTTTTACTGCTTTATTTATATTCCGTCTCGCCTGGAGTTTACTTCGTGGCGTTTGATCGCATGTACTGCTTTATTTACATTTATTATCCCCCATGGAGGTGCTTCGTGGTGGTTGATTATCTCTCTCTCTCTCTCTCTCTCTCTATATATATATATATATATATATATATATATATATATTATCGCTTTTATATATTTACATTTTCGATCCCCCATGGAGGTGCTTCGTGGTGGTTGATCATGTCTGTATATATATATTTATAACTTTTATATATATAACTGCTTACTACTTTTCATATAAACTGTGGCATCATGTGAGCTTAGGAATCATGTGATCACAGATTCAGTTCACTGAATCTAGATTCGATTCCCGTGATGGATATTTTTCAGCTGTAAGTAGCTTGTAAATTATTCACGGTGTTTGAATTTTCTTAGATGGCTTTCATGCCCATGAAGAGTTCGGCACTGCTATATATTATTTTCTCGAAGATGCTTCGCATCTTAAAAATAAAAGCAACCAAACTGAACATTTAATAATAAAATGGAAGTATTAAAAGGTCTCAATTACTATTGAGCACAGGGTTTGAAAAACCTCTTTTACAAAATCTCATTGCTATATCATGTCTAAAACTGAATTTTTCATACAAATTCAAACCCTTTGTATATAGGTGTGAACAAGGCCTCGTACTACTTCCAAATAACAGCACATTGACCCACACACAAACACATTCATATAACAGTTTCTTAAAAAGTGACGGTCACTGGGGTAACATGGATGTCGGGGGGTGCCTAACACCTTCCCTCCTCATAATCAAGCCCCCGAACCCAAATGAATCTCAGTTTCACAGACCCGTTTAACAGTGTCACGTCACTGGGTCAATGTGCAAACCTTTTCTCAATTGCGTTGGTGCAACCAGTTAAAAACACCAACTGGCGACTCTTACAGTCAAATCGTCGACATATACATGTCGGACCTTTTTCACTTATTTTTCAAACAATTCTCACATAACATGAGAACACCGAAGAACAAGAACAGAAAAGGGAAAAAATAAAAATCCCGACATTGACAATCTGCAGACAACATATTCTATCTTTTTTCTCTTCTTCTATCTTTGTCTTTTAATGGTTATTCAATTGTGGATTCTTAGTTTTAATTCATTAATCATGAACTAAATCTTTTGCTTAAGATTACAATGGAGCTTATTGCATAGTTTATTTTAGTATGCTTCTCTATCAATTATTGTGATTATTCTTGGATTGTCTATTATGATTTGTGCTGAATTGTTTAATTGTTTAGCTAACAATTACCGTGATAATCTACATGAACTCGAGAGATGAATTATAGATTTAGATCTTATCATAATAGCATGTGATTGTGTTTTTTGCATGGCGTTAGAATACATAATTTATGTCTTGGATAGAGATATACCTATACATCGCATGTAATTAGATAAAGAACTTGTGCTTAAAATTCTTTTTAATTGTAATTCACATAGAGATATATTGAATTAGTTAATTAGGGTGTTCTTCTTAATTCTATTATCTGTGGATTTAAGTTGATTTGAGTATGATGCATTGAGAGATGGTCATATTTACTTATGTGTTCTTGATTAACAATTCAGAATAGTGAGCATAATTGATAAGAAGTGTATTAATTTAAGTGAAGCAATAAGTGAAGTTGTGATCTTAAATCTCCATAATCTGATTTTTAACTAGTGGTAATTAGGATTAGTTTAATTAAATAATTTAATTCATAACCTTAAATGGATTGTTTAAATAAAATTAGTTTGGTTAAGAGTTAGTAATTGGTAATTAGTATTAATAATTTCTCGTGGGAACGATACTCAACTTATCACTATATTACTTGTTGACCACGTATACTTGTGTGTTGTGCATAATTAGATTTTACCTAACATTCTGCAGCCGTTATTTTTTCTTTCTCAGAATTCTCAAAGTTTTCCCTTGTTTCTTTAATCCATTTACTTAGCCTTTGAAACCATTTCTCGATATCGTCTTCAAAAGGAAGCAAGTCTGGCTTCTTAGATCGAGTTTGCATAAACTAACTCCAAAAACCTGAAACAAGAAAGAACACAACAAAAGAAAAAAAATGTTTAAGTAAAATTGGACTAATTAAACTGATATTAAAAAATATTAAAATCTATACTAATCCCCGGCAACGGCGCTAAAAACTTGTTGGTCAAAATCTAATTATGCTCACACGCAAGTGCACGTGGTCAACAAGTAATATAGTGATAAGTCGAGTATCGTTCCCATAGAGATTAAATATGAAATTAATCCTCACAATTATCAGCTTTATATTAATCCAATTTTTATTTAACTATCCAGTTCAAGAATTATAACTATTAAAAACTAAAAATATTAAAAATACCAAACAATCAACAAACCTAAAAACTATAATTTCAAGTAAATATTGGAGAATTAGGCTTACAACTTCACTTTAAGTATCACTCCGATTATTACACTTTAGTCTATTTTAATTAACTATCCCAGTTTATTAATCAAGAACACTCAAGTAGAACTAGACATCTCTGGATGCAATAATATCATATTAACTTAAATTCGCAAATTAGATAGAATTAAGCTAAACACCTTAATCAACTAATTCACTATATCTCTATGTGAATTACAATCAAATGAGGTTTAAGTTCAAGTTCTCTATCCGATTACATGTGATGTTAAGCATAACTCTACCCTAACATTCATCAAGATTCCATTTAGAAACAGAATTCAAGAACACATGCTATGTGACGCCCCGAAAATAGGTATACATCGCCCATCTTGAGTTACTAAATACATGGTACAAAATTCAAATATAACTTAATTATACAACAGTCGTGTAAAATACGACATAATCTAAGAGTTTTAATAAGAATATTGTCATCTAGACAATATCCACACTCAATGGAGTCCTCATTACATTTATTGTCACACTATTTAACAGAATAGTGAGGACAACTAATGCTATCATCTGGACCGTCACTCCGTTCCCCGACTAGTTCCGGCTACGTTCTCATTTCCTAAAAGAGAAAAGTGAAAGAAAGGGTGAGCTCAACTAGCCCAGTAAGAAATATTATGACTAAGATAATGCAGAATAAATTATCAATAGTCTTCAACAATGTTAAACTGATAAAACACAATAGACATCAAGTTTAACTGCAGCGGAATAAGCAATCCATTAGAAAAGTCAAGTAGAGCATGATATCTACTATCTTCTATGATTTAAAATGTTTTCATCAATTTTTATCGCTGAGACTCAGCTTAATAAATAAACCACATCATCGAGTCATCCCTGCACTACGAGCCAAGGATATTCATTAAATCATCAATGGTCATGAGTATACCGAATAATCCCTGGTCATAATCATACCAAAAACTGTCCATCAATGCACTACAGGTCACTGAGGACTTTTACCACATCATTTATAACATTACAGGTCATGATTATACCGAATGATCCCTAGTCATAATCATACCAAGTCTATCTATGCACGTATGCTAAAGATGACTTTCATCACAATATAAGCATGAGGATGATGACAATGACAAAATAATTCAATAAAAACAAGTTCAAGAATAAATTTTAAAGATATATAAGTTAATTTATCCTGAAATCAGTTACGTCCAAATTGTCAACATGATGCTGCTTTGTGGAGTAAAATTAAAGAATGCTCAGAAGAATATTTCCATGAAAAGATACTGGATGAAGCGCAAATATCCAGGATATTCTACTAATTTCATGAAGTATAGAAGCCAAAACTTTAACCAACTGAGTATAATAGAATATACGAAACCGCAAATGGATTTTCGCCCGCCATGCGGTAATCCACGTAGACAGATCATTTCCATAATTTAATAAGGAATAAATACAAAGGATCATTCACCATGCATGTGGTAATCCACATAGACAGGTTATTCCAACGGAATAATAAAGAATGGAATAACAGAAGGATTCACCATGCATGCGATAGACCGCACAAACAAGTTACTCCCAATAGGATAATAAAGAATTGAACTAGGTCATGCGTAATCCGCATAGACAGGATATTCCAACAGAATAATAAAGAAAGGAATAACAATAGAATTCACCAGGCATGCGATAGATCCGCATGATGTGTTTATTCCAATGTAATAATAAATAATGGAACTGTAAATGCGTAATACGCACGAGATATGATATTCCAAATGTAATAATAAAGAATGGAATAACGTAAGAGTTTCACCATGTATGTGGTACTTCAGATAGATAGGTTATTCCAACGGAGTAATAATAAATAGTGGAACTGTGTCATGCATGTACGCAGAGATGGATATATTCCAACAGAATAATAATGAATGGAAAAACAGAAGAATTTCACCATGTATGCGGTACTTCGCATAGACAGGTTATTCTAACATAAAAATAAGGAATGGAATAACAATAGCTCTCTTCATGAATACGAAAGAAATAATACCCCTTACCTTAAAAGAATACTAGATACTGGAATAGTGAGGTAGCAGACTTCTCTTCTTCTTTCTCTCTATAATTTCTCTCTATAATAATTTCTCTAAAGCTTTAGTGAATTGCTGAGAAATGAAGGAAGAATGAGCTTCTATTTATAAAAAAATATAGTTTCAATAATTGCACATTTTGGGGCTCGAAAAATTACAGTACAATACCTCCAACTTCTCTTTTATTTTTAATTTAGTCCTGTAAGTATTATCAAACCTGCACCACCTCCCTTAATACTAAATAATGTGAATCAATAGTTTTAATCATGTAAAAATACGAATTATAGTATAGTACCTCCATCTATACCTCCATTTTTAACTTAGTCATGCAAGTATTATCAATCTTGCACCAACTCTCCTAATAGCACAAGAATGTGATTCAATAGTACACACATGTGAACAAATAGTTATATAAGCATGTGAATTAGTAGCCATTAATTGCTCATTTATCCGATTAATTACCCGATTTATCAATATAACCCCCAGACATCAATTATCATCGGAATAGATGTCGATTTCCACTAACACTAATAATCCCAACACAATGGAACTATCAAATTCATCTTTAATCAACATGAACTTATTCATCATTAATATTATAACTCACAATATATAACAACCAGGTCGTTCCCAGGAAATAAGGGGCTTTCCGATAAGGATTTCTCCTTATTGGCGCGCAATTAGATGACCAAACCTCTCCTTGACAAAACTTCTAGACATTGTAAATAATGCAATTAATAATATGAATAACTTTGTCGTCTCAATTATTGATTTAATAATATATCATATTATGCAAATGATACTGTGACAATAATCGAATCAATAATATGAGAGATATGATGCAGCAATTACTGTAGCAATAATTGAGTATAACTGGGTGACTTCTCACGTAAGCATCAATAACCAATACCGTGTGCTACTATGCAACCACGCGTATTACTGTACTTTTACTACCGGGTAGTTGAACAGTTTTAACGGTAACACTTTCGTCGTTATTTTTAATAAAAGATAATTTTGTTGTTTTCTTACAATGACAATACTTCTGTTGTGGGGTCCACCAATAATTGTGTCGTCGTACGAATATTCTCTGTTAAAACGAATATTCCCCGACCAATCGAATATTATATAACCACTTGCTTACTTTGCAAAATTTGTAATATTACCCACAACTATAACATTATATCAAATCCACACCATAATATTCAAAAAAAATATTTTGAGAAATTTAAATCTTTATTCATAAAATCTGGGGTCTCACATGCTATAGTCACTAAGTCTAGATTCATATATCATCTCTCGAATCCATACAAATCCACATAAAATTGGTGATCAAGCAATTCATAAATTAAAGCACAAATCACAATAGATAAACTAAATGATAGATTATTAAACTGAAATTCAAGGCTACATAATCATCGTTCAACCATCAAGATCCATCATAAGCCTAACAAGTAAATTAGTTCATCACAAATGAATTAAAAATTGAAATCATCAAAGTAATCATCATCCCAATTAGAAAAACTAAATTAAAGAAAAATAATGAATACAAAACCACCCTTCTTCTCTGCTCCAATCTGCAATTTTCGTGACTCAAACCTTCAATCCTTCCTCCAATGCTTTCTCTCAAAAATTAGGGCTTCCAAATTGCTAATTGATTGTTAGATGTAATCTCCCTTGTTGTTTCTTGTTAATATCCAGCCTAGGACACATATTCTGACCATAAATTAACGCCAAATACAGTTCCAAACCATGCCAACCTCCTTCCTTCACGCCTCTACATCATTACAGTTCAGTCAGGAATCTTTGCCTTTCCCGTATCCCCGCCCCAATGGGGATTTTTTTTCTTTAAATACCCACGCCTGGGGTGGGGAGTGCTTGCATTCTTGATTATACCCACCTTGGGTGGGGAGTTTATATATAAAGTCCATTTCAAATGGGTCCATTCTCAACTGCAGTCCAATTATTGCTCATTTACTTGCCAAATTTTGCCACGGAACCACCTTTTAAGCCCAAATGCTATGCCACCATACCTAAACATAAAATAACACTAAACAAGTAAAACGAATCACAAAAATAACGAATTAACACAGTTTAAGCTCAAATTAGAAGTCGATTTGTAGGTATAAAACCCACTCATCAAACTCCCCCAAAATTAAACTCGTGCTAGTCCTCGAGCACAAAATAAAACAAAAATGATATGCAATGCCATGCCATGCCATGGAACGTAATGCAACTAATCTATATGCCTACGAATCCAGCAGTAGTGATAGAAACAAGTGTGTTTAACCGGCCTCAGAGAAATCAAGCAAACATAACAATACTTCATATCAAAACCAATCAGTAAATTACTATCAATCAACAAATCTTAAATTGTTATCACGATATAGTGTGTGTGTGCTCAACACCCATACTAACTGATGCAAATTCAAATTCAATACATAACAAGTCTCTTTGAAGGCATCATATAGTGTAACTCAAGAATGTCAAAAAAAGTCAAGATCCAACTAAAATCAAATAATTACCAATACCAAAGGTCCAAATAGGGCACTTATGCTTTATTTTTCATTTACGGGGGCTTTTAGCTCTTATTTCCCATTTTATTCACATATTCTTCTTTTTTTATATACACATGGCTATGAAATATCTTATTCCCTTAGGCTTTTCAATGCTACCTTAACGAGCTTTCGGCCAACGACTCCCTGAACATTAAGACTTTAGGGCGCTAGGTGTAAAGGCAATCCCCTCGGGATTACTTACTCAAGTAATAAAGGCCACAAAACTAGACAAGCATACCACAGTGTTTATTCATTTTTATTATTATTATTTTTTATGAAGCTTATATACCCCAAATTTTCCCCCAAACTTAGGTTCTTACATAACGTTAGCCTTCATTGCCTATCCTTGTCATTCTTTCATTCAAACTAGCATTATCCTTTAGAGGTCCATTATGTATCAATTTGAACTAAATCAATCAACATAGTTGTTATTGTTGTGCTAACCTTATTATAAAAGTTTCAAGCAGGAAAAAATTCAATTCATAACAGAAAATTACGTCAAAAATCTAATAATCGGCATTATACTTGTCTACTCAATCCCATTCTCATCATTGGCCAAAATAATATGTACTATCTAACAGTTGGATTCATACAAAACAACACAGTTTTTAACTAAATTTTTTTTATATGGAATAAACATAACAAAATTAAAACTAATGAAATAAAAACTATTTACAAACCTATACTACTATGCAACTATTACACTACATGAATGCAAACATATAATAAACTAAGAACTAAACATGAAACTAACATATGCAAAACTAACTAACTAAATTAAACATGCAAACATAACAAAATTAAACTAACTAACTCCCCCAAACGTAACAATTACAATGTCCTCATTGTAAACATAAAGCACTAAGTGTACGAGGACTTCCCTGTAATAGTCTAAGCTTGAGATGGTGTTGGTTGTTGCTCTTCATTGTCTGAATCGAAAGGTGGAAACCGTGGCATTGGGGCAGGCTGCTGGTATGGAAACTGAGCACTTGGGTTTAACCTTTGGAGTGTCGCGTTCAAGGAGGCGAAGGACATGTTCATGACCTCAAACATGTGGTCCTGCCTGGCCGCCAGTATCCTCATCTGTTTGTTTGCTTCTTTGTTGTGCCCATCAACTTGGCTCTAGAGACTTCAAAATAGAGAGCTAAACTTATATCTATTAGTCTGCTACATCTCCTCACTCTCCTGCTCTCTTATAGTCTCAACCACCTGGAACTCGTCGTCGTCAGAGGTGTCCTCAGCATCAGCCTCATCCTCGGAGGTTGGTGGAAATATGAACCCGACTCCTCTTGGGTGCGACTCGCCCCCGGGTCACACTGTGTACCGTGCAATCATCCTTGTGTCCAGAGTCTAAAGCGGCATTAGTGTAGTCTCATCATCGGACCACCTAACTCTATCTTGCCTGCACAGCCCACATATGAGGGATGGGTGTGGCAGGCCGCCAAAAAATGGCCCTCGTAGGCATCTTCGTATTGAGAAATTAATGATGGAACCCACGTCGATGAAGAAGTCTTACATAATCGCATACAAAAGAAGTATCTTCTCCTTTGTCACCACAGTCGTATGTGTGGACGGGAATAGCTTGGCGCACATGAATGCATACCATATTTTTCTGTAACGGCTTAGGTCCTTATTGTGGAAGATGGTGCCCCCTTTTCGTCCCTTAACCCATGTGGTGCCCGACTTTGTTATTTCAGTTAAAATCCCATCGTAGTCGGGATCATGGTCACGAAAATAGGCATACTGGCACTTTACAAGAACTCACAGGCTATAATATTCGTTAATAGCATTAGCACTGAAAGGAACTTGCTTGCCTCTCACGAATGCTATGAATGGGGCCTTATGCTTCGCATTGGCATAAAATTCCTTCACCACATTGATGATCGCTGGCTCCGACTCGTCAGAGAACCTATCCCATCCTTTTTCATATATTTGTCTCTTTATTTTTCCATCTACGTTGTATAGTGCCAAGCCTCGCTCTGGAGTTAGTGCCTTAGTCACTAGATAGTCATAGCGATTAGCGGCGTTGGCACTCACAAACTTTCTCCTTTCAAAGGCCCGAGTCGGTGGTGTAGACCCAGAGCTCTCGCCTCGCTGTCTCTTTGATGATGGTTTTGGTGCCATGGTACTTGAATGGATGAACTCAAACCAAATTCCCCCCAAACTTTACATGAATAATTCATCGAACACGTGGTGTGCATGACTCGTAATATCCCCAAAAATGGTAATTGAACTTCTAATGTGGTGATATATGATGAGAAATTGCAGGAAATAACCACTTACCCTCAATGTATTGACAAATTGGTTAATTCTTCCCTTCATTGTTGTTATCCAAAATCTCACTTGAAGAACCCTAACTTTTATGTGACTGAATTTATGTGAACTTAGATGGAGATGTAGTGTAGTTAGGGGTTGAATTTATAGGGAGGAGATAGTGTAGAGATGTGGTGGGTTAATGTAGTGGGTAAGTTGGAATTATTACAGCTAATTCGTGGGTTAATGGGGGTATAGGAGTCGGTTGTGAGAGAGGGAAGTGGAGAAGATGGCTAAAATGTTGTAACTGCAGAATTTGAACTCATTCACGTTCTCGTACTCTCATTTTGGGTGGGATATTTAACTATGCTGATGCCCCAAATGGGGTAATCTATTTTGAACTAAGACCCCATTTCCTACAGGGGGTTTCTTATGCAAATTGTCCGCCCTGACAGGGGGTGCTTCTGCTGAGGGGTTCAAATTTTCTTATTCTTTGCATACAACACATATCCATGCACTTCCCAAGTACCTAAAACACCATAAAATGATAAATTTAAGATAACAAAATGAACATTGAACATTGAAGGTTGAATTTATTAGAAATCATGACTCACTAACTACTTGATAAACCAAAATAACTTACTTTAAACTAAACTCATACTAAACTAATACTCAAACTAAGAATTAATTTACATGCTTAAAAATACTGAGAATAAAAGTAAAATTGGGTTGCCTCCCTATTAGCACTTGATTTTAAGTCTTTCAGCCTGACTATTCCCTGTTCATGGCGCGTTGGAAAGTGTGATTGTGGTGACTTCATTGTCGATGTTACCACCCCAATAATGCTTCAGCCGATGATCGTTGACTTTAAATGTCTCCAATGGATTCCTATTGTATAACTCAACGGCGCCTTGTGGGAAAACCCTCTTGATTATGAATGGCCCCGACCATCTAGATTTGAGCTTTCATGGGAACAACCGCAGTCTTGATTGAATAATAACACTAATTGTCCTGGTTCCAACTTTCTATTCGTAATCTTTTTGTCGTGCCATTTCTTAACCTTTTCCTTGTACAGCTTTGCATTCTCGTATGCTTGCAGTCGAAACTCGTCGAGTTCATTCAATTAGAGCAATCTTTTCTCTCCTGCAGCTGCTTGGTCAAAATTAAGTTTCTGAATAGCCCAATATATTTTATGATGTAATTCTAATGAGGGGTGACATGCTTTCCCGTAGACCAACTAGTATGGAGACATTCCAATTGGTGTTTTGTATGCTATCCTATAAGCCCATAGTGCGTCATCTAATTTTAGAGACCAATCTTTTCTGCTTGGAGTCACTACTTTCTCTAATATCTTCTTCACCTCTCTATTCGAAACCTCAGCTTGACCACTTGTTTGGGGGTGATATGTTGTAGCCACTCTATGGTTGACCCCATATTTTGCCAAAAGAGCTGTAAACGATCTGTTGCAGAAGTGACTACCCTCATCACTTATAATTGCTATCGGCGTGCCAAATCTTGTAAAAATATTATTATGTAAGAACTTTAAAACCACCTTGGCATCGTTTGTGGGGAGTGCTACAGCTTCAACCCATTTTGACACATAATCAACAGCTAGCAAGATGTACAGGTTTTTGAAAGATGGAGGAAACGGTCCCATAAAATCCATTCCCATACATCAAAAATCTCAACTTCCATGATAGTGTGTAGTGGCATTTCATTCCCCTTTTAGATGTTGCCCATCCTTTGACATCTGTCGCAAGTTTTGACAAACTGGTGGGCATCCTTGAACACCGTAGGCCAGTAAAATCCTGCTTATAGTACCCTGGCCGCTGTCCACTCACTTCCATAATGTCCCCCATATGCAGATGAATGACATTCATATAGAATATTCTTCACTTCATTGTATGACACACACGTTCGAATCATCTTATCTGCACACTATCTGAATAAGTATGGCTCATCCCACATGTGCCACTTGACATCATATAGGAATTTCTTTTTCTGTTATCGCGTCAAATCAAGGGGAAGGATATTGCTCACAAAATAGTTAGCAAAATCCACATACCACAAAAACTCAAAATTAACTCCAAAAAGTTGTTCATCCGGGAACGATTCATTGATCAGACATTTATCCGCTTCATCTTTATTCAGATTTTCAAGCCTCGAAAGATTGTCTGCTACTTAATTTTTTATCCCTTTTCTATCCTTTATTTCCAAATCGAATTCTTGAAGGAGAAGGATCCATCTGATTAGTCTTGGCTTAGCATCCTTCTTTAAAACCAAATAAAGAATTGCCGAATGATCTGTTTAAACCACCAACTTTGTCCAAATCAAATATGCTCTAAATTTGTCAAAGGCATATACCACTGCAAGTAACTCCTTCTCTGTGGTTGTGTAGTTCAATTGAGCATCTGTAAGTGTGGCGCCCCCAAAACAGGTATACATCACCCATCTTGAGTCGCCAGATACATGGTACTGGAATCAACTACAAACTTAATTATACAACAGTCGTGTAAAATATGACAAAACAAAATCTAAGAGTTTTAATAAGAATATTGTCATCTAGACAATATCCACACTCAATGGAGTCATCATTACATTTATTGTCACACTATTTAACAGAATAGTGAGGACTACTAATGTTATCATCTGGACCGTCACTCTGTTCCCCGACTAGTCCCAGTTACATTCTCATTTCCTGAAGAGAACAGTGAAAGAAAGGGTGAGCTCAACTAGCCCAGTAAGAAATATTATGACTAAGATAATGCATAATAAATTATCATTAGTCTTCAACAATGTTAAACTGATAAAATACAATAGACATCAAGTTTAACTGCAGCGGAATAAGCAATCCATCAGAAGAGTCATGATATCTACTATCTTCTATGTTTTAAAATGTTTTCATCGATTTTTATCGCTGAGACTCAGCTTAATAAATAAACCACATCATCGAATCATCCATGCACTACGGGATAATGATATTCATTAAATCATCAATGGTCATGACTATACCGAATAATCCCTAGTCATAATCATACCAAAAATTGTCCATCAATACACTACAGAACACTAAGGACTTTTACCACATCATTTATAACATTACAGGTCATGATTATACCGAATGATCCATGGTCATAATCATACCAAGTCCATCTATGCACGTAAGCCAAAGATGACTTTCATCACATTATAAGCATGAGGATGATGACAATGATATAAGCATTAATCAAATGAAAACAAGGATAAATATTAAAGACTTTAAATTTATCCAAATATTATCAATCACTTAATAAACTCATCATCTAATATTATTAATATTATAACAATATTTTAATCACTTCTTAAACTTATATACAATTTATTTCAATTGTTTACACTATACCAAATAATGCATTTAATCATTCAAAAATATCATACTCATAAGATTCCCTCATCAAAAATATGCATATACCCTATATAGGATTCCCAAGCCATAAAATCCTATTTTCCAATTTTGTTACTTCACATAACATATTTAATTCATTTACTCATAACTAGTTCATTTTCATGAAAAATACCAAATCAGTCCCAAAAATATTTCTTTTCTGGGATTTAGCATAATATAATCCCATATTGAACATATATTTTTCTCGGAATTTTTAAAATTCATTTACTATTTTTCATATGGCCAAAACTATCGAATATTTAGACATTTATCATAAATTGTACTTTTGTCCAAAAATTCCAAAATTTACAGGGTATAGTCCTGTTATATACATGTACTCCCAATAAAAGTTTCTCCAATTTTGGAGTTAACCACAATGAGTTATAAGGGTTTACTTTTAAAATAGTCTTTTCCCATAAAATCCATAACTCCTAATCTATACATCCAAAATTCGCCATTTTTAGACACAATCTAGAAAACTCATCAAATTGTCATTTCAAATTTTTCTAGAATTTTTGAGGATCAGAAAAATTATGAAACTGCCACCAGCAGAAACCCCTTTTGAATGAAAATACTATTCATATGAATACAAAGGATCATTCACCATGCATGCGGTAATCCACATAGACAGGTTATTCCAAAAGAATAATTAAGAATGGAATAACAGAAGAATTTACCATGCATGCGATAGATCGCCATGATGCATGTGTTATTCTCAATGTAATAATAAAGAATGGAACCAGTCATGCGAAACCGCATTGCATGTGATATTCCAAATGAATAATAAAGAATAAAATAATAGAAGAATTTCACCATGCATGTGATAGATCGCGACAGCATGTTTATTCCAATGTAATAATAAATAATGGAACTGTGTCATGCGTAATACGCATGATGTGATATTCCAAATGTAATAATAAAGAATAGAATAATAGAAGAATTTCACCATGTATACTAGATTGCTTGCATGACGAAGTTATTCCAACATAATAATAAGAAATGGAATAACAATAGCTCTCTTCATGAAAGAGGGGGCTTTCAGATAAGGATTTATCCTTATTAGCGCGCAATTAGATGACCAAACCTCTCCTTGACAGAACTTCTAGACACTGTAAATAATGCAATTTAATAATATGAATAACTTTTTCGTCTCAATTATTGATTTAATAATATATAAAATATTATGCAGATGATACTGTGACAATAATCGAATCAATAATATGAGAGATATGATGCAGCAATTACTGTAGCAATAATTGAGTATAACTGAGTGACTTTTTATGTAAGCATCAATAATCAATACCGTGTACAATTATGCAACCACGCGTATTACTGTACTTTTACTACCAGGTAGTTCAACAGTTTTAACGGTAACACTTTCGCCGTTATTTTTATAAAATTATAATTCTGTCGTTTTCTAACTACGACAATATTTCTATTATGGGATCCACCAATGATTGTGCCGTCGTACGAATATTCCTCGACAAAAAGAATATTCTCCGACCAAATGAATATTTTATAACAACTTGCATACTTTGCAAAATTTATAAATATTACCCACAACTATAACATTATATCAAATCCACACCATAATATTAAAAAAAATATTTCAAAAAATTTAAATCTTTATTCATAAAATTTGGGGTCTCACAATCTCCCCTCCTTATGAAATTTCGCCCTCTAAGTTTACCTACGTACCTGGTCTGCCGAAGAGGTGAGGATACCTTGACTTCATTTCAGATTTTAACTCTTGAGGTATAACCTTTGAGTGTCGAATAGGATCCTTCTTATCCAAGATTTTAACATGTATCTCCTCATACATTAAATCTTCTGCTATCTCGTCTAGTTCCAATTCAATAATGTGGTTCGGGTCGTCCACATATTTATGTAACATCGATACGTTAAAAACGTTATGAACACGCGATATACTTGGTGGTAAAATGAGTCTATAGGCCACAGTTCCTACTCAATCACGGGTTTCAAATGGGCCAATAAAATTGAGGGTTGAGATAACGCCTTCTTGAACCTTCTTCTTCACATTCATCAGATTCGGGTGTGTAGCTTGAGCGACTTTAACTTTATCGATTAAAGTCGATTCTACTCATATATTCGCTATCTTCACGTGGCTCTCAAGAGTCTTTAACTCTATCTTCATCATTTATAAGTTATACGAAATGGGTTTTTGTGTTAACAACATCGCACTCATAAAGGCATACGATCTTCTACTCAACACGTCAGCTACCACGTTCGCTCTTCCACGATGATATTGACTGGTATAGTCATAATCTTCAACAGCTCGAGCCAACGTCTTTGGCGCATAATACATTCGTTCTAGTAGAAATGGGTTTTGTACTGAGGTTAATTCAAAATTCAATTTCACACTCTAGGGGTAGGCTAGGAAGTTCTTCAAGAATACGTCAGGAAATTTATTAACGATAGAAAAAAAAATTGTGGCTCTTATCCAAGACTTGGATAGCACGTCACATTAATACCTATCAACTTGCCACCGTTATTCACGACGTCCCCTACGGATATTCTGGCTTTGGTGTATTCCTAGACTTGGAAGTCACTAGCGAAAGGCTCGGGGCTCTTTACTTATGGCTTGATATGACAATGATTGACTTTAGTGGTTTGGTTGCTTGAATTCACATAACAGGTTGGTTAGGAATATAAAAGCTAACAACCTTATGAAAAGCATGATGAGTACTTAACTAATTGATTCCTAAAATCACATCAAAGGCAAGTATTTTCAAAGAGATAAGATTGACAGGTAAAGTGAAAGTGTTGATTTGAATCAAACAAGATTTATAAATAGTGGAGGTAATGAAGGTTTCTCCCAACGGAGTTTCAACAAATAAATCAAAGTCTAATTTCTCCGGAGTAAAATTTAAACATTGAGCGTAAGTAAGAGAAATAAAAGAGTGGGTAGAACTGGTATCGAATAAGGTATAGACTTCGCAAGAGTTTATAATTAACTTACCCGTAATAACTTCGTTTGGGTTTCTCGACAAAGGCTCTCACTTAAACTACCGTATTTGACTTTGCTATAGGGTACATTCCACCCTTAATTGCTTCATCACATTCCTGATCCATGATTTGAATCATTACTCTCCGATCCATATCGAATTGGGGTTGATCGCTATGCACAGGTTAATTCCAAATTCGATGTTGGATTCTCCCAATTGTTGTCCAAAAAGAAAAATCCATTTATCTATTTTGGCCTTATTGGACCGGACGTCTTTTTCTACAATATCTACGCGTCGTGCGGCTTCTACCCATACATCATCTATTCTCCTTCGTTCAGTTATTTCTTCTTTCATCAGCACTTTGATCATAGCATTCTCAGATTCCAGCTCTAATATCTTATACTCTGCCAAAGAGTGTTTCTGTTCAAGCATCGCACATCGGGTAACACAATTTTGAATTGTTACATCTCTTTGCTCCACGATCGCCTGCCGTTCTTTGGCCTACTCTTCTAACTCATGAATACGATTTTGTAATTCTAAATTTCGATCATAAAATTCTTCTAATAAATTCTCCTCAGGTTCCTCTTCTTCCTCACTCTCACAAGCCTCTGCAACTAGCTTCTACCGAAACTATTAGTTCTTCACTCACCACGTAGATATCTCTAATTTCTTCTTCGTTTGACATCACATTAACCAAGTTAGTGATTAAAAGTGTCTCAACGGTCTCATTCACTCTATTGTGAACATTTTTAGCTGCCATTTTCAAACACTGCCACAAAATAAGGGTTAATTAACATATCACATATTATCCCTATACTCTGACCGACCAATTAAATACCAAATAAACTTATGTAGGTCATACTAGCGAAGGAATTCCCCGTCTCTCCCCTCCTAGATCTTGTCTCACATCTCAGCCAGGGATCATATCCCTAAGCTTTGATACCAAATGTGACGCCCCCAAAACAAGTATACATCACCCATCTTGAGTCGCCAGATACATGGTACAGGAATCAACTACAAACTTAATTATACAACAGTCGTGTAAAATATGACAAAACATAATATAAGAGTTTTAATAAGAATATTGTCATCTAGACAATATCCACACTCTATGGAGTCCTCATTACATTTATTGTCACACTATTTAACACAATAGTGAGGACTATTAATGCTATCATCTGGACCATCACTCCATTCCCCGACTAGTCCCGGCTACGTTCTCATTTCCTGAAGAGAACAATGAAAGAAAGGGTGAGCTCAACTAGCCCAGTAAGAAATATTATAACTAAGATAATGCAGAAAAAATTATCATTAGTCTTCAACAATGTTAAACTGATAAAATACAATAGACATCAAGTTTAACTACAGCGGAATAAGCAATCCATTTGAAGAGTCAAGTAGAGCATGATATCTACTATCTTCTATGTTTTAAAATGTTTTCATCAATTTTTATCACTGAGACTCAGCTTAATAAACAAACCACATCATCGAATCATCCATGCACTACGAGCCAAGGATATTCATTAAATCATCAATGGTCATGATTATACCGAATGATCACTGGTCATAATCATATCAAGTCCATCTATGCGCATAAGCCAAAGATGACTTTCATCACAATATAAGCATGAGGATGATGACAATGATATAAGCATTAATCAAACGAAAACAAGGATAAATATTAAAGACTTTAAATTTATCCAAATATTATCAATCACTTAATAAACTCATCATCTAATATTATTAATATTATAACAATATTTTAATCACTTCTTAAACTTATAAACAATGTATTTCAATTATTTACACTTTACCAAATAATGCATTTAATCATTCAAAAATGCCATACTCATAATATTTCATCACCAATGATCAAATCCCTCATCAAAAATCTGCATATACCCTATATAGGATTCCCAAGCCATAAAATCTTATTTTCTAATTTTGTTACTTCACATAACATATTTAATTCATTTACTCATAACTATTTCATTTTCATGAAAAATACCAAATCAGTCCCAAAAATATTCTTTTCTGGGATTTAGCAGAATATAGTCCCATATTGAACATATATTTTCTCTAATTTTAAAAATTCAGCCATTATTTTCATATAGCCAAAAGCTGCCAATATTTAGACATTTATCATAAATTGTACTTTCATCCAAAAATTCCGAAATTTACAGGGTATACTCCTGTTATATACATGTACTCCCAATAAAAGTTTCACCAATTTTGGAGTTAACCACAAGGAGTTATAAGGGTTTACTTTTAAAATAGTCTTTTCCCATAAAATCCATAACTCTTAATCTATACATCCAAAAATCACCATTTTTGGACACAATCTAGAAAACTCATCAAATTATCATTTCAAATTTTTTCAGAATTTTTGAGGGTCAGAAAAATTATGAAACTGCCCCTGGAAGAAACCCCTTTTGAATGAATATACTATTCATATGAATACAAAGGATCATTCACCATGCATGCGGTAATCCACATAGACAGGTTATTCCAACAGAATAATAAAGAATGGAATAACAAAAGAATTTACCATGCATGTGATAGACCACACAAACAGGTTATTCTCAACAGAATAATAAAGAGTGGAACCAGGTCATGCGTAAATCGCACAGACAGGATATTCCAAAAGAATAATAAAGAATGGAACCAGGTCATGCATAAACCGCACAGACAGGATATTCCAACAGAATAATAAAGAATGGAATAATAGAAAAATTTCACCATGCATGTGATAGACCGCACAAACATGTTATTCCAACAAAATAATAAATAATGGAACCAGGTCATGTGTAATACGCACAGACATGATATTCCAACAGAATAATAAAGAATGGAATAATAGAAGAATTTCACCATGTATGCGGTACTTCACATAGACAGGTTATTCCAACATAATAATAAGGAATGGAATGACAATAGCTCTCTTCATGAAGATGAAAGAAATAATACTCCTTACCTTAGAAGAAACTGGATATTGGAATAGAGAGGTAGCAGACTTCTCTTCTTCTTTCTCTCTATAATTACTCTCTATAATAATTGCTCTATAGCTTTAGTTAATTGGTGAGAAATGAAGGAAGAATGAGCTTCTATTTATAGAAAAATATAGTTTTGATAATTGCACGTTTTGGGGCTCGAAAAATTATAGTACAATACCTCCAACTTTTCTTTCATTTTTAATTTAGTCCTGCAAGTATTATCAAACTTGCACCACCTCCCCTAATAGTAAATAATGTGAATCAATAGTTCAATCATGTGAATCAATAGTTATAATCATGTGAAAATACGAATTACAGTATAATACCTCCATCTATACCTCCATTTTTAACTTAGTCATGCAAGTATTATCAATCTTGCACCAACTCCCCTAATAGTACAAGAATGTGATTCAATAGTACACACATGTGAACAAATAGTTATATAAGCATGTGAATTAGTAGCAATTAATTGCTCATTTATCCGATTAATTACCCGAATTATCAATATAACCCCCAGACATCAATTATCATCAGAATAAATGTCGATTTTCACTAACACTAATAATTTCAACACAATGGAACTATCAATTTCATCTTTAATCAACACAATCTTATTCATCATTAATATTATAATTTACAATATTTAACAACCAGGTCATTCCCAGGAAAGAGGGGGCTTTCCGATAAGGATTTCTCCTTATTGGCGTGCAATTAGATGACCAAACCTCTCCTTGACAGAACTTCTAGACATTGTAAATATTGCAATTTAATAATATGAATAACTTTGTCGTCTCAATTATTGATTTAATAATATATAAAATATTATGCGAGATGATCTTGTGACAATAATCAAATCAATAATATGAGAGATATGATGATGCGAAATTATCGTAGCAATAATTGAGTATAACCGAGTGACTTCTTATGTAAGCATCAATAATCAATACTGCGTAGTGCTACTACTACGAACCACGCCATTCATCGTATTTTTTACTACTAGGTAGTTCAACAGTTTTAACGGTAACACTTTCGTCGTTATTTTTATAAAATGATAATTCTGTCATTTTCTAACTACGACAATACTTCTATTGTGGGGTCCACAAATGATTGTGCCATCGTACGGATATTCCTCGACAAAAAGAACATTCCCCGACCAAACGAATATTTTATAACAACTTGCATATTTTGCAAAATTTATAAATATTACCCACAACTATAACATTATATCAAATCCACACCATAATATTAAAAAAAACATTTCGAGAAATTTAAATCTTTATTCATAAAATTTGGGGTCTCACAATAAGGGTTTTACTAGCATAGTATATGGCATGGAATATTTTATCTCGACGTTGACCCAAAATAGCTCCTACAGCATAGTCGCTCGCATCGCACATTAATTCAAAGGGACATAGTCCAATCCGGTAGAACAATCACTGGGGCTGATGTCAACTTCTTTTTTAACTGCTCAAATGTTGATTTACACTCCTCATCGAATCTGAATATTGCATCCTTCTCTAAAAGACAGCACAATGGTTTTTCAATTTTAGAAAAGTCCTTTATAAATCTTCTGTAGAACCCGGCATGTCCAAGAAAACTGCAGATTCCCTTTACTGAATTCAGCAGTGGGAGATTTTTAATTGTGTCCAACTTTGCCTTATCAACTTCCAAACCTTTAGTAGAGACCTTGTGCCCCAGAATTATCCCTTCTTCAACCATAAAGTGGCACTTCTCCCAGTTGAGTACCAAATTAGTTTCCACACACCACTTTAAAACCATGACCAAATTCTCCAGACACTTATCAAAAGTGTTTCCATAGACTAAAAAGTCGGCCATGAAAACATCTACATTTTTCTCCATCATATCCGAGAAGATAGCCATCATGTATCTTTGGAATGTAGTTGGTGCATTACATAACCTAAAGGACATCCTCCTAACTGCAAATGTGTCGTATAGGCATGTAAAGGTGGTCTTCTCTTGATCCTCGGGAGCTATGACAATTTGGTTGTAGCCTGAGTATCCATCCAATAAACAATAGTACTCATGTCCAGCCAATCGGTCCAACATCTAATCAATGAAGGGTAGAGGAAAGTGATACTTCTGGGTTGCCTTATTTAGCTTTCTATAGTCCATGCATACCCTCCATCCGATCACTGTCCTCGTCAAAATCAGCTCATTATCTTCATTCTTAACCACTGTCATTCCGCCCTTTTTTGGCACACATTGTACTGGACTAACCCATTCACTGTCTAAAATCGGGTAAATAATTCATGCATCTAACCACTTTAGTATTTCTTTCTTCACCACTTCTTTCATGATTGGATTTAATCTTCTCTGTTGCTCCACTATTGGCTTCGCGTCCTCTTTCATGAGAATTTCGTGCATGCAAAAGGAGAGGCTTATCCCCTTTATATCGGCAATGGTCCAGCCTATTGCAGACTTGTATTCTCTCAAAATCCCTAGCAATTTACTTTCCTGCAATTCGTTAAGTGCAAATGCAATAATAACATGTAAAGTATTTGAATCACCTAAATAAGTATACCTGAGGTGTTTAGGAAGTGGTTTGAGCTCAAGAGTGGGTGGCTCCTCAAGTGAAGGTTTCATCCAAGCTGAAGCGTTTTCCTCCGTGTGTAATGGCTCGAATGGAACTTTGAATCTACTAACTCTAGGCAAAGCATCCAACATGTGTAAATAATCCACAAACTCTGGATCATCTAAATCCTCACCCCCCAGTAGTGTAGTTTCCAATGGATCATTAACCAAACTTTTTACCATATCATCATTAACTATCCGGTCGATGACATCCACTTGGAAACACTCCTCTTCATCCGTAGGGAACTTCATGGCTTTAAATACGTTGAATGCAACTTTTTGATCTTGGACCCTTATGGTTAATTCTCCTTTTTGTACATCGATGAGAGTCCTACCCGTAGCCAAAGATGGTCTCCCTAAGATGATTGGGATGTTCTTATCTTCCTCATAATCCAGAATTATGAAATCAGCTGGAAATATAAATTTGTCCACGTTAACCAAAATATCCTCCACAATGCCTCTCGGATATGTTACTGATCTATCTGCTAACTGCAACTATATGTTTGTAGGCTTTGGAGATAGTAAACCCAATTCGGTATAAATAGATAATGGATGAGGTTTACACTTGCCCCCAAATCACACAAACACTTTTTGAAGGCCATGTTACCGATCGTGTAAGGTATAATAAAACTCCCCGAATCCTTCAACTTTGGAGGTAACTTTCACTGTAAAACTACACTGCATTCCTCCGTCAATGCCACAGTTTCATAGTCTTCTAACTTTTTCTTCCTAGACAAAATACCCTTTATAAATTTGGCATAACTCGGCATTTAATCTAGGGCTTCTGCGAATGGAATATTAATTTGAAGTTTCTTGAAAACTTCCAAAAATTTGGCGAATTGCTTGTCTAATTTATGTTTTTGGACTCTCTACTGAAACGGCGGTGGAGGATACACAACTGGCTTGACATCCAACTTATTCTATTACTCTTGCTTCTCCTCACCATGTTTCTCTTCAACCACTTTTTTTTCATCAACTTTGACATCCTTTTTAACTGAATTTTCTGCAATTTTTCCATCTAAATGCTTTTCGCTCCTCAAAGTGATTGCTTTACACTGTTCTTAATTTACCTTCGGATTCTTTTCTGTGTCACTTAGTAGAGTCCCTTGAGGTCTATTATTCAATGCTAAGGCTAAATGTCCCACCTAATTTTCTAAATTTTTTATGGCCACTGCTTGTGATTTCATTGCCGCCTCGTTTCCCGATATGTATTTCAACAAAAGCTCTTCTAAGTCTGTTTTCTTTTCTTGATGCGGAGCTACTTGTTGATGCTGATTTTGGAACCCTGGGGGATAAGAAGGTCATGGAGCCTACTGATTTTGATTGTTGCTCCATGAAAAGTTGGGATGGTTCCTATTCCCTGAGTTGTAGGCATTTTGATACATATTTTGCGGAATCCTAACAAAGATGCCCGCAAACTGAACCAATGCTGGGTTGATGGAACACTGCTCTGTAGGATGTTTTCCTACACATAACTCGTAAACACATGCCACCTTCTGTGGTTGTGCACTTGTTAGTGCATCCATTTTCTTTGATAAGGCAAAAATCTGTGCCGTCAACGCTGTTACTCCGTCTACCTCTAATACCCCAGTTACCTTAGGTTGTGTCATTCTCGCTGTAGGCCACTGGTAGTTATTATCTATCATTGCTTCTATCAACTCATACGCCTCCTCGTAGCTCTTGGCCATAAATGCTCCACCCGAAGCTGCATCTATACTAGTTTTGAGATTCCCACTCAACCCGTTGTAGAACGTATTCATCTGCATCCATTTAGGTAGTCCATGATGAGGGAATTTTCTGAGTAGTTCCTTGTATCGTTCCCATGCCTCATATAAAGACTCCCCATGTTGTTGCTCAAACATGGTGATCTCGTTTCTCATCTTTGTAGTTTTGGTTGGTGGAAAGAATTTAGCCAGGAACTTCTGAGCAAGGTCTTCCCATGTAGTTATCGATCCCAACGATAGAGAATGTAACTAACTCTTTGCCTTGTCCCGCAGGGTGAATGGGAACAAGCGAAGCCTGACTACATCATCCGACACCCCATTGTATCTGAAGGTGTCACATATCTCCAAAAAGCTGACCAAGTGTTCATTCGGATCATCATTAGCTAGTCCCCCAAACTAAACTGAGTTCTGAATCATCTGAATATTCCCAGGCTTAATCTCAAATGTATTTGCAGCAATCACCGGCCTGGTGCTACTCGACTGAAGCTCAGTCACTATAGTCACTCGAAATTTTTTGCATACCTGTTACTAACATTGCAAGAGGGCAGAATCATCTTTTAGAGATAACCTTGGAGGACAACTCAGCTCAATTCCAAAAATCCCACCGGAGAACCTTTTTCCATCTCGGAGACAACCCCGAGATGATCAGTTCCAAACCTGGAAATCATACTGAAAGTTCCAGTTTCAACCTCAGAGATAACCCCGAGAAATGCAATTCAAATATTGAAAATCACATCGGAGAAGGCCGTTTCATCTCGAAGATAACCCCGAGATACTCAGTCTCAGTCCCGGAAACAACACTGGGAAAGGCAGTGTCAACCTCGAAGATAACCCCGAGGAGTGCAGTTGTAGTTCTGGAGATAACCTCGGAGATGCCCGTTTCAACCTATGCAGTCAGCTTCAACCTCGAAAACCACACCGAGGCACTCAGCTCTAGTTCTGGAGATGACCCTGGGAGGACAGGCACACCTCAGAGACAACCCTGAGCAACGACTACTTTATCAACACAAATCGGAGATAACCCCGGTGAGGGGCAAAATCATCATTTTGCCACCTCGATCCTACATTGTGTTGTCTCAACACATCTTAACATACATTCTACACAGCAATGTCCCACAAGAACTAAGGAGTTCCAATCCTGAGTGACTACTACGCAAGACAGCACACCGGATAGAATTTTAAGCCTTAAGACCAAGGTCATGGTCCCATCTTCCTAACTTCGTACAACCTCTAATCCCATGTCCTTGTGTAGATCTTGACAACAGCAGTCTGAAACAGGTCTTATACACCTCAATCGGTTGCCCGGATTGAAGTTCCGAAAGCTCGAGCAGACATCACGTTGCACGCGCGTGTATGCTTTCGAGAGACGGCGGGACCAAGAGCACTGGGACACCGGGTAGCCATTGCAGTGCATCTACTACTGCTTGCAGTATACCTGTGGCTCCCCCTATAAATAGAGGGCTTGTGGTGGCCATTTTGTAAGAGAAAACGGCGAGGAAGCCCTGTCCAATTTGCTCTATATACACCCTAAACTGAGTGCTTTCTAATTTTAAACACTTGTGAGCTTATATTCAGTCATATTTTTATCGGTGGGAGCTGAGTGTTCATCTATTTAAAGCTATTGAAGTCTTCTTTGACAGTCCACTGTAAGTCTTCTTCCTTTTCTTAAAGCATTTCTCTTCTACTGTACACACATTGTTCTTCACATTGAGAGTCGTGTTGCATGTTTGTATGCCCGAACTTGATTAGTGGCTTTTATTTCTATATATATATATATATATATATATATATATATATATATATATATATATATATATATATATATATATATACGACTAACATTATCGACTTATGCCTCGATAGAACCTGGACTCATGTCCAGAGCGTTTATTTGCTTTTGTATATATATATATATATGAACTGTTGTCGAACTCTTTTTGATGAGCCTGGATTTTACATCTAGTGCGTTTACTACTTCGTGGCCTTTTACTGCTTTCTTTACATTTAGTCCCGCCTGGAGTTTACTTTGTGGCGGTTGATCGTTTTACTTCTTTATTTATAATTTCGATCCCCCATGGAGGTGCTTCGTGGTGGTTGATCATGTTTTTACTACTTTATTTACATTTTTGATCCCCTATGGAGGTGTTTCGTGGTGTTTGATCATGTCTCTATATATATATTTACCGCTTTTATATATCTATATTTCCGATCCCCCATGGAGGTGCTTCGTGGTGGTTGATCATGTATGTATATATATATGTATATATATATATATATATATATTTACAGCTTTTATATTTATAACTGCTTACTGCTTTCATATAAATTGCGGCATCATGTGAGCCTAGGAATCATGTGATCACAGATTCAGTCTACTGAATCTAGATTCGGTTTCCGTGATGGACATTTTCAGCTATAAGCAGCTTGTAAATTATTCACGGTGTTTGAATTTCCTTGGATGGCTTTAATGCCCATGAGGAGGTCGACACTGCTTTGTACATTATTTTCTCGAAGATGCTTCGCATCTCAAAAATAAAAGCAATCCAGCCGAACATTTAATAATAAAATGGAAGTATCAAAGCCCTCAATTACTATTGAGAATAAGGGTTTGAAAAACCTCTTTTACAAAATATCACTGCTATATCTTGTTTAAAACTGAATTTTTATACAAATTCAAACCCTTTGTATATAGGTGTGAACGAGGCATAACACTACTTCCAAATAACTACACATTGACCCACACACACACACACACATTCATATAACAGTTTCTTCAAAAGTGGCGGTCACCGTGGTAACACGGATGTCGGGGGGTGCCTAAAACCTTCCCTCCGCATAAGCAAGTCCCCGGACCCTAATGAATCTCAGTTTCACAGACCCAATTAGCAGTGTCACATCACTGGGTCAATGTGCAAACCTTTTCTCGGTTGTGTTGGTACAACCATTTAAAAAACCAACTGGCAACTCTTATAGTTTAATCGTCGACATATATATGTCAGACCTTTTCACAACTTATTTTTTCAAACAAATCTCACCTAACATGAGAACACCAAAAGACAAGAACAGAAAAAGGATAAATAAAAATCCGGACGTCGACAGGTGGCGACTCTGCTGAGGACTCCAGTAAGAGGACTTAAGCCGTTATTACAAGCTTTTCAAAACTATTATATGCTTGTGTGTGGATGTTGTATTTACATTTATGATGAATGTGTATGAATGCATTTTACTTACTGCACTACAATATATCTATATGTGAT